>OY759209.1:54852229-55550914 GCA_963662105.1 Meiosimyza platycephala | reverse complement strand
GAAATTATGGATCGCTATATGTACGTTGACATACTAAAAAATGTGATGCTGCCTTATACCGATGAAGAGATGCCACTTAAGTGGAGGTTCGAATAGGACAACGATCCAAAATCACCCCTTAGATTTTTCAGGCGTGGCTTCAGAGCAATAGAATTGAATTTCTTAGTTGGCCTGCCCTGACCTGAATCCTATTGAGAACTTATGGGAGATCGTTAACATGAAAATCAAGAGAGAAGAT
Organism: Meiosimyza platycephala; assembly: GCA_963662105.1. Lineage (NCBI taxonomy): Eukaryota > Metazoa > Arthropoda > Insecta > Diptera > Lauxaniidae > Meiosimyza > Meiosimyza platycephala. Next base: position 55,550,676 of record OY759209.1, on the reverse strand, counting down.
TGCAAAACCCCGGCGGATTTGTTTCAATCCTTGAAAATGTCCTGGGAAGGAATGTCGCAGGATATCATTAATAATGTAGTTTCCTCTATACCAAAAAGATATGCGTGTGTCATCCAGAATAGAGGGTTTGCAATTAAGTACTAATTTTAAAAATTTTTATTTACCATAAAAAAGGGGGTGCTTTAGTTTTGTCCGTTAAGGTTTCTGGCTTAAAATGCTCCTTTGATAATAACTTTTTATTTATGAGACGCTGAATTTTTAAAGTTTTTTTCTGTCAATAATAAAGGTATAAATATATATAATAAATTCACAACACGGTTCAAAAACGTCGTTTTCACAAAGAAATTATGATTTGAAAAAAATGTACTGAGGGGGTGCTTAAGTTTTGGCCAATACTGTATATTTATTTCTGAACCTTGCAAAAAAATAAAAAAAAGTTAACCCTACTGCGTGGCACTGGACTTATGTTTCACGGAGCGAATTAATTTCTAAAATGGAAGTAGAATTTACGTTGAATCAAGAAATCGTAGTACGGTTCTCGCCCAAGCAGATTATTATTTAATTCAAACTTTTCTTTACTTGATCCAATAATCACTTAAGCCAAATAAAATTACGAAATACTTCTTAAATCAAAGCATAATTTTTAGAACTTCTGGGAATCAATCAGAATTTTTTTCTAGAATCCAGAAACAATTACTAGACCTTTAAAAAACGAATAAGAAATAGGTACGTACTAGAACTTTCAACTCTTTTCTGGAATCGAGAAACCATTACTAGGGTAATTTTAAGTTTTGAGTTAATTGTTTTTTTTTATCCATGTCACCATGTCATGTTTATTTTTTGTGACGTTTTTTCTTAACCTATAATTTAACATTGATTACACACACAACAATCTACCAGCTTTAACGTAACATAACATGAAACAGAAAGCCTGCGTTCTTTACTTCTAACCATTTATCTACTTTTGATGTCGTATACAAACAGCTGTGGATATATAAATGACACATTTTTTGATATTTTCTTTGTTATGATACAGTATCGTAAATAATATTAACAAACAACAAGTGTTTGGTTTTTTGCAAAGATATATCCTTCATATTTAATAATAATACGAACTTCACTAATAATCCATTCACAAAAAAAAAAAATTATCAAAATGTAAAAAAACCGATGAAATGAGCGGGACACATAAATGGCACAATCTGGAAAAAAAGAGAAAATATCGTGTTAAAATTTCATTTGATGACTTCTTGGTATGCTGGTGTGAAAACATTATGGTCTGTAATGCATTTTCTTGGCTTAGTGTAGGCTCGCTTATAAAATTCAAATTCAATTCAATTCCTCCCAACACCGTATTCGTTAGCCACAGTAATTATAAATCAAAAGTAGGGTAAGTGAGCGGCCTGCGGTCGCTTTTAGGGATTTTAAACTTCCAAAAAGCCAACACCGGCTTCGCGGCGGCTTCGCCGCGGATCAGTCTATAAAATATCCAACACCTTTTAGCCACAGTAATTTTTCACTGTTTGCAGGAAATAAAACCGAAATTTTTTTATAAATTATTTTTTCTCTTTAAAGTTTCTGTGGTCCTGAAAAGGACCGATTATGGTTGCATTTTAGAGTGTCTACCTCACTTAATCATCCTCACTTTCGGATTCATATTCAGCAACATTTTGAAGAATTGCATAAACTGGGTTGTACAATTCTCCAGTAATTTGGAAAAATTCCTTGAGCGAGTCCAACCCAAGGCACCAACATCTACGAGTGAACCTAAACTTTGACAAATATCCTTTAAAGAGTGTTTCTTTCTCGAATAAGTGGAAAGATATGCCTTCGCGTGCCTCCATAGCCCTTCGATTGTGTTGGTGTGGGCACCGCTCTCTGGATCGAGAAAGTTTATGGAATGGTTCACCGTAAGGTTTTGAAAACCTTCGGCTTCCAAGCAATCATATGCCTAAAATAAAAGAAATTAATATATGAATAAATAAATGTATATTAATGGTCTTAACTTCCAACAATCCGAAACTATTGTAGGAATTCATATCATTCAAATCATACATAATTAAAAGTTAAAAAATTTGAATTTGAATATGTAAGTACTTACGTGTGGGTTGGAGCAAAATGTGAATTTTCGAAACTTTGAACCGCTATAACTTCTAAACCATTTGAGATAAAATTTTTTTTTTATCGCCATTGCATTTAGGGCCCCTAAACACATAATAAACACCTTTTGAAGTGGAAATTTTCGTGAAAATAAATGTGAATTTTTGAAACTTTAAACGGTTGTATCTTCTAAACCATTCGAGACCGACAATTTTTTTTAGCACCATTGGAATCAGCGCCCCAAAATACATACATCATACAAAACTAAAATTTTAGTTTTCGGGTTATTGGCCCTAAAGTAAAATTATGCCAAACAGTTCAGTGTGATAACGCTATATTTATTGATTTATTATAAATCATAAATACGCCAAAATTTTCTTATTAGCTGCATTTCTCGAAAATTGTCAGTTTGTGTAAAACATTACCGTTCATAGTTTTGACATATTAATGCAATTTTAACGCATACAAGAGACTATTTTCCTTTCGATTAGGTGCTACTGTAGTCTCTCCATAGAACGTGTAGAAATACTGTGACTGGTTATTATTGATATTTTCTAATCGCATGTGTGCGCAAATTTTTCAGGAGAATAATAATATCGAGCCCTAACCGCAACAATAACGTAAGCACCATTTTTATCGAAAAGTTTTTTTTTATGCAAATATGTTCTACAATGTCATTCACATTCATACGTCAAATATTAAAAGTTAATTATAAATAATAACAAAGATATAGCACTTTCAATTATATCGTAAGAGCCACATGTGTTTTTTTTTTTTTGACCGCAAAAATAACTTTCACTGTTCACTTAAATGTTCTTTTTCATTAAGTCTTCACTTATACTGCATTAGCGAAAACGTGAAGGGCTGTGGACCGCATGCGGCCCGCTTTGATAATTTTTCTGGCCCGCGAGATTCATCACACTTACAAAATATATTTATTTTATAGTGAAAACCAATGTAATAAAAAAATATGTACATTAAGGGCATGCATTTTTTGTAACACCTATTTTACATGGCACCACATTATAAGAAATAATGAAAATACTATGAAAAAGTTTGATTTTGTTTTATTTATCAAAAAAAGTTCCCGCATGAAGATAATTAAAAAATTTATGTCTTCAAAAAATAAGGGCATGCATTTTTTGTAACACCTATTTTACATGGCACCACATTATAAGAAATAATGAAAAGACTATGAAAAAGTTTGATTTTGTTTTATTTATCAAAAAAAGTTCCCGCATGAAGATAATTAAAAAATTTATGTCTTCAAAAAATAAGAATAAGATACAAAATTTCTTTGACAATGAAGTCTATTTAATTATTAAAAAATCGAGGATTTCGTTGAAGAATAGGTTTTTTTTTCAAACTTATTTATTTATTGTAACAACCCGCTTGGAGACTAAAAATAAGTATACAGATCTTAAAAACTAATGGAGTTGAACTTTTCTAAGCCATTGCACTATAGGTAATTTGATTCATTTTTGTGGCAAAAAGTAATTTTTCGCACTTCCAAGAATACATTTTTTGTTGATGGTATTTGATAAACAAAACATCAGATCATATAACGGTAAGTTTTGTTTTCCTAAAAAATAAACGGCGACTGCTTAGCGGGTGATCAAAGTCAAAGTTTGTGAAAAACGTGTTGAATGAAGTACACGCAGTGATTGTTGTCGAATTTTTAAGTTGTTTTAAATAATTAAAAAAAAGCATTAATTTCAATAAAATATGGAAAAGAGAAGTGATAGTAAGTGCTTAATAATCTAAGAGAAAGATTTTGTTAAAAAAGTTTTTTGTTGGTGAAAAGAACTTATACTTCTGACCTAACCTATAATTAAAGTTTTTTTCTTAAAAATTGATTTTGGACAAGCTTTTAAAACCTTGGCTGAATTTGGCCGTGTTTAGACAATCAGAAATGTGTAAAGTGAAGAATTTTGAGTTTAATTCGTCAATTTCAAATTGCGATTTTTTGCGTTTTTTTTTCAATGAATATTTTTCTCAGGTAACTTATTCTCCCGTAATTCCGATTTATTCGAAGTCTGGTTGCAAAAAGAAGAGGCCGTTTTAAATTATTTATTGAAAATACTCAGGATGCTACTAGTTTTAGATATTTGTGGCAGATTGTGCATAATTTTTGCATTAGAGTTTACGGAAAATACGAAAAATGGGTAAAAAGCCACAGGAAGTTGCCTGTTTTCCAACAGTAAAATATGAATAGGCTTAGAAGTGAAATATTGGTAAAAAATTAAAAACCTGACGCAAAATTCTCATTCATTCAAAGGATATTATAGAGGGTTTAGTTCCTCCTGTTTACTTCTTCTCTTGTTTTAATAATTATGAGATTTGAAAAAAAAGTAGTGTGTGCCATTTTTGACCCGGTAGTACAAGGGTTAAGATTTTTTTGAGAATTCTTCCTTTAGTCTAGAGTCAACATAAGAAATACATTTCCAGTTGATCGCCATGATAATATAGCCGTTATTAGTTTTTGCCAGCAAAAAGGGCTATTTGACCTATAATGCATTGCTAAGAAATGTTTTTTTTTTTTCAAATTAAACTCTGTCTTGAGTTGTGGAAGGAGTTGCCAGTATACATAATGGCTACAGTGGTGGTACGTCTTGTCTCTTTAGTCGGGATGTATTCGATGTTAGGAGTAGGTTCCTAGCCAGCGTGTTTGGATGTTGCTGCAGTTTAAGTTGATATGATCGCTTTTTGATTTCCTGTAGCTGCTTAATAAAAGGTATACCAAGGTCTAGGTGTATGTTTATATTCTTGACATACCAAGGTGCGCCGGAAATAGTTCGAAGTATTTTTGACTGAGACCTCTGCAATAGTTCTATATTTGATAAGCTTGCGTTGCCCCACAGTTGGATTCCGTACTACCAAATAGGTATTATAATAGCTTTATACAAAAGTACTTTATATTCAAGATTTAGTTTTTAGTGTTTATGTAGAAGCCAATTAATACTTGATGCTTTCAACTTCATTTAAATTTAATTCTTTTCAATATGAGCTTTCCAAGTAAGCCGTCTATCAAGGTGAATACCTAGGTATTTGACTTCAGCGCTCTGAGGTATTGCGGTATTATTTAGCTGAACTGTGGGGCAGGTCTTTTTATTAAGTGTAAAAGTTACATGTGTACATACTTTTTTGCTCATTTACATTTATTCGCCAGTTTAAACGCCATGTTTCAACTAGGCGCATATGTTCATCGAGGGTATGTGACGCACTATTAGGGTCTGCGTGACAAGACAAAATTGCAGTGTCATCAGCAAAAGTAGATGTAAGCATAGAGTTGTTTGTTGGCAAGTCATAAGTGTATAAAAGGTAAAGAATTGGACCAAGAACGCTACATTGCGGCACGCCTGCCAAAATTTCCACATCATCTGAAATGTAATTTTTACATTTTACACGAAACTTTCGCCCTGTAAGGTAGGACCCTAGTAAAACGTGTGTATTTTTAGGGAGTAATTTTTTATTTGACATAAAAGTCCTTCGTGCCACACCTGTAGTGCAGTATTTTTTATCTTCGTATGTCTTTCGAATTTGCGCTACTATCCTGTGAACTTGCTCTATAGTTCCATGTTTTCTGCGGAAGCCAAATTGATGTTGAGGTATTATGCTCATTTGGGTTACGTGGGGCATAATAAAGCAAGCTTATTGGTCGATATGATGAAACTTGTGTGGGATTTTTCCCAGGTTTAGCAATCATTTTAATTTGAGACATTTTCCACACTTCTTAGTAGTGGCCCAATAGAGTAATACCATTGAAAAGAATGGTTAAATGTCTGACTGCACAACAAGGTAATTCAATCAGCATATTAGCAGTTATATGATCATGACCAGGTGCTTTCTTCTTGTTAAGTTGCGTTTGTATGAAAGACTGAACGTCTTTAGTTGTGAAGCGCAACAGAATTTGTCTCATATTTTGAGTTTCTTGCGGTATTTCGAAGCTGTTGTTGATGAGTAGTTAGAAAACTGGGGTTCAGCTTTTTGATATACGTGTCTATACCTCTTTCAGACTCTTCTCGTAGGGCCTTTCTTAGTTCCATTTTGGCAAGTGTTAGTTTATGTTTAAGTGTGGGTGACCTAACCTCTTGCCATTGACGCCTGAGTCGTCTTTTTTCCATCACTAAACGTTCTATGTGAGAAGAGTTGAGGCGTTGCATTTTGTGGGATGACACTGAATGCACAGGAGTTGCATGAAAAGCAGCTGATACAAGCATGCTGTTAAATGACTGTAAGGCCGATTCCAGCTCCTCCGAGTCTTTAAAGCTTACATTAACAGATAGATGGCTACTGATGTATTTTTTATATTTTAGGTGCCTGCAATATTTCCTCATATTTATGAATATGCATAATGACAGGAGAATGATCAGAGCTTAAATCAAAACATGATTCTACTGAAATTTGTCTCTTATTGATTCCTTTTATAATTGCAAAGTCCATAAGGTCTGGAGTCATTTGACGGTCTGATGGCTAGTAGATTGGTTGACCAGTGGAGACATAATTAAGTCCATTGCGGCGATTGGTTAAAGTAAGAAAAAGTGCTTTGCCTTTTGGGTTAATAAGACGGGAGCCCCAATGGGGCTCGCATTGTAGTCACCAGAAGCAACGAATTTTGACCCTAATGAAATAAAAAAGTGGTCAAACTGGGTTTCCGTGATTTTATATCTTGGCGGACAATATACAGCTGAAACTGTTACTTTGTCGTCACAACATTGTAAGCAAATCGAAGTAGCTTGTAGGTAGTCTCTCCCATACTGCTCAAGTGCGTATTGCTTTATATGATTTTTAATGAGTATTCCTGCACCTCCTCGCGCCTTACCATCAGGGTGACAGGTTTTGTAGAATCTGTACCCTTCAATTTTAAAATTGTGTATGAGGGTAAGATGTGTTTCAGAAATAAGTAACACATCATCAATTCGTTAATGCAAAGAAAGTTTTTAATTTCTAATTCGTGTTGTCTTACGCCGTTTGCATTCCAATGACAGATTTTAACAGCGTTCATTTATTTCCAATCAAAACTTTCATAAATTGGTTTTGATTGTTCATCGTCTCATGCATCATTGTCTGCATAGTTGCAAGGAACTGAGTCATGCATTGAGTGAGCGTCATGAGCATGGTCTCAAAATTTTGAGAGTTATGATATTTGCAGGTTTATTCTGACTAGATTTAACCCTTGTGTCTACACCCACACACCACACACCCGGGTGTGATTTTCATTTTCATATTGATATATTTTGAGTTCTGAATACCGTATCAACTTGAAATTTTGGGTAGCCTCCTAAAATATTGTTTTCTATAGTATTTGAAAAAAAAAAAAAAATCGTCGTTGGGGACCGAATTTACAGGTAGTTTTTGCGATTTACCCCTTCTATCTACAGCCAACATACCCGGGTATGCATAGAAAAATGTATGTAAATTATAAGTTAGAAATGAAGAAGAACATTTGGGTTTCATTATAAATAATTTTTATTTATTTGACATTACTTTTTTTGTGTTTATGTATGTATACAAAAAAGAATCACAATATATTATTAATAATATGTATTGTAAAAAAAGGAATTTTATAAAAAAAGTGATAATTTATGACCTGCATCTATTACATTGAGTGATATCTTTTGAATGCTCATCACAAACTGGCTTTTGACATTCTTTACAGATTTTTCTTGTTCTTCTTTTGGAACATAAGAAGTAATTTCCCTTTTGCTTGATTCTGCCAGAATTGTCACGCTGCACTTGAGCGCTTACTGCAAAGCTTTCAATGGTTGGTGTAACTGGGCGGCCCAACATACTTTCGATTCCACTACGTGATGAAAAATTTTGCATTATTTGTGCATTTTGTGAACGATTAGCCATGGCTAATTGCTCACTCAACTGCTGTAGGAACAGCCTTCTACGGTTTGTTGATGTCTTCAAGTGTGGATTATTTTCCATGTAGATCACGAAAGCTGCAAATGCAGCCACATCTATAATGTTATAAAAAAAAGCCAAAGGCCATCTCTTCGTTCTTCTTTGTCGAATATTCACCAAGGCATTTGTCCATATTGTCAACGCCTCCTTTACTTTTGTTGTAGTCGAGTATAATTGTTGGCTTTCTTTTAGGACCTTCAATTTTAGGATTATAGTGAGAAGTAGAAAGGAGCACAACCGATTTGTTCTTTTTTGGAACATATGAACACATGCTTATGTTGATGCTGTTCTTCGAAAATGCTCTCATCTAGGTTCACCTGCGTCTTTTTTCCTAACGAAACTTTATGACTTACTAACAGAAAGAGGTAAACCTCTGTTTATGTGGACTACCTGTAAATATCTTCAACAATTTTAAATCCTCCGAAAGGCGTTGACCTGTTTGTGGTTAATTTTATTACATCAATCGTCATTAGTGGGTTTTGTTTTATTACACAAACCTTTATTGAAAAATTTCCCAATTTTTTAAAATATCAATCATAGAGTCAGAAAAATTACTTCATTCAGCTCCACTGTTGGAGTTTGTGTAACACCAGGTAGTTTTATATTTATTTTTCAATCAATATTTGCTTAGGATTTTACCTGGTACATATGAATAAAACATTGTGAATTAACTCTGAATGGCGTATATTTCTTTCTTTTGTACCTGTGTTCTAGTAAGTAATAAAAAGTAGGAAGAGTGAAGGAGATTTTTTGAGATGCTATGTGATAGACCGGTTATCAAGGTTTAAGAATAACAGTACACCCATCCCTCGATTTACGCGGTAGATAGGTTTTTGAAAAAACCGCGTAATTCAAAACCGCGTAAATCGAGACAAGAAGTCCATACAAATTGAGTGGATTGGTTTTCAGAATTTAAAAATCGCGTAAATCGAGCAATAGAACTCAAAGAAAATAGCATAATTGGTAAAAAAATCCGCGTAAACTGAACCCATAATGTACATATGTACGTACCTTCCTAATGAAAAATTGGAGATTATATAAAAAATAATAATTAAATAAAACAATTAGATTTTATGAAATTAATTTTTATTTTTTAAATTCAATAACATATCCAAAGTATTAATTATAAAAAGTGAGAAAATTAAATAAAAAAGTAACATGAAAGTAAAACCAAAATATTTCCAAAAAATATTATGTTGACCATGGTGTAATAACAAAGGTGAAGTAATTAAGGACAGCCATAAGTATTGAAGCCATTTTAAGAGCGTGAGAGTATTCGCTGACTTACTTTAACTTTGACATTATAACATTTCAATTGCCCCTTCAACAAAGTTAAGCGCTTTGATAAATTACAGAGCTTAAGCATAAAGTTCTAGAAATCTTTCTGAACGATAAGCTGCTAATGTTGCGCAAAATACTTTAATTGTGACAAATTTGGTCGCTGTTGTTGTTATTCAATATTAGAAAAGACTTATTAGTGTCAGATTGAAACCCGATGCACGATTTAGCATAACTATTTATTCGCAATAGAATTCTGAAAAGCCTAACACAAATACCACTTAGTAAAAAGTAGGTTCAAACGCTTCAAAAATGTGGGAGTTGCTAAACGGGACCAATAATGAAAAACAACTATATGTCAAAAATAAACGAAACACAATAAGTCGCATTGGTGATAAATGTCAATGTGAGTCTATTACTGGCCAATATCCAGAAAATGATGAGAAGTGTGATAATTACTCCACCTTTGTTATTACACCATGACTCCACCTTTGTCTTTACACCATGATGTTTACTACATATATACGAAACTTCTTCATATTATTTATGTCCACGTGTTTTTAACTGAAAAAAATGTCTTATACGTGCTTTTAGCTGAAAAAAAATTTAGTCAAATAAAATTTTGAAACCGCGTTATTTTAAAACCGCGCAAAAGAAGTACCGCGTAAATCGAGGGATGGGTGTACTAAAAGGCTACTTCAATTATTTGACTTTCAAGCGGTTTTATCATACTCCTAAGTGCAATAAATGAATTTACTACGAAACCACACCATCGAAAAATCCCTATCTATCCCTAAAAATCCCTTAAAAAAAAACCGATTGCAATATAAGGAAAAAAAAAAGAGGAAAAAAATGTATAATGTATAGATACACTTGTCAATTTTCATAATCTATAATCGCTATAAATAGAAAAAACCGTTAACAACTTAAAAAATTGAAAACGCACATACTAAACGTATGGGATACCCGGGTGTGTTGGATGTATGTTTACGTATAATTTTTTGGCTGTGGACACAAAGGTTAAGTACGTTAGCATAGGTCTGAGCTGATGTGTTGGGCAAGTTTGTAGGTACAATATTGCTTGTAAAAGTCTGCGTGACTTGGGTAGGTGGACTTCGAACTATTTCCTTACGTAAGCGCATTTTATTCTTCAATTTAGCATATACTGGGCACCCCCTGTAGTTAGCTGTGTGGTTGCCTCCGCAATTATTGCATTTTGTTGTATAGGGTGTTTTTTTTAGAGGTATAGAACTTTAAAATGGAATAAAACAAAGATGAATTTTTTAAATAGACATGAAAATTACTTTATTCGAAAGATAATCTTCTGGCATTATAATTTAAATATGACTTCTGGCATATGAACGCCACGGCTAGCTCGGACGTAGTCTAAAATGGAGGTCCAATTTTCAAGGTATATCGCGAATTACGCGAGTAATGTTGGCTTCGAAGTATTGAATCGTAGCTGGCTTATCGACGCATACTTTTGGCTTCACATAACCCCAAAAAAAAATTAAGGTGTGATATCACAAGATCTAGGCGGCCTTCTTGACTTCATAATTGCAAAAATCATGTGAATTTTGAGTGAAAATAAAGTTGAAATTTTAGTGACTATAATAAATTTGCACAATTTGGACGCGTTGTTCATGCGTCAACCTGTTCATGATGAAATGGCAAACCAAACTGAATATAAATGACATTAGAGTTGCCAGATTTGACCACAAAATCCCAGTTTTATCTCTATTCGAAAAACAAACCTCTAAAAAAAACACCCTTTAGTAGCATCATTTTTGTCAGTAGAAGATGCTGACGAGGGGTGAAAGTCGCCACAAGCAAAACAAATAGTACGACGATTTGGTGTTGCCAAATTTAGTATTTACATAGTATATATTTATTTATTTAGTCTATGGAAAAAAACCTTACAGACTAGAACAAATAAGGAACTTGAATATTATTTAACAAAAAACAAATTGAATTAAAATATATGAAACTTAAATAACTTATAATTAGTTAAATTGAATTAATGTAAAAGCCTCAACAAAACAGATTTAAAATTAACTTTAGAAATACAGAAATCAATTGAATTACACGGTGCTACAAAAATAAAAAAATTAAATATACTTTTCAAATGACCTAGTGCAAGTTGTAGGTCTGGTCGAGTACAACACGAAACCATGTTTGAAAATTTTGTAACACCCCCAAATTTTCAATTTATGGTCAAAAAACCGTTTTTAGGTGACTTTGCGCACTCAACAATTTCTAACTCAGCAATTTTTCAACCGATTTCAAATTTCAAAACGGATTTGGAAAATCAAATGTCAATACTTTCAAAATATATGCACTGGTTCTTCAGTATAACAAAAGTATTAAGTGATTTTTTTTTATTTTATTTAATATTAAGAGAGTTCTATGGGCTCATTGATGACATAGTTGGAACAATGACACTTAACATAAAAATAGTCAGAGGAGCGTAAAGTTCTGGAAGGAATATTAAACACTATCAGCTCAAGAAAATCTGGACAGTCAATATTACCGTTAATTACATCATATATAATCATAATGCTGTGTGTAAGTCTCCGTTTTTCGAGACTGTCAATATTTATGAGCATACAGCGAGCATTGTAAGAAGGAAATGGTTCAGTGAAAGGAATCAAACGCAAAGCAAACTTAAGAAATTTTTTTTGAATACGCTCCAACCGGACAATATGTATTCCATAATATGGGTTCCATATGAAAGATGTATATTCTAAGTTTGATCTTACAAAGGACGTATAAAGCTCTTTTAGAGTGAAAGTATCTAGAAAAGCAGAACTGTTTCTTTTAATAAAAGCAAGCATAGAGTATGCGATATAATGCGATTAACATGATTAGTTAGACTAAAACGAGAGTCAAAGAAGACACCAAGATCACGAATTTCATTAGCTTTAGTCAAAGCCATACCATCAATGCAGTATGAAAACGATATAGGTGAACTTTTCTTCGAGAAAGTCACATGAAAGCATTTCCGTAGATTTAATGCTAGATGATTAATTTTGAGCCAGGCAGAAACATTATTTAATTCAGATTGCAGAGTATTACAATCTAAATAAATGTTAACTTTGAAATAAATTTTCAGATCATCAGCATATAATAAAAAACGGACGGAGGAAAAACAAGTTGTAATATCATTAATAAAAATAATAAATAGTAAAGGTCCAAGGATACTGCCCTGTGGCACTCCAGAAGTTACTAAAAAAGGTTGAGACTTTACATTTTCTATTTCTACAAAAGAGATCCTATTAACAAGATAAGAGCTAAGCCAAGACAGAAAAGCCGAATGAAATCCAATCTTAGATAGTTTCGAAATCAGAAGATAATGTGAAACTTTATCAAAAGCTTTCAAAATATCTGAATATATTACGTCGACTTGACTACCATCTTCAAATGAATTGATACAGTATCTTGTGAAGATACTGAGGTTTGTTATTGCAGACCTACCAGAAACAAAACCATGTTGCTGGGGGCAGATTAAGTTTCTTACAGCAAAGAAAACTTTTTCCTTAACAATTTTTTCAAAAAGTTTTGATATGTTAGTGAGTTTGGAGATAGGCCTATAATTTTCAATATTGTTTTTATTTCCTGATTTAAAGATAGTAGAAATAACAGAAATTTTCCAATAATCTATAAAAGCACCAGACATGAGAGATTTATTGAAAATCAACAGGAGTGGAACGAAGATAGTTTTGACACATTTTAAATGCATGTAAAAACTAAGTTCATCGAGATCACTTTTGAAGGAATTATTCAAACCAAAAATACCTTTCTCAATATCATCTAATGTTAAAGAAAGTGCACCAAAATTTAGTAATGATTCTTCAATATTCAGCTCTTGTTGATTATTATGTAAATAACTACTATCAAAATTGGAAACAAAAAATTTTGCAAATAAATCAACAGTATCAATTAAAGAGTTAGAAAAATTATCCTTATAAAACATAGATGAAGGGATGAATGAAGAACCCTTTTTGGACTGAACATAACTCCAAAAGGATTTCGAATTAGATTTCATACGAGTTTCAAGCGTTAAAATATATTGCTTATAAAGGAATTTGTTTAAAAAATCAAATTCACGTTTATAATGAACAAATTTATCTTTAAATTCAATACAACCTGTAGTGTTGAATTTTAAACAAAATTTATTTCTTAGATTCTTAAGTTTTTTCAAACCATTCGTATACCATGGAAGTTTATGAATTTTCTTTCTTAATGGAATATGACTTAGGACATTGTCTAAAATAACTTTAAGGAAAACTTCAAAACAATCCTGAGTATTCAGTCCTTTAAATAGTAGATGCTAGTCAACACTATTATGCCTATTCTTCTTTCTTATATAGCATCATTAAAACAACTGGTCGACTTGATGGTTATGCTAATACTGCTTTATTTCTATTCTGTTCAAATAAAAAGAGCAGCTCATACCTTGACTCTCATACTCGCTACACCTTCCCTTTTTAGAGGAGATTAGTTGTTTTATAGAATTTTTTTTTTATATCTATATTTACACTTATGTATTTAAAAAAATATTTTTAATGTTTTAATGAAATTATGTTAATATTCAATTTGTCCTTATTCTAATATTAATTCAAAACTTCAGTTATTTATTATTCTTGTGCAAGCGGTACCACTCACATAATAAAAAATATTTTTTATACATATACACAGATATGTACATATATACTTTATTTTTATATAAAGAACAAAGTGAAAGCTAAATATTTCTTGAACTTAATTGATATATGTACTTTCTTACATTATTTTTATGTACTACTTTTTTCATATTTTTATTTAAATCAATAATTTCGATATTTTCATTAAAAATTTTGGAAATTACATGAGGTCCCGTATAAAAAGGCTCTAACTTATGTCTACTTTGATCAATAAGTAGGACTTTATCATTTATTTTTAAATTTATCGGTTTGCTATTTCTATCATAACACTTTTTTGAATGAATTTTAGTTTTTTAAGTAATTCTTGGGCTATTTTATTTGAATTTTGTAATTTAAAGCGCAACTCTTTGGCATAACTATTAATATTGTAAATTGGATCTATTCCTCCTCCTAAAAGAATATTGGGAATATGAGAGATATTCTTCCCATTCATTAGTGCTATTTAAATAAGCGCGTAGATATTCATTGAGTACCCGATGCGATCTTTCAGTTGTACCCACTGTTTCGTGATGGTACGGAGCTGATACTTTTTGTTCAAATTGCAATACTTTGCGAATTTCTTTCATAACCTGATTCACAAATTCAGTGCTACAATATGTTAAAATTTCTCTAACTGGTCCGAAAATGAGTATCAATTCTTCAACAATTGTTTTGGCCACAGTATTTGCATCTTTGGACGGAATAGGTGCCATTATCAAAAATTTGCTGAGATCGCACATCATTGAAACAACGTATGAATTACCGCTGATATTCCTTGGTAATGGACCAATTGTGTCTAACTATAACAATTTTTTCAAATGCCCTCTGTGGAGTACTTTTTATTTTCAAGGGTTCAATATTCTTAATTTTTGCTTTATTAATCTGACATTTATGACAATTTTTTATATACTTGGATATATCTTTCGACATTCCTTTTCATTTGAATTTTGAACGTAATTCGGCATACGGCCGGCTTGATCCTTTATGACCCCCAAAAATTTTATCATCGTGGTATTTTTTAATTATTTCAAATTGTTCATTTCTATCGTTGACGTATTGACATGGTTGAGTTAGGATATGTAGATTCGTTAACATTTTGTTTCCTATGTCTTTGAATTTACTGATTGAGTACTTTGTAAATAAAATGTTATTTGTTGTAATTTTTATATATTTAATTTTGTATTCGTTGGCCACCTTTTGTGTCTCACACAGAAACGATTCTAAAAATCGTTCGTCATTAACGAATGTTAAATTAATTTTAGAAATATGTTTTCCCCTGTAAAGAATGCTTATTGATATTTCAGGCCTGTATTCATTCTCACAAGATAAACGACATTTCATTATTGGAATTCCTGCATAATCTAAATTATTTATTGCTTCTATTACATTTGGTTGTACTTCTTGATTGATTTTATTTCAAATTTTATTTGTTTTGGTATTTACTGCCTTATTGGACATCGACCTTGTTACGACGAGTACTTTGTTTCGGTTGTAATGGTATTTTTAATATCGTCAAGTGTTATCCTTGAAAGCGCGTCCGCCACGACATTATCTTTACCTTTAATATGTTCTATAGTAAATGAATATTCCTCTAAATCGAGTCGAATTCGCGTTAAACGTGAAGATGGTTCTTTTAGTGAAAATAAATAGATTAAAGGCTTATGGTCACTTCTTACAGCGAAATGAGTACCATACAAATAAGGTCGAAATTGTTTGATTGCCCAATGAATAGCGATAAGCTCCTGCTCTATTGTTGCTTTATTTTGTTCTCCTTTTGTGAACGATTTTGATGCGTAGCATATGGCATGCTCACTATCATTAATATTTTGGCTTAAAACTGCTCCACAAGCTCTTTTTGACGCATCCACGGTTACTGTGAATTTTTCAGCGAAGTTTGGATACGCCAAAATCGGTAGAGATGCTAGATGACTCTTTAGTTTTTCGAATGCAGATTGACATTCTTTAGTCCAAATAAATTTAGAATTTTTCCTCGTAAGTTTATTTAACGGTTGAGCAAGTTCCGCAAAATTTTGAATAAACCTACGATAGTAATTTGAAAAATCTACGAAATGTTTTGTTTCGTCTGAATTTCTTGGAACTGGATAATTTGTAACTGCCAAAAATTTAGAATTATCTGGTAAAATACCTTTGTCAGTACATCGATGGCCCAAGTATATAACTTCATTTCGAAAAAATTGACATTTTTTCGGATTCAACTTTAAATTTGTTTTTCGACATAAATTCTTTAAGTGATCATTTTCGCTTCGACCAGGAACGATAATATCGTCTATGTACAAAAAACAAGTTGAAAGTGGTAAACCCGAAAATGCCATAGCCATCATTCGACTAAATGCACTAGGACCAATATTTAATCCGTAAGGGAGTACTTTATAATGATAAATTTCGGTATCTGTACTAAAAGCAGTCAGTGAGCGTGATTTTTTATCAAGTGGTATCTGATGGAAACCAGCATGTAGATCAATAACTGAGAAAAATTTTGCGTTACCAAGGCTGTCCAGAATGTCGTCTATTCTTGGCAACGGAAATTGATCGGGTATTAATTTTTTAATAATTTATAGAAAAATCTATTCCTTTATAGACTGCAAAAAGTCGTAAGTAAAAAAATAAATAAAAACAAATTAATTTTTTCAAAACATTTATTTTACATAAACACCGTATGCATTTCGAGTGAACGTGTCACTCATTATCAACGATTGCACAAGTACTAAATAATTAGCATAATGGTCAAAGTTCAAAAACTTAGTCGTTATTTTTCGGGAATTTGCTTTACATATTACTATTTTTTTCTCTTCTTCGTGAGAGCAAAAAGAGGAGAAGAAATATTGCCATTGTCAGAGTTCATTGGGTTAACAGTATTGTAGATAAACAATGACTCATAACCATCCAATTTTCTATTGTTGTTGACATTTTTTAAGAGATGTACACTCTCTTCAAATGATTCAATATTATGTGCTGGTGAGCTAACATCGCAAGAATTATAAACGTGTGCAGCAACAGCTGATCGATTTATTTGTTTTGTTTTAATGCAATTGTAATGTTCTTTGAACCGTGTGCCTATGCTTCGTCTCGTTTGACCTACGTATTTCGCGTCGCAGTCTTCGCAGCTGATTTCATATATTCCACTTTTTTCTGCTAAGAGAGTTTTGTCTTTTGTAGACGCAAATATGTTTTTTAGCTTATTGTTGTTGGTATAAACCATTTGTATATTCTCTTTTTCAAACTTACTTCTTATTTTGTTTGTGATTTGAGGAACATATGAAAAAATTACTCTTTTTGTTTTATTATTATTTTTATTTAAAGTGCGATTTTGGCTAAATAACATTGAACGTGAATCTTTTTTGGCTCTATTTGAATGTTTCATCACTAATTTTTCAATTAATGATTTGTCAAAACCATTAATTTCAGCAATTTTTATAATATTTTGAAATTCTTTTTGGAAATTGGTGATGGATAAAGGCAGATTACACAAACGATGAGTCATTGACTGGTATGTCGCAATTTTATGTTGGTATGTGCAACAGGAGTCTGCTGTAGTGTATCTGTCTGATGTTGTGGATTTTCTATGTACTGAAAAAAGGATGCGATTATTTTCTCTTTTACACAATAAATCTAAAAAAGGAATGGAATTGTTGTCGTTTTCTATTTCACAAGTGAACTTTATACTACTTTGATATCTGTTGTTGATAATCTCTAAAATATTATTGACTTGGTTCTTTTTTATTATGCTGAAAACATCATCAACATACCTAAGCCAAACTCGTGGTAGCAAATTTTCGCTTTTTAAATTCATTTCTGCACATAAATGTTTCTGCCATTAATGGTGATAGCGGGTTACCCATACTGGCGCCAAATTCATTTTTATAAAATATGTTCCGAAAAACAAAAACATCTGACATACATGTGGGAGTTTCATCGTGAATAGACCACAGTCTATTGTGAATGAAAGCAGTTCAAAAATCATAGCGTGGTGTGCGGACGTAAAAATAAGGCGGCGGCGTTTTACTTTTTAAATTTAATCGAATTAAACCTTTTATTTTCTTAATAAAGTTTCTAATAACTCAACTTGGGCTATGTTTCATAAAATTGTGCCAGTTTTATTCTTTTTACATGGGGGCTCTGCCTAAATTAAATACTTGTGCGTGTTAAAAAATAAAAGTTCGGTGAAAAAGTAAAATGGCGTCTTTTAATAAAATGAACATTGTCGATTTGAGGTATGAATTGGCGTTTAGAAGATTGCCAAAAAACGGTAAGAAAGAGCAACTGTTAAAACGTTTGCAAAAGGCAACTAGTGGTGAAGATGCTGCGACGACGAACATGCTGAAACGCATAATAATGACGACGCATATGAGAATGACGGCACATGCGTAAACGACGAGGAGTCTAAATACTTTGATGGCGAAAACGGCGACGAAATGAGAGAAGAGCGAAGCAACAAGACGATTGCGTCAAGAAGGAATGAAATTCAAGTGCAACGGCAATCATCGGTGTATGATGGTAGCGACGACGAAGATGATGATAGCTGTGTAGCGGTGCGACAAGGACAACGACGTTCGCTGGTGGAATATCGCGATTTAGAAAACGCGGTAGGATTTTTTGACGGTAGCAGCGAAACGCGCATAGAGCGATGGGTGGAAGAAATCGACAATTTCAATCAAATTGCCCGTTGGTCGGACGAGACCATGTTTGTTTACGTAAAGAGATTGATAAAAAGCGCTGCCTTACAGTTTATTCGTTCAGAAAAAAGTGTACGTTCGTGGAAAAAACTAAAACTTGTTTAGATTTCGGAGTATGAAGTTCTGGTGAATAGTGCTACGGTGCACACAATTGCGAAAACGAATAAAAAAAGATAGTGAAACTTGTCGCGAATATTTTTATAAAATGCTAAACATAGCTCCGCAAATAAATTTAGAAATATCGTCGCTCATTAGATATGTGATTGATGGAATCCGTGATGATTCGTCGGAAAAATTTATTTTAGAAGGTGCAAAAACCAAATTAGTAATTTACGAACAGTTGCGTGCGAAAAGGCAGAAAAATAATTTTAATTCGAAAAATGACAGCAACGTAAATAAAGCTATTGGTATTAAATGCTATAACTGTGGTGAAATTGGACACAGTTCGAAAGCATATCCGGATGCGCAAAAAGGACCTAAATGTTTCAAATGCAACAAATTTGGACATAAAAGTCTTGAGTGCAGTACAAAAAACAAACCCAGTGCACACTTAATAACAAAAAACAAAATGTGTCAAACGGTGCGCGTGAATAATTTTGAGCTAATTGGTTTTATTGATACGGGCGCGGAAATAACATTAATAAAAGAGAAATTCGTTCAAAAAATTAATCCGATAAAAACACAAAAAACTGAGGTTATGATTTCGGGACTTGGTGCTACTGTGAAGACACAAATGTTGGTGGCGTCGATTTTTCGGGGTGCAGCATTTTCGTCGTACCCGATAATCTTATGACACATGATGTTGTTGTGGGCATGGATGTGCTGGAAGAAGTGGACATTCTAGTTGACGGAGATGGTGTGTATTTAAAGAAGAGAGAGACTGACGGTGCAAAGAATGTCGATTATACTACATGCTTTTTATCACAAATCGAGATCAGTGAGGACGACAACGACAAATTAGTTGAAAATAAACTACTTGACAAGGAAATTTCAGGTGAGCTCAAATATTTAATTTTAAATTATACGCCGAAAGAAATAAGAGGGACACAAGTCAAAATGAAAATTGTATTGACTGACGAGGTGTCGGTTCATCAACCTCCCAGACGTTTACCTTTGGAAGAATTACGAGCAGTGGAACGTCAAATTAATGAGTGGCTGCGAGAAGGAATTGTCAGGCCGTCGGTTTCAGACTATGCTAGTCCAATAGTTTTGGTTAGCAAAGAAGATGGCTCGAAGCGGTTATGCGTTGACTATCGTCGTATTAATAAGAAAATTTTCAAAGATCGTTACCCACTTCCCGTTATTGAAGATCAAATCGATCAGCTGCATAGTGCTAAATTCTTCACAACGTTAGATTTAGCCAATGGGTTTTTTCACGTATCGGTCGAGGATGCTTGTCAACGATTTACTTCATTTGTGTCTCCATCAGGCCAGTTTGAATTTTTGAGGGTCCAATTTGAACTATGCAATTCGTCGAGCGTTTTCCAAAGGTATATCAACCATGTATTTCGACAGCAAATTAACGATGGAATAGTTATAGCATACATTGATGACATTGTGATACCATCAATTTCGATCGAAGAAGGAGAGAAGGAACGTTTAAAAATTGGCTTTAAAGTAGCTGCTGAAAATGGTATGCAGATAAAGTGGCAGAAATGTCAATTTCTTCAAAAAAATATCAACTATCTAGGATATGTAATCGAAAACGGAAGGGTGTATCCATCGAGTGAGAAGGTTCAAGCAGTGTTGCGATATCCACAACCAACGACGGTGAAACAAGTGCAATCGTTTCTGGGACTGGCTAGTTACTTCCGCAAATTTATATTGGATTTTTCAATAATAGCAAAACCCCTTTCCGATCTGCTACGTGAAGGCGTAAAATTTTATATTGGAATACGAGAGAAAGAAGCGATACAAAAATTGAAGGAAGCTATGAGTAACAATCCAGTTCTACACATATTTCGTCATGGTGCAACGACCGAGCTGAAGCTCGGTCGTTGACGCATGCAAATTTGGGTATGGTGCGATACTTTTCCAGGTGGCGGTGGATGACAACAAACTTCACCCAGTATATTATTGGAGTCGAAAAACATCGTTAGTTGAGCAAAAATATACGAGTTATGAGTTGGAAGCTTTGGCTATCTACGAAGCGGTAAAGAAATTCACAATATATTTGCTGGGACAACCATTTAAGTTGGTGACAGATTGCAAGGTCTTCACGATGACGCTACAAAAAAGAGATTTGGTGACTAAAGTTTCTAGATGGGCAATGTTTTTAGAAGAATTCGAATACGTGGTAGAACATCGAAAAAGTAGCCGTATGCAGCACGTGGATTCGCTAAACCGGAACGGCGTGGTGATGGTAGCATCAAACAATGAACTTATAGACAAGTTGCGCAGAGCCCAGCAAAACGATGATCGTCTTCAGGCTATAAGCCAAATACTACATAATAGCAGCTATAAGGATTATGTGTTGGAGAATGGATTGCTGATGAAGATGGTCGACAATAAATCACTATTTGTAGTTCCTGATTCTATGATACAATGCGTTATTGGCGAAGTGCACGAGAATGGCCATTTCCATTTCAAAAATATGGCTGAAATGTTGAACAGTGAATTTTACATACCTGACTTAAAAGTAAATGTTCAGAAATATATAGATGGCTGCATGAGGTGTACCTATATACTAGCCGAAAGAAAAAAAGGGGAAGAAGAGGGATTCCTGATGCCTATCCCAAAAGGAAATTAACCATTGGAAACGTTTCACATGGATCATTTGGGACCAATGCCAACAACTTCCAAACAGTATAAGCATATTTTAACAATAATCGACGGATTCAGTAAGTTTGTATGGATTTTTCCAATCAAGAATGTGACGACGGATGAAACGATCGCTAAATTGAAATTGCTAACAGATGTTTTTGGGTATCCAGCACGAATAATTGTAGATCGAGGTTCAGCGTTCACTGCAGACAAATTTAAGAAATTTTGTGAAGATCATGGCGATCACTGGCGATTTTAACTTGCCTAACGTTTCTTGGAGTTGCTGCTCTCAAGAACCAACTAAATGGTTCCCTGCATCTGATAATTTGTTGCACAGTGAATTTTTAAATAATATATCTACGCTTGGTCTTTACCTGAAGATCTACATCATCCAACCATAGAAATTATACTTGATGTACCATTCAAAGAAACTAAGGAGCATTCTCCCGAAATACGCAAAGTTTATAATTTCAAAAAAACAAACTTTACTTTGCTTAAAGATCAATTATCAAGAGTAAACTGGGAATCTTTATTGTCACTTAACAAAAATAAATTAACATCAAATAATCTTGATATTGCAGTCTTTGCTTTCAATAAATTTATTCACGAGTGTTTTGAATCATCTGTACCCAGACATTCATATAAGACTATGTCTGGCCCTTGCTGGTTTAATCCTGAAATTAGAAAACTCCGAAATCAAAAAGCCAAATTTTATAAAAAATATAAAACTTCCTCAAATATAACTGATTTCATCAATTACACTAGAATCAGATATAAATACCAACATAAATGTGCTTATAAATCTTATATTTTGAAAGTTAAAGCTGATATAAAACACAACGCAAAATCTTTTTGGAACTTCATTAATGTTAAACGAAAATGTTGCTCTTTCCCCTCTAACATGTCTAATAATGATGATATGACTTGCGATTTGTTTGCAGAATTTTTTAAGACTACATATTCTTCCAAGTCGTATAATGATTTATATTATCCATTTGAGTAAAATCATGTCAAGTTAGTCAGCCCACTATAAGTCTTGATAATGTACAAAAAAGCCTTAAAGACATAAAATCATCATTTAAAGCTGGTCCAGATGGTATTCCCTCCTATATTTTAAAAAATTGTTACAATGAAATTGCTTTTCCAGTGTATTTGCTTTTTAAGTATTCCTTACTCCTTGGATATTTCCCTTACACCTGGAAATCTTCATATATAATTCCTTTGCATAAGTCGGGAAGTAAATCTTTAATAAGTAACTACCGTGGGATAGCAAAGCTAAGTGCATTGCCAAAAATGTTCGAAAGTATCATTACTCCACAAATTGCACACAACGTTAACCCTAGAATTTCACCGTATCAGCATGGTTTTTTACCAGGAAAATCTACGGTAACTAATTTAATTGAATTTACGAATATGACTATAAATCAATTTGCAAATGGTTCCCAAACTAATGTAATCTACACTGATTTTAGTAAAGCTTTTGATGTAGTTAATCATAAACTCTTGTTACTAAAGCTTTCTCTAACTGGTTTTCACATAAATTTGCTGAATTGGATTCAGTCATATCTTTCAAACAGAAGCCAATCTGTTAGTCTTAATAACGCCGAATCTAAAAATTTTATTGTTACTTCTGGTGTTCCTCAAGGAAGTCACATTGGACCTTTGCTCTTTACAGTTTTTATTAACGATTTGCCCACAGTGTTAAAGTACTGTAATATTTTAATGTACGCTGATAACGTGAAGCTTTTTTTTCCACTTAAATATGCATTTGAGTCATCATATCTTCAGTATGACATCAATAACATTTTTGACTGGTGCAACGTCAATTGCATAAATCTTAACTTAAGTAAATGCAAGCATATGTCTTTTACACGGAAAATCCCATTATTGAGTACATATAAAATTGATAACTATGTCCTCGAGACTCTAAACTCTTTTGAGGACTTAGGCGTAACAATGGATACAAAGCTTAAGTTTAATATACATACTGACCGAATGACCAATAAGACTAACAGCGTTCTTGGCTTTATAAAGCGTTGGTCCAAAGAGTTTCGTGATCCATATATCACTAAGACATTGTTTTCGTCTTTAGTTAGACCTATTTTAGAATATGCGTCAGTGGTTTGGTGTCCTCGGTATCAATGCTACATAGATGCCATTGAGTCAGTACAAAAACAATTCTTGCTTTTTTGCCTCCGTAGTTTCGCCTGGGATCCAACAGTTCATTTACCACCATATGAACAAAGGTTAAAACTAATAAACTTATCATCTCTCAGAAATCGTAGAATAATGCTAAATATTTTATTTGTCAAAAGGCTTATTAATGGTAGCACCATCAGCGAGTATCTATTGAGTAGCTTATATAGGGTGTTTTTTTTAGAGGTATAGAACTTTAAAATGGAATAAAACAAAGATGAATTTTTTAAATAGACATGAAAATTACTTTATTCGAAAGATAATCTTCTGGCATTATAATTTAAATATGACTTCTGGCATATGAACGCCACGGCTAGCTCGGACGTAGTCTAAAATGGAGGTCCAATTTTCAAGGTATTACGCGAGTAATGTTGGCTTCGAAGTATTGAATCGTAGCTGGCTTATCGACGCATACTTTTGGCTTCACATAACCCCAAAAAAAAAAAATTAAGGTGTGATATCACAAGATCTAGGCGGCCTTCTTGACTTCATAATTGCAAAAATCATGTGAATTTTGAGTGAAAATAAAGTTGAAATTTTAGTGACTATAATAAATTTGCACAATTTGGACGCGTTGTTCATGCGTCAACCTGTTCATGATGAAATGGCAAACCAAACTGAATATAAATGACATTAGAGTTGCCTGATTTGACCACAAAATCCCAGTTTTATCTCTATTCGAAAAACAAACCTCTAAAAAAAACACCCTTTATATAAAAGTGCCTCAACGTCCAATGAGACGATTTCTACTGCTGAATTTAAAAACATGCAGATCTAATTACTTGCTATATCAGCTTTTCCGGAGTGCATGCTGTGATTTCAACAGTGTTTACGCCGTTATTGACTTTAATCAAAGCCAAAGCTTAACTAAAAACAGCATTTTACGATTTCTTGAAACAAATAACATTTAATCATTTCAGTTGATCTAGTCGCTTATTATCTGGATGGATGAACGATTTTCCAACAAATGATTATCACTGTTGGTGCAATTGCTGTTATGCATCCTTCTTCTTTCAGGCATTAGAGTGAAAATTTATAAATAACTGCTACTTCAGGCATCTACCCGACCAGATGAGGTCAGCCGTTAGCGCGGACATTTAAGTCACTGAATGCTTTCAGCCATTAAGTTAAATTTTTTAAATAACTGCTGCTTTCAGGCATCTACCCGACCAGATGAGGTCAGCCGTTAGCGCGGGCATTTAAGTCACTGAATGCTTTCAGCCATTAACGAGAAAATTTTTAAATAACCGCTGCTTTCAGGCATCTACCCGACCAGACGAGGTCAGCTGTTAAAGCGAAAACTTAAATCACTGCAGCTTTCAAGCATCTAGTCGTGCCGTTAGCGCGGACGCTTAAGTCACTGCAGCTTTCATTCATTCTATCGACCAGATGAGGTCAGCCGTTAGCATGATTTTATTTTATTCACTTATGTGTATTATTTTACATATTTTCTCAATTTATGAGGGCTTATAAGTTCAGTAAATAAAGTTTAATAAATAAAAAAAAATAAAAAATTTGTCTCCATCATATTACGACTGGAACGCCACGTGGTAATGGGCAAGTCGAGCGCGTCCATCAGGTTATCATTGGCCATTGACAATCCTGACAAATGGTACAAGCACGTAAGAAGGGTGCAACACGCAATAAACAGTACGTATCATCGCTCAGTTGGGATGTCACCATGCGAAGTGCTCCTAGGGGTAAAGATGAAGACAGATGAGGGTGTGGAATTGCAGCGGAATCTAGAAGAAAATAACACTGAAATTTTCATGGATTCGAGAGTTGAAGCGAGAAACCGAGCAAGAAAGCAGATCGAAAAAGTTCAGCAAGAAAACGTTCAACAATACAACAAGAAACGCAAGCAAGCAGTACATTATAAGGAGGGTGATAGAGTTGCCATCGAAAGAACTCAGTTTGGTTCTGGCCTAAAGGTCAAAATTAAATATTTCGGTCCTTATAAAGTAACGAAGGTGCTGAATCGAGATCGATACGAAGTATCAAAAGAAGCAGAACACGAAGGTCCTAACCGTACCACTACCAGTTCCGACAAAATGAAGTCGTGGGTCGAGCGACATCTGAGGCAGATGTGATCAAGATGGCCGAGTGTGGGAGTTTCATCGTGAATAGACCACAGTCTATTGTGAATGAAAGCAGTTCAAAAATCATAGCGTGGTGTGCGGACGTAAAAAAAAGGCGGCGGCGTTTTACTTTTTAAATTTAATCGAATTAAACCTTTTATTTTCTTAATAAAGTTTCTAATAACTCAACTTTGGTTATGTTTCATAAAATTGTGCCAGATTTATTCTTTTTACATACATATTTCTGCTACCTTAAGATATATTCTCATTTTGTTTTCTTCAACGTTCTTTAGCTTTAGGTGATTTTTCAGTGAATCAATTGCAACTTTTATCGGAATGCTTGGAAATAGTGCTTAAACATCGAAAGAAACTATAATTTCATCTTTTTCCAATTCAATATCTTTCACTTTGTTTACAAATTCGAAAGTATTTTCGATGATGCAGCCTTCAAATTTTCCAAATTGCTTCATTTCACTGACGAGCCATCTTGCAATTTCTACTAATGGAGATTGAACATTTGAAACAATTTTTCTCATTTTTTCTCCAGATTTATGAACTTTTGGTAAGCCATACATTTTTGGGACCTCGGGGTTAGAGACTATGAGTTTGAACTTGTTTACATTAAAACTGTTGCAAATGTGTCTTATCAATGTTTTTGCATCGCTTATCATTTTGTTCAATGGTGATTTATTTAGCGGTTTGTTTTTATTCATTTTTTTACTTACGACTTTTTGCAGTCTATAAAGGGATAGATTTTTCTATAAATTATTAATTAACCAGACTGCAAAATCGGTTTAAAATAACTGAAATAATAAATATTCAGTTTCCTTTTAAAAATTAATTTTTTGTTTATGGCTCTATAATCTATACAAAGGCGATACTTTTTTTTCACCGTCGGTGCCTTTTTTTTTGAATTAATAGAGTTGGACTGTTATGCGAGAGTGAGGGTTCAATTTGGTCGTTTTGCAATAACCCATGTATTTTTTCATTTATTATTTCTTTTTGTTTGTGTGGAATACGGTAATTTTTAATGTTAACTGATTCGTTTGAAATTTTTTGAATATTTTGTGTATAAAAATTATTAACGATTGCTTTGTCTTTATTTATTTATCTGTCCTTTTTCTGTCTTTTTCAGAATTTATGTCAATTGAACGAACCTGAAATTCATGTAAATTTTTAATATTGTTGCTAAAATTGTTATTGATTCTTTTAAATGTGTCAGTTGTATTCAGAATTCTCACATATGGATCCTTTGAGTCTATTATTGTTGATGCAATGAAAACGCCTGCTGTAGGATCGATGGCTTCAAAAACCATGGGCTCATTAAAATCGGTATTTAGAACTGAAATTTTTCGTATAATCTCGCATCTGGGCGGAATTATTATATCATCGGGTGTTGTATTTTCAAAAATGTTTATAAAAATCTGATTATCTGGCAAGTTAACCGTTAAGATCATTTGATTGAAATCGATATTGCAATTGAAAAATTTAAGAAAATCTCTACCCAGTACCTACCCAACTGGAATAGAAAACTCATCGGTAACAACATGCAATTTTTGCTCAAATATCTGATTCTGATCTGAAAAAATTGAAACACTGTACCAACTCATTGAACGATTTCGTTTGTCACGCCTTTAATATTTATGATTTCATTTGTATCTAATTCACATTGATTATTAATAGCAGAAACTTTAATTAACGCTTGAGAATCAATTAAGAATGTATTTTCGGAAAATTTTGCAATATTAGTATTAACTGAAATAAAATCAGTTTGTTCTGACTTTAAGGCGTAAATTTGAAAGCATTTTAGATGTTTGTTGCATTCCCAAACCCCGATGGAGATTCTTGAGAATTTTGCAAATTAGTTGCAGCACGCACATTACTGGTGTTGTTATATCTGCTGTTATTGTTTGAATAACCACGACCACTACCATGGGTAAAGCTATTACGATATTCATTGTTATTGTTTCGATTAGTATTTTGGTTATAAAAAATTCGTGAATTATTGTGTTTGCTTCGAAAGCCCCGAATTGAACTATTCTGATCATTTCGATCACCGTGGCCTTTTTTAGAGCAAAAAGCTAGTACTTGATGCTCTGTGTGAGCTTTGTCGATTTGAGTTATCATTTTAGCTACAACCTCCTTTGGAGATTTGAAAGGAGTTGATTCCAAAACAGATTTGATTAAATCCGATTGTGTGTTTTTTCTGCATACATCAATCGACTTTTCGATTGCCATTTCATCGGCTTTAGCATATGAGATACCTTCCAAAACCAATGATCGACGAAAAGAATTTGACAATTGTTCAACATTATCTGCAAATTCAACCTGGTTTGCTGTTGTGAATCGCAATGATAACATTAGGCCTTCAATAATTTTGGAACTATCATGTTTAATATGAAGTTTCAATTTCGCAATAATTTCCTCAACGGTTACTTCATCTATAATAACTTCTTTAGCTCTTCCATCGAGTTTTGTTTTAATAAATGAAACAAGAAAAGTTTGCAACTCATCGCTAGTAGCTAAGGACTTTAATAGATTTATCGAATCAACACAAGGCACCTAAGCAAAACGGATCTCCCGCAGAAGGTTTATTTATTTGGCTCGCCGCCAATTTAAGAAATTCAGGCGTTGCAAGTGCCATTATTTTAAAATTATTATCTCTGCTATTTTCTTTTTTTTTATCAGAACTTAATTCCTTTGGCAAAAGTTGTGACGCCCCAATATCTCTAGAATCTATTGCTGTTATTATGCCTTCAACAATTGTATGTGCACAATGCAATTTGTTTAAACAATCTAAAAATTTCTTTTGCACATACGCAAGTGAATCTTCGTACGTCTTTTTATTTTCTACTACCTCTTCTTATTTATATTCTTTAATAGCGTAATCAAAAAATATGTTATATGCTTCAATTATTTGCCTACGATAACTTTCTCGTGTTTCGGGATTTTCGCGTACATTCTTTTTTAAAATCAATTTAGATCTAACCCTAAACTGTTCAAGCTCTACTTGAAGTGACATTAAAAATTTCAGCACAAAAAAGAGTGATACATAAAAACCATGCAGTCTGTCGTTGTTTCTAAGTCGATTCTGGGTACTTTGCTCTGTTCGTTTATCTTCAACTACAGTTGATTTTGCTTCAGTTTTCTGAGCTCCTCTTTCGATCGCTTTTGGGCAATGTTATGCGTGTACAGTCGTCTGATCTCAGATTTTATCAATGCCGATGCCGTTGCTTATTTTTTTTTTATTTTTATAGAAGAATTATTTTATAACATCTGCTTTTTAGCTTTTCACTTTATTCTCAAATGTATAAATTTTTTATACTTTGTAATTTAATAAAAATGTTTTGTCTTAATGCATATTTTCACCGTCTATCGGTATAATATTTGCCACCCCCCGTTTTCGAGGATACTGAACACATATCTGGATATGCAAAGAAATTTACGGTTTTACCAAGATATATATATGTATACATACCCAAAACATAAAGCGGTAGTGCGCGGTACGTGCACGCTTTTATACAGCGCCTCTAGTGGTCTTTAGCATAATTTTCCTGACAAGTTAGCTTTTATATTGCGTTTCTAGTAATTTGTGCAAGTCGTTTGATGTAGAGATATTTTTTTTTTTTGGAGTGCCAGAAATTTTTTGATTGCGATCTAAGAGAAAATCAATTTATGAATATATGAATAAAAACAACATTCCGTTAACATAAATAGAAAATTAAAAATAAACTCTAGTCTTTTTCCTTAGAACTTAAAAAGAACGAAAAGCTATAAATGTATTAGTTTTTCTCTCTATTCGGAGAAGTTTTGGTTGAATTTTTCAAATAAAATTTTTTGAAGTATTTCTTAGCCTAAGTTACAGCGATGGTCATCTAGTACGATACGCAATGCCGAAAACGCTCTTTCAACAGTGAATTACGTGGCTGGCACGGCGTGAACTGATAGGGCCAATTTTCTTAAATAAGGTAGTGTATATTTTGCGTCCACCCAATATTTAACAAGATCCATGTCAACATTGACTCGAAGTGCCTTGTACCAGGTGTATAACTAAGTAATGTCGTTTTTTTCTTTAAAAAAACACGTTTAATTCAAGAGTTAAAGGAAGAATCGTTTATTCAAAGTATGCTCCCTCACTTTTCACACATTTTTCCCATCTTTCAGGCAATTTGTGAATTGCTCGCCAATGGAATTCCTTGGGTTTTTCGGAAAATCAAGTATCAAGCCAAATTTTCACATTTTCGTTGGAACCGAAGCGCTGCTCATCGAGTGCGTGTTCCATCGATGCGAACAAGTGGTAATCGGACGGGCCAAGTCTGGTGAGTAAGCCGCATGCGCGAGCACCTCCCAATTCAGTGCTTCCAACTTATCGCGAACCGGTTTTCGATGCAATAACGACTTTCTTTTGAACCGTGCAAGCAAAATTTCACATGTGTTTTGGCGCCTTTCCATCTGCCATGTCTCGTAAACGTTTGGAAGCGGCAGACTGGCTGACATTCAACTGCTCTGCGAGTTCTTTTTGCGTTTGGGAATCGTCTTCGTCCAATAACGCTTGCATTTTGGCGCCTTCGTACCTTTTCGGAGCTCCAGAGCGTTCTTTGTCCTTGACATCGAAATCACCACTTTTGAATCTTTGAAACCATCTTTCACACGTTTTAAGAGTTGCCACTTGTTCACCGAATTCTTCAACAAGCATTCGGTGTGATTCCGCGGCTGTTTTCTTCAAATGAAAACACAGAATTAACATTGTCCGCGATTGCTCTTTATTCGGCACGAAACTCGACATGTTGACTGCGCTGAGATAACACGATAATGACGCTCGATTGACGCGAAACTTTGGTGGTATGATAGTTAAGGTTGACGCTTCACACTGTCAAAGTTTCATGACATTCGATAAATATTCAGGCTTGGGCGACATCTAAATGTTCGAACCGTCATTACTTAGTTATACACCTGGTATTTTTGGACTTCGGCATATTCTCTCGACAAATTTTGCCATCAATTTCATCATCTGAGGATATATCCACTTCCAATTGCCTCAAAGAATTGTAATCGGATGTTTTTGATCGGGCAATAATGACAGCGGCAGCACGAGCTGGTTCGGTAAGTTGTAGTGGGTTCGCTGCTGACCCTATTGCTCCCTCACCTTACAAATTTATTCTCGTGCTGAACTGGGTTGCTGCCCCCTGAAACCTTAAAAAAGATTCAAAGAAAATTCTATGGTTAATCAAAAAGAACATTTTAAATATATCAAAAAAAAAATAAGGGACTCCCTAACGTTTAGGGTGTACGTTCGCGACCGTGCCAATACTGCCAGATGTATATTTTCTGATTTTGCTAGTATATACAATATTTTAGCGTTGTACCTCTTACGTTTCTCAAAGTGGCTGCCAGCTCTTAGACTATACTAGGGTTTACCATTTACCCTCCCGCGGTCACAATCTATGAAACGTGCCATCATTCGTCCCGCCGTGGAGTTGCTGATTTCTATGCGCTCATTCGTTTGAAAACGTGCAAAAACAAAACAAATGCAAGCAAAAACATTATTTATGCGAAAAGCAATTTTTTAAGCATGTATTATTATTGACTTGTATTATTTAATTGTTGTAAAAAAATTCATTTTCATGGAAAAATAGTTTTAGTTCTCGGAAAATTACTTTTTATTTTTGTTGATGAATTTTGAACCAGATATTGAAAGTCTTATTTTAAGTAAACTCTGTTAATATGTTTCTATAACGTACATTATGTATACATAATAGGTCCGTTCGAGCCGGAAAAAATAGGTAAATATTTATACATATTTATAAAGTTTTACCACAAAAAGCGTTCGAGCCGGGAAAAATGTGGTGGTTGAGAGAAAAAATGAGAGTAAGAAAACAGCTGATCACTTCCCCTCCAAAAAAAGTTTAATTTTTCACCCAGAAAAATTTCTTGTGGCTAAAAATTGAAGACTGTCAAAATCGTAGGCAACGAGACTAGAACTCACTTTCGACAAGCGAGGGAAAGAAAATGTCATGTCTCAATTGTACTTGCCTTATAAAATATTTTTCAGTACTTAATTTTTTCACTTGTTGAAAGGTTGTGTTAAGAAGGAGCAACATAACAAAAAGCTTGAAATCACAACTTTTTTTGGTAAATACTCATTTATTCAATTAAATAGATGAGCGATTTTTGATTGAAAGGAATCGTAAAGTTGAATGATTGTATGATAGTCAACCAGATAATTATTTCTAAAATATTGTTTTTCGATGCGCACAGTTTTAAAATAAGAAATTGAAAATGTAGCTAGATCAAAATTACCCCATTTTTCATTATTTTGTACAATTCCATCGAAAATAAATTTTTGTTTGAACAAAAAAAATTTTCTTCACTAATTAACTGTTATTCCTTAAAAAATCCATGCGAAATAAAAAAAATGGATAAATCTTTATAAATCTCTGAAAACTGCCACTCATGAACGGTAAAGTATTATAATTTTTTAAGCTTATTGTATATTTCGTTGAAACCATGACAGTACTTATTGTTTGTTACAGATTTATATTTTGAAAATAAAACAATTATTTTATATGCCAACATTTATCTTTAATTATTAACATCAGTGAAGCATGAATGGGTAATGTTTTCTTTACCTGGAAAAGACAAAACACATTTGACACGCTCATAGTAAAAGGTTAACTTATTCGTACCTTACGAAAAAGAGTAACAAATTTTTTATTCGTAAATACACGATGTATACTAGACCGGTTCAAAAAAAAAAAAGTCTGAAATTTAGAGGCACCGGCAGATTCCTATTCCCATAAGTGTCCCGATTGGGCTGTGTAAAAACTTTTTTATAAATATTGCGCTCCTGATTAGCGATTTCAATATTACTCTTGAAACTTTTGCTCAAAAAAAAAATTCACCAACAACCTAAAAACGATGGTGGTTATCGCTGAGGTGAACTTTTTTTTTTAATTCAGTTTCACATTCGGGGTAGTTTTGAATGGGGAATTCGAATTTCTCATTATTTTTTAATTATGTTGTTGCCTTCAATGGTAAAAACTGAAAATAATCATGAAATTAGGTCAAAATTTGAAATTTTTTTATTTAAAATGAAAAATCAGGTCTAAATTTTTGGATTTTTTTTTTGCTTTTATTATTTTGAATAATTCATTTTTTCCTCTTCTATCTGATGGTGTTAACCGCAAATTTTTATTATTTTTGTACTTCAAAATATAAACATAAATATAATTGAACAAAGGATATTTTTCATATTGAAGATATGTTTTAACAGAGAATATAAATTTTAATGTGGAAATCTGTTTCGAAAAATATGAAATATACTTATCTAATTCTATACACTTGGGTTGGTTCAAGTAAACTAGATTTCAGTGGAGACTCCGAGCGAAAGTCAAACAAATAAAAACAAGCAGCAAGAGTGAAACTCACACTTGTCTCGTTTTTGCGGTGAGTTATTTCTCCTATTCATTCAATCTTACTTTGTCTTGTTTTTACAATTTTTGTCTCCTTTGTCTTGTTTCGTTATGGCTGTATTTTTTTACATTCAATTTATTTACTGTAAGAAATTGGCTTTGGAGAAAAATTAGATGCATACACAATTTTGTGTTATTCTTTGCGTTCGTTTGCAATAAATAGATCTAGGAGGCTTTGCATAATATTTGTCAGTGTGTTGTTTGATTTGATTCGAAATAGTACAAATATGTACATACACTTGTGTTCACATGATTAAGTCATTCGTATGCTACGTACCATTTTTCTTAAAATTTATTTATTAACATTTGTTTAGACATTTATTTTGATTTTTTTGCTGTAAATATGTATATGCTTACATAGCAGGATTATAAAAACTAATAATATAAGAATCAGAAAAAAGATTAATAAATAAATTTTAATAAAAATGGTACGTAGCATACGAATGACTTATAGTATGGGAGGCAGCGTTGCATTTTACGAAGCAATTTCTCCCGCTTAGTAATTTTTTCAAATGATAGTTTCAGTATAGCTTATAATCGAAATAAGCGTCAGCCGCCAGAAAAATGGTGGGCCTGGTTATGAGTGACCGATAAAAAAATAAATTTTGTACTCATGTCACACATTTGTACACATACTAGCGCGAAATGTTTGTTGTAAACGTCAGCGCGCTGTCGACTTTTGGGCACCGCAGTTGGCCATCCCTAGACTATGCGATACAAACAAGTGCATTAGAGCTGCGTTCACGTAAGTAGATGGGAGGAGGTTTAAGCGTTTTATTGTTTGAGTCTCTCATTTTGTCGTTATTCAATTCAGATGAGTCGATATCAAGCAAAGAATATCGATTTTGGCTAAGCGGGCTTTTAGGAATTTGTTCACTATCGCTTATTTTAAATATCTTGTTTGAGTTATTTGCATTAACCTTGTTGGAGTTAGTATCGGCTAAGTAAGTATTTTTTTGGCTAGGAGTATTAGAAACATTGAGAAATTTAATAATTGCGGTTGTTTGATTAGTTTCCTGATGTGGTGTTAAATTTGGCATAGGTGACACATTTTCCTATTGGGGGATCAAAGAAAAGCCATATTGAACACTCCATGGTGTTAGCAGAGAGGAGACCCGCTTGATTAGGTGGGCGACACTCTGGTATAAGTAACAAATGAAAATAATATCAAGGAAATTATTCTTACAAAAAATACTACGACGAACTAATTTGTAATGTTAGCAGCTCTTGTGATTGAATGAAAGCATATTAAAATAATTGACTGTACGAAGAGAAAATGAGCGTCTTTGGTTGGCCTTATACGATTAACTTAATATTGAGAACTCACTTGACAGAAATTACCACGACCTCTTCTATTGTTAGTGCAGTATAGAGTATTTCATTTGATAAAAATCCTTGTTTCACTATTATCTATTACTATTAGTAACTATTTGTTTTTGTTTTTTTTTAGAATACAAAGAAATCTCAGAGGTTGATGATGAATATCGCTATGCAGGACGTGAAGATCCTAAAATTATGATTACTACTTCACACGAGCCTTCTTCTCGCTTAAAAATGTTTGTTAAAGAGCTAAGATTAATCTTTCCAAACTCTCAACGAATGAACCGTGGAAAATACGAGTTGAAACAATTAATGCATGCATGTCGTGCTAACGATGTTACGGACTTCGTAATTGTACATGAACATCGTGGTATTCCAGATAATCTAGTTATTTGTCATTTACCTTATGGACCAACAGCGTTTTTTAACATATCTGGTGTTGTAATGCGTCATGATATTCCAGATATTGGACCCATGAGCGAGCAAAAGCCTCATTTAATTTTTCATAACTTTAGGACTAAATTAGGCGAAAGAACCCAGAAGATATTACATCATTTATATCCAGTACCTAAATCAGATTCTAAAAGAGTAATAGCATTTGCAAATAACGATGACTTCATTTCATTTCGTCATCATACTTTTCAGTATATTAATAAAAAACTGGAATTAACTGAAATTGGTCCGCGGTTTCAACTAAAACTGTATCAAATTAAGCAAGGAACCTTGGACGAGATTCAGGCTGCAGATACTGAATGGGTTCTTCGCCCATATATGAACACATCAGCAAAAAGAAGATTTTTATCTGATGAAGACGGCTGGGAACAAGAGGATGATGGGATGTAAAAAAACTTAAATAAAATTAATATCAATGTTCATTCAGAGTTTTGAATTACATACATATTTCTGTCAGACTAGTGCCCGGTTTCACCAAAATCAATTAAAATCACTTTTAACTAACAGGCTTTTAGAATTTATCAAGCTGTTCAAATTAATTCTGTTTCCCCAACATTAGAAATTATAATTTTAGCTAACAGGCTGTTAGCCGAATGAATGAAACAGAAATTCCTTACACAAATCTCTGATTGTATGCGAAAGACTGAAACTAAAATAATTTTTGTTGATTGACATATGCCAAATAAATTAATGTGTCATTCAAAATATTTTCAAAATATAAACAAACTTTCATAAATTTAACAGCAGCAAAACGGCTTGTTAGTTTATCAGGTTGTTTAACAGGCTGTTAGCGCTAAAAGTGTTTAGTGAAACAAAATTAGGTTATTTTAACTTTTAAAAGCCTGGTAAATTTTAAAATTGATTGGTGAAACCGGGCATAGGTATCATAAAATCTAACAACAATAATAGGTGTACTTAGAGTAAATAAAAAATTAATTGAATCTTAACTAGAAATATATTTGGTAACAAGTTACATTACTAATTATATACGATACGAGCGCAATGATGCCATTAATTACACTATATACATTGAAATTCGAAGAAAATCCACAGATGTCAATGTAGGGTAGTTTGAAGTCGCTGAGTTCGAACTAGAGATGGGAGCGTGTCGTGTTGTTCGTCTTGACACGAAAACGCACGACATGAGACGACGTGTTCGTGTTAGAAAATTTGAGTTCGTGCATTCGTGTTTCGTTTTGAACAAAATTGACATGACTAAAACGACCCAATACAATAAACATTATTGCAACGTATTTTTAGTTTAGTCCCCATACAAGCTTCTTCTATGGTTCGGTCCGCTTATAATGACAATCCGGTTATAACAACACAATTTCAAAACTTTTATATCTTTATAACAACTTGTTAATGAAATTTTTGAAATAAATAAAATTACATGCGGCGAAAAAATAAAAGCAGTTGTTTGTTGTTTTATGTTTATTTTTAATAATTTATGCTCACCAAAGAGGTTTTATTATTTATTTCAAATTGATAAAGTCTTTCACTGTTTGCAGACATTGCTAAAGAACTTAGTGTGTCGCATTCAACACTATCCGCAATTAATAAAAATAAAAAATTAGAAAACTGTTTAATTTAAATGTCTTAAAAGTTAAAAAAGTAAGACCTATTCAAGATAATGTGGAACAACCTTTGCTGCGGTGGTTTAAAACTACACGGAACCGCGGTAGACCTGTCAATGGTTCAATCTTGCTGGAAAAGGTAAATTTGTTCGCGTTACAGTTTCATTTGAAATTTGAATGTACACCAAGTAGGATTAACAGATTTAAAGCTAGGCATAATATCAGATTCGGCCAGATAAGCAGAGAGTAATCATGTGTTACCCAAAATTTAGTTACAAATTGGATTAATACTGTTTTGCCAAACTTACGAAGATGATTTTCTGACATGATCTATATGGTATTGATGAATAGTATGTAATCTGCATATAACTTCGTCCGCTTATAACAATGGCTTTTTTCGCTACTATATCTGGACAAAGTAAATTTTCTTAGCAAAAATATGTACATACATATGTATGTAAATAAAAATATTTAAGTATTAATAAACAAAAATGTATTTCTTTGATCATATGAAGATGTATTTTTTACAGTTGAAAGAGTCGTGCGTGTCGTGTCGTGTTCGGAAAATTTTTAACCGTCCGTGTCGCGTTCGTATTTGGAATTTAGAATTCGTGTCGTGTCGACACGCGCCCATCTCTAGCTTGGACCTACCGTTAGATTTTGGCCTACACGTTCGGTAAACCCACTTCTACGACTTTTTTATTTAAACCCTGTGTGTCTAAGGCAAAGTTGTTCCTCATAAAAAATTAAGCTCCTCCAGTATCACTCCTTAACCCCCTCATGGAGCATTTCAATAAAATTTTCTTAAAAGATACGCGCTTTCCGCTTCTGAGGGTAGTATTGTAAGTGGAAAAGCTGTTTGTCTTTTCAGAAGAAAAAACTTTGCCTTTGAAATAAAAAAAGTTGATGTTATTATTATTATTATTATCCCACGCCTCTTTCCCCCCCAGAAACCGCACGTGCTGGGGTCCATTTTAACCGGAGGTGACGGTGGATTCGACCACAAGTCACCCCGGTGCTATATCTATATCTATTTTTTTTTTTTTTTTTTTTTAAATTAATATATGCAAATTCTTAAACTCTTTGTTATTTCTATTGCCTCAACACTCCTCTAACAATCCTGCAGGTATCCAGAATAACTGATTTCGAAATCGATGTAGTTAAGTTTTCACGTCTTTAGTTCCGTTATAACATTTTCTGGTACAATGCCCATACTGGAGATGACTATGGCCACAATCCGAATTTCAGCTAAGTGTTCTCGTTGCTTAATCTCTTCTGCTAGCTGTGAGTACTTCGATATTCAGCTGCGGTTCTATTTAAGTTGGCGGTTAGCGGAACCGCTACATCAATTACAAAGCCTCTTTTTTGTCTCTTATTAATCCATAGTATGTCTGGTCTGTTTGCCATAATTGTTCGGTCCGTTCTCATTTGTCTATCCCAGTATAGCTTAAAGTTTTCATCGGTCAAAACCTCCCATGGGGTGTATTCATAATATGGTTCTCTTCCACTTATAAGATTACATTTTAAAGCCATCTCCTGATGTATAAGTTTTGCAACATTGTTGTGCCTCCTTAAGTATTCATTGTTAGCCAACATGGTGCATCCGTTTATTATATGTTCAATTGACTCAACTTCGCGGTTGCATCTGCGGCACACTGCCGTAGTATTTTCATGTAGAATGGCTCTTCGGTATTGTCTTGTCGGAATAATTCCATCTTGAATTGCTATGGCAAATCCTTCAGCTTCAGCGAACAAGCAACCTTTTTGGAGCCAAATCGTTGAGGCAGCCTTATGTACTCCTGTGCTATGAAGAGCATGCGGATATTTTCCATGGATAGCCTTGGATTTCCATTGTTCCAAAGTTGCTGATGCTTGCAAGATCTCCGAGCTTGGGTTGTATTCTCGATTGTTCAGGTTCAAAGGTGTTGAGTTTTTGTCAAGGTTGCACAAAATTTGATATTTTCTATTGTTATCAGCGATTTTGTAGAAGTAATTTCTGAGGTTATCTATTTGTGAAAGATTTAGATTTTGCATGTAAATCAAACCTTGCCCACCATCTATCCTTGGAAGGTAGAGTCGTTCAACCGCAGCTCTGGGATGTCGGAAGTTTCTTTTAGTCATTATTGTCCGGACTTTTCTTTGTGCTGCTTCTATATCAGTGTGGCTCCAATTTATTATACCAAACGAGTAAGAAAGGACAGGGATAGCATAGTTGTTAAGAGCTGTCATCAGATTTTTCCCATTTAATTTTGATTTGCATATCTGTCTAACCCTTTTTTCAAATTGGGAGTTAAGGCGCTGCTTCATCAAACTATGCAGGATGCCCTGCATTTCATAGATGCCAAGGTATTTGTATTTTTCTTCCTCTCCAAGCATGTCTATATCACCATCATCATATGTGAAGCCTTCTGAGCGAACAATTTTTCCCTTAATCATGTCTATGCTTTTGCATTTATCATACCCGAATTCCATACATATATCATTGCTAAAAACTTTAACTAGATTCAGCAGCTGTTCCATATGTATTCTGGACCTCGCAAATAACTTCAAATCATCCATGTACAGAAGATGTGTTGCGTAGCATAGATCATTTTCTGTTTTTAGGCGGTATCCGCAAGTTGTTGTATTTAACATTCTGCTAAGAGGAGCCAGACATAAACAAAACCATAAAGGACTTAAGGAGTCTCCTTGAAAAATTCCTCTCTTGATGCTTATTTCTCTAGACTTCAAACCACCGTGTCTTAGTATTACTCTCCACTGCTTCATTGCTCGTAGCAGAAAGTTCGTGTATACATCATCCACCTCATAAACTTGAAGAATTTGCAGCAAGTATGAATGGGGGATACTATCAAATGCTTTCTTGTAGTCAATGTATGCAACGCAGAGATTACGTTGTTTCGTTATGGCATTACGGCTGATTATTGCATCTATATTTATTTGTTCTTTGCAACCCCTAGAGTTCTTTGCACAACCTTTTTGCTCACTGGGAAATATAGCATTGGACTCGCAGTGTCGCCATTTTTGCATACTTATAATTGAGGTTAACAATTTATACGTAGTGCAGAGACAAGTGGTTGGTCTATAGTTTTTGGGATCTGCAGCATCCCCACCTTTTGCAATTAAGAAAGTATTGCCCTTCGTAATATGTGTTGGTATCGGTTGAGATCCATCTATTATTATATTGAAATTACGTGCAATATACTGGTGAGTTACAAAAAACCTTTTCAACCAAAAATTTTGAATACCATCCGGCTCAGGAGCAGACCAATTTTTTGGCTTCTCTATGGTTGATTTTATATGTTCACTCGTGATGAATTCCCGGACCATTTGCTGTTGTTGTCGCTCTAAGCTGCACCAACTGGAACTTCTGGTATGCATAACAGGGTTTTCCCATAGATTTACCCAGAATGCTTCCATATGATCCATTTCCGGGGTTTCATTAGGTTCTGTTGGCGAAGTGTTTTTGGTGAGTTTTGAGTAAAATCGCTTCTGATTTACGCTGAATTCTTTATTATCATTTCTTCTTGCTTTACTAAGTAGATAACGCCTTAGTCTAGCACTAAGTGCTTGCAATCGCTGCGTAAATCTATCCAATATTTCCGTGAGCTCATACTCCTTTATTGACTCTATTGTCCTTGGTTGAATAATGCTTCGCACTTTCTTGCAGAGGCGTGCAGATCTGTTTCCTCGTTTGTATTGAGTGAGTCTCCCCACTTTCTCTCTCAGTTTTGATATTTTAGATTCCATGCGTCGTTGCCAAGGTGGTTTATTTTGGGATCTACTCCTATTTTCTTGAGTTTCTCCAATTTTAAGTCCAACTGTTTGGCACGCTGCAATGGCTGCACAATACAACAAATCTAATACCGACTCCAAGTCATTCGTCTCCTGCAAGTGATATTCGAGAATAACATTTAAGTGCTTCAGGACACTTCGCATTTTCTTATCTTCATAAACTTTCCGAACTCTAGGTCTACACTCGGGGTCCAATCCACGGTACTGGATAAGCGTTTCATTGAAGTTATCATAAGTCTTTTGGAACAAAAGATCATCTGAACCTAATGAGGACTGATATGTGTTGAAATGTTCTTGTCTTTGGTTAGTTTGTGATATAGCCGCATTAAGTATGGGTTCATTATTAACTATGTTAAGCCTTGCACGCAAGTAGTCCTCGTTGGAGTCATTTTGTTCAGAAGCTATGGGCTCTAACTCAGGTAATGGTAGTCCAGCACGTACAGGGCTTCTTTCATTTGAAGTTTCCAATTGTTCCTGTCTCGGGTTAACTTCCTGTTCGGGTAATATTTCATCTTGTGCTGGTGCGTTGTCACTTGGAGTAAGTATTTCATGTGACCGAAGTTCGATAGTAACATCTTGGTGAATTAATTGGAGTTCAGTTTCTGGTAAAAGTCGCCTTGTTTTAATAGCTCGCACTCGGTCCGCTATATTTTGCGCGCTTAAACGACCTGCAAGTTCAGGGTAGATGTTTTTAAAGAGTTCTGCTTGTCTATCTCAAAATCCGACTTTAATGATTCCACAATTTGTTGCCCTATAGTGACACCGCATTATATCTTTATTCATGTTTACTGACCATATAATGCGTTGTCTTGGCATTCCAGTTTGTGTGGTCCCGGGCTGAAGATCTCGGGAAACAGTAGAAACTGGTGCAGCTTGTGTGGTTGTTGTTTGGCTGCTATGTTGATGTTCTGTCGGATTGTTATGTGTGGTTGCTTCTTCGGGTGTCCCGGCCAGTGTCCCACGTAACTCCTGGCCACCAACGGCTCGCGAGCTGTCACCCCCAGCGTTGGCTCTAGGTGGTGCCCCGAAGACATCGGGCAGCGACGGATTATCGATTAAATCATTCATTGCACTAGCTTTCTAGGTGAAGGTATTGTTTTTAGTCTGCCTACCCAAAAGACTATTATAGTACGGCCGCCCCTCTGGGATCAGACGCCGACCAGATAGCCGCCCACTCTGGGTCAGACGCTTCTGGATTTATGTTTGGTCCACGGGTGGTATTTTGTTTCCCACCTACCCGATATATCTATCGAGCACTCTCCTGTCCGCCACCTCGGGGACGCGCTCGTTTGTTCGGAATGGGCCACTTGCAAATGGACTGCAAGGGACCGGATAGGAAAGGTGAAGGTCTGTGCATGAGATGCGGAGAGCCAGAACATAAAATAAAGGAGTGCAGCAAGAGACCAAAGTGCTGCCTGTACACAGGAGCTGGGCGTAGCCGGGTAGATCATATACCTGGCTCAACTAAGTGCCAAGCGACAAAGTGAGAATACTCCAGGCCAACATGCATCGAAGCAGAGCGGCTGATGCGCTATTAGAGCAGATGGCAATAGAGAAGAAAGCGGACGCTGTCGTTATAAGTGAACAGTATGGGCGAGTGAATCGAGAAAACTGGTTAGAAGATACGACCGGTACTGCAGCAATCTGGCTGCCTAGCAACAGCAGGTTTGTCAATGCACTTAAAGGTG
Source organism: Meiosimyza platycephala (assembly GCA_963662105.1). Classification (NCBI taxonomy): domain Eukaryota; kingdom Metazoa; phylum Arthropoda; class Insecta; order Diptera; family Lauxaniidae; genus Meiosimyza; species Meiosimyza platycephala. The sequence goes on along the minus strand of OY759209.1, from coordinate 55,508,673 downwards.
CAGAGAACTGCTTCGTATACGTGCAAAACACGAGTTTCACTTTGCTCAGCTGTTACCTAACCCCAAGCGATAGCATTGCTGAATTCCAGAAGAAGCTTGAAAGCATTGAAGACAAAGTGCTGGAAATTGGAGGTCCCTTTATCATCGCAGGAGATTTCAACGCTAAAGCTGTCGAATGGGGAGCGGCAGCAACAAACTCCAGAGGCAGACGCGTGCTAAACATGGCCGCTAGGCTGGGCTTAGCCATCGCTAACATTGGCGCAGCTACGACCTTCAGAAGATCAGGGTGCGAGGCCACCACACCAGATATCACTCTTGTGTCAGAGAGCTTAGCTTGAATGCTTAAAGAATGGAGAGTCCTAGAAGATTTTACTGGAAATGATCACCAGTATATCACTTACCATCTAGACTCAGGAAGTCGCCCCATCCAGGCACCAACAAGAAGAGGCACGTGAAAATGGAATGTAGCGAAACTTAGATCCAAATATTTGCTGGCAAATATCGACGAAAACTCATTGCCAACTGACACAACTAGGGACGCCAGAACTCTCACAAATGCGAGTATGCAGCGATTAGCTCAATGCTGCAACGCATCGATGCCTAAAGTTGGCACAAGCCGCAGAAAAGATGCCGTATACTGGTGGACAGAAGAAATAGCAGAAATTAGACGGAACTGCCTACGGATAAGGAGGAAACTCACTAGAGCCAGACGATTAGCCGCCGCTACAAATGAAGCCGAAAACTACAGGCAAGCCAAGAATCACTTGAAGCTTGTCATAGAGCGTAGCAAAAGAGAAAAATGGGAGGAACTCCGCAACGATCTGAACAACAACCCATGGGGTCTCGGCTATAAGATCGTTATGAAGAAACTGGGCTCTAAAATTCCTGGCCCAAATATGGACGGCGAAACCATGAGCAACATCGTTGATGCCTTATTCCCTACGCATAACCTGCAGCAGGAAGAACAAGACGCGCTGCCTGTTGGATCAACCCCATTATTTTCTGAAGAACTAAAAGGAGCAGCAAAATCTCAGGAGCAGCAAGGCTCCAGGACCTGATGGAATCCCTGCAGAAATACTGAAAATAGTAGCGGCAAATCGCCCAAGTGTTCTACTGTCGATGTATAATGCGTGCCTTAAGGAAGGCTTATTCCCCGAAGTGTGGAAAAAGCAAAAACTAGTACTGATCAGCAAAGGCAAAGGAGATCCTACCCAACCATCAGCATACAGACCACTGTGTATGCTTGATAGCGCTGGGAAGCTGCTAGAGAAGATGATAAAAACTCGCTTATCCGAAGTTATTTTAGACGCTGGTGGATTATCGGAACGACAACATAGATTCAGAGCAGGAAGGTCAACTCTTGGCGCTATAGAAGATGTAGTGTCTAGCGTAGAACACGCACAGTGAGGGAACCATCACTCCAGGAGGATTGTCTTGTTGGCAACATTGGTCAGATATCATTGAAGCTCTTAAGCTAAGGTTTGCTACTCCGCAATATCTGCTGAGGATCCTGCAGAGCTATCTAAGGGACCGGGAGCTCATTTATGACACCTGCGAAGGAAGAAAGACAAAAAGGATAATATCCGGAGCAGCGCAAGGGTCTATACTAGGCCCAGACCTCTGGAACCTGAGCTACGACGGAGTCCTCCGAATCGAAATGCCGGATGATACACATCTGGTGGGGTAAGCAGATGACATTGCAGCTGTAATAACGGCTCGCTACACCGACGAGGCCAGGAGAAAATTAAACCAGGTTATGCTAAGGACAAGGGAATGGCTGGAGGCTCACGGACTCCAACTCGCCACCGAAAAGACGGAGGTGCTTACTAAGCACCACATACCATTAGAACTGGAGCTGCCAGTATGCATACTTACAACAAAGAAGGTAGTTAAGTACCTCGGCGTAAGAGTTGACCCAAAATTGACATTTTAGGCTCAATTACAACACGCAGCAACAAAAGCAGCCAAGATAGGCATGCTTAGCAAGCTCATGGCAAACATCGGTGGACCAACGCAAAGTAAACGGAAACTTCTAATGGCGACAACAAACTCGATACTGCTCTACGGCAGTGAGATATGGGCAGGAACGCTAGAGGCGAAATGTCGGCAAAGGACGCTACTGTCAGTGCAACGAACTGCTGCGCTCAGAGTTGCATGTGCGTACCGCATAGTCTCCGAAGTGGCTGTGCTAGTAATAAGTGGGGTTATCCCCATTGACCTACTAGCCAGCGAACGTAAAATGGTCTGGGAGGCAAAAAAGGAGGGAAGCCTGATCATAAGCTTTGCAGACCCAAGGCAGGAAACCTTCTCTAAGTGGCAGGACAGGTATCGCTCAGAAGTCAGCGGCAGGTGGACAAAAAGACTGATCCCTTGCATAAGAAGATGGTTCGAGAGAGACTTTGGCGAGGTAAATTATTACCTCACTCAGTTTTTATCGGGCCATGGATACTTCCAGAAGTATCTACACCGTATGGGCAAAACAGAGCACTCTTTCTGTATATATGGAGACGCTGATGAAGATTACGCAGAGCACACCTTCTTCAACTGCAATCGATGGGACAACGAACGCGCATCCTGACAGGAATCAGTCGGCCAGTGCTCCGCTGACAACGTGATCGAAAGGATGCTGCAGAGCGAAGAAAACTGGAACGCAGTTGCAGGTTTTACTGAGGACGTTCTCAGAAAAAAGAAGTGGGACCTGGACGCAGGTATATGATTTGAAGACAAATCAAGTGACCTACCCCGAAGCAATGCTAACGCAATCCCAGGGTAGGAGGCCTGGAGGTCAGAAAAGAGGTTGTGGGTTTTAGTGAAGTGACACACTCTGAAGCTATGACGGTAGCTTTAGGATAGTGAATTGCACGGACATTGCAGTACATTTACCACAACCTTCCCCACGAAAAAAAAAAATTATTATTATTATTATTGTTATTATTATTAGTGTTATTTTTAGTTTTTATTCACGTTTCTTTAACAATAAATATGATTGTTTTACTTTTTATTAAATTAAGTTTTACAATCTAACATTGACTTCGTGTGCTTGCAAAAATCGAATGAATCAGAATGTTCTTTCCGTTACAAATATTTCAAAAAAAAAGGACTCACACACGTAAAGAAGGAAGACAAAGTAAAGTATATCAAGACAAAAGAGAAATGACATTAGTGTCGTAGCTTAAGGCTATATTATAGAAATAGTAATTATAACATATTATTATTATTATTTATTTATATATTTTAGTACAATAAGGAATTAATTCTTTTAACGTACAACAAGATATGGTCAATGCATTTTCAGTTCATAATTATACTACATATTTAAGTAAAATTTAACAAACAATTTAGGTCTTACATACTAGAAGCGACACTGCCAGTTACATAATAAGAAACATAATAACTTATACGAATAAATAATAAAATTAAAGTTTATGAATGTCCGGATATTAAAGAATAAAAGATAAATATTGAATTTAATTAAAACAAGATTAATAAATAAATATTGAATTTAATTAAAACAAGATTCTAACGCGAAAAATGATCAAAAATTAACTGCTTAAATTTGCCGAATTTCGAAAAACTTTTTAAATCACTATTTAGTGAATTTCAGATTCTTATTGCGTTGATGAAGAATTTTCGTGTGGAATTAAAGTATGTAAATTTTGGAATAATTAAGTTGTTGCATCTATTGGATATACTGAAACGTAATTTGTCGTGAAGATATGGTGGGCTTCGTGTATAAATTAATTTATGCAGGAACATACAATTTCTTGCATGATATAGTTTTCGATGGAACATCCTAAAATCATCCTACTCATAACCGAGACATGATCAAACCTTCGTAAGCCATACACATAACGTGTAGCGTTATTGAAAGTAGGGATATTATGGATACGGAAATTCGGTTACGGATACGGATATTAAAATATTGTTGTATCGGTTTCGGATACGGAGAAGGATATAATTTTATTTCGGTTTTGGTTACGGATACTGATAAGTAATCTATCATTAAAAAATAAAAAAACCTTTTATTGTATTTTTGTTTTTATTTATGTTTAGTACAAATCAATGAAATTAGTTTTTTAACTGAAGCAAAGGTAAATTATATTTTACGAAAAGTAATTTTGGTGCTTTTTCTCCTCTGAGCCGATTTCTAAGTGGATTATATATTAAGCCTGCAGCACTGAATAACTGTTCACTCGCCAGATTGTACAACTGTTTATATCTTGATATGAGATTTCGGTTTCGGTTACAGATACGGATAATAAAAAGTCTTTATTTCGGTTACGAATAACTTTTTTTATCAGATATCCGGTGGTTTCGGTTACGGATACAGATATCCATATACCCTAATTTAAAGCAACTTGCAGCTTATGTAAGGAACTAGAGTCCAATTTACTATACATAACTCCAAAATAATTTATGTAAGGAAGTATTAATTGAATTACTAATCTACGCTTTATTTCAAATGGTGTGTATTCAGCAGACATCCTTAAATATCGCAGTCATGTAAATTTTGCTTATCACATGATTTATATGGTCAACACAAGTCAAAGCAGTATTGAGATGGAAACCAAGACAGGTTTTTTTATTTACAAATTTCAACGGCATACTACCAATTTCAAGTTGACCTCGAGAAATGGGTAATACATAAGACTTGTTGGAGTTCAAACACAGCTTATTGTAACTAGCCCAATTAAAAACAATACACAGATCTTCATTCAGTCTACAAGCTAGATCATCAATAAGGCCAATACGCCGAGGCAAATACATTTGGATATCGTCAGCATAAGCATGTAACTTAACACTGGTAGATATCAAAAAAAATTTCATTAATAAACAGACTAAACAAGAAAGGGCCTAAAACTGAGCCCTGTGGCACACCAGTACTACATAGTTTGTATTCGGAAAAATTTTCACCAACTTTGACTCTTTGCAATCTGTCATGAAGATAACTTTTCAGAAATTGCACTGAACTGTCGCAAAAACCAAAGAAAGATTTTAATTTTTTGCACAGAATTAGATGGTTAACACTATCAAAAGCCTTGGAAAATTCTAAGAGGCATAAAAAGGTAATCTGATTTTGGTCATTCGCAATACATATATCATCCATAACTTTCAACATAGCAGTTGCACAACTATGGCCAGCACGGAAGCCCGACTGCAGTGGAGACAGCAGCTGATACTTACTCAAATGTTCAGTAATTTGCTCGTGCATTAATACCTCACAGACCTTTGATAAAGCAGATAGTATGCTAATAGGGCGATAGTCATTAGGTTATTAGGTTCAGTAGCACTTGGTTTTTTAGGAAGCGGTAGGACTATATCAACTTTCCAAATTCGCGGAAAACAGGAAGTTGTAACACAGTGATTAATTATATGTGTGAGAGGACTCAACACATACGGAAGGATTAGCTTAAGAAACCTTATAGAAATTTTGTATTCACCCAACGCATTCGACTTAATTTTCATAACACTTCTATAAACTTCAAAATCATCAACAGTGTGAAACTCAAATTTGGTTTGTAGCTATCGTTGGGAACTACGGTATTATTAAGTATGAAAAAATCATTCAATAGACAATGATCAATGTTACACTCCTGTTTAACACCACTCTTAACACCTAACTGTTTAATATTCTTCCATAATTGCTTAGAAGAAAGACCAGTGTTAAGCTTTGAACAAAAATAATCTATCTTCGATTGCCGTATGTATACTTCCCAGTTTTCATTGGTTGACGACTTCTTCCACTTTGCATATAGTTTATATTTCTTTTTGAGCTGCAGCTTGACATAGGAAGTAAACCACTGAGAAAATTTTTTCTTAATATGAACAGTCTTGACAGGAACATGAGTATCCATAAGTCTATGGCAATTGTTGTTAAATGTCTCCAATTTCTCGTCTACAGAGCAGAAGAGCCAGCATTCATTCCAGTTTGTCTGAATTAGATCATTAAATAACATATCAGTACTTAGAGCGCCAAAGTCACGGTATGATATTGTTACAATTTCATCTTTATGACACAAATTAATGTTTAGAGCACAGAATATTAAATCATGATCAGAGATAAAGCTGATTTGATAAAAAGCCAGTAAAGGTGTGTTATCAGATTTGATAAAAATATCTAGCAAACTAGCATTTGATTATTTCCAAACCTAGTTAGCATAACAGTATTTACTACGGAGAGTCCATTGGAGTAAATCTGATCATTAAACCTGTCAGTGATATTGTCACCTACTAAAAGGTTGACGTTAAAATCACCACATATCAAGTAATGCCCATAATCAATCCCACGTGAAGATTATTTAACCTACTAGGATTATACATACATGACACCAGCACCTTATTATTGTTGTCATAAAATTCAACATTTAAATATTCAACCACATCATCACTTGACTTACTGACAACTCTAACACTAAGATGTGATTTATAATAAATCGCTACCCCTCCTCCTCTTCCTGTCGTTCCTAAAAAGCTTGTAAATTAGTATCAGTCAATTTTCCACCAAAATTTTTGGTCTCATTTTTGCACACGGTGTTATTCTTTGTACCATACGACTAATATAGACCGGGAGGTATTTTCAAGCGGGAACAATTATTGTAATAGTGTTAGGGCCTTTCCCAATCGATATCGTTTTACTTTTTGATGAAATTTTGACATTTCTGAGGTGAATATGAACCTCTTCTACCTTTTTTTCCATGCATTTTTTACTGCATCCACTCGACTGCTGTCAGTTCCTGCCATATCAACTGGAACTTCGGGTGAAAAGCCGCCGCAAGTTGGCACTATCCGTCGTCCAGAAGTGATCCGAACCTTTTCTCCATGCCGTTAATAAGGCATTGGCTAAAGCTGTGCAATTTACTATGCCCTTATACCAGTGTAAGCCAACCCTACACAAATGCATTTTACCAACGCTATGCATTGTATCAATGTGTGCACGAACTACACCAGCCATGTACTTTGTAGAGCCCGAATGTACTTTTTTGTCTTGACCACCCAATTTTCCTAAAATGTACGAAATTGTTCTAAAATTTACTAACAAAACAAAAAAAAATAGTCCTCACTTTTGCCATCTCAAAAACCTTAGCAAAATTAGATATATTTCACATTAAATTAATTACAAAATCTACTCGTTGCGGTTATTTTCATTTACTAAAAAACAAAAAAAAGTAAATATTTAAATATTATAAATTGTCCAAATATACTGAAAATGTGCTAAAAGTTTGGCATATATAGGTACTGAAAATGATCCAAATGTACCGAGTGTACCAAAAACTTGTAGGTTGTACTGACAACGATTTTTCAGAACGCAAATATACCGAAAGAAGTACAAATCTACCGAAAATGCCATCACTGGTATACATAAACAACTTCTGCTTGTGTTATGACGTAGTTACTCGCGGTAACAGAATAGCTTGCACTGCTTTAGACTAACGTTACCAGATATTTTTGACCAAAATACGGAGCAGGAAAAAGTTGATGAAACTTTTTTAAAGATTCTTTTGTTTTAACTGCAAAAAATTTTATGTATTAAAAAAAGGTCCTCACTTTCATATCCCGAAAACCGTAGCAAATTAGATATTTCCTATTATTTTTAAGGAAAATCATATATTAAATATTTCCAATTACTTGTATTTACTAAAAAAAAGGTCCTCACTTACCGAAAACCCTAGCAAAATGAGATTTATTATTTCTAATGAAAACGCGGACCGCACGGAGCAGAACATCAAAAACGCGGACTTGCTCCGCAAAAAGGCTCTATATTTTTTATTTAAAGACAGTTTTTTTAAAATGCTATAAATGTAAAATAATTTGTCCTAGATCAACCAAAACAAAGATATTCAGGAGCAAAAGAAGTGTTATAGTGAAAAATTAAGTAATTAAGCAAACTATGGGAGTCAAAAACGCATGAACAATATCTTATATTTTTATAGAAACGAGTACTGAGGCAATGCCTGCATGAAACATCTCTTCCTTTCTTTTCACAAGAAAGTTCATTCACGTCTTCAACCAGTTAATTCCATATAAAAGTCTTGATCTTGCTTTTAATTACATCTCATGTTTTTGATTCATACATGTAATGAAAACGTCTGCCTATCAACTCCTTTACTTAACTGAGAATCGTTGGTAGAAATATAACAAGAATGGTTAGTTTTTTCACCATTTTGCTTAATATTATTATGAGAATGTCTCTTTTTTCTTAACTGGATTAACGATTAACGGACTTGGGAAAATTTAACGGAAGTTAACGAGTCCGTTAACACTTTAAAATTAACTTGAAAGTTAATTCGTTAGTCGAAGTGTTAACTTCGTTAATTAACGGAATAACGCGTTAATGCCCAGCTATGATTATACATCATTTAAAGGGAAAAGAATTAGACTTTCTTGAAATTTTAAAAAAATTAGACTTTAATAATACATTTTCTGGAAAAATAAAGGTTTTATGAAAAAAAATGGTTTTCAAAAATCTTCATATCTTGACGACTATTTAAATTTCAAATATCTATCCGTCGATTTTATACTATATCAAATTATCATTCATATGATACCCATATTTTAGAAATATGTTTAGTGTATCCTAACTTATACCGTTTTTTATAAAATTATACCGCAACTTCCGATGGCTCTATCTCCGAAACCTGATCCGAGCGACATTTTTTTTTTGCAGATTTATTATTTATTCCTAAAACGCTACTGCACCTAAAAAACAAAAAGATCGGAAACTTGTTCCTAAATTATACCTGTGCCTTCTTTTCAGCACCCATTGATATTTCAACGGTTGGTTTTTCATCACAATAAACTAGACACGCAAATATTTACAATTCCGATTTGAAATGAACCTTCATCATTGGATTTTTTTCCGCCTCGTCCCGTATGAATTCCTGTAAAAGTGGTGGTAAATCAATTTTGGTTGGTAAAATTTGTTCTGGTGCTTAATTGATATTCTCTAAATAATATATATAATATTTTATTTCCTCATCTATTGGCAAAAAAGCATAGTCTGCCTTGTAGCTGGTGCCATAAGTATTAAAAGGTTTTGGTAAAGTAATATCACGCCAAGTCCTTTCAACCGTGACTTTTACTTCAGGTTTTTTTTGTGCTGTACTTCAGCAATTTCTTTCGCCAAGAACGAATTGCACAAAACTGTCATCTTCAGATCGGGCTACATTCATCAGGGTCATTATTATAGACTAGCGATGGCCAGCTGCGGTGCCCAACAGTCGACAAGGCGCTGACGTTTACAACAAACATTTTGCGCTAGTATGTGTACAAATGTGTGAAGGAATTCCAACGAAAAAAAAAATGAAAAATGTGATGTCTTTTCCACGTATTTTTAATTAACAACAAAAAGAAGACATTTCATAAATCTTATACATATTACTATGTACGTTATACAAACATATTAACAGAGTTTACTTAAATCTAAACTATTCTTCCATGAACTAAAACTATTTTTCCATGAAAATTAATTTTTTTACAACAATTAAATAATACAAGTCAATAATATGGGCAGGAACGCTAGAGGCGAAATGTCGGCAAAAGACGCTACTGTCAGTGCAACGAACAGCTGCGCTCAGAGTTGCATGTGCGTACCGCACAGTGTCCGAAGTGGCTGTGCTAGTAATAAGTGGAGTTATCCTAACGTGACCAAATATTTTTGACCAAAACGCGGAGCAGGAAAAAGTTCATGAAAGTTTTTTTAAGATTTTTTTGTTTTAACTGCAAAACATTGTATGTAGGTACTAAAAAAAAGGTCCTCACTTTCAAATCCCGAAAACAGTAGCAAATCAGATATTTCCATTTATTTTTAAGCAAAATCATATATTGACTATTTTCAAACCATACAGTCGGAGTGACTTCAAATTGCGGAATTTGGTTGCTGATTAAATATGTTGTTTTTCAAAGTAATTAAGGGAACATATCATCCCCCATTTAAAGTTTTAATGTCAGAGCTTAAAAAATCGCTGAAAATTTTTTCTAAATAGTCGCATATTCATCCAAATCAAGTAATTAATTTTTATGTTGCTTTTTCGCTGACTGTACTTCTGTGGGCTTTGAATGTTTTGTTTGCTTGACTTTGTCAGCGAAGAAGTTATATGTGCGTGCAATGTTTTAATATCTTTCCCATGATAAAAAGTTATTACGAAAATAACGGTAAAACACAATTATGCAGAATGCAAGCACGATTTGCAGAAAGTAATTTGGAATGTTGCTTTTGTTATTTGCTTTGAAAAATAGTACCGTAGAGTGGCTTGGCAATGATGAAAAACAAAAAATTTACATTTAGATCTTGGAAAAACAAATCTCCTGACCTCAAATATGTTTTAACAAGCATTGAATTCTTGTCATTTCTCTCTCATATTAATACAAATTCCACAATAAAATTTTAAACGAAAAAAAAATTGGGGTTTTTGAGAAAATCAACCTTGTTTTTTTTTCATAAAAAGCGCTATGACTACGCCAATTTCAACAATTTTCAAAATTTTTTAAAGATTCTGACAGAGAATCAGAAGTTCTATTAGAATCAAAAATTAATTATTTAAATTTGGATAAAAATGCGACTATTTTAAAAAAATTTTCAGCTGACACTAAAATTTTAAATGGGCATAACTTCGTAAAAAAGGATTTTCAATCAATCGCAACCAATTCCGCAATTTGAAGTCACTCCGACTGCATGGTTTGAAATAGATTTGGTCTCCAGTTATTTGTATTATTTTTTGTATTTTCTAAAAAAAAGGTTCACCGAAAACCCTAGCAAAATGAGAATTTTTATTTTCAATGAAAACGCGGAACGCGCGGAGCAAAAAATCAAAAACGCGGACTTGATCCGCGAAAAGCGGACCATATGGTCACGTTAGGTTATCCTCATTGACCTACTAGCCAGCGAACGTAAAATGGTCTGGAAGGCAAACGCAAGGCAGGAAACCCTCTCTAGGTGGCAGGACAGGTATCGCTTGGAAGTCTGCGGCAGGTGGACAAAAAGACATCTCTTGCATAAGGAGATGGTTCGAGAGAGACTTTGGCGAGGTAAATTATTACCTCACTCAGTTTTTATCGGGCCATGGATACTTCCAGAAGTATCTACACCGTATGGGCAAAACAGAACACCCTTTTTGTATATATGGAGATGCTGATGAAGCAACTGCAGTCGATGGGACAACGAACGCACATCCTTACAGGAATTAGTCGGCCAGTACTCCGCTGACAACGTGATTGAAAGGATGCTGCAGAGCAAAGAAAACTGGAATGCAGTTGCAAGTTTTACTAAGGACGTTCTCAGAAAAAAGAAGTGGGATCTGGACGCAGGTATATGATTTGAAGACAAATCAAGGGCTCTACCCCGAAGCAACGCTAACGCAGTCCCAGGGTAGGAGGCGGAGGTCTGAAAAGAGGTTGTGGGTTTTAGTGAAGTGACACACTCTAAAGTTATGACGGTAGCTTTAAGTTAGTGAATTGCATGTGATTGCAGAGCATTTACCACAACCTCACCCACGAAAAATAAAAAAAATTATTATTATTATTATACTTTTTGATTTCTCCAATTTGGGTATTACATTACATTTTGGGGGCCTAAGCCCATTACATAATATGTAAGTGAGTAGAATACGAATTTAGACTACATACAAAAGAATCAAACAGATATTTACATTAAAATGTTGTACGTATGACAAATATTGCACTTAATATTTAAAAATTTTCTAACTATACGGCAAGTATCGATTAAAACAGCTTTCTGCATCGCATCTATTAAATTTTGTTTTAAATCCAGTAGGCTTATGTCTCTTCGTAACTCCGTCGGTATCAATCCTTCTGCGTTGATTATGATAGGGATAATCTTAATCTCCGCAAGATTCCAATTCCACTTGATTTCTACAGCAAGCTCTTCATATTTGCTGCGTTTTTCATTAAACGAACGGATCATGTTTCGAGTGGCAGGAATTGCCACATCAATTAAAACTCCTTGTCGCTCACGTTTTTTTTGTTCTAGAATAATTTGGTCAATTGTAAGCTGTTCTTTACAGCCTTTTGCTTGTTTACAGCACCCTTTTTGCTCTTCGCATAGTATTTTGCTCATAGATGGACTGATTTATACATGCAGTTATAATTTTATAGAATGTCGGCAAACATGTTATAGGTCGACCATTCGCAGGGTTTGCTAGAAATCCACCATTTTTTGGTAACAGGTAAGTAACACCTTGGCTCAAGTAGCTTGGAAATCTTGTCGGATCTTGAATACACTCATTTATTAGTTGTACTAACTTAGAATGAGTATTTGTCAAACGCTTAAGCCAGAAATTTTGAATTTGATCCAAACATGGTGCCTTCCAGTTGTATGTTTTTGATATAATCTGCTTTATTATATCAGTTGTTACACAAAAATTTGCCATTTCACTTATATTTTGGTATTTGTTGGTTTCATCTGTTAACCAGCTTGCGTTTTCGTTGAAGTTGCTTTGATTGGACCATATCGACTTCCAATAATTTTCTGCTTCTTCTTTACTCGGAATTGTGTCGTATCGTTCTCGTTCATTTTGGTTCTGAAGGATCTATAAAGCATATTTTCATTCGTTTTGAACAATAAGTTATTCTTGCGTCTTTTAGAAAGTTTGTATTTACTCTGCTTTGTGATTTGTATTAATAATTTTTGTTTTATCGTGTCTCTTGTAGACAAAATATTAAAGTCGTTTAATTCGTTCCTTGAATGTCTAACGTGTCTTTGTAAAATTTTTTTTACGCGGTGTTTTAGCCGTTTAGTATGTGTGCCACTTATGTATTTGTTGATCCTTTCCAGATCACTCCTTAAGTTCTTAATTTTTATCTCAATTCTCATGAGAACATTGTTTTCTCGTGGACTCCTTGGGCTTATATTGAAATATCCGATCCTGTATCCCATTTTTACAGAGATCGTTATGGCGAGAGAATAAATAAATGTATTGAGTTCTTCTAAAGAACTTATCCTAACAATATATCTTGGGACCAGAACTTCGTTAATATATTGGATCACTTCCGATGGTTTCCTAAATGTGTGAACTTTTGGCATTGACGGCCTGGTGATGGGATTAATGTCTTTGTATATTTCATATTGTTGTTCAAATATGTCTTCAATGTCATTTATATTTTCATTAGTATTGATGCTTGTCGCATGTGTTTGGTCTATAATAAATGTAAATAAGCATTGTGTGGTGCAATATTATTATTTTCAACAGTTTCAACTATATTCGGAGCGCTCTGAATTCTTTCAGGTGTAGCAACACTACTTAAAGCAATTGGCAAAATCTGTTCACCATTATTGCCTGTGGCTGGTACTGTGGATTCTTTTATGGTATTTCTTATTGATTCTGTAATGAGATTATTTCTGTGTATAACCCTTATTTGGTCGGATAATCGTTGCTCAGTGACATCAAAATCTGGATGTTGAGCTACAAAAAGTATTCTTAGCTGTGTTCGATACGCTGTAAGATTTGTTTCTTGTTGAGTAACTATGTAATATGTGCGCAGTAGGTCTTGGTTTATTTCATTTGTCCATCGACGTCGCTGCCTTATTCTTCCTGCCCTAGTGAGACCTGAAGCGGATTGTTCACGCTGGTCACCTTAAGGCTGACTAGATTGACTATTGCTATTGTGTTGAGCCACTGGCGACTCCTCTCTGTCAAGAGCAGAGCCCTCGCCGGAAGCCGTGACTTCTCCCGACGTTTGAGTGAATATCCTCACTCGATTTTGTATATTAAGAGACTCCAGGAGGCGTTTATCTCCATAGGTAAACTATGGGTAGTTGCATTTTATACCTGCTGCCAGGTCTCAGCATTGGCTATTTAAATGGCGCCAATTACTCGCCATATCGCTTCGAGCATCATTGATACTCAGAATTTAAGTGATGACCGACGCAACTCGGTCACCCTCTGAGACTCTACTCTCGAAACCGCTGATTGTCCGCGACTGCCTGGGCAGCTACTCCGTATATCTACGAAGCTTTTCATTATCCGCAACCAATGACGCATCCGATAGCACTCAGCTGTGCTTCCTTTGTAGATAATAAACTATAGGGTACCGTAACATGGAACCATATTATGATACCATACCATTTATTATCCACAAGGCGGATTATTATTATTATTATTATCCCCGCAAGGGAGGATCTAAAATTTTATTAGATTCTACGGGCTTGACGTACCCGCGCACCCTTAGTCAACTTGATGCTTGGATGTGTTTAACTACTGAACATAAGAGATATTGTGTTCAGTAGGGAAGCACTATAATTAGCATCAAGTAAAATGAAATGATGATGACTTGGATTAGGACATGGATGACGAGCTGATCAATGGAAGGATGACCGTTATTTGCCGCGGCACATTGGGAGTCCTCCGGAAACGGAACCCGTTATTCCTGCGGGTCCCGCTGAAGGAGCTGATGTGAGCTTGCTCTGCCGAGATGACCGCCGCGGTACGTATCAGAAACCAGCTACTTAGGGCCCTGGTCAGGGAGTGTGTATTGTCAGGGGTGTCACCCCAAGGGTATACCCGTTCCTGGTTATTGCGGCCCGCCCCCCTACACACGATACGCTGAATTCAAAACCGTATGTCAATTTTAAAGGAAACAACAGAGATGGACGAAAAGACGAACGACTACCCCTTCGACAAGAGATCAAAGCTGAGGAGGTCTCCGGTCGCTTCCACTAGCGCTGCCGCTATCGCTGCTGCCATGGAAGTAGACCTAACAGCCCAAAACGATGGAACTCCCAACAGTGGAAACCAACACGGTGCATGTCCCAAGAGACTCACAAACGTGTTGAGAACAACACCTGGCCAAACGAATGCTAAAGGCAGTCAACCAAAAAAGACGCCGGGACTGCCCAAACAAATTGAAGTAGAAGCAGTCAACACAGAAATTGTGACGTCTTTGCCTGTATCCACATCAGAAGAAGAGAAACCCTCTCCGCGCCAGCAATACCTCCGCAAGCTGCGTGAAGATGAGGAGCAGGCACTGGCTAAATGCCGATTGGCTATTGCTAAGATGAAACAGGCCATGCAATAACAGAGGAACATCAGCATGGATGTAAAGAGCTTGGCGAAGATTGGAGGAGGAGAAAAATGCAGCTTTAGCAAATGAAACTCCATCAGCCCGCCCGATAAGGCACGCATCGAGCCCGGCGCAGCCTAGTACAGGCAAAAGACCGAGGGAAAAAGAAAACACCATGGCCCTCCCGCGCCCAAAAAGGACAGCAACAAACGTGGCAAAGTCCGATAAAGCTGAAAAGCCGCAGGAAAATAACTCTGAGAAATGGCAAGAAGTCAAAGACGAGCAAAACTAAACCCTCTCAGAAGAACGGGCGAAACAAAGAAGGAAAAGGAGAGAGAAGTAAGGAGAGGAGGGAAAACCCCAAAAAAGAGAAGAGAGAGAGGGCAACGGTCGAAACCGGAGGCAGTCCTCATAAAACCGACAGAAGGACATAGCTATGCGGAGGTGCTCAAAAACCTGCGTAGCAAAATTCAGCCCGAAGAGGTCGCCAATATAAGAGGCATCAGAAAAACGAGGACTGGTGCACTCCTCCTAGAAATGGAAAAAGGGGGAAAGATCGAACCCGAATTTCTCCAGAGGCTGAAAACCACTGTAAAGGAAGATGCTTCTGTAATGGAGCTGAAACCAGTCGCTACAGTGGAAATAAGAGACCTGGATTCTCTTACTGTCCAACTAGAAGTTGAACAGGCCATCAAAAAGGTGCTAGGAGATCAACTTGAGGAAATGCGCGTCAGGGTAACAGCACCAAACAAGCGTGAGCAAATACGAGCGTTTGTAACACTAGCGCAAGAAAAAGCGGAAAAATTGCTCAAAGAAGATTGCATAAAAATCGGTTACGTCAGAGCCAGAGTTAGACTCTGCTCAAGCATCAAACGATGTTTCCGATGTTTCGGAATGGGCCACTTGCAAATGGACTGCAAGGGACCGGATAGGAAAGGTGAAGGTCTGTGTATGAGATGCGGAGAGCCAAGACATAAAATAAAGGAGTGCAGCAAGAGACCAAAGTGCTGCCTGTGCACAGAAGCTGGGCGTAGCCGGGTAGATCATATACCTGGCTCAACTAAGTGCCAAGCGACAAAGTGAGAATACTCCAGGCCAACATGCATCGAAGCAGAACGGCTGATGCGCTATTAAAGCAGATGGCAATAGAGAAGAAAGTGGACGGTGTCGCTATAAGTGAACAGTATGGGCGAGTGAATCGAGAAAACTGGTTAGAAGATGCGACCGGTACTGCAGCAATCTGGCTGCCTAGCAACAGCAGGTTTGTCAATGCACTTAAAGGTGCAGGGAACTGCATCGTATACGTGCAAAACACGAGCTTCACTTTGCTCAGCTGTTACCTAACCCCAAGCGATAGCATTGCTGAATTCCAGAAGAAGCTTGAAAGCATTGAATACAAAGTGCTGGAAATTGGAGGTCCCTTTATCATCGCAGGAGATTTCAACGCTAAAGCTGTCGAATGGGGAACGGCAGCAACAAACTCCAGAGGCAAACGCGTGCTAAACATGGCCGCTAGGCTGGGCTTAGCCATCGCTAACATTGGCGCAGCTACGACCTTCAGAAGATCAGGGTGCGAGGCCAGCACACCAGATATCACTCTAGTGTCAGAGAGCTTAGCTTGAATGCTTAAAGAATGGAGAGTCCTAGAAGATTTTACTGGTAGTGATCACCAGTATATCACTTACCATCTAGACTCAGGAAGTCGCCCCATCCAGGCACCAACAAGAAGAGGCACGTGAAAATGGAATGTAGCGAAACTTAGATCCGAATATTTGCTGGCAAATATCGACGAAAACTCATTGCCAACTGACACAACTAGGGACGCCAGAACTCTCACAAATGCGACTATGCAGCGATTAGCTCAATGCTGCAACGCATCGATGCCTAAAGTTGGCACAACCCGCAGAAAAGATGCCGTATACTGGTGGACAGATGAAATAGCAGAAATTAGACGGAACTGCCTACGGATAAGGAGTAAAATCACTAGAGCCAGACGATTAGGCGCCGCTACAAATGAAGCCGAAAACTACAAACAAGCCAAGAAACATTTGAGCTTGTCATAGAGCGTAGCAAAAGAGAAAAATGGGAGGAACTCCGCAACGATCTGAACAACAACCCATGGGGTCTCGGCTATAAGATCGCTATGAAGAAACTGGGCTCTAAAACTCCTGGCCCAAATATGGACGGCGAAACCATGAGCAACATCGTTGATGCCTTATTCCCTACGCATAACCTGCAGCAGGAAGAACAAGACGCGCTGCCTGTTGGATTAACCCCATTATTTTCTGAAGAAGAATTAAAAGGAGCAGCAAAATCTCTCAAGAGTAGCAAGGCTCCAGGACCTGATGGAATCCCTGCAGAAATACTGAAAATAGTAGCGGAAAATCGCCCAAGTGTTCTACTGTCGATGTATAATGCGTGCCTTAAGGAAGGCTTATTCCCCGAAGTGTGGAAAAAGCAAAAACTAGTACTGATCAGCAAAGGCAAAGGAGATCCTACCCAACCATCAGCATACAGACCACTGTGTATGCTTGATAGCGCTGGGAAGCTGCTAGAGAAGATGATAAAAACTCGCTTATCCGCAGTTATTGAAGACGCTGGTGGATTATCGGAACGACAACATAGATTCAGAGCAGGAAGGTCAACTCTTGGCGCTATAGAAGATGTAGTGTCTAGCGTAGAACACGCACAGCGAGGGAACCATCACTCCAGGAGGATTGTCTTGTTGGCAACACTAGACATACGAAACGCTTTTAACAGCCTCAGGTGGTCAAATATCATTGAAGCTCTTAAGCTAAGGTTTGCTACTCCGCAATATCTGCTGAGGATCCTGCAGAGCTATCTAAGGGACCGGGAGCTCATTTATGACACCTGCGAAGGAAGAAAGACAAAAAGGATAACATCTGGAGCAGCGCAAGGGTCTATACTAGGCCCAGACCTCTGGAACTTGAGCTACGACGGAATCCTCCGAATCGAAATGCCGGATGATACACATCTGGTGGGGTACGCAGATGACATTGCAGCTGTAATAACGGCTCGCAACACCGAAGAGGCCAGGAGAAAATTAAACCAGGTTATGCTAAGGACAAGGGAATGGTTGCAGGCTCACGGACTCCAACTCGCCACCGAAAAGACGAAGGTTATACTGCTTACTAAGCAACACATACCATTAGAACTGGAGCTGCCAGTATGCGACAGCATACTTACAACAAAGAAGGTAGTTAAGTACCTCGGCGTAAGAGTTGACCCAAAATTGACGTTTTGGGCTCAATTACAACACGCAGCAACAAAAGCAGCCAAGATAACAGGCATGCTTAGCAAGCTCATGGCTAACATCGGTGGACCAACGCAAAGTAAACGGAAACTTCTAATGGCGACAACAAACTCGATACTGCTCTACGGCAGTGAGATATGGGCAGGAACGCTAGAGGCGAAATGTCGGCAAAGAACGCTACTGTCAGTGCAACGAACTGCTGCGCTCAGAGTTGCATGTGCGTACCGCACAGTCTCCGAAGCGGCTGTGCTAGTAATAAGTGGGGTTATCCCCATTGACCTACTAGCCAGCGAACGTAAAATGGTCTGGGAGGCAAAAAAGGAGGGAAACCTGATAATAAGTTTTGCAGACGCAAGGCAGGAAACCCTCTCTAAGTGGCAGGACAGGTATCGCTCAGAAGTCAGCAGCAGGTGGACAAAGAGACTGATCCCTTGCATAA
Organism: Meiosimyza platycephala; assembly: GCA_963662105.1. NCBI lineage: Eukaryota > Metazoa > Arthropoda > Insecta > Diptera > Lauxaniidae > Meiosimyza > Meiosimyza platycephala. Next base: position 55,489,945 of record OY759209.1, on the reverse strand, counting down.
GAAGATGGTTTGAGAGAGACTTTGGCGAGGTAAATTATTATCTCACTCAGTTTTTATCGGGCCATGGATACTTCCAGAAATATCTACACCGTATGGGCAAAACAGAGCACCCTTTCTGTATATATGGAGACGCTGATGAAGATGACGCAGAGCACACCTTCTTCAACTGCAATCGATGGGACAACGAACGCACATCCTTACAGGAATCAGTCGGCCAGTGCTCCGCTGACAACGTGATCGAAAGGATGCTGCAGAGCGAAGAAAACTGGAATGCAGTTGCAAGTTTTACTGAGGACGTTCTCAGAAAAAAGAAGTGGGACCTGGACGCAGGTATATGATTTGAGGACAAATCAAGTGACCTACCCCGAAGCAATGCTAACGCAGTCCCAGGGTAGGAGGCCTGGAGGTCAAAGGTTGTGGGTTTTAGTGAAATGACACACTCTGAAGCTATGACGGTAGCTTTAGGACAGTGAATTGCATAGATATTGCAGATATTCCCCACGAAAAAAAAAAAAAAAAAAATTATTATTATTATTATTATTATTATTATTATTATTATTATTATTATTATTATTATTATTATTATTATTATTATTATTATTATTATTATTATTATTCCTTTATTTCACGATTTTACGGATACATAAATTACATTCATAGGACCTTAGTCTAACAGAATATAATATTTAATTTTATTGCAGTTTATTCTATGTACTGTATAATTTATAAGTACCTGGAGACCGACCACTGTTCGGTTGACTTTTCACTTTCACGCTTCAACTTCTCTTTACTTTTTTCTGTTCCATTTTTTTCAACAATTTTGCTTCGTTTTTAGTTTCGTCAAATTGTGGTCTGATGCAAAAGTGTTTATAAAAAGAGTGGATTGGGACCAAGAGTGAATAGAAATGAAAAGGATAATGCAAAATGGCTCGATTTCATTTAAATTGGACACTAAATCGACTGAGATATCGCAGCATTTATATAAAAGAGCGCAACCGATTGTACAGTTAGTACGAGGGGTAAAACCTATAAGCCACTTTGGTACAAAAACTTATCGCACCTTATTACGTTTTGCGGTTGGTGCTATTTTTTAAATTTTATTGCTGTAAGGATATTTTCCTTGTTCTTCGGCTTATCCCGGAGGTAGTCACTCCATAAGTGACAACTCATCGAGGCGGTTCACCCCGAGTGACGTTGGGTCACTTAAAGTCACTTTGGTTCACGAAATTCGTAAAAATCCAAAAAAAAAAAAAATTCCACGCACCGCAAAACGTTATTAGGTGCGCAAAGTTTTTACACCAACGTGGCCAATAGGTGCTATAGAGCAATTCTACAAAAATCGCACGCAAACCGCAATATCGCGATTTTCACTCATCTCGGTGATTCCAAGTAACCCAAAGTGACTCGTGGTGAACCACCTCGATGAGTAGTCACTTATGGAGTGATTACCTCCGGGATAATCCGAAGTACAAGGAAAATATCCTTACAGTAATAAAATCAAAAAATCGCACGCACCGCAAGACATAATTAGATGCGCTAAGAGTTTGTACCAACTTGGCTTATAGGTGTTATAGACCAATTCTACCAAAATCGCACGCAAACCACAAAATTGCGATTTTCACTCACCTCGGTGACTCCAAGTGACCCAAAGTGACTCGGAGTGAACCGCCTCGATAAGTAGTCACTTATGGAGTGACTACTTCCTGGATACTCCAAAGGACAAGGAAAATATCCTTACAGCAATAATATCCAAAAAATCGCACGCATCGCAAAACATAATTAGGTGCGATAAGAGTTTGCACCAACGTGGCCTATAGGTGTTATAGACCAATTCTACCAAAATCGCACGCAAACCACAAAATTGCGATTTTCACTCACCTCGGTGACTCCAAGTGACCCAAAGTGACTCGGAGTGAACCGCCTCGATAAGTAGTCACTTATGGAGTGACTACTTCCAGGATACTCCAAAGGACAAGGAAAATATCCTTACAGCAACAAATTCCGCAAATCGCTCAGGACGCACTAAGTGGTCAAATATTAAAAATGACCACTACAATATTAACACTACACCACTGTAATTAAAAGTCTATTGGAACAAAAAATTTTTTTTTATTTTTCGTGCTTTCTCTATCGATTGGAACAAAAAATTTAAAAAAATTACTCCCATAGTACACTAAATAACATTTAACGTTTTTCGTACGTATGGGAGGTGCCACGCCCACTTACGCAATCCCGTTGAAATCCATATAATTTCAAAGCTTATAGTAATCGACACCTCTACACCAAATTTAAAGAAAATACCTCCCATAGTGCACTAAATACAACATTCAACGATTTTCGTATATATGGGACGTGCCACGCCCACTAACGAAATCTCGTCGAAATCCATTCAACTTAAAAATTTTTGGTAACCGACATCTCTGTACCAAATTTTAATGAGATTACTCCCATAGTGCACTTAATATAACATTTAACGGTTTTTGTTTGTATGGGAGGTGCCACGCCCACTGAAGCAATCCCGTCGAAATGCATTTAATTTCAAAGCTTATAGTAACCGACAATTCCTCACCAAATTTTAAGAAGATTACTCTCATAGTACAATAAATATAACATTTAACCTGTTTTGCTTGTATGGGAGGTGCCACGCCCACTGGTACTATTACACTATGAGGTACCTTATAGCAAGTATATCCACCATATGAAATTTCAGAACGATTGTGTTGTTAATTCTCTTATTATAATGTTTATAAATATTGTGGGCTGTGCCACGCCCTTAAACGAATTTTGCCAGTATAGTGACATAGCATGTTATGATGACTGCTCCTAGTGGTATTATCTATAAAATTTTTATGAAAATCCTCAGTGCCGTTTTTGAGTAATATTGAATCAAAATTTTCAATTATTGAAAAGTGCCACGCCCACTTTTCCGATTCCGCCCACTTTTGGCAAAATTTAAGACATTTATGATCTGCATCTGTGTACCAAATTTCATCACAATATCTTGAATAGTTTTCAAGATATGACGTTATGAAAATAAAAGTTTAGGGCTGTGCCACGCCCCTCCAGGAGCCTTTGATAAGTTAAAACCCAGCCCAATCCTAATTTTGTTCACATATGTACCTAACCCCCAAGTTTCATCAAAATCGCTGCACCCGTTTTGGAAATAAAGTCTGAAAATATATATATATATATACATACAATTTTAGCTCGTTTAATAATAGTAGATTTTATGTTAAATATTTGCGAACAATACGTTCGAAAGTTTTTCTCGACCAGTCCAGTTGAGCTTATTACCATTGGAATCACTCGTACTTCATCCATACTCCATTGTCTTTTAATGTTCATTGCTAGTTGCTCATACTTTATTTTCTTTTCCTCGTATGTTTTTCAGATGTTGTGGTTGTTTGGAACGGCAAAATCGATTAGTTTGACTTTTTTGTTTATTTTATCAACTATTGTTATATCAGGCCTGTTATGTTCTACTCTATTCATTGTATGTAGTGTTCGATCAAATAATATATTAAAAAAGTTATTTTCAAGAACACTTTCAGGTTCATAAAGATAGCAAGGTTTCATTTCTGTGATGAGGCCAGATGTCATACATATCTCCTGATGAATGATTTTACCAAAATTATTGTGTCTTTGCAAGTAATGTGATTGAGGTAATCTTGTGCATCCCGATATTATGTGCTCTATTGTTTCTCCTTGGGAGCCACATATTCTGTATTTGTCATCTACACTGCTGTCTCGAACAATGTGTCGCAAATAGTTTTTCGTAGCAATTACACTGTCCTGAATCGCAATCATAAAACCTTCTGTTTCGGAAAATATGCTACCACATTGAAGCCATAAGTTTGACGCTGTTTTGTCAACATGTTCACTGTGGAGGGCATTATAATGTTTCCCATGTAGAGGTTTTGCAGCCCACTTTTCTCTTTGGGTATTGATATCCCACGTACTAATGGGCGGTTGATTTTTCAAATTCAGTGGTGAATAGTTATCATCAGCTTCACATATAATTTTTATTAATGCAGAGTAGTTGCTTTTTTCATCAAAGTATTTTCTAAGTGAGATAATCTGTTTATTATGTAACAGTTGCAGATCTATAATACCTCTACCACCTTCTTTACGAGGCAGCGTCATCCTTTCCATGCATTTTTTGGGATGATGCGAATTATATTGGGTCATAATGGTTCGAATCGTTCGCTGCAATCTTTCGATTTCGGTTCCTGACCATTTTATTATGCCAAAGCTATACGTTAGCACTGGCATCGCATATGTATTGATGGCTTTAATGAGATTGCCTCCATTAAGATATGACTTGCAAAGTTTGTGAACTCTTCCCTTAAATTCTGTTGTTAATTGTTTTCTTATTCCTCGCGAATCTATTTTGTTGTTCTGTGCAGCGCCAAGATAAACATATATTTCATCATCTTGCATTTCGTGCATCCCAAGAATATTTTGATTTGAAGGAGTTACTTTGCCTCGCACAATGCTTAATGTTTTGCATTTTTCCAAACATAATTCCATTTTTATGTCATTACTAAACGAACTAACTATGTTTAATAGATGTGCAAGGCGATCTCGTGAATGATTCATATGTCTTTAGGTCGTCCATATATAACAAATGATATATCTTCATCTCGCTGTTATTTGCTTTCAGTTTGAAACCATACTGACTGGAGTTGAGAATGCTGCTCAATGGGTTTATAGCGATGCAAAACCATAGTGCCGCTAAAGCAATCACCTTGAAAGATTCTAGATCTTATTGGGATGCATTTTGTTTTTTGTGTTAATCCATTATTATTTATATGGATGGATGTTTTCCACATTTTCATTGCGCATGCTAGAAATTCAACAATTATTGTATCGACTCTATAAATCTTCAGTACATCAATGAGCCACTCATGTGGTACACTATCAAACGCTTTTTTATAATCTATATAGCTCACGTATAGATTTCTGTTATTTTTTTTAGCCTGTTCTACTATCACCTGATCCACAGTCAATTGTTCTTTACAACCTCGTGTCTTTTTGATGCACCCTTTTTGTTCTTCATTAAGAATACAGTTGTGCTCTAGGTGATTGTATACAAGTTTGTTGATGCAAGCTGATATTATCTTGTAAAGAGTTGGTAGACATGTGATCGGTCTTCCATTCGCTGGATCCTTCTTAAAACCGTTGCCTTTTGGAAGTAAATAGGTTACGCCTGTACATAAGAATTTAGGTAACTTATCAGGCTCCTTTATAATTTCATTTATAAGCTCACACATTTTTGGGTAAAATATATACATTCTCTTGTACCAAAAGTTTTGTATTTTATCTTCTCCTGGAGATTTCCAGTTATGTGTATTAGCAATAATCTCTTTCAATTCTTCTACTGCTATGTTTATATTTTGGGAAGAGGTGTAATTTTCAGCTCTTGTCTTTTCTTCCTGAATCCAATGAGCCATCTTATTGTATTCTTTAGGACTTGACCATATGCCTGACCAGTATTGTTCCACGCAGCTGATTTCGGGAAGCTCATCGTTCTGAATATCATTTCCATCACGCAGTTTCCTAAAGAAGTTTTTCTGATTTGTTTGGAAAGCTCTGTTGTTTCTTTTTCTACACATTGATGTTTTTATTTTCTTCTGTTTCAATACTTGAACTGATAGTTTCTACTTGATAGTGTCTAAGACTTTCTCAATCATGTTAATATTGTATTCATATCTGGAGTGGCTTTTATGTTTTTTGCAAATCCTATTAACTCTGTTTTGAAGCCTTTTCGATCTGTTCCCTGCTTGGTAAGTAAGAAAAGTTGATATGGAACTCCTGAGGTCCTTAATCTTTTTAGCTATCCTTATTAATGCAGGACTCTCCAGCATCTCGCGTTTTCCGTTATAAGTTATGCTCCTAAGTTGCTTTCCGCACATTATTGCCACAATGGCTGTTGAACAATAAACAATATTGTGTAGGTCTGTGATATTTGATATAAGATTTATTTCTTCTAGAAGGACTCTTGTGTTCAAAGCGTGCAATATTTCGCTTACTCTTTTCGATGTATTTATCTTCGGTATACTAGGCCGGTTTATGGGGTCAGTTCCCCAAAAGAGTATTTTTTGTTGAATGTAATTGTCTCTGATTTCATCTTGTGGTTGAGGATGATGCCTTAATTCTTCATTTCTTGGTTCTGTCTGCATGTTAGTATCTGGCGTGTCTACTTCATTATGATTTACGTCCAGTATAATAGCTTCCATTGGTATTATGTTTGTAGCATTTGTCTGATTTGCAATTTCAATTCGTATGGCATTTCGCGTTGTTTCTGGAATTAAGTTATTCGGGTGTATTGCTCTGACTTGGTCAGAAAGCCTTTGTTCACTCACATCGTAATCTGGGCATAGTTCAATAAATCGCTGTCTTAATTCAGCTCTGTAATTAGTAAGATTTGCTTCACAGTGTGTGACTAGGTAGTATGTGCGCAGTAAAGTTTCATTAATATTTGCAGTCCATTTTCTGCGTCGATTACGTATACCTCGAGTGAGAGCTGCATCTTCTGGCGCATGCTGTTCACTTTGTCGAGGATCTTGTGTTGTGTGTTGTGGATATCTATTGTTTCTGTTGTGGTTGTTTGAGGTATTTTGTTCGAGTTGCCCAGCCAGTACCCCTCTACGTATCTGACCACCATCGGTCCGCATGCTGTCACCTCCAGCGATGACTCCAGAAGGTGCCCCGACGACATCGGGCAGCGGCGAGTTATCATTTTCTATTCGATACATTCTCTCGACATACGGTTTGCATTGTAACCCTGCTGCAAGGGATAAATAATTATCAGCCGCTCAATTTGAGTCAGACGCCGACCAGGGAGCCGCCCACTCTGGGTCAGACGCTTCTGGATTTGTTATGTTTGGTCCACGGGTGGTATTTTATTTCCCACCTACCCGATATATCTATCGAGCATTCCCCTATCCGCCACCTTGGGGACACGCTACTGTCAGTGCAACGAACTGCTGCGCTCAGAGTTGCATGTGCGTACCGCACAGTCTCCGAAGCGGCTGTGCTAGTAATAAGTGGGGTTATCCCCATTGACCTACTAGCCAGCGAACGTAAAATGGTCTGGGAGGCAAAAAAGGAGGGAAACCTGATAATAAGTTTTGCAGACGCAAGGCAGGAAACCCTCTCTAAGTGGTAGGACAGGTATCGCTCAGAAGTCAGCGGCAGGTGGACAAAAAGACTGATCCCTTGCATAAGAAGATCGTTTGAGAGAGACTTTGGCGAAGTAAATTATTACCTCACTCAGTTTTTATCGGGCCATGGATACTTCCAGAAGTATCTACACCGTATGGGCAAAACAGAGCACCCTTTCTGTATATATGGAGACGCTGATGAAGATGACGCAGAGCACACCTTCAACTGCAATCCATGGGACAACGAACGCGCATCCTTACAGGAATCAGTCGGCCAGTGCTCTGCTGACAACGTGATCGAAAGGATGCTGCAGAGCGAAGAAAACTGGAATGCAGTTGCAAGTTTTACTGAGGACGTTCTCAGAAAAAAGAAGTGGGACCTGGACGCAGGTATATGATTTGAGGACAAATCAAGGGACCTACCCCGAAGCAATGCAAACGCAGTCCCAGGGCGGGAGGCCTGGAGGTCAAAGGTTGTGGGTTTTAGTGAAGTGACACACTCTGAAGCTATGACGGTAGCTTTAGGATAATGAATTGCATAGATATTGTAGTACATTTACCACAACCTCCCCCACGAAAAAAAAAAATTATTATTATTATTATTATTATTATTATTATTATTATTATTATTATTATTATTATTATTATTATTATTATTATTATTATTATTATTATTATTATTATAAAAAGGAGTGCAGCAAGACACCAAAGTGCACAGAAGCTGGCGTAGCCGGGTAGATCATATACCTGGCTCAACTAAGTGCCAAGCGACAAAGTGAGAATACTGCAGGCCAACATGCATCGAAGCAGAACGGCTCATGCGCTATTAAAGCAGATGGCAATAGACAAGAAAGCGGACGCTGTCGTTATAAGTGAACAGTATGGGCGAGTGAATCGAGAAAACTGGTTAGAAGATGCGACCAGTACTGCAGCAATCTGGCTGCCTAGCAACAGCAGGTTTGTCAGTACACTTAAAGGTGCAGGGAACTGCATCGTATACGTGCAAAACACGAGCTTCACTTTGCTCAGCTGTTACCTAACCCCAAGCGATAGCATTGCTGAATTCCAGAAGAAGCTTGAAAGCATTGAAGACAAAGTGCTGGAAATTGGAGGTCCCTTTATCATCGTAGGAGATTTCAACGCTAAAGCTGTCGAATGGGGAACGGCAGCAACAAACTCCAGAGGCAGACGCATGCTAAACATGGCCGCTAGGCTGGGCTTAGCCATCGCTAACATTGGCGCAGCTACGACCTTCAGAAGACCAGGGTGCAAGGCCACCATACCAGATATCACTCTAGTGTCAGAGAGCTTAGCTGGAATGCTTAAAGAATGGAGAGTCCTAGAAGATTTTACTGGTAGTGATCACCAGTATATCACTTACCATCTAGACTCAGGAAGTCGCCCCAACAAGAAGAGGCACGCGAAAATGGAATGTAGCGAAACTTAGATCCGAATATTTGCTGGCAAATATCGACGAAAACTCATTGCCAACTGACACAACTAGGGACGCCAGAACTCTCACAAATGCGACTATGCAACGATTAGCTCAATGCTGCAACGCATCGATGCCTAAAGTTGGCACAACCCGCAGAAAAGATGCCGTATACTGGTGGACAGATGAAATAGCAGAAATTAGACGGAACTGCCTACGGATAAGGAGTAAAATCACTAGAGCCAGACGATTAGGCGCCGCTACAAATGAAGCCGAAAACTACAAACAAGCCAAGAAACATTTGAGCTTGTCATAGAGCGTAGCAAAAGAGAAAAATGGGAGGAACTCCGCAACGATCTGAACAACAACCCATGGGGTCTCGGCTATAAGATCGCTATGAAGAAACTGGGCTCTAAAACTCCTGGCCCAAATATGGACGGCGAAACCATGAGCAACATCGTTGATGCCTTATTCCCTACGCATAACCTGCAGCAGGAAGAACAAGACGCGCTGCCTGTTGGATTAACCCCATTATTTTCTGAAGAAGAATTAAAAGGAGCAGCAAAATCTCTCAAGAGTAGCAAGGCTCCAGGACCTGATGGAGTCCCTGCAGAAATACTGAAAATAGTAGCGGAAAATCGCCCAAGTGTTCTACTGTCGATGTATAATGCGTGCCTTAAGGAAGGCTTATTCCCCGAAGTGTGGAAAAAGCAAAAACTAGTACTGATCAGCAAAGGCAAAGGAGATCCTACCCAACCATCAGCATACAGACCACTGTGTATGCTTGATAGCGCTGGGAAGCTGCTAGAGAAGATGATAAAAACTCGCTTATCCGCAGTTATTGAAGACGCTGGTGGATTATCGGAACGACAACATAGATTCAGAGCAGGAAGGTCAACTCTTGGCGCTATAGAAGATGTAGTGTCTAGCGTAGAACACGCACAGCGAGGGAACCATCACTCAAGGAGGATTGTCTTGTTGGCAACACTAGACATACGAAACGCTTTTAACAGCCTCAGGTGGTCAGATATCATTGGAGCTCTTAAGCTAAGGTTTGCTACTCCGCAATATCTGCTGAGGATCCTGCAGAGCTATCTAAGGGATCGGGAGCTCATTTATGACACCTGCGAAGGAAGAAAGACAAAAAGGATAATATCCGGAGCAGCGCAAGGGTCTATACTAGGGCCAGACCTCTGGAACTTGAGCTATGACGGAATCCTCCGAATCGAAATGCCGGATGATACACATCTGGTGGGGTACGCAGATGACATTGCAGCTGTAATAACGGCTCGCAACACCGAAAAAGCCAGGAGAAAAATAAACCAGGTTATGCTAAGGACAAGGAAATGGCTGGAGGCTCACGGACTCCAACCCGCCACCGAAAAGACGGAGTTTATACTGCTTACTAAGCAACACATACCATTACGCATGCTTAGCAAGCTCATGGCAAACATCGGTGGACCAACGCAAAGTAAACGGAAACTTCTAATGGCGACAACAAACTCGATACTGCTCTACGGCAGTGAGATATGGGCAGAAACGCTAGAGGCGAAATGTCGGCAAAGGACGCTGCTGTCAGTGCAACGAACTGCTGCGCTCAGAGTTGCATGTGCGTACCATATAGTCTCCGAAGCGGCTGTGCTAGTAATAAGTGGGGTTATCCCCATTGACCTACTAGCCAGCGAACGTAAAATGGTCTAGGAGGCAAAAAAGGAGGGAAACCTGATCATAAGCTTTGCAGACGCAAGGCAGGAAACCCTCTCTAAGTGGCAGGAGAGGTATCGCTCAGAACTCAGGGGCACGTGGACAAAAAGACTGATCCCTTGCATAAGCAGATGGTTCGAGAGAGACTTTGGCGAGGTAAATTATTACCTCACTCAGTTTTTATCGGGCCATGGATACTTCCAGAAGTATCTACACCGTATGGGCAAAACAGAGCACCCTTTCTGTATATATGGAGACGCTGATGAAGATGACGCAGAGCACCTTCTTCAACTGCAATCGATGGGACAACGAACGCGCTTCCTTACAGGAATCAGTCGGCCAGTGCTCCGCTGCCAACGTGATCGAGAGGATGCTGCAGAGCGAAGAAAACTGGAATGCAGTTGCAGGTTTTACTGAAGACGTTCTCAGAAAAAAGAAGTGGGACCTGGACGCAGGTATATGATTTGAAGACAAATCAAGGGTCCTACCCCGAAGCAATGCTAACGCAGTCCCAGGGTAGGAGGCCTTGAGGTCAGAAATGAGGTTGTGGGTTTTAGTGAAGTGACACACTCTGAAACTATGACGGTATCTTTAGACTAGTGAATTGCATGGACATTGCAGTACATTTACCACAACCTTCCCCACGGAAAAAAAAATGATTATTATTATTGTTATAGTCAGCGACAGGTGGACATAAAGACTGATCCCTTGCATAGGAAGATGGTTCGAGAGAGACTTTGGCGAGGTAAATTATTACCTCACTCAGTTTTTATCGGGCCATAGATACTTCCAGAAGTATCTACACCGTATGGGCAAACGGAACACTCTTTCTGTATATATGGAGATGCTGATGAAGATGACGTAGAGCACACTTTCTTCAACTGCAGTCGATAGGACAACGAACGCGCATCCTTACAGGAATTAGTCGGCCAGTGCTCTGCTGACAACGTGATCGAAAGGATGCTGCAGAGCGAAGAAAACTGGAATGCAGTTGCAAGTTTTACTGAGGACGTTCTCAGAAAAAAGAAGTGGGACCTGAACGCAGGTATATGATTTGAGGACAAATCAAGGGACCTACCCCGAAGCAATGCTAACGCAGTCCCAGGGTAGGAGGTCTGAAAAGAGGTTGTGGGTTTTAGTGAAGCGACACACTCTGAATTGCATGTGATTGCAGAGCATTTACCACAACCTCACCCACGAAAAAAAAATTATTATTTATTAGAAGAGTATAAAATACAAAACTAACAATGGCATAGCGTACTGACTACCAGGGTCTACGACGCAAAAACAAATAAACGAAATAAAAGAAATTAAATAGAACAAAAAAAAACCTTAAAAAAACTAAACTGCGATGAGTACGACGAAAATGTTTATCAAAATGATAAAAATTGACGGCATCTAGAATATCTACAGCAGTAAATTAAAGAACTCATCGAGCTGAGTGCACTTAAACTATCAGCTTCGAGATTGGTTAATCAAATTCTGAGACATAAGCGTGGAAAGATTTGCTATTTCATAAACTTTTTCAAAATTCACTGATTCACCTATTCTAGATCCCGTCAACTGTTATCAATTGAAAAAAATATTTTCATCTCATTCTTTCGCAGTTTCACTTCTACCGCGTGTGAACTGCACACATGTTTTTTTTTTTATGCGACCGGTCCCTGCGGTCCCACGTACCCGTCTGACCGCACGAGAGGCGCATCCGTCTGTCGTACGGATCGGTGACCGGGACTATTTCTTTAAACGAAAGAGCAATTTCCGATCACAAATTAAATAAAATTTCTACTAAGCCAAGAGGCTGTGCTGCAGAAATAAAGGAAAATAAACAATTTCAAGAATTAAGATATATAATTTTTTTTGCTTTTTAACATTGTAAGAGTCCAAGGGTGTAATAAGATGACAAAGGGTATTGTAGTCATTACAGATACACCGGAATGGACAAAAAAAGAGCGTAGTTAGAATTACATATATCAAGTCTTAGGAAACGAAAATGTCTCAAATCCCTTCCTGGATTGTTAAAGTTAATCATACCTTGTAACAACTCAGAATTCATTGAGCCGGAAAACTGTTTATTTAAAAAAGTTACATTTAGCATAATTCTTCGACTGCGCAGAGTTGGTAATCGGATTAGTTTAAGACGGCTTTCATATGAAGGCAAATTTAAATTCGAATTCCAAGGTAGCCCCCGTAGTGAAAACAATAGAAATTGTTTCTGCACCGACTCGAACATATCAATGTATATGTTATATTGTGGGTTCCATATCACTGACGCATATTCCAATATTGGATGAACAAGTGACGTGAAAAGCAGCTTAGTCGTGTAGAGGTCATCAAATTCCTTTGACCATCGTTTTATAAATCCAAGGACACCCTTTTGTTGTGGGTTCTTACCGCACAATATAATATGTTATTGACATAAATAGCATATTATATATACTTTTAGGATGATGATTAACATCATTCTATAACATTAAAACTGCATTATTGAATAATGCAATTTATCCAATAATAGTAAATTATTGTTGCAAAAGTGCAGCATACTTGCGGGCTGTTGTCGTTTTGTTGGTCATTTATGTTAACATGGGCAAATTCTGTTTGTTAGCAATTAACAAGAATGAGAACACCATGAACTTAAATGCAACAACAAAACCCAAAGCATAAGCTAACTTGTGCAACCCGGAAAACATTTCGCCCCACTAAATTTGGTCAACAAAGTTGAATTAAGTAGAATAAGTTTTGTTATTGTACTTATGTGTAATTATTTTAGCATGTAATTTGTTATTGTAATTATCTGTATCATAGGTGCTAAGTAAAATGAAATTTAAAATTAAAATCAGAGTTAGTTCTGGTGATGTGAATCAAACACAGTTGTTTTTATTTATTTTTGGCAACCAAAATAAGGAATAAGGTATACTGGTAAGTATCCTAATACTGTAAATAAACTTTCTTATATTTCCAGATACGACTTTCAACAAGATTACAAAGTGTTCTCCCAGGACGGGAAAATTACTTGTAACAATTGGCGCAGCCGGTTTACCGAACCACAAAAGAAGTACAACAACAACATTGGAGTCTAGAGGATTAGATATTTACAACATCAAAGAATTGTACGACGGCGTTGGAAATAAAATTGGTGAGTATCCTTGTAATAATATTCACTAACCATAAATTTCTTTAAAAAAAAAAAAACATGTTGGCTCTCAGCCTATCACAATTTCAGTACAGCCTATTTGTAGGCAATATCCAAACGAACTTGGGAGCATGAACTATTAGCGATCCTCATAGTCCATGTTCTGCATCATTGATTAGGGAATTAGGTTTCATTGAACTAATTTTGTAAACTTATAGGAAGTTTACAAAATAGTAATTTTTTGGGAAAATTACGAGTACAACATTGTTGTTTGTTTTATTTTTCTCCATTGAATCTTTAGGGAGAAATTTGATATTATTTTCGCGATAAAAGTTTGGTTCTGTCTTGTTGAATGTATATCGGGTTCCAAAAAGATTTTGTATCTTAAGGATCAGTTATTCAACATAGACTCGCGTTTTTATAAATAATTTTCCAATATAATAATTTTTTTTTAGTAGTACTTTTCTCAATTGTTGAAATTTTATGGGAAAATTTAAGTTTTGTTGAAATAAGGTCCGATTGTTTATTGAAAGTTAATACAAATTCATAACAATTGTACTGGGAAAGTAAACAAACTTTTTATTTTTTTTAACTTGTACAAAAACAAGTTTATAGCCAATTTAGAAAGTTTGTTTTGTTTGTTTATGTAAAAACGTTATTTTCGCGGGAAAACGTTGGTTATTTGTTTGTTTTAGTGAAAGTCTTGTAGAACTTATTTTTGGTTCCGAGGAATATTTCAAATTCTGAGGATCCGTTTATTCTACATAGACTCGCGTATTCGCAAATAATTTTAACTTCCTTTTAAATCGTATGTAACCTTGCAGAATTTTATTGTTGGTTCTGAGGAATACTTTCAAATATTCCAAAGATTCGTGTTCTGCAGAGGTCCGTGTGTCATTAAATATAAATTATTACAAAGAAGGAATAAATAAAGTTTAACAATTTGCATTTCATATCACTAATTAATGAGTGGTATATACGCAAAATTGTAAACGAAAATTGGGATAGGTCGCGTAAATTCACAAAACTCTATATACATATTTGTGGGCAAAAATTATTAAGACAGTAGGTCGTTCATTCACTTATGGAAATTTGAAACCTTGAACATATGTACAGCAAAAAGAAACAAATAAAAAGCACGTAGCAATAAGCGCTTGCTTTTTGTTGGAGTTAACAACCGTTTAAAGTTGCTGACTTAGCTTTTTATGTATTTTATGTGAGGTAATGAGCGATTTAGGGTTTAACAAATACGCCCACGAAAAATTGTTAGGAGAGTTGTGTAGATTTACAGATAAATTGTGGAAATATTTAGAAATTACAATTGACAATAAAGAACAACTTATTCTAATACAAGGAAAAGTTGAAAATTTCCATGATTTATCAGCGGTCGAAAAAGCGGACATAATTCTAGATGAAATTTTAAGCTTTATAGAGCAAAAGCATATAACGGAAATCTTAAGCATAACAGAAAACTAATTAAGTTTTATTTATTTCTATAATGGGTTTCCTAGAAATCTCGAAGTTAGTGAAAAATATAGTACCCTATTTTTCAGGGGCTAGTTCACCAACGTTGAAATCGGATCTATATAGGTTCATAGAAGGATGTGAGGCAGTGCGGAAAGTTATTAAAGCTGAAGAAGAACCTGAACTCATATCAAGCGTAAGGCTTCATTTGCATGGGGATGCATTTGAGTTAATCAGATCTCATGAGCTGAAGTCATTAGAAGAGCTACATGAATTGTTAAAAATAACATACATCAAAGCCAAATGTATTGATTTAATTCAAGAACAAATAAGAAACACCCGCCAACTTCCTGAAGAAGAACTGCGTACATTCGCGAGACGAATAATTACGCTTAGAAACGAAGCCTTAGAGGTAATAAAATTAACTTATAAAGATTTATCTGATGTAATATTCAGAGAATAATTGAATAAGTCAGTGATTACAGCATTTAAGTTAGGATTACGTAATAAAATGCTTAAGATATTGATGTTAAGGAGGACACAAACAGCTTAGATAAATTGTTGCAGGAAACAATCAAAATGGAAGATGTCATACAAGGAGATTTAGGATTATTATCTGGAGTTAACGTAGTGCAGTCTGGCAATGAAGAAGCACTCCCAGTGAAATCAAGTATTACGAAACATTCTTTAGAAAAAGAAATATTTCCACTGAGAGAGCAAGAGGGTACAAATAAATATTTCGCCAGAAAGCTGCCAATTAAGTGCTCATATTGTAATAAAAAGGGTCACACAAGAGAGGACTGTTATATTAGGAAAAACACACCTTTCTGTGACAAGTGTTTAGAATATGGACACATGACTAACGTAAAATGTTCACAAAACACAACGGATATCGGGAAAAACGTAAAAGATAATAATTCAAATTCACAGCGGCATCAAGGGGGACAACAGTCCTCCATTAAATGTAGTTGGTGTAAGAGAATTGGACATGAAAGTGGAAATTGTTTTGCCAAAAGAGACTACGAAAAGGCTCAGGGAAACTAAGGGGGGCCCAAGACCGGCCAATAGTCTGGGGACCCAAAAAACTTAGTAAATTAGGGCCAAAAGGAGTAGAAACAGTAAACCAACCAGAAAAAAGTGCTGTTGGTACGTTATCTACTAATAATGAAACGAATAAAGTTTCAGAAAATATTTTAGATGAAATAGTAACAGTAAATCAGCTACCAGAAAGTGCAGTTGATACGTTAACTACATCTAAAATTACAAATAATTTTAATAAAGTAGTAACAGTAAACCAACCACACAAAAGTGCTGTTGGTACGTTATCTACTAATTATGAAACAAATAAAGTTTCAGAAAATATTTCAGATAAATTAGTAACAGTAAATCAGCTACAAGAAAGTGCAGTTGATACGTTAACTACATCTGAAATTACAAATAATTTTAATAAAGTAGTAACAGTAAACCAACCACAACAAAGTGCAGTTGGTACGTTATCTACTAATTATGAAACAAATGAAGTTTCAGAAAATATTTTAGATGAAATAGTAACAGTAAATCAGCTACAAGAAAATGCAGCTGATACGTTAACTACATCTGAAATCATAAATAATTTTAACAAAGTTGTAACAGTAAATCAACCACAACAAAGTGCAGTTGATACGTTACCTACTAGTAGTAAAATTATAAAGTTTTGAGTAATAACTTAAAGCAAGGTAATGCGGGGAAAACAAATCATACACAGAATACTGTAGTTGAGGCGTCCCTCGCAAAACCCATAGAATGCGTATCAAACGCAAAAGATACTGAAACTGGGAGACACATCTTGTATGGCAGGCATAACGAGAATTTCTACCAAGCAAATCAAAATGACGTGTTCATAGAAGTGCCCTGTAAAGAGGCCAGATATGGAAAACTTATTTTGTTGGTAGATTCCGGTAATGACACAAGTTTGGTCAAAGAAAGTGCTATGTTGCATTTCCCAGAATCAGATACAAATAATCGAAAAAATTTAAGTGGAGCATTTGGCGGACAGGTTACCACATTAGGTACAACCACTATTAAACACCAGCAGAACCCAGATCTAAGTTTAAAGTTACACATAGTGTCGCTAGATCAAGGAGTTCCAGCTGATGGAATAGTAGGTAGGGACATTTTGTGGAACCGAACTGTCATAAACTCTATAGATAAAAAATTAACGTTTTTCAATGAAAAACGTCATAAAGAAATAGCATTCACGCTTAAGCCGATGAATGACTTTAACAGAGTACTATACAATACAGAAACAGCAATAGAAGCTCGAACTGTAAAAATAGTACCTTTATGTGTTAAAACAACATTAAAAGAAGTTGTTATACACAAACAAGAACTTTCACAAGGAGTTTACTTAGGAGAAGTACTCAGCAAAGTGAAAGATGGCATAGTTTATGTGCCAATTTTAAATTCGTCAGAAGACGAATTTATCATTGATAGAAAGTTCAAACCAGAATTTTCAAATTACAATGAATTTAAAATAAACACAAGTTCCACAATAAATATAATATCGGAACAAAACGTGAGGGGAAGATTAGATAAGCTATTTGGATCTATTAATTTAGATCCTGACATAAGCAATGAAGAGAAAGCTTCCATGGAAAATATATGTGCATCCTTCCATGACATATTTTTGTTAGAAGGAGATTGCTTATCATATACTCCAGTATTGAAGCATGATATCCCTACTTTGGTGGGTCAACCACCAATAAACCAAAAACAGTACAGACTACCCCATTCTCATAGAATGGAAATTAATAAACAGGTAGGTGAACTGTTAGATGAAGGGATTATTTCACCAAGCACCTCACCTTGGAATTCACCACTATTGCTTGTCCCAAAGAAAAGTGGTAAAGATGGCGAGAAAAAGTTGAGATTAGTTATAGACTTCAGAAAATTAAATGAAGCTAAAATCAAGCAAGTTTTCCCCATACCACGAATTGATGAAATTTTAGATCAATTGGGACATAGCAGATATTTTTCCACGCTAGATCTAGCAAGTGGATATCACCAAGTATTGGTGAATGAAGATGATGGAGAAAAAACAGCATTTAATACAGGGTTGGGACATTTTGAGTTCAATCGAATGCCGTTTGGTCTAACAGGAGCCCCAGCAACATTTCAACGCATCATGAATCACATACTCACAGGACTACAAGGTCTAGAGTGTTTTGTTTATTTAGATGACATTGTCATATACGGGAAAAACTTACGAGAGCATGAAGAAAGGCTACGTAATGTGTTCACTGTATTAAGACAACATAATCTGAAATTAAACACGAAAAAATGCAATTTTTTGCGTCGTGAAGTTGTGTATTTAGGTCATAAATGTTCAGAACACGGAGCCCTGCCAGACCCAGAAAAGGTAGAATGTGTAAAAAACATACCAGTACCTAAAAACAAAAAAGAAGTACAAGCATTTTTAGGTCTGGTAAACTATTACCGGAAATTCATTAAAGATACGGCAAGATTAGCTTTACCAATAAATAAATTATTGAGAAAAGACGCAAAGTTCGTATGGTCAACGGAATGCCAAAATTCATTCGAGGAATTAAAAAAGGCAATAATGACACCACCTGTATTGGCATATCCAGATTTTAGTCAACAATTTTTGTTAACTACGGATGCCAGTAATGATGCAATTGGTGCAATATTATCTCAAGGAGAAGTCGGTAAAGATAATCCAATAGCATTTGCCAGTAGAGCACTAAGCGATACCGAGAAAAGGTATTCGACCATTGAAAAGGAATTTCTCGCTATAGTGTGGGCAGCAAAAAATTTTAGAGCATATTTGCTTGGCAGGCATTTTAAAATTTACACCGATCATCAACCACTACGTGGGATATCAAACCTTAAGGATCAAACGTCACGCTTGGCGCGTTTCCGACATAAACTATCGGAATATGATTTTGAAATCATATACAAGCTTGGGAAAAGAAACTTAAATGCAGACGCTTTAAGTAGATTACCACAAACAAATAAACAAATAACAGTGGTACACACCAGATCAAAATCTAAAAATTCTGAAAAGGAAAAAGGGAACATTTCAAAAGAGGTGGATAAGGACACGGTGGTTGAAAACAACACCGGAAAAACAGTGGTCATACTGAAAGATCCTAAAGAAATAGAAACAATATTAAGGGATTTTCATAGCACACCACTTGGTGGGCATCAAGGGGCTATCAAAACACTTCTAAGGATAAGAAAGCAGTATAGATGGCCAGGTATGCAAAGAGATATAAAAGAGTATATTAAAAAATGTACCAAATGTCAGACCAACAAGAGCTCAAGACTTACAAAAATGCCGATGGTGGTAACAGATACACCAAGCAGCCCTTTTGATAAAGTATATATGGACATTGTCGGTCCATTACCTGAAACTGTATCAGGAAATAAGTATATACTAACATTTCAGGATGATTTTTCAAAATATATGGCATGTGCTGCAATGCCCGACGCAGAAGCAAGTACAGTATCGAAAAAATTTTATGACGAAATCATTGCCAGGTTGTAATGGTTGGGGTTAATGCACGTAGTGCTATGTTACTTTCACTAGGAAATCAGATGCCTGGGCGGGACCCATTAAATGAGCTAGCAAAGCAGTCGGCTGGGGAGGTAAGTGGCAATCGATTTCTACCAGGACCCAATACAACTTTATTTTAGAGTCCCTAAATTGTCTTTGTAATAATTAAAATAATATAGAACAGAAGCTAAATATCTTAAAAGGGCCAAATTTGATCACATTCAATAAAAAAAATCAAAAGCCGAAACCCGATATGATCAGAAATCTACAAAAAAAATACGCAAAGGTATCTTCTCGAATGTCTTTATATCGCAAAGATGTTAATGCGATACGTGCGTCTATACCCTCCCTTCCATGATTCTGTGAAGCGCGAAAGTAGATTAGAATCCCAAATAACGTTACCCTATCCCATCAAATCACCACCCTGAAGGAAACCTTAATTAAATTAGTATTCCATTATTTCAAATTTTATTTTTACAAAAAATTCTATAGTAAAAATTTTTAGCGGCGAGTATACACTCCATTTTTAACTAACAAAATAAACAAAGTATAAAACCCTTATACTACTTTTTTTCACTTATAGGATAATATAAAGGCAAAAACATTCTAATAATTATAATTCAAATAAATAAGTTTTTAGCTTCATTCAAAAAAAATATTAAGTTTAATTGTAATTTTGTTGAAAAGCGAAGGCAAGAGATACACACATATGTTGCAAAAATGGTTTCACGCATACAAAGAAGCTTGATCCATTTACGTTTATGTACCTATAACGCAATATGGATCAAGTATTGGAACCTTTAAATTATTGGAAGTAAACCTTGATTGGAACCAACACACCAATTTAGTTAAATGTATGTATGTGTGTGTTAACTTCAAATAAAATATGTTAAGACATTTTGGTCATTACAAAATCGGCCAATAAACTGCAACGCGCATTCTTGTCGCTATGTTAGCTGGTCGAGATATATCATTAATTATTTTTTTTTTAGAAGAAAATTGTTATCAAAACAAACAACCAAATCTTTTTACAGTTTAGTTACTGCTTAATTTCGGAGTCTTGCAAGAGATTTGACAAGACAAGCGTAGACAACAAAAAAAAAGAGCGATGGACATCAAAGGTTCTCTCGCAAAGCGATCTTGTGGTGAATTTGGTTATCACCGTTGATCTTTTGTTATCAATGCAATTTAGCTTTGGCGTAGGAGAATCTTTTGCAACTTCGATGTTTCGCCTCTCTCTTTTTTCGTCTTTTCAATTAGAATACGAAAAATCAATAAAAGCAATAAAATGTCATACACACTCACTTTGCTTGTTTGTCACCACACTGTTGAAAGGCCTTCCAATTGCGTAGAGTTGACTGGAGCTAATGGGGCAAATGTTTAATAGGTTAATTTGCATGGGTGAAATCACCAATACTTATAATTTTTCTTATATGTTATGTATCCTTCTTAAATTCAGTCAGCACGACAATTTATGTATAAATTTAATATTTTTAATTTAGTTTTAAATTAATTAAAAGAGTTTAACACTTTTTTTCTCTTTTGATTTTTTTTTCAATTTTAACTTTAGATTCCTTCAGAATTTAAACTTTTTGGATCACTTTTTCGATTTTTCTGACGTTTTGTACAGTTTTGGAAATTATTTTTTTTTTTTGAATTTGTTTTTTCTAAAATTTTCAGGCAGATTTACCGCCTACACCATTAGTTGATACCACTATCGTTTTGGAGATCCGCACTTGAACTGCTGAGCGTTGCGTAGAACCAACGTATACAAGCCCTTGAGAAACTTAGGATCCACAATAAAAAATATGCTGGTGAGCTGAGCTCTAGCGGTTCTCAGTCTCACCAGATTTATGATCTTTAATAGAAAAAAAAGGAGAAAAAAAATAGAATTTGGAATTGTACAAGTGTACAATGAAATAATGTTTTTTTTTCTTTACCTTATGTTTTTTTGTTTTCCTTTTTTTTTTTGTTATGTGGATGAAAAAATTATAATTCCCGGAAAATAACTAAATGATCTGAAAAATATAGTTTTGTCTTTGTTTCAATACTTTTTAGTGGACAAAAAAAATATTTGTCATAAATATTACCTTGGTAGGATTTGGACGACACAAAAAAATGAAGTTTTTCCTTAAGCCGTAGAATAACGCAGCAGTGAGCTGATATTAAATTGATTTAGTTACATTTTTTTGTGAAAATGAAGAAACACTTTAGTGCAAATAATCCATGCAAATGATTTTAACAACTTTAAGTTAAATTTCGCTATTTGATGTTAAATGCAAAATTTAATAAGAAAATTAGATTGTTCGTCTGCTTCGTTTGATGACTCGAAAAGGAAAGACGGAAATTAAAACTTTGCAGACTAACTTTAACTAAGTTCGAGTCTTGAATTTGTTTTTCAAGATGTTTGCCAATTCTAAACATCGTTTTCGCGAACATAACCGGGGAATATTAAACAAAGTTGGTTTGAATATTTACTAAAATAGTAAGAATTTGGCTAAATAGATGAAAATTAAAACGAAATTTTTCAGGATATAAAAATTAGATAATTTTCAAAGATAAATAAGTAAATAACCCAATTTTCAGAGGCGTACATTACAAACCAAATAATACTTTGGTTTTTAATCGAAAGTATTAGATGGAGCTTTTGCAATTAATGCCGAATATCTTTCGCGTGAAATGTGCCAACTAACTTGCCTTGTAAATCTTCTAATATATAGAAGTGATTGCCAATCTTTTCTCGAACTCGAGCCTTGAGAAAAATAGGACTTAACTTTGAGTTGAAATTTTTTTCGAAACTGCTCTGAGCAAAATTTCTCCTAAAAACTTCTTGTCCTACCTTGTATGAAATCGGACGAGATCGCAAATTGTATTGTTGTGCATTCCTGTCGTATGCGTCTTTAATATTTTTTCTTATATCTTTCCTTAGCAAATCTAATTGATCATCATGGTTTAATTTACAAACAGATTCTGGTAAAAGTTTGAGATTTTTTAATAGTGAATATGTTGATCCGTGTGTGATCATGTCGAAGCCAAACAGGGCATGATATGGGGAGAGTTTTAAAGACTGATGCAAAGAATTTCTTAGAGCACAGCTTATTGCTGTAAGGTTTTCATCCCATTGACGATGATCACTTTTTAGATACGCTCGAACAGCTGCTATTAAAGACCGATTAACTCGTTCTGACGCATTTGATTGAGGCGAGTACAACGCCGTATACGTATGACTAATTCCTAATTTAGTTAAAAATGCCTTAAATTCATTCGATTTGAATTGCGAACCATTATCGCTCACAACTACTTCTGGTACACCATATACATGAAAAATGTTTTCCAATAGAAATTTCTGAATTGCACTTGAGGTAAATTTTTTCAATGGGCAGAGCCAATGAAATTTAGTTAAGTGATCAAGAACAATAAGTAATCCTATAAAGCCGAGTTTTGTTCTAGGATATGGACCTAATATGTCTATATACACACGCTGAAATGGTCTGCAGGACTGAGCTCGCACTCCCATTGGTGGTTTAAGACAAATATTTGTTGCTTTCGTTTCTTTACACACGTCACAAGTTTTGATAAACTCACGTACGTCACGTACCATTCCTGGCCAATAAAAATATCGTCTTATCAAGTCCAGGGCTTTACTTATACCACCATGAGCGGCAATGACCGACTCATGAGATCTCGCTAAAACATGTGAACGTAGCTTTTCTGGTATCCACAATTTCCAGGCGATTTGGTCATATTCAATTTCTTCAGTATAGTGCACAGTTCTTAAATACACAAACTCGTCAACGATTTTAATGTCAGGATATTTTCCAGGTTTCTCTAGGATTTTTGTTTTTAATATTTCATAATCAGAGTCTTTAAAGTGAATAGAACTCAAGTCAATTTCAGGGCCAATATCTTCCAATGAGCAGA
Organism: Meiosimyza platycephala; assembly: GCA_963662105.1. Taxonomy (NCBI): domain Eukaryota; kingdom Metazoa; phylum Arthropoda; class Insecta; order Diptera; family Lauxaniidae; genus Meiosimyza; species Meiosimyza platycephala. The sequence continues at coordinate 55,466,570 of OY759209.1, read as the reverse complement.
TTTCCTCACAGTGAATTCTGGATAATGCATCGGGCACGACATTTTCTTTGCCTTTACGGTGGCTTATTGAAAATTTATAGGCTTGTAACTTTAGTGCCCACCGAGCAAGTCTTCCATTGAGGTCTTGTTGCCTCATTAACCATACAAGACTGGAGTGATCCGTAATCACTTCGAACTCTTGCATTTCTAAATAACATCTGAACCTTTTTATTGCCTCGATCGCCGCTAAACATTCTCGCTCTGTTACACTGTAATTACGTTGGGCAGAATTTAATTTTTTGGACATGAAAGCCACGGGTTTTTCAGTTCCGTCGTCTGAAATTTGAACGAGTATTGCACCTATGCCGTAATTACTGGCATCACAGTGAACAAAGAACTTTCGCGAGAAGTCAGGCTTTACGAGCACTGGGGCTGAAGTAAGTAATACTTTTAATTTTTCAAACGCTATTTGAGCCTCATCAGTCCATGTAAATTTTTTCTTAGTAGAAAGAGTCTCTGTAATTGGGAAGGTAACATCTGAAAAATTCTCAACAAACCGCCTATACCATCCTGCAAGTCCTAAAAATCCTCGAACTTGTTTAAGGTTTCTTGGCACTGGCCAAGACAAAATTGAATTTACTTTTTCGGGATCTGTCGCAATTCCTCCGTTTCCGATTATATATCCTAGATATTTTACTTTAGTAACGCAAAACTTACTCTTATTGACATTAATGGTCAAATTAGCTTGCCTAAATTTTTCTGCAATTCTTACTAAAATTGAACGGTGCGTTTCAAAATCTTCGGAAACTATGCATAAATCGTCAAGATATCCAAATACACAGTGACGCAAATCTGGTGGGATTATTTCGTCCATAAGTCTAGACATAGCTTGGGCCGCGTTGCAGAGGCCAAAAGGCATGACAACAAATTGGTACAACGGGCGTCCGGGAATTGTAAAAGCTGTTAATGGTTTTGACTCTGCGGAAAGACTAATTTGCCAGAAGGCATCTTTTAAATCAATTTTCGTAATGAGATTTGCCTTTGGCAATCTCGCGAATATACCTTCAACTTTAGGTAGAGGATATGCATCCTTCTTTGTAACCTCGTTGATCTTTCTAGCGTCTAAGCACAGTCTAACTTTATTGGGTTTAATTACCATTGTCATCGGAGAGCTCCATGCACTGGTCGATGGCTCAATAATACCTAGTTGCAACATTCTATCGATTTCTTTAAACATCAACTGCTCTACTGCTGGCGACACTGGGTAAAAGCGTTGTTTGACTGGTTTCGCTTCGCCCACGTCAATATGGTGTTCAATCAATTTGGTTCTACCTAATCCTTGAAGTTCAAAATCTGGAAAAAGGGATTTGACTGCTTCTAAATGTTGACGCTGTATAATAGTAAGAGGAAATAATTTTTCTTCTTCTAAGCAAGCATTTTCAGAAAATTTTACTTTTGAAATTTCATTTATTGAAATGAGGTTAGGAGCTAAATTGAATTGCATCCAGAAATCTATACCTAGGATCAATCGCTTTGAAATCGATGGTATAATGAATAATTTCAAAGTCTTTGACTGTCCTTTATATTCTAATTCGGCTTCAATCCATCCCAAAACTTTCTGAAATTTACCATCAGCAGTCTGAACAGAAGTATTTGTTTTACGAAAAGTTTTTAATTTAGAAAAATCTTCAAGAGCAAGATCAGAACCTAGACAACTTATATTGGCACCAGTATCCAGAAGACCAATTTCCGTTCTATTCAAAAATGACACTTTCGCATAAAAACGCATATCTTCATTGTTATTAAATACTGCGGAGACGAGTAACTTTTTAGTAAGTCTCACAGCTTTCCAAAATCTGCGAAGTCGCAATGTAGACCTCTTTATTTTTTTACTAGGACAGTTCAAATTAAGAAAATCTTTAAAAATTTTATTCTTCACTGCATTGTATTCAATCCATCGTTCATGATATGGACGAATAGGGTATAAAATCGGCTTATGTTCGTTACGAGACAAATTATTTCGTTGTAACACTTTTATGTTGTTAGAAGTTTTTTCGTTTTCAGTGATTATAGTTTTTTCATTTGTAATAGAGTTACCTGAGCTAGCCGGAAATTCATTTAAAAATTTTTTAGTTTGCACATTTAACGGGTTGCCATTCGGGTGGTTTTGAAAGGACCCGCTTTCAAGTTTTCCGAGCGCTTAGCAATACATTTAGGGCATTGTGGCTTGTACGTATCTTTCTCGCCGCAACCGTAACAGAAAATTTTCCTCTCGCTCAAGCAGTCTTGCCAATGATGACCATCCTGGCCACAGTTCCAACATATTGAAATTTTTTGTTGCAAAGCATCAACAGAAGAATGTGTTTCTGAAGTGAGGATTTCATCTTCATTTGTTGATTCGTTAAAATCAATTTCCGCAATGTTACGACGCTGTGCAAAATTGGTGTTTTGTAAGCTCCGCGATTGTTGGCTACGTCTGAAGGATTCTTCAGATAAAAGGTTTTCTCTCATTTGGCATAAGCTTCGCAAGTGAGCAATGGAATTAATCTTTACATATAAAAGTTCATGTCGAATGTCAGGTCTGAGGTTTCGAATTATAATTTCAATTAAGTCTGAATCAGAAAGGCTTTCGGACAAACGATCAGTAATTGACAAGATTGCTTCATAGAAGGCTTCGAAAGATTCATTTATCCTTTGCTTTCGGCAGCGAATTTCCTCGCGAATGTCATAATCGGTTTTATAATCCCTATATTGTTCTTTTATTGCCTCGCAAAAAGCTTCAAAACGAATACCTTCATGGTTTACCTGTTTGTGGTAACGCCAGTACCAATCTCTAGCTTTTCCAAACAGTAAAATGTGTAAATTGCCACAAAGGGCATGAAAGTCATTATTTAGACTGGCCGACGTTAATGAACTTATTCTGTATAAGAAATCTTCAACGCTCAAACCATTCGTAGAACCGTCAAATTTTACGTTCCAGTTCTGCATAATAGAAGTAACTTTTTCCGCGCTTAAATTCGAGTAAGAATTTCTTTGTGTAGGCAAAGGGTTTTGTCTACGTACATTATTAACGTTTGGGTTTAAATTAGGACTGATGTTATTATTACCAGATGAATTAGTAGTTGGGTTACCGCGATTTGGTTGCAAATTTAAATTAGCTATCATACGCTGCAAACTTGTTTCAATCATGTTTGAAATTTGATTGTAATCAATCGATTGTGTATTGGCATTGAAACGGGGCATGAGTAACATTATCTGTAGTGGTATTAGACGGCATGTTCAAGTCTAATAAAGGCAAGGAATAATTTTGGCTATTGATATGGTTAGGGTTCAAATTGTTTTGTTGTGAGTTAGGAAGTAAGGATTGAGCTGAACTCTCCTCAATTCTTCGCCTAAATCCACGTGTGTTATGTCGTTTAGGGATGGCTCCACGACCACGACTCGTATTATTACTACGCACTAAATTTTGATTCGAATTGGAAATATTAGGATTGGCATTGTTTAAATTGGTGTTAGAAGGTTGTATTTCTACACTTATTGACACTAACTCGATAATTTGCGAAGAACGTCGACAGTTGGGACATTCTTGCGAATCTGTAAGCCAATGTTCGATACAGTTTTTATGAAATACATGGTTACAACGTGTAATCATGCATTCTGAACCATTTGTTAAAAGTTGTTGACAAATTGTACATGAAGACTCCGCGTGAGGAACCAACGCTGGCAAATCCTCTGAACTATGCCTAACAGCCATATTTGAAATTAAAAATTCGCTTATAATCAAAAGCAAACCAAATTTCAACTCAAACAAAAATTTAAACACAATTTATTTTTGTAATATTTGTATGATAAAAAAAATGTTTGATACAAAATCTTCTTTTTCTTTTAAATGGATAGTTTTTCCTTGATGAGTGGTAATATTTTGGGGTAAGTTTAAATAAACTAAAATATAAAAAAAATTTCTCTATGTTACGACATTCGAGAGATACAAAAGAAATTTGGGTTATTTAAACTAAATAAATTAAATAAAAATTTGGACTTACTTTCTCTAAATTTTTTTTTTTTTTCTTTGTTTCTGTTAGTTCATGATCGGACAAACAAAACCCACATACGTACAATCTAAAAGATTAGAGTGTTTTGGATGTAATTCCAATATCATGAACAAACACAGCAATCTATCAAAAATTTTCTTTCAAGTTGCAAGATTGACTTAATCTCTGTGATGCTTCATAGAAATGAAAAAATAACAAATGGGAGCCAGAGGTCGAAAATTTTAGGTCTAACCTGCCTAAAACTCGAATTTCCTGCGAGGATCATTTATTTATTAGACATCAAAATTCGAAAATAAAGTTTCCACTTTTTATTAAAAATTTCATCTCGACAAGAAATTAATTTGAGCTTTAATAAACTACAAATACAAATTTAAACAGCTGAATCAGAAGGAGGCAACTGCTACTGAGTTTGGGGAGCAAAGCTTGCACATAATCTCACTACCTATGATAGCTCAAAAATCCACAGACCTTGTCTTGCCCCACGTTGGGCGCCAATTATTGTAATGGTTGGGGTTAATGCACGTAGTGCTATGTTACTTTCACTAGGAAATCAGATGCCTGGGCGGGACCCATTAAATGAGCTAGCAAAGCAGTCGGCTGGGGAGGTAAGTGGCAATCGATTTCTACCAGGACCCAATACAACTTTATTTTAGAGTCCCTAAATTGTCTTTGTAATAATTAAAATAATATAGAACAGAAGCTAAATATCTTAAAAGGGCCAAATTTGATCACATTCAATAAAAAAAATCAAAAGCCGAAACCCGATATGATCAGAAATCTACAAAAAAAATACGCAAAGGTATCTTCTCGAATGTCTTTATATTGCAAAGATGTTAATGCGATACGTGCGTCTATACCCTCCCTTCCATGATTCTGTGAAGCGCGAAAGTAGATTAGAATCCCAAATAACGTTACCCTATCCCATCAAATCACCACCCTGAAGGAAACCTTAATTAAATTAGTATTCCATTATTTCAAATTTTATTTTTACAAAAAATTCTATAGTAAAAATTTTTAGCGGCGAGTATACACTCCATTTTTAACTAACAAAATAAACAAAGTATAAAACCCTTATACTACTTTTTTTCACTTATAGGATAATATAAAGGCAAAAACATTCTAATAATTATAATTCAAATAAATAAGTTTTTAGCTTCATTCAAAAAAAATATTAAGTTTAATTGTAATTTTGTTGAAAAGCGAAGGCAAGAGATACACACATATGTTGCAAAAATGGTTTCACGCATACAAAGAAGCTTGATCCATTTACGTTTATGTACCTATAACGCAATATGGATCAAGTATTGGAACCTTTAAATTATTGGAAGTAAACCTTGATTGGAACCAACACACCAATTTAGTTAAATGTATGTATGTGTGTGTTAACTTCAAATAAAATATGTTAAGACATTTTGGTCATTACAAAATCGGCCAATAAACTGCAACGCGCATTCTTGTCGCTATGTTAGCTGGTCGAGATATATCATTAATTATTTTTTTTTTAGAAGAAAATTGTTATCAAAACAAACAACCAAATCTTTTTACAGTTTAGTTACTGCTTAATTTCGGAGTCTTGCAAGAGATTTGACAAGACAAGCGTAGACAACAAAAAAAAAGAGCGATGGACATCAAAGGTTCTCTCGCAAAGCGATCTTGTGGTGAATTTGGTTATCACCGTTGATCTTTTGTTATCAATGCAATTTAGCTTTGGCGTAGGAGAATCTTTTGCAACTTCGATGTTTCGCCTCTCTCTTTTTTCGTCTTTTCAATTAGAATACGAAAAATCAATAAAAACAATAAAATGTCATACACACTCACTTTGCTTGTTTGTCACCACACTGTTGAAAGGCCTTCCAATTGCGTAGAGTTGACTGGAGCTAATGGGGCAAATGTTTAATAGGTTAATTTGCATGGGTGAAATCACCAATACTTATAATTTTTCTTATATGTTATGTATCCTTCTTAAATTCAGTCAGCACGACAATTTATGTATAAATTTAATATTTTTAATTTAGTTTTAAATTAATTAAAAGAGTTTAACACTTTTTTTCTCTTTTGATTTTTTTTTCAATTTTAACTTTAGATTCCTTCAGAATTTAAACTTTTTGGATCACTTTTTCGATTTTTCTGACGTTTTGTACAGTTTTGGAAATTATTTTTTTTTTTTGAATTTGTTTTTTCTAAAATTTTCAGGCAGATTTACCGCCTACACCATTAGTTGATACCACTATCGTTTTGGAGATCCGCACTTGAACTGCTGAGCGTTGCGTAGAACCAACGTATACAAGCCCTTGAGAAACTTAGGATCCACAATAAAAAATATGCTGGTGAGCTGAGCTCTAGCGGTTCTCAGTCTCACCAGATTTATGATCTTTAATAGAAAAAAAAGGAGAAAAAAAATAGAATTTGGAATTGTACAAGTGTACAATGAAATAATGTTTTTTTTTCTTTACCTTATGTTTTTTTGTTTTCCTTTTTTTTTTTGTTATGTGGATGAAAAAATTATAATTCCCGGAAAATAACTAAATGATCTGAAAAATATAGTTTTGTCTTTGTTTCAATACTTTTTAGTGGACAAAAAAAATATTTGTCATAAATATTACCTTGGTAGGATTTGGACGACACAAAAAAATGAAGTTTTTCCTTAAGCCGTAGAATAACGCAGCAGTGAGCTGATATTAAATTGATTTAGTTACATTTTTTTGTGAAAATGAAGAAACACTTTAGTGCAAATAATCCATGCAAATGATTTTAACAACTTTAAGTTAAATTTCGCTATTTGATGTTAAATGCAAAATTTAATAAGAAAATTAGATTGTTCGTCTGCTTCGTTTGATGACTCGAAAAGGAAAGACGGAAATTAAAACTTTGCAGACTAACTTTAACTAAGTTCGAGTCTTGAATTTGTTTTTCAAGATGTTTGCCAATTCTAAACATCGTTTTCGCGAACATAACCGGGGAATATTAAACAAAGTTGGTTTGAATATTTACTAAAATAGTAAGAATTTGGCTAAATAGATGAAAATTAAAACGAAATTTTTCAGGATATAAAAATTAGATAATTTTCAAAGATAAATAAGTAAATAACCCAATTTTCAGAGGCGTACATTACAAACCAAATAATACTTTGGTTTTTAATCGAAAGTATTAGATGGAGCTTTTGCAATTAATGCCGAATATCTTTCGCGTGAAATGTGCCAACTAACTTGCCTTGTAAATCTTCTAATATATAGAAGTGATTGCCAATCTTTTCTCGAACTCGAGCCTTGAGAAAAATAGGACTTAACTTTGAGTTGAAATTTTTTTCGAAACTGCTCTGAGCAAAATTTCTCCTAAAAACTTCTTGTCCTACCTTGTATGAAATCGGACGAGATCGCAAATTGTATTGTTGTGCATTCCTGTCGTATGCGTCTTTAATATTTTTTCTTATATCTTTCCTTAGCAAATCTAATTGATCATCATGGTTTAATTTACAAACAGATTCTGGTAAAAGTTTGAGATTTTTTAATAGTGAATATGTTGATCCGTGTGTGATCATGTCGAAGCCAAACAGGGCATGATATGGGGAGAGTTTTAAAGACTGATGCAAAGAATTTCTTAGAGCACAGCTTATTGCTGTAAGGTTTTCATCCCATTGACGATGATCACTTTTTAGATACGCTCGAACAGCTGCTATTAAAGACCGATTAACTCGTTCTGACGCATTTGATTGAGGCGAGTACAACGCCGTATACGTATGACTAATTCCTAATTTAGTTAAAAATGCCTTAAATTCATTCGATTTGAATTGCGAACCATTATCGCTCACAACTACTTCTGGTACACCATATACATGAAAAATGTTTTCCAATAGAAATTTCTGAATTGCACTTGAGGTAAATTTTTTCAATGGGCAGAGCCAATGAAATTTAGTTAAGTGATCAAGAACAATAAGTAATCCTATAAAGCCGAGTTTTGTTCTAGGATATGGACCTAATATGTCTATATACACACGCTGAAATGGTCTGCAGGACTGAGCTCGCACTCCCATTGGTGGTTTAAGACAAATATTTGTTGCTTTCGTTTCTTTACACACGTCACAAGTTTTGATAAACTCACGTACGTCACGTACCATTCCTGGCCAATAAAAATATCGTCTTATCAAGTCCAGGGCTTTACTTATACCACCATGAGCGGCAATGACCGACTCATGAGATCTCGCTAAAACATGTGAACGTAGCTTTTCTGGTATCCACAATTTCCAGGCGATTTGGTCATATTCAATTTCTTCAGTATAGTGCACAGTTCTTAAATACACAAACTCGTCAACGATTTTAATGTCAGGATATTTTCCAGGTTTCTCTAGGATTTTTGTTTTTAATATTTCATAATCAGAGTCTTTAAAGTGAATAGAACTCAAGTCAATTTCAGGGCCAATATCTTCCAATGAGCAGATTTCCTCACAGTGAATTCTGGATAATGCATCGGGCACGACATTTTCTTTGCCTTTACGGTGGCTTATTGAAAATTTATAGGCTTGTAACTTTAGTGCCCACCGAGCAAGTCTTCCATTGAGGTCTTGTTGCCTCATTAACCATACAAGACTGGAGTGATCCGTAATCACTTCGAACTCTTGCATTTCTAAATAACATCTGAACCTTTTTATTGCCTCGATCGCCGCTAAACATTCTCGCTCTGTTACACTGTAATTACGTTGGGCAGAATTTAATTTTTTGGACATGAAAGCCACGGGTTTTTCAGTTCCGTCGTCTGAAATTTGAACGAGTATTGCACCTATGCCGTAATTACTGGCATCACAGTGAACAAAGAACTTTCGCGAGAAGTCAGGCTTTACGAGCACTGGGGCTGAAGTAAGTAATACTTTTAATTTTTCAAACGCTATTTGAGCCTCATCAGTCCATGTAAATTTTTTCTTAGTAGAAAGAGTCTCTGTAATTGGGAAGGTAACATCTGAAAAATTCTCAACAAACCGCCTATACCATCCTGCAAGTCCTAAAAATCCTCGAACTTGTTTAAGGTTTCTTGGCACTGGCCAAGACAAAATTGAATTTACTTTTTCGGGATCTGTCGCAATTCCTCCGTTTCCGATTATATATCCTAGATATTTTACTTTAGTAACGCAAAACTTACTCTTATTGACATTAATGGTCAAATTAGCTTGCCTAAATTTTTCTGCAATTCTTACTAAAATTGAACGGTGCGTTTCAAAATCTTCGGAAACTATGCATAAATCGTCAAGATATCCAAATACACAGTGACGCAAATCTGGTGGGATTATTTCGTCCATAAGTCTAGACATAGCTTGGGCCGCGTTGCAGAGGCCAAAAGGCATGACAACAAATTGGTACAACGGGCGTCCGGGAATTGTAAAAGCTGTTAATGGTTTTGACTCTGCGGAAAGACTAATTTGCCAGAAGGCATCTTTTAAATCAATTTTCGTAATGAGATTTGCCTTTGGCAATCTCGCGAATATACCTTCAACTTTAGGTAGAGGATATGCATCCTTCTTTGTAACCTCGTTGATCTTTCTAGCGTCTAAGCACAGTCTAACTTTATTGGGTTTAATTACCATTGTCATCGGAGAGCTCCATGCACTGGTCGATGGCTCAATAATACCTAGTTGCAACATTCTATCGATTTCTTTAAACATCAACTGCTCTACTGCTGGCGACACTGGGTAAAAGCGTTGTTTGACTGGTTTCGCTTCGCCCACGTCAATATGGTGTTCAATCAATTTGGTTCTACCTAATCCTTGAAGTTCAAAATCTGGAAAAAGGGATTTGACTGCTTCTAAATGTTGACGCTGTATAATAGTAAGAGGAAATAATTTTTCTTCTTCTAAGCAAGCATTTTCAGAAAATTTTACTTTTGAAATTTCATTTATTGAAATGAGGTTAGGAGCTAAATTGAATTGCATCCAGAAATCTATACCTAGGATCAATCGCTTTGAAATCGATGGTATAATGAATAATTTCAAAGTCTTTGACTGTCCTTTATATTCTAATTCGGCTTCAATCCATCCCAAAACTTTCTGAAATTTACCATCAGCAGTCTGAACAGAAGTATTTGTTTTACGAAAAGTTTTTAATTTAGAAAAATCTTCAAGAGCAAGATCAGAACCTAGACAACTTATATTGGCACCAGTATCCAGAAGACCAATTTCCGTTCTATTCAAAAATGACACTTTCGCATAAAAACGCATATCTTCATTGTTATTAAATACTGCGGAGACGAGTAACTTTTTAGTAAGTCTCACAGCTTTCCAAAATCTGCGAAGTCGCAATGTAGACCTCTTTATTTTTTTACTAGGACAGTTCAAATTAAGAAAATCTTTAAAAATTTTATTCTTCACTGCATTGTATTCAATCCATCGTTCATGATATGGACGAATAGGGTATAAAATCGGCTTATGTTCGTTACGAGACAAATTATTTCGTTGTAACACTTTTATGTTGTTAGAAGTTTTTTCGTTTTCAGTGATTATAGTTTTTTCATTTGTAATAGAGTTACCTGAGCTAGCCGGAAATTCATTTAAAAATTTTTTAGTTTGCACATTTAACGGGTTGCCATTCGGGTGGTTTTGAAAGGACCCGCTTTCAAGTTTTCCGAGCGCTTAGCAATACATTTAGGGCATTGTGGCTTGTACGTATCTTTCTCGCCGCAACCGTAACAGAAAATTTTCCTCTCGCTCAAGCAGTCTTGCCAATGATGACCATCCTGGCCACAGTTCCAACATATTGAAATTTTTTGTTGCAAAGCATCAACAGAAGAATGTGTTTCTGAAGTGAGGATTTCATCTTCATTTGTTGATTCGTTAAAATCAATTTCCGCAATGTTACGACGCTGTGCAAAATTGGTGTTTTGTAAGCTCCGCGATTGTTGGCTACGTCTGAAGGATTCTTCAGATAAAAGGTTTTCTCTCATTTGGCATAAGCTTCGCAAGTGAGCAATGGAATTAATCTTTACATATAAAAGTTCATGTCGAATGTCAGGTCTGAGGTTTCGAATTATAATTTCAATTAAGTCTGAATCAGAAAGGCTTTCGGACAAACGATCAGTAATTGACAAGATTGCTTCATAGAAGGCTTCGAAAGATTCATTTATCCTTTGCTTTCGGCAGCGAATTTCCTCGCGAATGTCATAATCGGTTTTATAATCCCTATATTGTTCTTTTATTGCCTCGCAAAAAGCTTCAAAACGAATACCTTCATGGTTTACCTGTTTGTGGTAACGCCAGTACCAATCTCTAGCTTTTCCAAACAGTAAAATGTGTAAATTGCCACAAAGGGCATGAAAGTCATTATTTAGACTGGCCGACGTTAATGAACTTATTCTGTATAAGAAATCTTCAACGCTCAAACCATTCGTAGAACCGTCAAATTTTACGTTCCAGTTCTGCATAATAGAAGTAACTTTTTCCGCGCTTAAATTCGAGTAAGAATTTCTTTGTGTAGGCAAAGGGTTTTGTCTACGTACATTATTAACGTTTGGGTTTAAATTAGGACTGATGTTATTATTACCAGATGAATTAGTAGTTGGGTTACCGCGATTTGGTTGCAAATTTAAATTAGCTATCATACGCTGCAAACTTGTTTCAATCATGTTTGAAATTTGATTGTAATCAATCGATTGTGTATTGGCATTGAAACGGGGCATGAGTAACATTATCTGTAGTGGTATTAGACGGCATGTTCAAGTCTAATAAAGGCAAGGAATAATTTTGGCTATTGATATGGTTAGGGTTCAAATTGTTTTGTTGTGAGTTAGGAAGTAAGGATTGAGCTGAACTCTCCTCAATTCTTCGCCTAAATCCACGTGTGTTATGTCGTTTAGGGATGGCTCCACGACCACGACTCGTATTATTACTACGCACTAAATTTTGATTCGAATTGGAAATATTAGGATTGGCATTGTTTAAATTGGTGTTAGAAGGTTGTATTTCTACACTTATTGACACTAACTCGATAATTTGCGAAGAACGTCGACAGTTGGGACATTCTTGCGAATCTGTAAGCCAATGTTCGATACAGTTTTTATGAAATACATGGTTACAACGTGTAATCATGCATTCTGAACCATTTGTTAAAAGTTGTTGACAAATTGTACATGAAGACTCCGCGTGAGGAACCAACGCTGGCAAATCCTCTGAACTATGCCTAACAGCCATATTTGAAATTAAAAATTCGCTTATAATCAAAAGCAAACCAAATTTCAACTCAAACAAAAATTTAAACACAATTTATTTTTGTAATATTTGTATGATAAAAAAAATGTTTGATACAAAATCTTCTTTTTCTTTTAAATGGATAGTTTTTCCTTGATGAGTGGTAATATTTTGGGGTAAGTTTAAATAAACTAAAATATAAAAAAAATTTCTCTATGTTACGACATTCGAGAGATACAAAAGAAATTTGGGTTATTTAAACTAAATAAATTAAATAAAAATTTGGACTTACTTTCTCTAAATTTTTTTTTTTTTTCTTTGTTTCTGTTAGTTCATGATCGGACAAACAAAACCCACATACGTACAATCTAAAAGATTAGAGTGTTTTGGATGTAATTCCAATATCATGAACAAACACAGCAATCTATCAAAAATTTTCTTTCAAGTTGCAAGATTGACTTAATCTCTGTGATGCTTCATAGAAATGAAAAAATAACAAATGGGAGCCAGAGGTCGAAAATTTTAGGTCTAACCTGCCTAAAACTCGAATTTCCTGCGAGGATCATTTATTTATTAGACATCAAAATTCGAAAATAAAGTTTCCACTTTTTATTAAAAATTTCATCTCGACAAGAAATTAATTTGAGCTTTAATAAACTACAAATACAAATTTAAACAGCTGAATCAGAAGGAGGCAACTGCTACTGAGTTTGGGGAGCAAAGCTTGCACATAATCTCACTACCTATGATAGCTCAAAAATCCACAGACCTTGTCTTGCCCCACGTTGGGCGCCAATTATTGTAATGGTTGGGGTTAATGCACGTAGTGCTATGTTACTTTCACTAGGAAATCAGATGCCTGGGCGGGACCCATTAAATGAGCTAGCAAAGCAGTCGGCTGGGGAGGTAAGTGGCAATCGATTTCTACCAGGACCCAATACAACTTTATTTTAGAGTCCCTAAATTGTCTTTGTAATAATTAAAATAATATAGAACAGAAGCTAAATATCTTAAAAGGGCCAAATTTGATCACATTCAATAAAAAAAATCAAAAGCCGAAACCCGATATGATCAGAAATCTACAAAAAAAATACGCAAAGGTATCTTCTCGAATGTCTTTATATTGCAAAGATGTTAATGCGATACGTGCGTCTATACCCTCCCTTCCATGATTCTGTGAAGCGCGAAAGTAGATTAGAATCCCAAATAACGTTACCCTATCCCATCAAATCACCACCCTGAAGGAAACCTTAATTAAATTAGTATTCCATTATTTCAAATTTTATTTTTACAAAAAATTCTATAGTAAAAATTTTTAGCGGCGAGTATACACTCCATTTTTAACTAACAAAATAAACAAAGTATAAAACCCTTATACTACTTTTTTTCACTTATAGGATAATATAAAGGCAAAAACATTCTAATAATTATAATTCAAATAAATAAGTTTTTAGCTTCATTCAAAAAAAATATTAAGTTTAATTGTAATTTTGTTGAAAAGCGAAGGCAAGAGATACACACATATGTTGCAAAAATGGTTTCACGCATACAAAGAAGCTTGATCCATTTACGTTTATGTACCTATAACGCAATATGGATCAAGTATTGGAACCTTTAAATTATTGGAAGTAAACCTTGATTGGAACCAACACACCAATTTAGTTAAATGTATGTATGTGTGTGTTAACTTCAAATAAAATATGTTAAGACATTTTGGTCATTACAAAATCGGCCAATAAACTGCAACGCGCATTCTTGTCGCTATGTTAGCTGGTCGAGATATATCATTAATTATTTTTTTTTTAGAAGAAAATTGTTATCAAAACAAACAACCAAATCTTTTTACAGTTTAGTTACTGCTTAATTTCGGAGTCTTGCAAGAGATTTGACAAGACAAGCGTAGACAACAAAAAAAAAGAGCGATGGACATCAAAGGTTCTCTCGCAAAGCGATCTTGTGGTGAATTTGGTTATCACCGTTGATCTTTTGTTATCAATGCAATTTAGCTTTGGCGTAGGAGAATCTTTTGCAACTTCGATGTTTCGCCTCTCTCTTTTTTCGTCTTTTCAATTAGAATACGAAAAATCAATAAAAACAATAAAATGTCATACACACTCACTTTGCTTGTTTGTCACCACACTGTTGAAAGGCCTTCCAATTGCGTAGAGTTGACTGGAGCTAATGGGGCAAATGTTTAATAGGTTAATTTGCATGGGTGAAATCACCAATACTTATAATTTTTCTTATATGTTATGTATCCTTCTTAAATTCAGTCAGCACGACAATTTATGTATAAATTTAATATTTTTAATTTAGTTTTAAATTAATTAAAAGAGTTTAACACTTTTTTTCTCTTTTGATTTTTTTTTCAATTTTAACTTTAGATTCCTTCAGAATTTAAACTTTTTGGATCACTTTTTCGATTTTTCTGACGTTTTGTACAGTTTTGGAAATTATTTTTTTTTTTTTGAATTTGTTTTTTCTAAAATTTTCAGGCAGATTTACCGCCTACACCATTAGTTGATACCACTATCGTTTTGGAGATCCGCACTTGAACTGCTGAGCGTTGCGTAGAACCAACGTATACAAGCCCTTGAGAAACTTAGGATCCACAATAAAAAATATGCTAGTGAGCTGAGCTCTAGCGGTTCTCAGTCTCACCAGATTTATGATCTTTAATAGAAAAAAAAGGAGAAAAAAAATAGAATTTGGAATTGTACAAGTGTACAATGAAATAATGTTTTTTTTTCTTTACCTTATGTTTTTTTGTTTTCCTTTTTTTTTGTTATGTGGATGAAAAAATTATAATTCCCGGAAAATAACTAAATGATCTGAAAAATATAGTTTTGTCTTTGTTTCAATACTTTTTAGTGGACAAAAAAAATATTTGTCATAAATATTACCTTGGTAGGATTTGGACGACACAAAAAAATGAAGTTTTTCCTTAAGCCGTAGAATAACGCAGCAGTGAGCTGATATTAAATTGATTTAGTTACATTTTTTTGTGAAAATGAAGAAACACTTTAGTGCAAATAATCCATGCAAATGATTTTAACAACTTTAAGTTAAATTTCGCTATTTGATGTTAAATGCAAAATTTAATAAGAAAATTAGATTGTTCGTCTGCTTCGTTTGATGACTCGAAAAGGAAAGACGGAAATTAAAACTTTGCAGACTAACTTTAACTAAGTTCGAGTCTTGAATTCGTTTTTCAAGATGTTTGCCAATTCTAAACATCGTTTTCGCGAACATAACCGGGGAATATTAAACAAAGTTGGTTTGAATATTTACTAAAATAGTAAGAATTTGGCTAAATAGATGAAAATTAAAACGAAATTTTTCAGGATATAAAAATTAGATAATTTTCAAAGATAAATAAGTAAATAACCCAATTTTCAGAGGCGTACATTACAAGGTACAATATCCCGAAAGTATTGATTACTGATAATGGTACAAATTTTATTGCAAAATTATTTTCAGATACTTGCAAAATTCTGGGGATTAAGAAATTGCATATAACGCCATACCATCCACAAGCTAATGGTTCTTTGGAAAGAAGCCACAGACCACTAGCAGAATACTTGAGAAGTTTTGCTAAAGAAGATGGTTCGAATTGGGACCAATGGCTGACGGCAGCCATGCATGTCCATAACAATACGATACATACTTCTACTAAGCAAACTCCTTTCCGAACTTTGTACGGTTTTGAATTCGAAATGCCTACGAACTTGAAACGAAAATGTTCACCGCTCTATAACGCGGAGAACCAATCAAAAATATTAAAGTTTCAAATACAAAGAACTCACGAGTTAGTGAGAAAAAACCAGGAAAAGGCAACAGAATTGTCTAAAAAACAATATGACGGTTCAGTAAACCCCGTTATATTTAAACAAGGGGATAAAGTTTTGATGAAAAATCAAACTCGAAAAAATAAATTTTCTCCCATATGGATAGGCCCATTTGAAGTTTCAAATGTTAAGGGGCCTGTTACAACAGAAGTTGTAATAAAAGGAAAGAAAAAGAAGTTACATAATAATTTATTAAAATTATTTAATGAACCGAAATAAAATTACAATCTTTTTCTTTTTTAAATTAGAATAGTTTGCTCATATTATTCAATACAGTAAAATTAAATAAAAACATATGTACATAAATACTTGTTTGTAAACAAGAAATATGAAACGACGTGTGCCGAAATAAGCACACATGGTCGCATATAACTTACCTACCTCAACAGTAGGTAAAATAAACATTTTTTTGAAAATAAAAACACAAAGAATTGCATTGCATTTGGCAATGCAAATTTGAGCAAATTTATTTAACGTAACCACATGAAAATTGATCAAATGAAATCAAAATAAACAAAATATAAAATAAACGCAAGATACTTGTACTACATACACAAACATTAATACTTGCTTGTTAACAAGAAATATGAGACGACGTGTGCCGCAATAAGCACACGCCTCGTATATAACTTCTTTACATTAAAGTAGGTAAAGAAACAAAAAAATTCTTAATAACGTAAAAAACGTAAAAGAAATATAAAGCAATGCATTTCGATCAAATAGAACGAAATGCAAATAATAGAAAACGATCGTAAGGTAATTACAGAAATAATCGATCATGGAGATAGATATCCCTCAAGGTCTGAAATAGTAGTGCTCTCTGGAATTGTCGTTTTCTTAATTTGTACGATAACAATTGTATGTATGTATCGGAAGATGCAGGTGCCAGCCACGCGGAATCGACCAACAGAGCCTAGAACTAACGAATGGGATATTGCATTACCCAACGTAACAAACTAATAATTATCAACTTTTGGGAAATGTTAATAAAAATCAGAAACTCATATCATTTATGAGTAAAACTAAATAAAATTTGTGGCACCCGGTTCTTTCATGCGAGGTTTTAGGTTACAATAAAAAACCTATACAAAACATGAGGAATTGCATTTTTGCAAATAAAACGAAAACAAAACAAAAAAAAAGATAAAAGAAAAAATAAAAAATAAAATTTGAACTCAAAACAACGAAATATGTATTTGTATACATTCAAGAGATGTATACATATATATAGCATACATTTGAATTTTAGTTACAAATTTAAGAAAAACTAAAATTTTAAAAATTAAATCTCAAAAGAATTAAAAATAATAATGTTGAGTACTTTGAAATTAGAATTGATTTAAAAACAAAAAACAAAGCAAAACTATTTTGTTCTGATAAAATAAATAGCTTTAAAATAAAAGCAAGAAATTAGTTACTATAGAATAATAATATATATTTGTATTCATACGCTTAAGACGTATGTATATACATATATGAGTTTATAATTTACGTTGCACATTTTTTGCATCGTAAGCAAAAACAAGTCAGTTCGTTGACATGTTTAAATTTTAAGACTTAAATGTTTTTGCCTAATTGCAAAATTTAATATTGGTAAACTAGGCCAATAAACTTTAAAAGTAGATAAAACGGAGTAAATGCCATATATATATATATATATATATATATATATATATATATATATGCATTATAAAAATGCATACACATATATAACATTTACACAAACTTAAATAAATTTAAATAAACAAAACGGAGTAAATGCCGTAAATACATATATATTTGTATGCATTACATAAGAATGCATGCACATATATACCATTTACACTTAATTTCATATATTAAATAAGGTTTGAATATATTGAAAAAATTTTTTTCTTTAATAATATCAAAATTAAAATGTATAGTAAGATTTAATGAACAAGTATATTTTTGGTGAAAGGGAAAAATAGATTTTTAATTTAATTTCAATTTATAATCATGGTCTTATACTGAGGCAGTTAAGCAGTAGCAGAGTCGGAGTTGACTAAATACACTCCACGTTGACGATTCAAACAAACTTATAAGGCATACGGGCTATTATATTTTATACAAAAGCGGGAAACAAACTTTAATCCACGCTTCATAAATTCAAAGATTCAGGCAGAGAAGACAAGAGACAAGCATATTTTTACTAAAGCTAAGCTGAAGAATATTTCAAGAATTATAACCGAAATATCCAGCATTATTAGCTAAAGAATTATGGTTGTCAATCCGTATATGGAAACAACCAAAATAAAGGAAGGGAGGGGGCAACAAGTAAAGAGTAAAGCCTCCCTTGATGAAATGAAAACTGTGGCATAAGCCGTTTCACCAATAACGGTAACCACAGGTATAACAAGCGGAATACGATAGGATGCCGAATTACGATGTGCCAAGTCGCACAAGACCGGAAAACAGAATAACCAGTAACCTCGCCCACCGAATCTTAAGTACGGCCTAAGAAGTCAGTTAAAGTTGAGCATTGAGCTGAAGCAGTTCCGACCAAGGGGGACAAGCAGTAACGGAGGAGAGTAGGGCCATGAAGTAGGTAGGTTATTTGAAAGAAAAAAAAAAAACAAGAGATTACTTTACAATTTATTATCTTTTTCCAAACTTGAAAAGTTGACTCGCTGGTAAGCGCTTTCACTCGAATGAAGAGGTCATTGCCGAGACGGACGCCTATTTTGATGAACTTGAAGGAGACTACTACAAGAAAGGGATCAAAATGCTCGTGGCCCGCTATACTCGTTGTATTGAGAGAATAAAATAAATTTTCCGAAAAAAATGTGTTTTTCTTTGTTAGGCCCGAGACTTTTCAATCAGCTTAGTAAACGTTGACTTATCAAAAAATAATACTTTCTATTTCCATAAATCATTTTTTTAACAGCTATGGTTTCTTACAGTATTTACAAAGAATTCATAAAAAAAAGTCAATATACGTGACTGTCTTTTTTATACGAAATTTTGTTTAAGATATTACAACATACAGTAAAATCAAAAATTTATGTTGTAAAAAGCGGACCTAATGTAAGTAGTTATAAGATTATACAATTTTTTGTACATGGGAACTTATAGAGAGGTGCAAATGTATAAAATAGATGCTGTACTTCGCCCATTTTACTTTAGAGAGAAAGATGGCCCGTCGCGACGTCTTCGATTTGCGTAATATTTTTACCTATTGATTTTCCCGGATCAAAAATAACATTTTGAGCTCATGGCGAGTTGGGCCGACTTTCTCTTCGAAATGAATTTGACGTTTTACACCATTTCATATTTCGATATGAGCATTGAGTGCTCACTGAGGGTTAAGATCCACTTCCAAAAATATGAGACGTGAGTGTGCATATTGCATGCCTTAATGAGTGTGAATCTGAGTTGCGCTCACTAATAGTGAATGCGTAGATAGCAAGCAGCTCATGAATGTGAGCTGTTTAATAGCTCTAGTCTCATGAAAGTGAATGCCTGAAAAGCTCATTCACATGCAGTCAGCATTCATGAATCAGTGAATGGCTTGAGCCACTTAAGTGGAACTGTGTCAAGAAAAAAATTTTTATTTGCTCCAACAGATAGGGAAAGTTCGAAAATGGCCTTTGGACATCACTTTGGGAGGCTCGGGACCCTGGAAAGAACCGTTTTTGTTCAGAAAATGGGTCCCGGACCATGGTACCTGTTTTTGACCCATTTTCGGAAAAAATTTTTTTTTTCCCAATCGATGGGGAAAGGTCTAAAATGGACTGTAGACATCACTTGGAGTATCTCCGGACCCTGGAAAGGACCGTTTTTGACCAATTTTTGGGAACATTTTTTTTGCTCCAATCGAAGGGGAAAGGTCGGAATTGAACATCACTTGGAGTACCTCCGGACCCTGGAAACGACCGTTTTTGACCCATTTTCGGAAAAATTTTTTTTTTCTTAAATCGATGGGGAAAGGTCGAAAATGGATTTTGAACATCACTTGGAGTACCTCCGGACCCTGGAAGAACCATTTTTAACCCATTTTCGGAAAAATTTTTATTTGCTTCAATCGATGGAGAAAGGTTGAAAATGGATTTTGAACATCACTAGGAGTACCTCCGGACCCTTTTAACCCATTTTCGGAATTTTTTTTTTTGCTCCAATCGATGGAGAAAGGTTGAAAATGGATTTTGAACATCACTTGGAATACTCCGTACCCTGGAAAAGACCGATTTTGACCCATTTTCGAGAAAAAAATTTTGTTTTTCAAACGAAAGATAGCTGAAAAATATTATTGGACATCACTAAGGAAGGCTCGGGACCCTGGAAAGAACCGTTTTTGACCCGAAAATGTGTCCCTGGGCCATGGTACCCGTTTTTGACCCATTTTCGAGAAAAAATATTTGTTTTTTCAAACGAAAGATAGCTCAAAAATATTTTTGGACATCACTAAGGAAGGCTCGGGACCCTGGAAAGAACCGTTTTTGACCCGAAAATGGGACAAAAATGGGTACCATGCCCCATGGACACAATTTCGGGTTAAAAACGGTTCTTTCCAGGGTCCCGAGCCTTCCTTAGTGATCTCCAAAAATATTTTTGACCTATCTTTCGTTTGAAAAAACAAATTTTTTTTCTCGAAAATGGGTCAAAAACGGGTACCATGGCCCAGGGACACATTTTCGGGTCAAAAATGGTTCTTTCCAGGGTCCGGAGGTACTCCAAGTTATGTTCAAAATCCATTTTCAAGCTTTCTCCATCGATTGGAGCAAAAAAAAATTTTTCCGAAAATGGGTCAAAAACGGTCGTTTCCAGGGTCCGGAAGTACTCCAAGTGATGTTCAAAATCCATTTTCGACCTTTCCCCATCGATTGGAGCAAAAAAAAAGTTTTCCGAAAATGGGTTAAAAACGGTCCTTTCCAGGGTCCGGAAGTACTCCAAGTGATGTTCAAAATCCATTTTCAACGTTTCCCCTTCGATTGGAGCAAAAAAAAAATTTACGAAAATGGGTTAAAAACGGTCCTTTCCAGGGTCCGGAGGTACTTTAAGTGATGTTCAAAATCCATTTTCGACCTTTCTCCTTCGATTAAAGCAAAAAAAAAAATTTCCAAAAATGGGTCTAAAACGGTCCTTTCCCGGGTCCGGAGGTACTCTAAGTGTTGTTCAAAATCCATTTTCGAACTTTCCCCATCGATTGGAGCAAAAAAAAAAATTTTAATAAATTTTTATTGCTACCAAGCAACCAGCAAATCCAGAAGAGGGATTTTTATTTTGAATTCTACAAAAGAACAAATTTGCAACCGATCCCGCGTAATTTACGTTGTTGGTGCCCTTTGTATTCAGAAAAATTCAGTCGAAAAATCCTAACAAATTGCTTGTATTTATTGTTGTTTTTTTGTAGTTTACAACCGATCCCTTGTATGTGTGTGTGACTTGTATGTGTTTCACATTTTACTATTTGTTGCAACCAGAATTTTTTCAAAAGGGGCCTTTTAATCTAACGAAATTATGGACTTTAATTTTGAGTACCTTGAGACCGATCATTGATCGGTCAAAAATTTAAATACAAATTAGTCAAATTTATTTATAATTTTTAGTTTTATAGGTACTTGTTCATTACATTTCGCTGGGAAACACTCTATATATAGTAGTATATAAATATATTTCGCACGCATCGCAAAACATAATTAGGTGCGATAAGTGTTTGCACCAACGTGGCCTATAGGTGTTATAGACCAATTCTACAAAAATCGCAAGCAAACCACAAGTCGCGATTTTCACTCACCTCAGCGACTCCAAGTGACACGAAGTGACTCGGAGTGAAGCATCTCGATAAGTAGTCACTTATGGAGTGACTACCTCCCGGGATACGCCAAAGGACAAGGAAAATATCTTTACAGCAATAATGTCCAAAAAATCGCACGCATCGCAAAATATAATTAGGTGCGATAAGAGTTTGCACCAATGTGGCCTATAGGTGTTATAGACTAATTCTACAAAAATTGCACGCATATTACAAAAATTAGTCACATGAGTCATTGCGAGTAGACGTGTTTTTTACGGTGTCCGCAGATCTGCCACGTTTAATAGAGATATTTTCCAACTAAGCGCTTAAAAAATATTTTGAAATAAATTTAATCGCGATCGCTATAAGGCCTCAATATCTAAAACTCAGTAAAGTTGTTTATATTAATCATTTCACCAATTTCTAATTCCTCGTATTTTGTTTGTTTCTGACTTCGAACCGCTTATCAACATGCCGCTCGCACCAAAAACTACAAGAAGTCTCAGCAACATGCGCAAGCAGGTTCCTTCCCCTACTACCCCCTCTGGATTAAGCAGCTGTACACATGATGAGTCATCACCCAAAATGCATACCGTGAAGACCTGAGTGCAAAACTCATGAGCGTAAAGGAAAGCATTGTTAATCAATTGACTGATGCTCTGTCAACATCTACGAAGAATAATGTAATAGCGAGAGTATCAGCAGTGGAAGCCATTTGGAACGACTTTGGAAAAATGAAAGATGAGGTCAACAATATTAAAAAGCAAATTGAGAATATTAATAATATTAACTCTACTAGAATCCCCCTCCCTCAGGAGCATAACATCAAAAAAAAAAAAAAACGGGAGAACAAGTTGGTTGCGGCTTTTTCTATACGTGGACGTGTTTATGTTAGAGTAACGTGACCATATATTTTTCACCAAAACGCGGAGCAGGAAAAAGTTGATGAAACTTTTTTAAAGAATCGTTTCTTTAAATTGGAAAAAATTTTATGTATTACCTACATAAAAAAAGGTCCTTACTTTCACATCGCAAAAATCTTAGCAAATCAGATGCATATTTCGAATTATTTTTAAGGAAAATCGGATAGTTTACTTTGTATTTACTAAAAAAAAAAGTTCCTCACTTTCACCGAAATTTCTTGGCAAAATGAGATATATTATTTCTACTGAAAACGCGGACCATGCGGAGCAGAAAACCAAAAACGCGGACTTGCTCCGCGAAATGCGGACCATATGGTCACGTTATGTTAGAGCGACTTATGATGGAGAGGCGAAACTAGTGTGTGACAAGGAGAGTGTAGACTGCGTCACTGTCAACAGTAATTAGGGTGACTTCAAAATATAAATAATTGGGTGACTTAAAATTTTTAAATTTTTTTTTTTTAAGAATAAGATATAATCAATTTTTATATTTTTTTATATTTATTTATTTTTCATTTTTTTTAGTTATATAATTATTTATTTTTCTTTAAGAAAAACTTTTATTTTTTATTTAGTTATGTTATTTGCTTATATAATTACTTCCTTGTTTTTATTTACTTTCCTATTTATATTTATTTCCCTACATAATCATATTTATTGCTGTCCGTTTCTTCCGCTATTCTTTCTACTGACCTCAAGTCTTTTATCTTTAAATGGTTTCATCACCATTTTTCCGGTAATGTTTGCTGCTGTTTTCTTCATGTCAAACTTTATTGACTTATCTTATGGTGCTGGTGGAAACTACAGGACTCTTATTATTGTTATTTGTAATCAGAACAAGGGATTTAATGTAGTACACTTTAATGCTAGAAGCCTAAATGGAGTGAAATTGGATTACGCTAGGTATGTTTTTGAGAACTCTCCTGTCGATGTAGTATGTGTGTCTGAACCTGGTTTAAGAGTGATATAAATGATTCCAAATACAATTTTGAAGGGTTTAATCTTTTTCGAAGTGATAGAATTGACAGTAGGAGGGGAGGGGTTTCTACTCCAATCTGCTGTAAATCTTATCTAAATGTGAAGCTTATTAGCAGAGGAAATGATTTTTGTGAGTTCCTTCATATTGAAGTTTTCGATAATTCCACTAAAGTTCTTATTTCATGTGTATATAATCCCCGCAGATCCCACAGTTTGGAACCGTTCTTTTCGGACCTGTCCGGTAGGCTTATTGATTATGACTATTACATTGTCTGTGGTGATTTCAATGTAAATTTAATGAAAAATGATAGCATTTCTGATGATTTCCGTTACCATTTCTCGGCATGTGGCTTAACTCTGGTCAATTCTAGTTTTCCTACACGATTCGCAAATGATTCTGATCCTAGTCTTCTTGATGTTTTTATAGTTTCTGATGACGCCGTGGTTTTGAAATATGATCAAATAACTTTTTTATCAGATCATGATCTCATTTTTTGTAGCTTTAATATTAACTTGAGTCGATCCTCGCCTCCTGTTAGCATAACCTATTATGATTACAAATCTATTGATCTTATTGCTTTAAATGCTGAACTATCTGATATAACTTGGAATGACTGTTGGTTTCACAATTCAGTAGATGACAAACTTAGGGTGTTTATGAATAAAATAGATTATGTTTTTAACAAATATGTGCCCGTGCGCACTTTCAATGATGCTAGTAGAGAATGTCCTTGGCAATAAAAATAAGAAATAGACTTCATTCAAAATGGAAATCTAGTCGCACTATGGAAAATAGGATGGCGCGTAATATGGCAATCTTTATAGTAAGACAGGCTAAAAGGATGTTTTTATCTTCGAAACTAAATATAAATTTGCCTTCCAAGCAACTGTGGCTAAATATTAGAAAATATACGATATTTACCAAAGAAAGTATTGAGTGTAAGTTGAGCCCAGATGAACTCAATAATCATTTTTTAGATAGTAGCTGTCTTAATGTTGCTCGACTCTGTAATGATGTAGAGTTACCATTAATTCAAAGTAATTTGCCTGATACCAGTTTTGAGTTTGCAACAGTTAATGAAGTAGATGTTGCTAAATCTGTAATGAAGACAACTTCAAATGCAGTGGGCATTGATGGAATACCGATAAAGTTTCTGAAATTCATCTTACCGTATGTTTTATCATCCATAACCCACATAATTAACCACTGCTTTACCTGCTCACATTTTCCTGCTTTGTGGAAGGTAGCTACTGTAGTACCTATAGCTAAAACTAGCAAGGCTTGTGAATCAAAGGACTTAAGACTGATTAGTATTTTACCCGTCCTAGGCAAGATTTCTGAAAGGATTATGTCAGACCAAATTACAGTGTACTTAAACACTTATAAATTATTATCACATTTGCAGTCTGGGTGTCGGAATGGCCACAGTTGTTCAACTGCCATCATGAAAGTTATTGATGATGTCAGTGTTGCCTATGATCAAAATTTTCTAACCTTACTTTGCCTATTAGACTTTTCTAAAGCTTTTGACTCCGTCAATCACACTTTGTTTTGTAAGAAATTGAAATATTACTTTAGATTCAGTGATAGCGCTGTCTTGTTGTTGGCAAATTATCTCGAAAGTAGATTGCAGCGTGTTAAAGTTGGAAATTCTTGCTCTCTTTTTAAATCTGTTAACATAGGAGTCCCACAAAGGTCTATTTTGGGCCCTCTACTATTTTCTATTTTCATAAATGACATTTTTTTGTTTGTAAGCATGCCACAGTTCATGGCTATGCTGATGACATTCAACTTTACCTCTCAAGACCTGTTGGACTCGTTGAGGACTTGTGCTATTGGCTTAATGTCGACTTGAGTGCATTAAATATATGGGCTGAAAACAATTTCCTTCGCATTAACCCATTGAAATCTAAAGTGCTGCCAGTTGCAAGAAATGAGTTAAGCCTGATAGGGATTCCTCCTTTATTTATCGATTCCCCTCAGCTTGTTAATTTGATTTTTTATATCTAAATTGTATTATTTTATTTTATTTTCCCAGTATTTGTAACGGTAGAGTGGAATCTAATGTACACTGGCATTGGAATGCGAAAGTCATACCAGAAATGTCAGAATGACAGAATGACATTTCTGGTCTGTCATTTGAAATTTGCGTACGTGCTTTCGGTTCAATAAGAAATGGCTGAACAACGCGTCATTTCGAAGTTTCGGTAGCCATTTTTTTTTTATGATTGGAAAGAACGCGTGAGTGGGTTTTTGGCAGTCCACCGTGTTGGTCGTTTTAAATTTTTTCTGATTGTAAACGTGTCGTGAAAAATTAAAATATTCCAAATCGAATAATTAAAACGAAGTAAAAATAAAATTAATAGAAAAACTGTCCGGTGAGCGAAACGCAACTGCATCAAAAACCAACTCAATTTCAATTTTTTTTTGTCTTAACTTAAATTTCTGGCTAAAAATTTTTATAAAAGTTACGGCATCGACGGTGGCGGTGGAGCGCTAGCGCTTCACACGGCCACATTAATATATTTGCAATTCAACTGAGAGTTATCGACGGCCTTAGTCGCGGAAAGTGGGTGATGAAGCGCTAGCGCTCCACCATACACCACAAAGAAAAATTTTTAGCACAAAGAAGAGAAAAAAAATAGATAGAGAAAAGTTATAAAGAAAAATTGAAAAGAGAAAAATTTGAAAAAAAAGAAAGAGTTTAATATATAGAAAATAGAAATACTGCATAGGACAGTGAGAGAAAAAATAGATACAGAAAAGTTATAAAGAAAAATTGAAAGAAAAACTGCGAATAGTGACAGTGAGGAAAAAGATAGAGAAGAAAGAAAAAAAAATTTGATAAGCAGAAAAATTTGAAATAAAAAAAAAAAAGAAATACAGTAAGAAAAATTGAAAAGAAAAATGTGTAACACAAAGAAAAAGAAATAGAAAAAGAAAAACAACGAAAACTAAAACAAGACAAATTACATTCAACTGACATAAAGTTACAAATGTTCATAAAACAGAAGAAATTATTTCGATTCCAAAAACGAAATAAAATTCAGTAACAACAATAGACAACAACTTTGAAAACAACCAATCTAAAACAACCTAAGTTACAACACCAGCTATACAACAACAACAATTTGTACAACACCAGCTATACAACAACAACAATTTGAACAACACCACCAGCAAAGAAGACATAATCACCAGACATGACAACCAGCGTGAGCTATAGACACTTTATACTTATTTCCATATTACATATTATTTAAGACTACTTTATTTAAAAACAATAAGATGATTACCTATATATGTATATAAGAAAAACCGAAATGAAAAAAATAAAAAGAAATACACTTAATATGTGCTTTAGCTTCCGCAAGTTTTTTTTGTTGAAGAACTTTGTTCATGAAAAAAATTTTTTTTGAATAATATTCTATATATATAATATGTATATATATATATAATATTTTGGTTTTGTTCTTGTAAATTTATAAAAATACCCCTTAAAATTTAGCTTCTAAATAAAAGAAAAACAAAAACAAATCTGAAATATAGAACCAAAACATTGTAAAAGTGGAAATTTTCATTATTATTAATAGTAAGATAAAAATCAAAGAAACAAAAAAAAAAAAATAGAAATGTAAAAAGAATCTTAATTTGAAAAACAAAAATATAATAAAAACAAAAGAAAATTTCATTAAAATGAAACGAAATTTTTTTTTATTTTTGACGGAAACCTAATTTAGAAACACGACAGATTAAAAAGTGTAAGGGCAGGTCCTATGTAGAGCTGCACTCAGATTAGGGTGGACCAGAAAACCGTCCCAATAGTCCACAAGGTAGGGTGGGTGAAGTAGGGACACGAGCTTAACATCCTTGCTCGTAGGTCAGTCAGGAAAGAGGAATTAGGGAGGCCCATTTTTGTTTAGAAGATTTTTATATTTTTTTTGTAAATTGTCAATTTTTGGAATTGGAAAGATTTTTGAAGTTTCAGAGCCCAGCAACTTAAGCACGAGAAAATTATATTTGTAAGGTGTCGGCACACCATGGGCAGCAGCTACCCACCCCAACATCCCGAACTGCTGGCATCGGCAAACTAGCTCGTGCTGCCGCTGGTCATGTTGTCCGCGTTCCAAGCACCAATCGCTTGCGCGATTACATATTGTTAATGCATGCCTACCACAGTCAATGTACTATTGAAGATTAAGTCTTCTTGTACAACCATTTTTCATTTTTTTTAAATAAATTGTAAATTGTAAATCACAAAATCGCGATTTTCACTCACCTCGGTGACTCCAAGTGACTTGGAGTGAACCACCTCGATGAGTAGTCACTTATGGAGTGACTACCTCCGGGAAAATCCAAAGAACAAGGAAAATATCCTTACAGCAACAAATTCCGCAAATCGTTCAGGACACGCAAAGTGGTTAAATATTAAAAATGGCCACTACAATAGTAGCAGTACACCATTGTAGTTAAAAGTCTATTGGGACAAAAAAAATTTGTCCCGAAAATAGGACAACAAAAGTACTTTTCATTCGAACATTTGGCAAAATTTAATTAGTAGGAGTGGTTCTTCGCATTGTAGCAAAATATTTATATGCTACCATACATAGAGTGTTTCCCAGCGAAATGTATTGAAGTTGTACAATCCAGAGGCATACACTGAAATTCACGCCGATGCTTGCATGAATGGTTTTGGAGCTGTGCTTTTGCAACGACACTCTGACGATCAACAGATGCATCCAATAGAGTACATGAGCAGGAAAACAGCGCCTGCAGAATAAAAGTCTTATTCATATGAATTAGAGGTTCTCGCAGTAATTAATGCGTTTAAGAAATGGAGAACTTATATTCTCAGTAAAAAGGTTAAAGTAGTAACTGATTGTAGCGCATTTACTATGACACTTAAAAAACAAGATGTTTCGTTGAGAGTGGCGTCATGGGCTATGTTTTTACTGGATTTCCAATATGAAACCGAGCGGCACGAAAATGAAGCACGTTGATGCTTTGAGTAGGATTCATTGTTTACTGATGCAGCAACCACTGAAACATCGCATCATCGAAGCTCAAAAGCAGGATGCATGGATAAAAGCAATAATGGCGATTTTGGAAAAGGAAAGCTATGAAGGCTTTTTTCTAAGCCAAGGAATTCTTTATAAAGATTTGGTTAAAGAACTGGTCGTGATACCGTCAATAATGGAACGAGAAATCATTGAAGTTGCACACAGGCAGGGACACTACGCTGCGAAGAAAACACAAG
Organism: Meiosimyza platycephala; assembly: GCA_963662105.1. NCBI lineage: Eukaryota > Metazoa > Arthropoda > Insecta > Diptera > Lauxaniidae > Meiosimyza > Meiosimyza platycephala. Next base: position 55,437,613 of record OY759209.1, on the reverse strand, counting down.
ACATTGTGAAGAAAACTTTTTACATACCAAAGTTATTTTTATTTATAAGCAATATCGCTGAAGGATATTCGGAACAACTTCTGGATATGATACCTTCCTTAAGCCAATCTGCAACCTGGTTGTCTACAATTTGTTGATCGATAAAAGGTAACTTGCGTGGCCTCTGATAAACAGGAATTTCGTCCTTCAACACAATTTTCATTTCCACTGGTGAACATTTTTTACCATCACCTTTTGACTTATAATTCTCAACAAGCGCTTCAATTTCCGCTCGTTGCTCAAATGCAGCAAGAAATCTTTTATTCCATTGCATTCATCAATTTCTAGTGCACAAAGCGCCTGAAATTCTGTTTGCATCTCCGAAATACTGGACGACATCAATATTTTGTTTGTATCTAATTCGCTTATTGTTTCCTTAACGACTTTGTTGTTAATTTTACTTGATGAGCGTTTCTTGAAAACTACACCGCTTTTATCTACGATCATATCCAGTTATTTCAAAATATCGTTTCCTATAACCACTAGTAAATTAAGGTCAGGGTCCTTCCCAACATGAAAATCAATTTCAATTTTATTTCCGTCTAAATCTACTGCAGTGGAGAACATGCCCAGAGTTTTCATTAACCCTTGCCCAACACGAGAGACACTGGTGGCAACATAATTCAGCTTAACATTACAAAGTTTTTTAAATACACTTTCCTTCATAGCGCAGATATCGCTGCCTGTATCAATGAAAGCTGCTGTTAAAATATTTTTATTCTGTATTTCTTTATACAAGCGATGATTTATTGAACCTATGTTCAATAATATAACCTATGTTCAAAAATATGAAATCTAGTTTACTTGAACCAAACCAAGTGTATAGAATTAGATAAATATATTTCATATTTTTCGAAACAAATTTCCACATTAAAATTTATGTTGTTAAACCATAGCTTCAATATGAAAAAAATCCTTTGTTCAATTATATTTATGTTTATATTTTTAAGTACAAAAATAATAAAAATTTGCGGTTACCACCACCAGATAGAGGAGAAATAAATGAATTATTCAAAATAATAAAAGCAAAAAAAATCAAAAATTTATACCTGATTTTTCATTAAAAAAAAAAAAATTTCTACTTTGACAAAATTTCATGATTATTTTCAGTTTTTACCACTAAAGAAAACAACAATATTAAAAAAATAATGAGAAATTCGAATTTCCCCTTTCAAAACTACTCCGAATGTGAGACTGAATTAAAAGAAAAAAGTTGTGAAGTGGTGAACTTTGTTTTTATGCGAAAGTTTCAAGAGTAATATGAAAATCGCTAATCAGGAGCGCAATATTTAGAAAAAATTGGTAACACATCCCACTCGGGACACTTATGGGAATAGGAAACTGCCGGTGCCTCTAAATTTCAGAGACTTTTTTTTTTGAACCGGTCTAATGTCCCATCTTACCACATGTGAAGCATTTCTTCTCATCGTGATACTGCATTGGTGCTTTGATATTTACTGTGGCTGTATCAGTCCTTAAAGCGCTTGGCTGCACTTGACCACCTCGCATTTTATCAGAAACTCCAATATTCTGCTTCAACTGTTCTAAATTCTTAGCTTGGTACAAAACAGATTTATTCAGCTTACTATCGGGAACTCCCTCTACAAAATATTCGATCAGACTTGCTTCGGCCAAATATGTTGAACTGCCAATCTCCATTAAATTATACAAATATTCTCTTAGACTCTCGTTTCGCTTTTTACGCCTATTTCTTAGTTTACATTGTAATGTCGATTTCCGTCCCGTTATTGGTAACCATAAATCCGCCAACTTTTTTTTTTAAGCTGTCTACGGTCAATGACAAAATACTGTTCAAGTCCATTTTTATACAATAGAAATTTTTAATTCTTAAAATAAAAATTTATTTTTATACAAAAATAACTAAAATCAATTGTATTCATACAATTTCTTTTTTTTTTTTTTATTTTAAACATCCTTATTGGATACGTTTAGTACAATCTTAACCTAGTTAATTTATTACTACTTTTGATTTGTACCTTAAAAAATTATATTTTTTTTAAAGTAAAACGAGAGAGGGCTTACTGTACCATTGTGCAGCTCCCAGAAACAGGATAGTTAGTTTTCATGTCAATTCATGCGGTTTTATTCTCTTGAGTCTCCTTAACTCATGTGTTATGTCCAGAAGTTGGATGGCCTCCACGTTTAGGTGAGTAAGTAGTCTCTTTTCATGGTTGATGGCATACTCATGAATCACATCGTTGACCCATTTCACCTCAAGGTCATTGTGTAATTCCACATTAGTCACGTGCGGTAAGCATTAGTGATCATTCTCAAAATTTTGTTTTGGCTTCTTTGGATGATATCGCAATTAGATTTCTTTGTGCAGCCCCACAACTGTATACCATACGTCCAGATTGGTTTAATGATAGATTTATAAAGGAGCACTTTGGAATATAGGTTTAGTTTGGAGTAGTGTCCAATCATCCAGTACATTTGTCGTTTAATTTTTATTTGCTCGGCTTTCCGTCGTACATGATGTTTCCAATTCAGTTTATTGTCCAAATGAAGTCCCAGATATTTGGCAGAGCTCTCTTGAGGAATAGGCACCCCATTAAGGAAAATCTGTAGATCGTCCCTTGTGGGCCGCAACGTATAAGTGACATGGGTTGACTTTAGTTCATTGAGCTTGATCTTCCAGTTTATTGTCCATTGGTTGACTTTATCTAGAGCGTGTTGAAGATTCTTCACTGCACTTTGTTGTGAATCGCTCGCTGACATTATAACCGTGTCATCAGCAAATGTTCCAATGAATGTATTTTTTGTTACAGGAATATCAGCTGTATATAAAAGGTAGAGGAGAGGTCCCAAAACACTTCCCTGTGGTACTCCAGCCAAAATTGGGTAGAAGTTCGAATACGCTTCTTCATATAGAACTCTGAACTTTCGTTCTGATAGGTAAGACTCCAGAAGTTGACAATAGTTTTGGGGTAGTATTAAGCTCATTTTGTGGATGAGACCCTGGTGCCATACTCTGTCGAAAGCTTGAGAAACGTCTAGGAAAACTGCAGGACAGTATTTCTTTACCTCAAGTGCCTTTTCGATCGCAGTTGTTACTCGATGGACTTGATCAATAGTTGAGTGTGCATTTCTGAACCCAAATTGGAAGTCGGGAATATGGATTAGTGGTTTGAGACGCTTTAGAAATAACTTCTCAAACAACTTGGAGATCGAAGGTAAGAGTGATATCGGTCTGTAAGAAGTCACTTTTTCTGCTGGTTTATCTGGCTTCTTCAACATTATAATTTGAGCTGTTTTGAAGCAGCCAGGAGTATATTTTAACCGAAAACAGGCATTAAATAAATGTGTTAACATAATAACTGCTATACGCGGTAGTTCCTTAAATAGGCTAGGTGATATTTCATCAACACCAGGTGCTTTTTTAGGATTGAAGTTTTTGTCAATTTCCATAGCCACTTCTATCGGTGTGACTCGTATAATATTTTTGGTTGGTTGATATATCGGAGCCGGATCAACATTGGTTTGAATATTGTGTGGTTGGAATACTGTTGCTAAGTGTTGTGCAAAGAGCTCAGCTTTTTCATCGTTTCTTCTTACCCAATGGCCCGATACATTTTTTATTGGCGGTACTTGAGTCAAAGGACGCTTGAATCTTCGAGTTGCTTTCCATAATGAGTAATCTTTGTCTGCATAAGGACTCAATTTGCTCAAATATTCATCAACGCAGCTCTGTTTGTATGTTTTTATAGTTTGGTTAACATTATTGCTCACCTGAATAAAAATTCTCTTGTCAGCAGGATTTCTTGTTCTGTGCCAGGTACGCCTTGCCTTCCTTCTGGTTTTGATCAGTTCTCTAATCACAGCTGGATAGTTAACTTCTTTTTCTGGTTTTTCTCTTGGAGGTGGAGTGGCTTCTTCAGCCGCGCGCCGTATGTGATTTATAAATGTTTTTGTTTCACATTCCAGTTCATCCTTAGTAGTAAGCTTCACATTTAAGTTGATTAAGCTGTTCAGGTTTTCTCTGAAACGCGCCCAATTAGTGTTTTTATTTGTGAGATTCTGTCTTCTTGTTTTTTTGATGATTGAAGCACTTAAACTTAGAAGGACTGGTGTGTGGTCTGATGTTAGGTCTTCCATACTTTTCACTTCTATAGAATTGTTGGCTATTCCCTTCGAAATAAAAAAGTCTAATAGATCAGGAATCTTATTATTATCCGTTGGCCAGTATGTTGGGGAACAGGATGAGTGGAATTTACAACAAGATTCATTGATTGCCCCCAGTAAATTATTGCCTTCGCTAGGTGTAATTAATCTGGAACCCCATTGAGTGTGTTTGACATTGAAGTCACCTCCAATAATAAACCTTGGTCCAAGTTTTTGAAAAATTTCCTTATACTGAGTTTTCAGTAATTTAGGTGTATTTTTATTACGTGGTGGAGAATATATTGAGTCAATATTCATTTCAGCGCCATTGTAATTAATTGCAACTATCGTAGCTTGAATATTCACTTCTCTAATATCTTCCTGCTGATAGTGCTGTATATTTTTTTTAATTAAAACGGCTGTGCCTCCTCGAGCACGTTCACTAGGATGTGTCGTTCAGTACGCACAGTATCCCTTTATTGTGATAAAACTTTTGTTTGAGAAATGTGTTTCTGATATTAACGCTATGTCTATATTATTGGTTCTCAAAAATATTTCCAGTTCATTGGCTCTTTGGTTGAGTCCATTCGCATTCCATGTTATAACTCGAAGGAATGGATTACTCATTTTGAATATTTTTAGTCTTTTTTTTCGGTGGTGACTTACTTTCGAGTTTGTCCACCCTATTAGATAACTGGTCGATGCTATTTTTAATATCGGCCTGGTACGAACTGAGTATTTTAACTACATCTGCAATGGTAGGTTCCTTACGACTAACAGTTGATATTTTCTCATTTTTGTTTTGCTTATCAGTTGCTATTTTTGTGATTTGCGCATATGATAACCCAGATGTGGATGGCATGCTCTTATTAACGAGTTTATCTTCTGTTTCTTTTAAACGTTGTACAACAGAAGTCTTAGTTTGTTGTGATTTGAATTTTTTTTGATAAACGGGGCATCCCTTATAATTGGCGGGATGTCCTTTTTCGTTGCATAAAGCACAGGTTGCTACACTGTTACGGGTCTTACTGCATGTAGTAGTATGATGGTTACCTGCACATTTTACACATTTGGATTGTCGACAGCAGAAACTCTTAGTATGACCCAATTGTTGACAGTTAGTACATTGGGGAATCACATTATTTTTTTTGGGTGGCTCAACTTGCACTTTGCAGTTAAGCAATTCTTTGATGTCGAAAACGGATTTATTGTTTTCACGCTGTTTAATATCAACATAAAATAACGGAAATTTGTTTATTTTCTTATCGCCATTTATGTTTTCCTTTTTTTGAATATTCAGTACACTGACCACTTCATGTCCCATACTTTGAATTTCGTCTTTAATATCTTTTACATCCATTGATGGCGGTAGCCCCCTTATTACGAATCTGTAAAGCCTTTCACTCTTTAGCTGATAGGTGTAATATTCTAAAAGTGGACATTTTTTACTCTCATCTACTTTTAATAATTCATTTGTATTAATAATATAGTTTTTTGTTTTTCGATAATCTTCCTCACTTTGACAAGTGATTTTGATGACATTGTTAGAAAGGGCATTAAATTTTATTGTGCCTTCCACATGTTCAAGAAGCTGTTTGCGAAAACTGTTAAAATCCGTCACATTGTATATATTGATAGGTGGCGGGAGGGGAATTTTAGTTGGTTGTATATTGACATTTTTTTGATTGGCTGGAGTTTCCGATGGAATAAGCTTGACTTTTTTTGGAGATTCCGTTGGTACTCGTTTGCGTTTGTTACCAATTTTTTTCTTCCTAACATCAATGAACTCATTTTGTAGATCTTCTTCATCAGTACGATAATCGATGTGTTGGGACTCTTTTGCAGTGTCAGTTGAATTTGATTTCTTAAAATTCACTTCGGAAAGTATGGTTTTCAATTCTTTAATTTGCTGTTGTAGATCTTCAATAATTTGTTGTTGCTGACTAACAGTTGCTGATAATTCCTCGTATGTCGACATAGTGAAAATATCTTTTTATAGCCTCTGCTGTTCGATTTACATATTTCAGTGTTTTGAAGAAAATTTTTGCTGTAGGCTTTTAGGCTTAAACGATCTTTACTTTAAGGTTTAAGTCCGTACTAAGTAATTTTTAATCTAGCAACTCTGAGTAAAAGCTTTTAACTGACATATGTAACCCAAGCTAATTAGATATAAACAAGCCTTTTGAACAAAGCAAGCAATCACAGCTTCTCCTACCTGTGAATCGCAATAGCTCGGTGCTGCACTCCAACGTAGAGTTGATCTTCTCGAATTGCTCTTTCGAATGGAGTACAGGCACTGCACTGACGTTAAGTTTTATCGTTAAAATCTTTATTTTTATAAGCGCACAATTTCACACTATATAGATGGCAAAAGCGTTGCCAGACAACTGTATTCATACAATGAGTATCGAAACTCTTTTATAAGACCACTCAAAGCAAGTTAATGTTAGTGCATTAATTACTTCTCCAAAAACGAAAACTGTCATTAATTTTGTTTAATAAACGAGTATCGAAACTCTCCTGCCAAGTTATTCAAGCAAACTTAATGTTATTATGCATCAACATCAACAAGTAATTTTCCAAGACAAAATAGTTTTCTTCGTAATCACTTTTACATTACGTTTTAAGTAGTTAATTTAAATTAGTTCAAGGAACTTAACTTATTAATTCATACTTTTTATTTCAAACTTATTCTTATTTGTATTCGGCTTCTTGTATAAATTAAATTCTTTGTATATTTTATTGGACATTATTTCTTAAATCGTATTTTTAGAAAATCTTACTAAATAAAATAGTAACTTCAAAACTTTCAATTTCATTTTCTAATAGTGTTTTTTTGTCTTATTTTTCTTGCTTTACTTTAAACTTCTTGTTTACGTTTTGTATTATAAACCTGAATCTAATTTGAAAAAAATCTACTTATCTCCTTTCCGCACTTGCTTTTCTAATGTAATTTCTTCACCTTTTGCTTCATAAAAATTTTCAAAATGTTTGCAGCTTCTCTTCTCTTTTGTTTTACGGCATTGACATGTTGGTACAGATGAAATTGAATTCGCCGCGTTCGTCGTCTTTTGCGTTTTCAAAACCAATTATGAATTTTCTGCTTTCTGTTTGTAAAAGAAAATCAAGGATTTCTGTTGATTTGCAATCAAAGTAGGCTGTGCAACAACAACAATTACAACACAAAGCGCTGCTTTAACTGCGGCGCCTGGAACGCTAGCGCTTCACTGATTTTGAACTGTATTCAGTGGAAGTTGTTCTTACTTTTAATTTTTGATTCAGTGGACGTTCTTTTCACTTTTAATTTGTTAAGTTTTATTTTAGAATGTTCTTTTTTTTTATTTAAATTAAATTATTTCGACTGCGCCCCCAATTTGTAATGAATTCACTTTTCATTTTTATTATAATTCATTTTATTTCATTAATTTGAAGTTTTCTGTTCATTTTTAATTTTTGATAGTTTACAGTTTTCATTTTTTACATATTTATAAATATTTTTAATGTTCGTCCGGTTCGGTTGCTTGTCCTCGTTCTTCTGTTTGTACGTTGATTTATAAAATCTACCTACGCGTCTGTCTCGCTAAGTTGGTACTGTTTATTTACTTTTTTCGTTGTCTTCGTCATAACACGTTTAGCTTAGCTTTGCATGTGGCATCGCACTTGGCAAACATCTCGCAACCATAGAGCAAGGAGTGATTGAGTGATACATAAAACACGTAGCATACCATATACTCTGCCAACTGTGCATCTAATATGTGTGCTCCAGGACAGGATTATACCAAGATTTTTAGCAGAATCTACAAAGTCAATGGGGCAATGATTTAGCATTAATTTCGGAAAATGCACAATGTCCATTAATTTTTTAGTAATTACAAGGCATTTAGACTTTTTTGGATTGAGACATAAGCCATTTGCTTCTGCCCATTTAATAACTCGGTTTAAATCGTTATTTACATTACAAATACAGTTAGACACATAATCACGACTACAGCATGTATACAACTGTACATCGTCAGTGTACATATGGACGCTACAATTTTGCAAAATGTCTGGCAAATCATTAATGTAAATCGAAAAGGGAGAACTTAGACATAGATGAGTTCACACATACAGCTTGCGATCTGTTAGACAATAGGATTGCATTAAGTCTGCCGCAGCAATTGAGAAATTAAATAAATTTAGCAATTTAGTATGAAGGATAGTGTGATCAACAGTATCAAATGCTTTTGAATGGTCTAACAGGACTTAAAAGCCCACCTTATTGCTATCCAAACCAGTTCGAATGTCTTCAACCGCTACAACAAGTGCAGTAACACAGCTGCGTTGAGACCTAAACTCTGACTGTCTTTCAGCGAAAAGTTTATTGTCACTAATGAATCTATTTATTTGCCAGTATAGCTACAATTCTAGAACTTTAGAAAGGAAAGGTAAAATAGCTGTCGTTCGATATTCGCTTGATGATTTAGTAACTGGAATAATTTTAGCATTATTATTATTACAACTAAGCACACTAAATCACTTAAAAACCTTGGTTTAATAGCTCAATAAAAAAGCTCATCATTGAGCGTAATTGTGCTTATAACCGATGGAAGCGTTTCAAAACACCTTAACTATGCTGTTGTCACTAAAATAAAACTGTCCAAAACTAGATACTATAGTAGATGAGCTTAACCAAAAATTCGTAAATTTTCCTATCCCTGTGGTTACAGAAAACGTTTATGGTAACTCCCCGCGAACTCTTGGCTTCAGTTTTTCGTTTCATTGTGTTGATCAAACTAAAGTACTGCAAAGCATTTTAACAATAAAATCCGATAGCATACCATATATAGCGTGTCAATTGATGCTATGTACCTCTTGATGGAGTCGAGCGTAATCAATTTGTTTGAAGTTTCGACATGTAAATAAAGTTGAAGTCTCAATGAATTGAAAATCATAAGATAAAAATATGAGATCATGTTTAGAAAAAACCGGTACGAATAATTGATCATACAAAAGAACTAGATTTATCATTAACAAAAAAGAGATCCAGTAGAGTATTGTTATATTTAGTAAAGTGTGTTGGTAATGAAGTGTTTACTGAAAAAAGGCCTAAGGACTCCATGTTATCTTTTAAGTGGTTTTCCAACATTATGTAGATTGCTATTGAAGTCGCCTGAAATGATGACATGCGAAAAAGAAAGTGATATAATTTAAAAATGCTCAAGAGTAATGTGGTGTCTACAGTGCGGTTAGGTCGATAGACACTACCAGTTAGCATTTTATGAGTACCATTTGTAATTGAAACTAACAAGTATTCTATTGTACTGTCAATGTCAGATTTACATGCTTACATGCAACAGTATTTCGCACATAGATCGCCACTCCACCTGCATGCCCATACCTGTCTGCTCGAAAAAGTCGAAACCCACCCAAACTAAATAGTGTACTTGACATATTAACACTAAACCACGTTTCGGATACGCAAATAATATCAATACTAGAGCCCTCAAAAAATTATTTCAATTCATCCATTTTATTTATTAAACTTTGCGCATTAATATGACATAACCTAAGTCCATTTCGCTGCTTAGAGAGTATGCGAATGAGGCTAAAAATATTGTCTTTGGAACTGTAATTTTCGCTACCCACAAAGCTCATTATGGATGGATTGGCTTTTGATTGATCAGAGTAAAGTTTCTGACTGCTTTCCACCTGGGGATTGCCAGAGCGATCTCTGAGCCAACCATTAGCAAGTGGACACACAGCCTCCCCGCTGGCTCCATCTGGGTAGCTATCTCCGCATCCGCTGAGATAGTGAGCGAATGTGTGCAGCGCGTCCTCCCTGGAAGTAAAATGGGTTGTGCGCAGGGTTTGGTACCCGCCACGTAAAAAAAAAGATTCTAATGAAAACCAAAAAAAAAAAAAGCATCGGATACAGAACCCTTCAACGTTGACGACCACTGCAAACGAAAAAAGGACTATGATTTAAGGATATGCACCTGGAATATCCGGACCTTCAATAGGGAAGGTGCCTCTACCGAATTGGCGGATGCCCTCAAAAAAATTAAGGCTGATATCACCGTCATCAAGGAAATAAGATGGATAGGACAAGGTTGCTCTAACCAAACAAGTTGCGATATCTACTACAGCCGCCATGCGGAGAGGCGCGAATTGGGATGCGGATTCGTTGTAAGCAAGAGACTTCGCCACCTTATCTCCAGGTTTACTCCTGTGAACGAAAGGTTGGCTACGATCCGCATCAAGGCTCGATTCTTTAACATCGGCCTTATTTGCGCGCACGCCCCGACGGAGGAAAAGGACGATGTTGTCAAAGATGCCTTCTACGCGAGACTCGAGGAAGTATACGACCGCTGCCCGGCCCACGATGTTAAGATTGTACTCGGGGACTTCAACGGAAAGGTCGGAAGAGAAGGTATATTTGGCCCCACTGTCGGTCAGTTCAGCCTCCATGAGACCACCTCAAACAATGGTCTACGGCTGATCGACTTCTCCGCGGCGCGAAACATGGTAGTAAGTAGCACCAGATTTCAACACCTCGACATACACAAGGCCACCTGGTTGTCCCCTGATCAGAAAACACGAAACCAAATCGATCATGTTGTGATCGACGGAAGGCATGCTTCCAGCATGCTAGACGTTCGTATGTTCCGGGGAGTCAATATTGACTCCGATCACTATCTTGTTGCAGCCAAGATACGCATGCGGCTGTGCAATGCAAAGGATGTACGCTCTGGTACGCAACGAAAGCTGGACGTCGCTAAGCTGCAATCACATCGGACGGCCGAAGCCTATTCCGCTCACCTCTCAGAACTGCTCATTCAACCTGACTCTCTACCCGATGATGCCGGTGGACTTTGGGCGCATATTTCCCGCTCCATGCGCTCTGCCACTGAGGAAGTCATTGGTTTCCGTCGCCCACCTCCGCGAAATCAATGGTATGACCAGGAGTGTCGCTAAGCTACTACAGTGAAAAACGCCGCATACAAAAGAACTCTGCAGTCAGCCGCAACGCGAGCCGTGCACGAAAACTACCGGGAAAAGAGAAAGGAAAAGAGGCGCCTTTTCAGACGCAAGAAACGAAAAGTGTTACGAGGCAGGAATGATGCTCGAAAATTTTACCAACAAGTCAAGCGTCTGACCCAAGGTTTCAAGCCCGGAGCATCTACCTGTAAAGATGAACACGGAAATCTGGTTACGGATACGCAAGGTACACTGAGATTATGGAGGGAGCCCTTTTCCAAGCAGTCTGCTGGCGATGACTCTACCAGTCCCACCTTTGGAGAAATTAACCCGATGCCACCAATCAACGACGATGGTGTAGACGTTCCACCACCTAGCCATGACGCGGTACGAGTTGTGATACAGCGACTTAAGAACAACAAAGTGGCCGGTGCTGACGGCCTGCCTGCTGAATTGTTCAAGACCGGTGGCGATGAGCTGATAGGGTGTATGCATCAACTCATCCGCAAAATATGGCTAGCAGAAAGCATACCCGACGATTGGAATCTCAGTGTTCTTTGTCCTATACTGAAGAAAGGTGACCCTACAATTTGCGCGAACTACCGGGGAATCAGTCTTCTTGCCATCTCATACAAGATCCTGTCGACCGTACTGTGTGAAAGACTTAAGCCGTTCGCCAACACACTGATTGGGCCTTATTAGTGCGGCTTTAGACCTGGTAAGTCCACCAAAGACCAGATCTTCACACTACGTCAAATCCTGGAAAAAACCCACGAAAAACAGATCGATACCCATCATCTCTTTATCGATTTTAAGGCTGCTTTCGATAGCCCGATACGGGATTGCCTGTATGCCACCATGTCTGAGTTCGGTATACCTGCGAAGCTAGTGCGGCTTTGCAGAATGACGATGAGCAACACATCCAGCTCCGTCAGGGTAGGAAAGGACCTCTCCGAACCATTTGATACCGAACGAGGTTTCAGACAAGGCGATCCACTATCCTGCAACCTCCTCAATTTTTTGATAGAAGGGGTGTTGCGAAAAGCCAGTGTACATCGTAATGACACTATTTTCTACAAAAGTGTCCAGCTCCTTGCATATGCCGATGATATTGATATCATTGGACGTTGTAAGCGATATGTTACTGCTGCGTTTTCTGCTATCAAAAAAGAATCAGCGAAGGTGGGTGTGACGGTGAACGAGGGCAAAACAAAGTATATGCAGTCCACAAGCAGGGAGACGCGGCGCATCGGATCCAACATTACTGCGAACAGCTATACTTTCGAAGTTATCAAGGAATTCACCTATCTTGGCACCGCCGTGAACACCCAAAACGATATTAGCTTGAAGATGAAGCGAAGACTCACTCTTGCTAATAGGTGTTACTACGGTCCCAGTAAGCAATTGAGTAGTAGAGACCTCTCTCGCCCGACAAAACTGACACTCTACAAGACGCTCATCTTACCCGTGCTACTCTACGGTGCAGAAGCATGGGTTGTGTCGCGGACCGATGCAGCCACACTTGGGGTGTTTGAGAGAAAAATTCTTCGCAAAATCTTTGGTCCTGTTCGCGTCGGCGACGACTACCGTATTCGAATGAACCATGAACTGTACGAGCTCTACGATGACATCGACATAGTCAACGCATCACTATCCAACGTCTGCGCTGGCTGGGACATGTTGTGCGTATGGGTGAAGAAGCTCCGGCGAAAAAGGTGTTTGATGCGGAAGCCGCTGGGCGACGACGGAGAGGAAGACCATGCCTCCGATTAAAAGACCAAACCGAGGAAACCCTATCCACGCTTGGTGTGACTAATTGGAGAAGGCGCGCGCGAAGCAGAGGCGCCTGGAGAGAGCTTTTGAGGTCGGCCGTAACCCGGTAACAGGTTGTTATGGCCACCCAAGTAAGTAAGTAGTACAAAGCTCATTATAAAACAAAAATTTAAAACCAACTTATACGTACCTCAAAAATAATTGTTGCAATGATATGTAAGAACGACGACATAGGAACAAAAGTTCATCATAAAATATAGAAATAGTTAATAAAATATGAAAAGTATGCATAAATAAATGATAATACGTAATACAGTAAATTATAAAAGTATTGTGAACAAAATAATAATGACAAAGTTTAGCAGGCAAAGCCTTACTTTCAAAGTGAGATACATAGGCGATCAGAGGTACAGGAGCATTATTCCTGTGTCTCACGAAAAAATGAAATTTGGTCATTATTGTTGGAATTGTTGATGGAAGCGTGTAATCTCTCCACACACTCCAAACGCTCAGGAACATCGCCCTCTTTAAACTTAATGTGGACTATGCCGCGAAGAGTAAATGCTGCTATTAGTAGTTTTTTTTTGTTTGTATTGCAGCGCTGCTTGCAATATAGCATAATTTGTTTCTTTGTTATTTTTAAAGAAAGTTACATTTTTTGTCTTTCAAAATTTGACTTTCGTTTTTTTTAAATGCCGTATCAGTGTTGGTGATTAAACTATTCTTATTTAATGTATTTAGGTATTAACTTGTGTTAACTAATGATTTGTTTCAAGTAAATAATAATAATAATAATAATAAAAATAATAGAGTTTAGCTACTACAGCTATTAGCTTTCTTAGCAATTTAGCTTGAAGCTTTAAAACCAAGTAAAAAGCTTATGTATTAAGGAAAATGAAAAAATTGTACATGCAATTAAATTTGTTATATTTTTATAATTTTTTCTTAGCTTTATCACACTTTCTCAACATACCCACCCAGATCATATGTATATAAGCATACAATTGCATGAATGCAATTGCATGAATTTATCAACATGGTCCAAGGCATAAATGCTAGAAAAAATTTACCCATCATGCTGTGGGGCTCGGAAAACACAAACATAAAGACCAACAACCATTAAGCTACAAAATTAACTATAGTTATTTTTCAATCTAAGCTTGAGTTGACCTTTCGACAAGCTAATATCATATACATCGCAATTATTAATAAGAGTAGTAATGCGATTAAAATCAAGAAAATATCTAAATATAAGTGCATAATTTCGTTAGATTTCGGCCCCTTCGAAAAAATTCTGTGACAAATAGTAAAATGTGAAACACATTCAAGCAAACAACAGGAATATAATATGTGCTAATTTTCAGTTGAATTTTTCGGCTGAAAACAACAACAATAATACAAATAGTGGGATCGGTTGTAAACTACAAAAAAACAACTCGCATTTTGTTAGGATTTTACCACCTCAATTTTTCTGAATACAAAGGGCAACAACAACGCAAATTACGCGGGATCGGTTGTAACGACACAAGTCCTATGATGGCAACTAAACACTAGCATCACAGACCAAAAGTCATACCAAAAATCTAAGTCTGACATTTCTGGTCTTTCATTCGAAATTTGCTGACGTGCGTGCGGTTCAATAAGAAATGGCTGAACAACGCGTCATTCCGAAATTTTGGTAGCCATTTTTGATGATTCGAAAGAACGCGTGAGTTGGTTTTAAGTTTTGTTTCGTGGCGGTCGTGCGATTTTGCTTGAATTGCAAAAAAAAGAAGCGCGTGCGTTTTGATTAAGTTTTTTGTTTTACACGCAAAAGAAACGTTGATAGAATTATTTTTTTTATAAATAAATGTAGAATTAAGAGATGTTTGGCTGGCTCTAGGTCAACAAAATTTAGATATAACAACACAAAATTAATTTTTAAAAAATTATTTTATGTTTTTAAGTTATATTTTATTTCTTCAATATTTCGAGTTGATCTTGCAACTCATCATCAGGAAGCTGAATTCAATGAAAACCAATAAAAATATTTAAATTAACAAACAATTACACAATATTTAACAATTTAAAAAATTAATTCTTACATTTCAATTTAAAATTTCGAAAAAGTGGAAATACTTCAACTACTACTACTACTACTACTTGGTTTGTAAATAAAACTAACACTGGCTTTTTAGTTTAGGTCCAAAGTTCGCTTTACCGATGACGAACAAAGAATTTCCAATGTTCAAATGCATTGTGGATGGAGAAGAATGCGTGCAAACACACACAAACAAAGAACAGCAAGACATCGCGAGAACGAAATTTACTCAACTGATTGAGAATCACAGAAACAAAGTGGACTGGAACGTTAGAGACAAACTTGTTTTAGACACAGTGGGACAAGCAAAAGAATTTTTACGTAAAAACAACAATATTTTAATAATGAACTCCGACAAAGGTAATGTTACCGTAGCTTTGGAAAAAAGCGATTACAACAACAAGAAAATGCAAATTATTCTAAATAATATAAATATTTATAATGTCTTAAGAAAAGACCCTACGAGCTCACGTCAAGATAAAAATAAACTTTTAATAGAAAAGCTTTACGTGAACAACATTTCACTTGGAGAAAAATACAAAATGATAAATAACGGGTCGACTTGTCCTCGTATATATGGATTACCGAAAATCCATAAACCTGATACTCCTTTGCGGCCAATAGTTTCTTCAGTTAATTCACCTTGTCATGAGTTAGCCAAATATATGGTAACGATTCTGAAGAATTTAACCAAAGACTCGACTTTCAATGTCAAAGACGCAGTGGAATTTCGTCAGAGTGGAAAATGTTCCTATTTCCGATGACGAAATTTTAATTTCTTTCGATGTGATATCACTATTTCCTAGCATACCGGTGGATTCAGCGCTCGAAATAATACTCAACAAGTGGGAAATTATTAACGAATTTACCAAGATACCTCAAGAATTATTCATGCACATTTTAAAATTCATAACCAAGGAAAATCGATTTTTTAAATACAACGGCAAAATATTTAACCAACGTAGTGGCATGCCGATGGGGTCGCCGGTGTCACCTATAAACGCGGAAATTGTCATGGAGGAATTATTGACAACTCGTATGGAGATATTCCAAAATAAACCACGCCTACTAAGCAAATATGTAGATGACTTATTTGCAATTATAAAAAAGGATGAAGCAGATGACATATTAAAATGCCTTAATGGCTACCATAAAGACATACGTTTCACAATGGAATTGGAAAAAGATAACGAACTAGCATTTCTAGATGCATTGCTTTCACGGAGAAATGGAACAATTAAAATCAACTGGCACCAAAAAGCCATAGCTTCAGGACGGCTAATAAATTTCTACTCGAAACATCCAAAATCGATGATTTATAATACAGCCAAAAATTTTGTAAACAGGGTTTTAAAAATTAGTGACGATGTTTTTCATACTGAAAACATTAATAAAATTAAAATCATTCTACAGAAAAACGATTTTCTGATAAGATCCATAAACAGAATAATAAATGAGTGCAATAATAAACCAACTTCACCTGCATCTGACATTTTTGACAAGAACAAATATAAATTAGCCTTTAAACCGTGCAATATTTTAAAACTACTTTTTAGCAAGATCAAAGATCCGATCGACAAACTTGACCAATCTAGATTAATTTATAAAATCCCATGTAACAATGACGGTAGCAATATATGCAACAAGGTATATATTGGGACAACAAAATCAAAATTAAGGACGCGGATTTCATCTCACAAATCGGACATAAAAGCAGGACATAATAACGCCCAAAAAACAGCACTTGCCTTACATTGTTTAAAGGAGGGTCACATTCCCAATTTCGAAAAAGTGGAAATACTTCAAAGTGAGAACAATTACTCAAAAAGGCTAACTCTAGAGATGTTACACATTGCACACACTCCTAGTCACATTCGTATGAACTACAAAACTGACACAGAAAACTGCGCTCACAGCTACAGACACATCATTAGTCGTATAGGGAAAACTTATAATAAGAGAAACCACAAGATTTAGTTGTATTTACTCCGTGTTTGTATTAATACTTTAATTTAAATTGAAATGTAAGAATTAATTTTTTAAATTGTTAAATATTGTGTAATTGTTTGTTAATTTAAATATTTTTATTGGTTTTCATTGTATTCAGCTTCCTGATGATGAGTTGCAAGATCAACTCGAAATATTGAAGAAATAAAATATAACTTAAAAACATAAAATAATTTTTTAAAAATTAATTTTGTGTTGTTATATCTAAATTTTGTTGACCTAGAGCCAGCCAAACATCTCTTATGAACAATAAAGGTCGTTAAAACTCTAAACCTATTAAATGTAGAATTGTTTAAATTCAACTTCTAAAATATCAAATATTGAAATCATAGTAATGAAACTCATAGTAAAAGGAAAACGAGCAAAAGTGTAAAATTAGATCAAGAAATCAAGAAAAAAAAAACTACCTTGGAAAATTCACTTAATTTAAATAAAGTAAATTAAATAAAAATAAGTGAATATTTAGAATTTGCAACGTGCTTAAAAACTTTTAATGTCAAAAGATTGTCAGTCAGAAAAACTCGTTGTTGTGTAAGAACTGTGCTTGTGATTTCATTTTTTTTTTGATAAACGTGAAATTTTCTACTTGGAAATGTAAAAATAAACTTGTTGAAACGCAATTAAGAAAAAATTATAACCTAACGTAAAATTTCGCGCTCCGTTATATTCTATAAAAAAAACTGACAATAGAAACATAAGAAATAATTGCACATACACATTCAACAAAATCTGACATAGAAAAAGTGACCTACATAAAAACAAAGATACACAAAAAAAAAGAATTGAAAAAATGAATGATAAAAGAAACATAAACTCTGACATTCAGCAATACAATTACAAAAACTTAAATTAACAATAATGTACAATACAACACAATTATAACTCTCAACAATATCAGAAAAACAAATTAACAACCAATTACAACTATAATAACAACATTTACGACCCAACTATACACTAAACAACACAACGTAAACTACACAGAGAATCGAAGACGACAACAGTAGCAGCAACTGCAATGATAATAAATAGAATCGGAGGTATTATTCGTATTATGAGAATTATTAATAATATTGATTTACTTTTTGAGATGTTTTAAAACTAAAAACAAACAAAAAAAAAACATGTATGTTTAAACTTAGAATTTAGTATTATTTTTATACCTTCGTATAATTAAGCAAAATATGCAAAATATCTTAAAAATAACTATTTGAAATAAAGGATGTTGGAAATAAAACAAAAGAAAAAAAAATGAACTGAAAGATTAAAAAGAAAAACAAATTTCTAAGAAAGTTGATTTTAGCGACTGATTATTTTATAATTAAACATTATTTAATCGAACTTACAGTCATTAAGCAAAGACCAATATTGCAAATTTCTTACTTATTTGATCAATGCTATTTTTTCAACAAACATGACAGAGATAACAAATGGAACAATTTTAACCTGGTAATTGGTGACATGTTTCGGCTATTACCAATAGCCTCATCAGACCAGTTTGGTTAATTCTGTACATGGACTCGAACCCCTGACCGTTCATGCATTGCAATTGCATATTATGCGACGGCCGCTCTAACACTTGAGCTACTGAGGGACTTGTCATGAGGTGTACAGAGTGCGCATATTCCATTTGTCATCTTTTGTCACTTTCTCGCTTGCTGCCATAGCCTGTTAGGTCGTTTCCTAAAGTCATGCTATGATTTTTATTTTTTCGAAATTGTGGTGTTGCCAGCCACATATTTTGAAATACGGCGGGTTCACCATATGGTTTTTAAGAAAGTTGATTTTAGCGACTGATTATTTTATAATTAAACATTATTTAATCGAACTTACAGTCATTAAGCAAAGACCAATATTGTAAATTTCTTACTTATTTGATCAATGCTATTTTTTCAACAAACATGACAGAGATAACAAATGGAACAATTTTAACCTGGTAATTGGTAACATGTTTCGGCTATTACCAATAGCCTCATCAGACCAGTTTGGTTAATTCTGTACATGGACTCGAACCCCTGACCGTTCATGCATTGCAATTGCATATTATGCGACGGCCGCTCCAACACTTGAGCTACTGAGCTGTCAAAAAAATGTTCTACTCAATTTATTTGTTTACATTTTGCATTGGATTTTGACAACTACGGAACCAGACTTTATTGTTCTTTTCATGAATATGTTGAAAAATATAAGAAATTGAAGAATATTTTGATTATTGTAAAATAATTTCAATTCAAACTGAAAGCCAACAGAATTTTTGTTTGAAGCAGGCGCTCAGCAAATCAAACAAGATGAATATTATTTGTATTTTTCAGTTTGAACTGAAAAATGCATGTAGTTGATCAAGGGGTCAAGGAGGCTGAAGCCCCCAACATAAGTATTTTTGAATTTCTAAAGGTTTATGCCCAAATAAAACTAGAACGTCGGCAGTGGCAGTGTATTTTGACATTTTTATTTACTTTCTCTGCTAATTTTAAAGAAAGTTTAATTTTTTGTCTTTCTAAATTTGATTTTCGTTTTTTTTTAAATGCCGAATCAGTCCTAGTGGTTAAACTATTCTTATTTAATTTATTTAGGTATTAACTTGAGTTAACTAATGATTTGTTTCAAGTAAGACAAGCAAATATGAAAATATAAGTAATTAATTTCGTTAGATTAAAACCCCCTTGGCAAAAAATTCTGGTTGCGACAAATAGCAAAATATGAAACACATACAAGCAAACAACAGGAATATAATGTGTGGCAATTTTCATCTGAATTTTTCGGCTGAAAAAAGGTACAAACAAACAACATCAATTGCACGCATTTTGCTAGGATTTTTTCCACTGAATTTTTCTTAACACAAAAGGCGACAACAACGCAAATTACGCGGGATCGGTTGCAAATTTGTTCTTTTGGAGAAGTCAAAATAAATATCCTGCTTCTGGATTTGCTGGTTGCTTGGTAGCAATAAAAATGAATTTTCTCAAATGCAGCTCAAATGTAAAATAATTAATTAATTTATTTATAAAATGTAAATAAAAAATGGCGGAATATATTCAAAAAACTTCATATAAATTAAAATAAATAAAATAGAAAATCCTAATAAAATACAAAATGGCAGAGCAGAGGGAATTGTACGTCATTGTTAAAGTCCCCAAAGCGCAACAAAATCCAAAATCACATTTCCCCTGATTCTAAGACAGTAAATATCTCGCCAACCACGTAGAAGTACGATCCAATTATCGACATTTGCCGGAATGTTGTTCTTATATATATACTTCTTTGTATAATATATAATTCTTTGTACCGAACTACTACTCCGACGTATCTCGCATTCACACAACAAAAAACTACTCCGAATTCATACGCCGACGCTCAAATTCGGTGCGTGTGCATATCGTACATGATAATTGTTCCATAAATATGTTTGTGTACGCTGAACTGTCAAAGTGCTTGACAAATAGTTGATAAATAATTTGACTGTCTGAACCATTAAAATGAGCCTATGCGCTAGCTCGAAACAACGATCAACATTATATCATCTTCACAAAATGGATAAACAAAAGAACTTCATAAGAAATAATGGTTCAAAAGTTTTGGAACAGTTTTTATCTGAAAACAGGCTTAAATCATTGAGGCATAAAATTGATCATCGGAAAATAATTTCACCTCTAGCTAAATATCCTTTTAAATATATATATGAAACTTTTTTGGTCTATCGACCGTATATTAATAAACAAATTTACATTAGCGGCACTGGTTTTTGGCACAAGTTCACATTAGAAACGGTACTTTTTTCCTTAAACCAACATTTACTTACGTAATTTTTGATTCTTAAGAATATGTAAACAAAAAGTGTCGCTGGTATCTAGTTCCGGAGACATGTATGTATAACCATCAGAAGTTGCTGATATAGCTTTTAAAAACCGATATAAGTTGGGAACCAATGGACAGATTTCCAAATTATGGATATCAGCAGGATAATGTAATAAGATATCTATATATTTATTCCTCAAAGATAAGGCTTAGTTGACGCGATCTAGAATAGCTACAGTAATAAATGATATATCATTGAAGTGCTCATCGAGCAGAGTTCGGCAAAATTATCAGATTCGAGATCGGTTAACAAAAACCGGAGATATCAGCGTGGAAAGATTTCCTTTTTTTTAATTTTTACAAGCATTGCACTGATTAACTGCAAAAACCTTGCCATAGCGAGGAGAAAAAAAATCTACATATGTACCTACAACTCTCTCTAATTGTTATTGTTTTCCAAGTAAGCGTTGTTGTTTTTAAATAGCTGGGTTTTATTCGCCATCCTCTGCTAGATATCTTTAGCTAGCAACGATAATTGTATGGGAAAGCAAAAACAAAATCGAAAACTCAACGAGCAAAATTATAGTGGCTAGGCATACATAGCAAGTTGCCTAAAACGTCAGGCGTCAAAAATAAACAATTTGAAATGAAAAAAGTATGAAAAACTACAAACGAGTACTCAAATAACAACGAGTAGGAAACTTAGCGACTTGATCGTTTTTTTCGTACATAGCTAGCAACTTGGCGAATAAAACACAGCAAATATAAAAAGCAATAGCAATGAATAAGTGTGTGTGAGCATAATGTTAGTGGAGCTTGATATTTGATGAGAAATTTATGATATAACAACAATATTTTAGTATCAAGACATTCGACAATAGGGCACATAAAATTTTCTCATGGATTTATGTAAAAATTGATTTTCCTATATAATGGCAAACAAGAATTGTAAGACCGTGTTTAAAGGAGGAAGCTACATATCGTTATTTTTTCTCGAAATTTACTTTTTTGTCGATAAAGCAATAACCCCGCGCAATATTTTATCGATATTGGTTTCGTTAATTAGGTAAAGGTCTAAGATAAAAAACGCATGTAAAATCTCTTCTCTAATCTTTCAGGAAGATGATTATATCAGGAAAAGAATGGAAGGTGGAAAATCCACTTTTACATTTATGTCCATAATTCTGTAACGGCTGTATTGATTTCGAAAATGATGACGCCATATTATAGATAATCACAGGGGCTATAATTATGAAATTCAAAACTTGATGTAAATGCTGCCGTTTTTAGTATGTCGAATATGCCAATTTTTGGTGCAAATGTTCAAGTGTCAAAAAATAATTGATGGAAATGACATTTGGGAAATTTCTCGCCATTAACGTTTACGTCACAACCTCTTCTAACTGACCCACTAAAAATTTTGGGAATCGCATTTAAAAAGACTTTTTTATTTGAGGTTTTAAAGTATTTTCTACTTCTGTGAAATTTCAAAAATATGAGTTGGGGCCTTTCTACCCGAGAGCTACGATATGTATGTGAAATAATTAACTGAATTTGGTAAAAAACAACATGGCTCAAAGAAAAAACTATTTATTTTTGTTAATCGAATATTCTAAGCACTTAAAACTGAGAAAATAAAGGGACAAATTACATATTTAGCCTCTACCGTGATAAATGAGGGGTTTAGAATAATAAAGTAAGTCATGTTTTTTTCGACAAAACGCGGAGCAGGAAAAAGTTGAAACTTTTAATATAGATTCATTTTTTTTTGTAAGAAAATTTCATGTGTACTATAAAAAAAGAGAAAGGCCTTACTTTTGTAAATTCATATATGTACTATGCATTTTCAAATTATTTGTATTAACTAGAAAAAAGCAAAATTAGATTTCTTATTTCCAATGAAAACGCGATGTAAACTGAAATTGCATTAAGTTTTTTGTGTTTGTAGAAAAATTCAACCGGGACCGGAAAGGCCAGTAAGGGTTCATCAAAAGCTAAGTCTAAAATTCAGATCTGTTTAGTGTGTACAGAACACACACCCGATTTTCAGGGGTTATCACTAGTAAGATATGAAATCGACACATAAGTATTTGAAATTCGGACTTATGTTTACTTCGCCAATTTTTATTAAGCCAAACTTTTTATTTGTTTTTCAATTCTAAGAATAAATGTGCAATTAAAAAGTGTCGCTCGGATCTGGTTTCGGAGACAACCATCGGAAGCTGCGGATATACATTTAGTGTCAAAAGTCTACGCTCCTATGTGAAAAATTTCGTTGAATTGAAAAAATTAAATGAAACGTTATTTTTTAAACTTCAAGCCATTCTATTGCAATTAAATTTTATACAAAGCATTGGCACTTTTTTATAAAAGATACCTAAAATGAAATTAAAATGCGTGTGTCAAAAGTCTACGCTCATGTGTCTGACACTTTTTTTAAAAAAGATGCCTAAAATGAAATTAAAATTCGTGTGTCAAAAGTCTATGCCCATGTGTCGAAAAGTTAAAAAAAAAAATTAGTAACGTGTTGGGTATCCCCGGCGCTTGAGGACTTCTCTTAGTTTATTTGGCATGGAATTAACTAACTTAGTTGTCTCTTCAACGGAAATTTTCGCCCACTCGTCCTTGATGACACCTTTCAAAGCTTCTTTGCTTGTAATATTGTTCAATAATTCCCAAAGATGTTCAATTGGGTTAAGGTCTGGTGATTGTGGGGGCGTTTGCAGTATTTTTGGGACGTTATAAGTGAGCCATAACTTGAAAATTCCAGAAACGTGCTTGGGGTCGTCCTGTTGAAAGTAAAACACTCTTGGCAACCCTAAATTTACAGCACTATCTTTTAAATAATTTTTTAAAATGCTCAAATATGCGAATCTATCCATAGTAGTCTCAATCAATTCAAAAATACCGACTCCACTTGCTGCCATACACCCCCACATTATCACACCTCCATCACCATGCTTGACCGTTGGTAACAAATTCTCCTTGTTGAGCGCAATTCCTGGCTTGCGCCACACAATTTTCCGTCCTCTGATTCCGAATATGCAGAATTTGCTCTCATCTGAGAACAAAACTTGTTTCCAGAAATCTGCCGGCTTGTTTACGTAGTCATTTGCAAACGCGATTCGCTTCTGGCGGTTGGTTAACGAAATATAAGGTTTCCTTCGGGCTTTTCTCAAAATTCTTCTAGCGGTAGAAACACTCAGGGCCGTATCTATGGGGATGGTAGAAGATAGAACCGCGACGGACACTGTATATCAGCGATCCCCAGCGCCTAACTCTTTCCACTCTTTTACAACAACTTCGTATTGTTATAATTCGCCGAATTGTTGACAAGCGCAGCTGCACCAAAACAATTCTGCCCGTGCGTGTTGTTGCTTTGCTTGTCGTTGTTGGTAAATACGTAGCGCTTGCGACTGCGCACAATTCTTGCTATGTTGGAGATGGAAATTTTTCTTCATGCAGAGTTTGTAAATCAATTAATCCTCGACCACCATCTCTTCTTGATGTTACCATTCTTTCACAGCACTACTTAGGATGATAAGAATCGTAATAGGTTAACGTTGTGCGAATTTTTCGTTGTAGATTTTGAATATTAATTTTTGACAACTTAATAATTCCAAAACTGTATGTAAGAATGGGTATCGCAAATGTGTTTATCGCTTTGATTAAATTCTTTCCCGTCAGGTTGGCCTTACAGATTTTATGAGTCCGTGATTTAAATTCATTTGTCATTTTATTTTTAATGAATGTTTGGTCTACTCGGTTTCCTTGCACCATACCTAAATACTTATAAACTTCACCTTTATCAATTTCCTTTATGTTTAAAATGCCAGGGTCTTGTGTTTTAGTAATTTTTCCTTTGAAAATGTTGACTGTTTTGCATTTGTCTCTGCCAAACTTCATGTTGATATCGTCGCTGAACTCCTTGACAATTTTAATCAGCTAATCTAATTCTGTTTTGATATATTTTGAGATCATCCATGTATAATAGATGGCTCAGGGTCTCTGCATTAGATCCGGCTTTGATGTAACCAAATTTACTTTTTCTCAACAGATTACTTAATGGGTTGAGCGCCATACAAAACCACAGTGACGATATACAATCTCTTTGAAATATTCCGCAATTAATTTTACTCTCTTTGGTTTTACTTAATTTCCTTTATTCTGTATTTCAATACTAGTATGCCAATTCTTCATGCTCTCACTTAAAAATCTTATGATATCTCTGTTAATTTTATATATTTTCAAAACTTCTATAAGCCAGCTATGTGGGACGCTATCAAATGTTTTTTGATAATCTATAAACCAAACTTGTAAGTTTCTGCGTTGTTGGCTGTTTGCTCTAGTATTATTTGATCTATAGTTAATTGTTCTTTACATCCTTCTGCAAACTTACAACATCCTTTTTGCTCTTCACAAAGAATGCTATTTTCACTTAGGTGTTCAAAAATAAGGAAATTAAGGCAAGCTGTCATAATTTTATAAATGGTAGGAAGGCACGTGATTGGACGTCCATTGAATGGGTTGCCATTGAAACCATTGCCTTTTGCTATAAGAAATGTGGTTCCGCACATAAGTTTTTGAGGAAATTTTACGGGGTTCTTTATGCAATCATTAATCAGTTCCGTTAGTTTATCATATACAGCGGGAAATCTTTTATACCAGAAATTCTGAATCTTATCTGGAACTGGTGTTTTCCAATTCTGGGTTCTGGAAATTATTTGCTTAACTTGATCAACTGTGACGTTATTCAAGCTCATTTCCGGGATATGTTCATACAACTCTTGTTCAGCTCTGATCCACTTTACTTTTGAGTATGTCTCTGTATCCATTTGCGTTGGCAGCTTCTCTTGGATTAAGTTGCCTTCATCTATTTGTTTTAGATTTCGGTAAAAAGTTTTCTCATTATTTTAAATTTACAGGCGCATATAAATTATGTTGAAGCCAAAATAGCAAAAAAAATTGGATTTATGTATCGTTCTTGTATATATATCAGTAAATATTATAAAATTTTAGTGTTTAAATCCATAATTGAGCCTCATTTTTTATATTGCCCAACTATCCTATATACAATAAATCATTCTCAACTAAAAAAGCTTCAAAAACAACAGAATAAAGTGATGAGATTTGTATTAAAAAAACCCTATGATACCCCTATTGCTGAAATGCTAGATAGTTTAAATTGGCTAAGCATAAAACAATTAATTATATATTTCACTATTAAATTTATACATAATATTACTTTAGGAAATCTGCCAAATTATTTGAATAATAGAATAACATATAATAGAGACATGCATAATTATTCCACAAGAAATAGAAATAATATACATTTACCTAGAATTAGGACAGAATTTCAAAGAAATAGTTTATACTATGAAGGTACTAGAGAATATAATGAATTACCGAATTTAATAAAAAATTGTGATAACTTTAATAGATTTAAAAGTTTACTGCATAACTTCTGCAAAGAATTGCCATATAGATAATAAGTATTGATTTGTATTAAGACTTGAAATTTATATTATTTAATGTTATTTTTTTTAAATCTAGGTTTTTAAGACCATAATAAATAAATAAATAAAGAAATTATTTTTAAGAATTTCATTATTTTTTCGCCGTTTAGTTGATAGTTTGTATTTTCTTTGCTTTTTTATTTGAATGTTGAGCTTTTGTTGAACTGTATCTCTAACAAGAATTGTTTTTGAGTTATTGACCTCATATCTTGAGTGACTATTGTGTTTTTGGAAAATTTTTCTTATTTTGTTTAAATTACATTTGGAGAGCGTGTTGCAGATGTAAGCTTTAAGCCTTTCTAAGTCACCCCTTAATTGCTTGATTTTGATCTCAATCCTCTTTAAAATCACATATGATTGCTGTTGGTACTGCCGCAGTATATATAATATTATGCAAATCTTGAATGGTTTGGATTTCTGCTATTCTAGCGACTACTATTTCATTATTAATATAGTCTATGATTTGTCCTAGTCTTTCGGAAGTCCTTATTTTAAGGATATAAGGCCTCATAAGCAGCTCGATATCTTTATATATGTTGTGCTGTTGTTGAAAAGTGGATTCGATGTTTTCTAGGAGATCGTTTGTTTGTGTGTTTTGTGTTGTTTCAGTAACTATTTCAGGTTGAACTACACTCACGCTTACAATTAAGTATAAGGTTACCATTTTCTAGCAAAATTAGGTATATATCGAATTTAAGTAAAAAATAAAAGACATTTTTATAATTTTTTTGATGTTAAGAGGTTCTGCATATATTCTCAGTCTATTCAACGGTTTTTAAAATACATTTTTATACAAATGAGGACAAAATAATGTCTCAAAACATTAATATTTTTAATTCAGTAATTTGTGGTACCAATTTTAGTATTTATTACCGCCTGCAATCTTTTTAGCATACTTTCCACCAAATTTTTTTGGCTTTAACGGATCAATTTTGTCCCACTCGTTCTGAAGCTACGGAAAGAAAGTTGGCAAATGTTGCTTTTTGCTTCTAAGCTCATTGGAACCCAAAATTGTCCAAAGATGTTCAATAGGGTTTGAATCAGGATACTGGAGCGGACATTCAAGTTTTTCAATGTTTTCTTCTAGAAAATATTGATTTTCAACACGTAAGGTGTGTCTTGCTGGAAAACAAAGTCCCTAAGTCCAAATTTCATCGCAGAAGATTTTAATTTTTTTTTTTTTAGTTTAAAAAAAGTGTCCACCCAGTCATCCTCCATTTGATATAGAAACAAATGTCCTACTCCAGCCCAGCTAAAACATCCCCACATCATAATTTAGCCGCCTTCATGCTTAACATTGTGTTTGTTTTTTTTCAATCAATTCAAATTTGCATTCACCTGACCTAATTACCTTCTTCCAAAATTCCAGAGCAATCGAACCATATTTTTAGCAAAAGCTAATCGCTTAATCTTATTTTTCTAGCTGATCAGTGGGTTTTTCTTTGCCAAATTATTTTGAAATCCAGCATTATACCACCGCCGTTTTATTTTGGACGAAGAGACATTTTAGTCTAATGTTTCCTTAATATCGGATGCTGCTACTGATGGGTTTTTAATAGCTTTTCGTAATATACGAGCATCTTCTTTAGGTTATGTGGAACTTTTTCTGGCCTGCCCTGACTGTTGCTTAGCTGAATTTGTTCCAGTAACTTTGTCAAAAACTTTTTTTATGCCCATTTTTGATAAATTATATTTCTCTGTCAACTCAACTCATATAAATGAACTTTTAGCCAACCAGAAAATAATACTACGTTGGCTGATGTCGTTAAACTGCGCATGCAACCATTGTATTCAAAGGAAACCTGGTTCGAATCAATGGTTCATTTCTTCGAAATGAAGATATCGTAAAAGTTTTTTTTTTAATCTTAATATAAACGAGTATTAAATTTTAATACAAAATAGTACATATATAAAATTAATTTTAATATTAAGGCAGTATTAAACTTTAATACAATTCTGGTGCGGTCATATACAGTGTTGGAAAAAATAATAGGGACAAACGCATCAAAATATCTATTATTGCATAATTTTTTCTGCTAAAACCTGTTTTTAATGGAATCGACTATAAAGTTACGTTATCTAACGGGACTAAATTTAGCAGTATTAATCAAGTATGAAAACGCGCTTATTTTCCATAGAACCACCATTGAATGTGTACAGTTCGTTTTTGGCTGGAAAAAATAATAGGGGCAAAAGTTATTATTCCAATAAATGAAAACAGTTTTTTAAATAATTGTTACAAAATTTTTAAACACTGGTCGGCTGTCAATACTGAACACGAGTATGGAATCAAAAGTTGGGTGGCGCATCTAGTTTCGGAGATATAGCCATCGGAAGTCGGGGATATAGCTTTTAATGAAATCGTTGTCATAATTTGGGAACTCCTGATTCGACTTTCAAAATATGGATGTCATATGAAAGAAAATTTCTCATAGAAAATTGAAATTTCACCTATAGTTTTTGATAGTTTTCGAGATATGACAATTTATTGAAATTTCTGGTCAACTTTTTTTTTAAAAATCGTTATTTTTTTCCAAACAATTTTATTTTACAACCAAGTATACATTAAAGTAATTGTGTTCAGTAGGGAAGTACTATCATTAGTATCAAGTACAATGAAATGATGATGACTTGGATTAGGACATGGATGACGAGCTGATCAATGGAAGGATGACCGTTATTTACCGCGGCATATTGGGAGTCCTCCGGAAACGGAACCCGTTTTTCTTGCGGGTCCCGCTGAAGGAGGTGATGTGAGCTTGCTCTGCCGCTAGCAGATACCAGCTACTTCGGGCCCTGGTCAGGGAGTGTGTATTGGATGCATGAGTAGTAGCTTGCATTGCTCCGGGCGAGCACTAGTCCGTCCATGTCTTCCGGGACTAGCAAAGCGCAGGTCAGGCCTCAGGGAACCCCGAGGTTATACCCGTTCCTGGCTATTGCGGCCCGTCCCTCTACACACGATACGCTGAATCTAAAAACCGTATGTCAATTTTAAAGAAAACAACAGACGAAAAGACGAACGAAAAGGCGAACGACTACCCTTTCGATGAGATATCAAAGCTGAGGAGGTCTCGCTTCCACTAGCGCTACCGCTATCGCTGCTGCCATGGAAGTAGACCTAACAGCACAATACGATGGAACTCCCAACAGTGGAAACCAACACGGTGCATGTCCTAAGAGACTCACAAACGTATTGAGAACAACACCTGGCCAAACGACTGCTAGAGGCAGTCAGCTAAAAAAGACGCCGGGACTGCCCAAACAGATTAAAGAAGAAGCAGTCAACACAGATGTTGTGACGCCTTTGCCTGTATCCACACCAGGTAGGTTTTGCCTGTGTTTTGCCACTGTTATAGGAATAAATTGAAATTTTGCAGCACTGTATAGTTTAGGCTTTGTTGAGAAATGATTAGTTAACTTAACTTTTAATAACTTCTCTCACTCGTTTCAACCTTAAGGATATATGCATACGAGAGTAAAATGACAGTTCCTACTATGCAATAAACAAAAAAAAATTGTAAAAGAAATTCTTGCAAAACCATTTTTGAAGTAGAGTTCCATGAGTTCATGTATAAGTACATACACTCATGGTTAATAAAAACGCCGATTTGAATTTTGCAAGAAGTTTTATATTTTGATGCGTAAAATAATATCTACTCTTGTTTAACGGTTTTAATTTTGTTAGATACTGTTACTAGGGACAAGTTTTCAGTATTTTCAAAACT
The DNA here is from genome assembly GCA_963662105.1 of Meiosimyza platycephala. Classification (NCBI taxonomy): domain Eukaryota; kingdom Metazoa; phylum Arthropoda; class Insecta; order Diptera; family Lauxaniidae; genus Meiosimyza; species Meiosimyza platycephala. Next base: position 55,407,593 of record OY759209.1, on the reverse strand, counting down.
GTCCACCTAACAATAATAAATTCTAGGAACCTTTTCCAAATAAACACATAATTGCTAGTTTTATAATCAGAAATTACAACTTATTTATATGAAAAAATACATTGTTTTTTGTAGTTTTTTTTACGCATTTATAATTTCTCACATATTCTTTAATTATTTATTATTTATTTATTTCAAATAATACGGTAAAATTGATTTTAATACCGCGTCGGACCTATTTTTTCCTTAATGACGCTTTCCATTCGAAAAGGCATGCTCATAGAGTTTCCGTATTAATTCCATTAAAATTTCAGTTGATCTCGTCTCTTTGTCAGTGTCGGTTGTGTTGTTTTTTAATACGTATATTTTCTTTCTGTTTAATCATTTGGAATAATAATAATTTTATTTTATTAACGTACATAATTGTTACTGTGAATTAATTGGTGTTGGTAGAAATTTGATTTTTTGATATAATTTTGTATTTGCATACTTCAATTTATTCTTTAATGTAAACATACATACGTACGTGAGTACATTTCTTTGTGCAAGCAGTGTAAAGCAGTGATCAGTTTTGTTTTTTTCATTCCCTTTCTTGCTTTGTCCGCTTACATTGCTTTACCTTAATCTCAATAGTTTGTTGTTGTTGCTGTTCAACGGGTATATTTTTCACAATATTAAACCGTTGTAAGCACTTTTAAAAATATTTTAGGTCAATATAAAAATAATACTTTTTCATTATAACTTAGTCTTTTCTTTTTTTCATGATGGATTATTTTTCGTCTGAAAACTTGTTAGCTTGCTCTTTAAGAGATCAATGTAAAAGTCAAAATATATTGAATGCCATGTTTTCCTGTTCAGGTCCCTGTGAACAGGTCTTTCATGCCTCTTGTGCAGGCCTAGCTAACACTATTACTGATTTATTATCCTCTAATCGTTCGGTACTGTCCATCGTGCAAGGCCCTGTCCCCGTCGGTCTTTTTCGACAAAATTAAACAATTTGAGGAAAATCTTAACAATTTGAATATTAATTTCAGAGATATTCTAAATAATTATTTAGACATAACTCCCCAAATTGAAAAAAGCCTTAATGAGGCTGTCTCACCCGATGTTAGTTCGCTTCAAAATAAAACTAATACTGAGGCTGCTATGGTTTTTTCTTCTACTCCTTCGATCTCTACTTTACCCAAGCAAGTTATTTCCCTGAAGAAGAAAAGAAAACTTAAACGAAAATTAAATAAGAATCGTAAGTCGAATGTTAACTTGGGTAGTGTGGGGGGGGGGGGCGAGTGACACAGCTGTTAATCGTGAAGTAACTGCCTTAGATCCCCCTCTAAATACCTCTCCGTTTACTTCCAACTTTCCCGCTACTGCCGCTATAAATAACCCTCCACCCCTTTCCTCCACTATCGATACTCCTCTATCCATTTCTGTTATTCCTAATCCGCAAGGTGTTGTTACGAGTGGTGGTTCTGTGGCACCTGTCTCCTTGCAAGCATTGCCAAGGTTGAAATCGATTTTCATTTCACGTCTTAATGCTAACACTACCACTGACAGTGTTATAAACTATATTAGACAAAACCAAATTATTCCTGCCGACGCCTTCGTTTCTTGCAGGAAAATCGGAAATAAACCAACTCATGCATCTTTTAAAATTACAGTGGCATCTTCTCATGTTTCTGCCATTCTAAATTCTAATGTATGGGTGGATAATATCTTTATTTCAGAATTTAAGTCGAAAAAAAAAATAATAAGACTGTCCGTTCCAATTCAAAAAAGCGGCTATCCCTTTACTATCAAAATGTAAGGGGTTTGCGTTCTAAGACGCATGACATCTTTTTAGCCACTCAGAATTTTTCTGAGGATATTATCGTTTTTACCGAAACTTGGTTAAATAACACTTTTCTTAATTTGGAACTTTTTGACAATAGTTTCAATGTTTTTAGAAGAGACAGACACTTGGAAGACATTTCTTCTGTTGGTGGAGGCGTCTTAATAGCCATAAAAAATCATTTAACTAGTTCATTAATCGAAATTGCCTGCGCATCTAATATTGAACTATTATGCGTTAAAGTTACATATTGTAACTCCAATATTTATATTCTTAACGCTTAGGTTAGGTTAGGTTAAAAAGGGTTGCTTGCAAAGCAAGATTCACTCGGAGGCAGTTTGCCCATTGTGATACCCTAAATATATATAAAAATGTTCTCCTCCTTCTCCTTTAAAAAAGTCCTACTGAATGGGGGTGAACCACCCAGAAGCCTTGGTGAAGCTGAGGATGCTGGTGAGTTCCAGCTCGGCTAGTTCCTCAAGACCAACAAAGAACGCAGAACCAAAATATTTGATTCGTCTCCTTATTAGCCCGGGCCATTCGCAGAGCAGGTGTTTAACCGTCTCATCCTCTTCTTCATCTCCGCAGCTCCTGCAGAAATCTCTGAAAGGAGCACCATATCTGGCGGCCATAGGGCCAATGATACAGTGCCCCGTCAGTACTCCTACAACAGTCCTAAGTTCTCCTCTTCTGAATCTTAAGAGAGATTGCGTCCTTCCCAGATTCAATTTAGGCCACATGATTCGAGACGTTCTGCATCCGGTGGTAAGGTTCCACCTTCTGTTCGTTTGTTTCTTGATTATGTCCTCTATCCGATAGTGTAATTCCGCCAATGGTATCATAAGGTCTACCACTTGTTGATTCTCTGGTTGTTCTGATCCTATTCTGGCACATTCGTCAGCTTTCTCATTTCCGGAGATACCCTTATAACCGGGCACCCAGCAGAGCTCTATAGCATGCTGTCGGATTGAACGTAGTGATTCCCTGCAGTGTTCTACACACCTAGTCTTTACTATTTTGGCATTCAGTGCTTTGATCGCTGCCTGACTGTCCACACATATGGTAATGATGGAGGGAGTAAGCTCCCTGTTCCGTATCGCCTGTGCGGCTTGGTCTATGGCATAGATTTCAGCTTGAAAAACGCTGCAATAGTTGGGTAGTCTAAAAGACATCTCCATACTCAAATTATCTGAGTACACACCCGCCCCTGCGCCGAACTCCATCTTGGATCCATCAGTGAAGATGGTTAGCCCCTTTCCCTTCCTTCCTTCCTGTCGATCTCACTGCTCCTGTTATACCAAGGCAGGCCAGTCTCTGTACCTTACGAAGCTTGTCAAGTAGTTGCAATTGATTCACTGAAAAATCACCTAAAGCTAAAGAACGTTGAAGAAAACAAAATGAAAATATATCTTAAGGTAGCAGAAATATGCATGTCACATAATGTTTTTGTTTTTCGGAATATATTTTATAAAAATGAATTTGGCGCCAGTATGGGTAACCCGCTATGTATGTTGATGATGTTTTCAGCATAATAAAAAAGAACCAAGTCAATAATATTTTAGAGATTATCAACAATAGATATCAGAGTATAAAGTTCACTTGTGAAATAGAAAACGACAACAATTCCATTCCTTTTTTAGATTTATTGTGTAAAAGAGAAAATAATCGCATCCACTTTTCAGTACATAGAAAATCCACAACATCAGACAGATATACTACAGCAGACTCATGTTGCTCATACCAACATAAAATTGCGACATACCAGTCAATGACTCATCGTTTGTGTAATCTACCTTTATCCAATTTCCAAAAAGAATTTCAAAATATTATAAGAATTGCTGAAATTAATGGTTTTGACAAATCATTAATTGAAAAATTAGTGATGAAACATTCAAGTAGAGCCAAAAAAGATTCACGTTCTACGTTATTTAGCCAAAATCGCACTTTAAATAAAAATAATAATAAAACAAAAAGAGTAGTTTTTTCATATGTTCCTCAAATTACAAACAAAATAAGAAGTAAGTTTGAAAAAGAGAATATGCAAATGGTTTATACCAACAACAATAAGCTAAAAAACATATTTGTGTCTACAAAAGACAAAACTCTCTTAGCAGAAAAAAGTGGAATATATGAAATCAGCTGCAAAGACTGCGACGCGAAATACGTAGGTCAAACGAGACGAAGCATAGGCACACGGTTCAAAGAACATTACAATTGCATTAAAACAAAACAAATAAATCGATCAGCTGTTGCTGCACACGTTCATAATTCTTGCGATGTTAGCTCACCAGCACATAACATTGGATCATTTGAAGAGAGTGTACATCTCTTAAAAAATGTCAACAACAATAGAAAATTGGATGCTTATGAGTCATTGTTTATCTACAATACTGTTAACCCAATGAACTCTGACAATGGCAATATTTCTTCTCCTCTTTTTGCTCTCACGAAGAAGAGAAAAAAATAGTAATATGTAAAGCAAATTTCCAAAAAATAACGACTAACTAAGTTTTTGAACTTTGACCATTATGCTAATTATTTAGTACTTGTGCAATCGTTGATAATGAGTGACACGTTCACTCGAAATGCATACGGTGTTTATGTAAAATAAATGTTTTGAAAAAATTAATTTGTTTTTATTCGTTTTTTTATTCATTTTTTTACTAACGACTTTTTGCAGTCTATAAAGGAATAGATTTTTCTATAAATTATTAGTGACTTGGTGTTGGCAGCCTTCCACCACACCAGCGCTCCGTGAGTTAAAATAGGTCTGATAACCGCCGTGTACATCCAGTGTACTATGTACGGTTTTGCACCCCATTTTTTCCCAAATGTTCTGTTACACGTGTAGAAAGCGCTCAATGCCTTTCTAGCCACGTTCCTCTTCCATGAAAGCTTGGAATCCAGAATGACTCCGAGATATTTTGCTTCTTTGGCGAGAGCCAGTGTGGTACCATTTAACGTTGGCAGTTTAAACACTGGTATTTTATATTTTCTTGTGAACAAAACAAGTTCGGTCTTGCTTGGATTGATACCAAGTCCGTTCCTATTTGCCCAGACTAGCAGTTTTCTCAAAGCTGATTCCATCAGTTCACTGATCGTAGAAATAAACTTTCCCTTTATCAGTATGACGACATCATCGATCTTTCCAGCGAGCATAAAATTTCATTAATGACAAGATTCCACAGGAGTGGTGATATAACACCGCCCTGTGGAGTACCTCTCTTAACTGCTTTCCTGCTCTTTGATGTCCCCAGGGTGGAGCTGATGACCCTGTGACTCAGCATGTTGTTGATCCACAGAGTTATTTTGCTATTTACCCCTATGCGTTCCAGTGCGGTACTAATTGACCTTAATTCCACGTTGTTAAAGGCACCCTCTATATCTAGAAAAGCACCTAAAACATATTCTTTTACATGTAAACCAGTTTCAACGAAGCTAACGACCTCATGCAAAGCAGAGTCCACAGACCTACCTTTCAGGTATGCGTGTTGCGCCTTACTGAAGTTGTGCTCATTTAGAGTGATTTCCACGTGCAGGCCTACCAGTCTCTCTAGTGTTTTTAATAAAAACGATGATAGACTAATTGGCCTGTAGTCCATGGCAGAATTATGATTCGCCTTTCCCTTTTTCTAAGGCTATGCACCCTCTGAAGATCCTTGTCAAGCAAGGAATGATGGTGGGCAAGGATTTTTGCAGCATTGCTGGTAGAATACCGTCTGGTCACGCGGATTTAAACGGTTTGAATGATTGTACTGCCCAGACAATTTTTGATTCGCTTGTTAATTCTTTGATAAACCCAGTTATGTGATTGTTGGTCATGCTCGAGTTTGGGATGGTTTCTGAACTTCTTAACGCTTATGTTCCTCCAAATAGTAGCGCAGATGTCTACGAATGTCTTTCGATGTCCGTAGAATACATAATAAATGAACTAGACACTAATGACGACATTTTAATTTTAGGTGATTTCAATCTGCCTGACCTTAAATGGACTCCTTCGGATGATGGTACATATTTTTATGCATCGTGTCCAAAAACTCGACAACAACAAATTTTTGTTGACGAAATACTTTCAAGTTTACAACAAGTAAGTTGTATAACTAATTCTCATGGACGACAACTTGACTTAGTCTTGGCTGCAAATAGTGGTAATGTTGTTGTGAGAAATGCTATCCATGCTCTTTCTACGGTTGATTCCTATCATCCACCTTTGAGTATTGTGTACCAATCTGACAATGAAAATTTAATTAATGCATGTTCTTCCATCAATATTTATGAATTCAATTTTAAAAAAGCTGACTTTTTAAAGTTGAATGAGAATTTAAGGAATAAATTAAACGAACTTATTATTTTTTTTAATAATATGAGTAATTCATTTGATGAGTGCATTAAATTTTTCTATGGTGAACTTTTTTCGGCCATAGCATTGTTGGTGCCATATACAAAAAGGTACGTTAATAATTCCTCGTACCCTTGGTACACAAAGGATTTAAAAAAAATTCGTAATGGCCGTAATAGGGCGTGGAACAAATACGTTTGTAGCCAGGACCGAAATGACTTAGTTGCTTACCAGCGACTTTTCCATGAATTTAAGGATAAGTCGGCTTTAGTTTATTCTGAATATTTGAATAGAATAAAGCTGAATATTCTTCATGACCCCAAGCATTTTTGGGGTTTTGTTAATACAAAAAAAAAGTCTGATGGGTTTCAATCTGAATTCAAAACAGTTGATGGGCTCACTAGCGACACACAAATTATAGCTGGTGTAGTGTTGGGCCTATGGCTTTGATTGTGGTAAGTACGCCTAACCTTTTAGATATCAGGGGTTGGCCTGAGTGGTGTGTATTATTTAGGCGCACACGCCGTTTGTTGCAGCCGCAAGGCTTTATTTTGTATTTAAGCCACAAAGGCTATTTGTGCATTCATCCAAGCCACAAGGCTATCTTTGAAAATTAAATAAAAACAACTTGAGTTTTGAACTCCAAAATTAATTCTGATTCTTATTATCAAATTCTAAACTATTTATACAATTAAAACTAGTATTTCTTAACGCTATTTTTCCAGTTATTTTACCATGACTCCTCCTCTATTCAATTTCCCCGCTGATCGCACAATTTTAGTTGCGTCAGCATTTTCGATCACCAATATGGAAATTTGGTAAGAGTGAAAGAGTCACAAATCTAATTGACTTCAGTCACTTGTTCCCAGCCTTGAAAATACGGCATAAGGGTGTTTTCTTACAAAGTGCATTTGGGTTTGCTATTGTTGTTGTTGTTGGTCAGTTGAGGTAGGCAAGACGTTGCCTTGAATGCACTAAGTCAATTACGTGCGGGTGAAACATAATGCTTGCATTTATTTGTTGTTGCTTTTGTTTGTGCGAGTGGCGTTAGCGGCACGAGCACAAAAAAAAGCAAAAGGAAAAATGAGAATGACTTGCAGATGTAAGTCGTAAATCTTACGTTTAATTGCTTGACCGAAAAGTGTCATATGAATTTGTTTATTTTTGATTTCCGTAAATCAAAAATAAGAATTTAAATTTGAGTGGATTTATTTTGGTGTGAAGAATGTGGGTTAAGTTAAATTGGAAATTAAATGGAAATCGGTGGGAACCTTTAATTAGTTTGGTTCCCTTACTGTCTGAGTTTAAGGAAGGTGTTAGTGGTGGTCATGGTGATTCGGTAGGTTCACTACACCCTAACCCTTAAGCGAAAAATTATATCTGGAGATAATTTTTTAAGATGGTGGAGTATTGGCAAAATAATATAACTTGTATTAAAATTGATAAGTTTTTTGTTATAATATAAGAGATTAATTCCTAAACATGTATATAATATTTAATTAATGATTAACATTTTTATAATATTAATAGAAAAGTATTTAATTAATTATGTATTAAAATTATATTTTAATGTATGAATTTTTATTTCATGAATTAGTTTAATTTTGTAGAAATTTAAGTATTAAAAGTAATTAAAGTTTAGAAGTTACAATATAAATTTTATTATAAGATTGATTAAGTGTTTTTCTCTAAAATAAATTGTAGATATAATAAAAATATGTAAATTATTTATTGAATATGTTCGTATATATGGTAGGTAAATATAATTATATATTTGAAATTTTACATGATTGTTTATAATTTTCTTTTTGAAAATTTATTTTTTCATGGTGTATATTTTTTTAACATGTTATTGTGAAAGGATTTTAAATTATTATTTATTTCTATTACGGAATTAACTCCGATCCTTTCTTTTATTTCGTATGGTCCTTTGTATGGACTTTGTGATTTTTTCCTGTTTTCTAATTTTACAAATACCAAGTCTCCTATTTTAAAATTTGAAGGATTCACATTTAAATCGTATGTGGTTTTTCTTCTGTTTTTTACTATTTCTATGAGATTTCTTGCTTTTTCTAGTGAAGTCTTTAACCTTATCTTTAGTTCATAGAAATAGTTTTCTAAATTATAGTGTCTTGTTTCCTCATTTATTAAATCAGTCGGAAGTGATGGCAATTTACCAAAAATAAGTTCAAAAGGTGAGTAGTTATTGTCTACGTGTGGGGTAGAATTGTACGCGAAACTGTAGTATAGTATCCATTTGTCCCATTCAAAGTCGTCGGCAAAGGACAAAAGATATTCGTTCAATGTTCTATGGTTTTTTTCAATGGAACCTAGTGTTTCGTGGTGGTAGGGGGTTGAAAATGTTTGCTCTATTTTTAATAGTTTACATATGTTGTTCATCAATTCATTTACAAATTCTGTCCCGCGATCTGATTTTAACGTTTTAAAATAACCATATTTTAGAATCAATTGTTCTACTAGTTTTTGTGCAATTGACCTTGCATCTTTGGTTTCAATAGGGTGTGCAATAACGTACTTTGTGAGTTCGCACTGCATTGTAAGTATGTAGCGGTATCCGTTTGAAATTTTAAGTGGACCTACTGTGTCAATGGATATTGTTTGGTACTTGGTGTGTCCGTTACGGTCATATTTTCTTTTGTGTGTCTCGTCTGTTTATTGCGAGCACATTTGTTGACATAGTTTTTTACCATTTGCCGCATGTTTTTCCATATGTAGCGCTGTTTTAATTTGAGTATTGTTTTTCTGATTCCTAAGTGTCCTCCCTGGGGTGAATCATGGAATTCTTTTATTAATTTTTGTTGCTTGGTTTTATGTGGTATTTTCTTCGGGGGTTCATATATCAATATATTCAGAGATTTATTACTCTTCATTTTCTTCTTCTTCTGCAGCTTATTAAATATTTTCTTGAATTCATTTTTATTAAGAATTTCAAATATAGCATCATTTGCTTTTGGGCCTAGGTCCTTAATATTCTTTTTATACATAAGAGATGATAGCTTCTCCAATGTCGAATCTAGATTCGTTGGATTGTCGCCACATTGTACTTGTACGATATCATCTGTAATTTCAACACGTGTATTGTTTAAGTTGTTTATAATGAACTCTAATTTCTTTATGTTTCTGACGTCAGTTATAGATGTGCAATCCCATGTGAAAAGTTGATGAGACTCGTTCTGAGATTTGCATTTCTCTTGTTCATTATCTTTTGCTAGCTTCTTATTCATTCCCCTTGTTATAACCAATGCTTTATTACTTTTTTTATCTTCTTCGGTTGGTACCATATTTACCAATATTTCCGAATTTATTTGAATTCGTGATAGCGCGTCGGCGTTGGTGTTGTTCTTTCCTTGTTTGAATTTGATTTCAAAATCGTAGTCTGAAAGATCCAATCTTATTCTTGTCATTTTGGATGAGGGATTTTTGTGGCTGAATAACGAGACTAAAGGTCTATGATCAGTCACAACGATAAATTTTCTTCCATACAAGTAGGGTTTAAAAAAAATGTATTCCCCAATGTATTGCAAGTAATTCTTTTTGAATTACCGGTTTGTTTATATCATGCTTTTGAAGGGTTTTGCTTGCGTAGGATATTGGCAAGTCTTGTCCAATTTCACCTTGTGATAGAATAGCTCCTAATGCAAAATTTGAAGCGTCAGTCGTTACAATATAAGGTTTCGTAAAATCTGGATATTGTAAGACTGGAGGTTCTATCAATTTTTGTTTTAGTGTTTCAAAGGCTGATTGGCATTTATCTGACCATATAAATGGTTGATTCTTTTTGAGTAGGGTATTTAGGTATTGTGCAATTGTCGCGAAGTCTTTTATGAAACGTCTGTAGTAGTTGCAAAAGGCTACAAATCGTCTTACGTCGTCTGCGTTTTTTGGTACTGGGTAATTTCTTACTGTGTCATATTTTGAAGGGACTGTCTTGATTCCTTCCTGTGTTATTAGGTGTCCTAGGTAAACTACTTCCGGTCTCAAAAATTTACATTTACTAACGTTTAGCTTTAAGTTATATTTTGAAAGTCTTTCGAAAACTTTTATGAGATTTTGATTGTGATGCTGTAGGCTGCATCCAAAAATTATTATATCATCAACGTATAAAAAAGCTTCTGAACTTAAGCCTGTTAATGCTATGGTGAGCATGCGTTGAAAACTGTTGGAGGATATTTTCAATCCAAAAGGTAGTCTCTTAAACTGGTAGTGACCGTCGTTTGTTGAAAAAGCTGTTAATGGTCGTGATTGTCTGTCTAGTGGTATTTGGTGAAAAGAACTGGTCATGTCGAGTGTAGAAAAATACTTTGCTCTTCCTAATTTGTCTAAAACATCATCTATCCTGGTTAGTGGAAATTTGTCGTTTACTAACTTGTCGTTCAACTTTCGAACATCGACTACTAATCGCCATTTTTTGTATCATCACTGGCCTTTTTTGGTACTAGTAATAATGGTGCGTTGTATGGACTAATTGAATGTTCTATGATGTCGTTTTGTAGTAAATCTCCTATTTGTCTGTGTATTTCTTCGTCATGAGCTTGTGGTAGTCTGTAGTTTTTTATGTATGTTGGAGTGTTATCAGTTGTAGATAGTGTTTGAGTGTAAAAATTGTTTACTGTCAGTTTTTCATTTTCTAAGTGAAAAATATTTTGATATTTTCTAAAAATTCCTGTTTAAGGGTGACTTTCATTAATATGTAGTTCTTTTTGTAGTTTCTTAAATCGTTCGTCATTTTGTTTATTGTTATTTTTAAATTGTATGTAATTTGATAGTGGTTCTAATTTTGGTTTTATATTTAGTATTTTTACCTCTTTGTCGTTAGTATTTAGTATTTTTATGTGGCATTTTCCGATAGCAGGAATTAGCTAAAAATACATCTTCCTGAATTTCTTCATTTAATACCAAGTTGTCCTCTTTTACGTCTATTACGTCTGTCCTTGGTGGTATATGTATAAATGTCGTATGCATGTTTGTTAAAGTGTAAAGGTATTATAACGTCTGTATCGTCTAACACTGTTGTCACTGATATAAAATCTCTGCCTAATATGCCGTGTGTTGGTATAGGAAAGTTATCTTGTACTGCATGAAATATATGTGGTACTGTACGGTATTGAAAATCGAGTTCTAGATTAATAGTTCCTAGAGTTGCAATTTCATCGTTTGTTATTCCTGTCAGTTTGCATTGATTTCCCGTCATCAGTTCTGTATTTTCTAAATTTTCGAGTTTGCAGATCGATATGTCTGCACCCGTATCTATAAGAAATTTTAAATTTCTATTGGCATTTTTGCTTTTTAAATATATATAATTTGTTGAGTTATCCGAGATGTTGAAAATCTTTAATTTTGCTGTCCCGGATGATCTTGTGTTACGATCTCCGAGCGATTCTCGTTTCCCTGATTATTTGTTTCTGCAACATAGATTCTATTTTGATTATTCGAATTATTGTTATTGTTGTTGTTGCAAGAACATTGATTTCTGTTAGAATTATTATTATTATTGTTATTTCGAGAATTGTTATTGTTGTTATTATGATATCCACGATTAGAATTGTTACCATTATTTGATCTTCGATTGAAATTATTATTTCTGTATCCGCGGTTATTATTAAAATTGTTCTTTTGATTAGAATTATTGCGATTGTAATTATTAGAGTTACGATTGTTATTATTGTTGTTGTTATATCTCCGATTGTTATTAAAATTTTTGTAGCGGTTACTATTGTCATTCTGTCCGTTATTTGTGTTTCTAAAGTAAAGTAATTTGTTGTTTGATTTTTGACTTTTCTCTAGCTCAAGTGCAAGATTTTTGGCTTCTGTTAAAGACTTAGGTTGAGCTGCAAATACGGTTTGCTTTAGTTCGTCATTTAACCCATTTTTGAAGATTGTTAACGCGTAATTTTCGTTCATTTTGAGAATGACATCTTTTTGAGTTTCATTTCCAGTAACTTCTGTAATCTGTATGTTGTTCAGTTCTGATACTAAATTTAGGAGTTTATCTCTAAATTGTGAAGTTGAATTGTTTCGCTGTGTCAATGTAGCTAATTGCGTGTGTATTTGTGCTGTAGTTAGGTTGCTTTTATATGCGGTTTGTATGGCGGTTTTTAGTAAGGGTAAGGTATTTATGTTCGCAGTGTACCCTAGTGTGGTACGTACGTTTGCATTTAGTTTAACGCTTACTATCAGTTCTATTAATTTCTTTTTGTCATCTATCGAGTAGGAATCGTGTAGTAGTTCTATTAGGTTTAGAAAACCTTCTACGTCTTTGTGAATGCCCGTGAAAATGGGAACAATTTTCATTATACTTTCTATGTTGAATTCTACCATGATTGCTTCTGTATTATTGTCGGTATTGTTTTCTGGATCAGTTTCGTTATTGTCTTCTTGCTGTAGCATAAGATTTAATTTTGTTTTTGTTGTCTGTACTAATGTGTAAAAGTCTTCTGTAAGTTTTACTATTTTGTAAGTAGGCTCTAAATCTTTTTTGTGTTTGTCGAAGTCTTTTTTATATTCGTCTATTTGTGCAAGTTTTGTTGTTATAGTTGTTTCTGTATATTTCCTATTCGCAGATTTGCGTGTGTTGATTCTTATGTTGTCTACTTCTTTAAAATTTCTTTAAGTGTTTTTTTTCACCTATTTGCTTGTATCTTTTAAAAAAATTTTATGCATATTGAACCCTATTTACGTGTTTTAATACGTATGCCTTGTAGTGTTTGCTTAATTTGTAGTAAATGTATATTAAAATTGCAAGGACAATAATTGTTACTATTATGGTCGTTGATGTTGATTTTAAGTCGGTAGTTGTCACCGTTGACCCAATGTTATTCTCAATATTTTCGGATATGCTTATCCGTTCTTTATTTGTATTATCAAACATTGCAATGTGCCAGTAGGCGTCGTTAAAATTAGGAATCATTGACAGAGAATAATTTAGTACAATTTGTATTTAATATTTTTGTTTTTTTTTTTTTTGTTTTTTTGTTTATTTATTAATATTTTTTTACTTTGCGTATGCACTTTCCTACATATTTGAAAAATTTTTTATGTGTCCTTAAATGTATTACCATTTGTTCTGGTATTACTTCTTTTTCGCAAACAAAACAGTACATTATTGTTTTTTTGTTCTTAATTTTAAATCTTTCAACTGGTTAATTAGTTTGTATTTCTCCTTTCCTTGTGTTATGTTTATCAACCTGTGCAGGTTGTTTATTTCTTTTCGCTGCTTAACTTTTTTTCCAGCTCTAGTCCTTCTTTTTGTTTCTGAAGTATCTGCTGCCCTTTCGGCTATATTTTTTCGAATTTTGTTCCTTTCTTTATGTTCTTCTATTGTGATCTTCTTTGGACCCGGGATTGGAGTCGGTGTATAGATTGGTGTAGTTTCTGTTTTCTGTAGTTCCTCTAGTTCTTGTTGTAGGTTTTATATGTAATTAGAAAGCTCGTTGAACTTACTGTTGAAGTCTTCTGGAATCATTTGGTGTAGTCCTTTGCGTATTTCGCAGGATCGCCATGTAGTGTTGGGCCTATGGTTTTGATTGTGGTAAGTACGCCTAACCTTTTAGATATCAGGGGTTGGCCTGAGTGGTGTGTATTATTTAGGCGCACACGCCATTTGTTGCGGCCGCAAGGCTTTATTTTGTATTTAAGCCACAAAGGCTATTTGTGCATTCATCCAAGCCACAAGGCTATCTTTGAAAATTAAATAAAAACAACTTGAGTTTTGAACTCCAAAATTAATTCTGATTCTTATTATCAAATTCTAAACTATTTATACAATTAAAACTAGTATTTCTTAACGCTATTTTTCCCGTTATTTTACCATGACTCCTCCTCTATTCAATTTCCCCGCTGATCGCACAATTTTAGTTGCGTCAGCATTTTCGATCACCAATATGGAAATTTGGTAAGAGTGAAAGAGTCACAAATCTAATTGACTTCAGTCACTTGTTCCCAGCCTTGAAAATACGGCATAAGGGTGTTTTCTTACAAAGTGCATTTGGGTTTGCTATTGTTGTTGTTGTTGGTCAGTTGAGGTAGGAAGACGTTGCCTTGAATGCACTAAGTCAATGACGTGCGGGTGAAACATAATGCTTGCATTTATTTGTTGTTGCTTTTGTTTGTGGGAGTTGCGTTAGCGGCACGAGCACAAAAAAAAGCAAAAGGAAAAATGAGAATAACTTGCAGATGTAAGTCGTAAATTTTACGTTTAATTGCTTGACCGAAAAGTGTCATATGAATTTGTTTATTTTTGATTTCCGTAAATCAAAAATAAGAATTTAAATTTGAGTGGATTTATTTTGGTGTGAAGAATGTGGGTTAAGTTAAATTGGAAATTAAATGGAAATCGGTGGGAACCTTTAATTAGTTTGGTTCCCTTACTGTCTGAGTTTAAAGAATGTGTTAGTGGTGGTCATGGTGATTAGGTAGGTTCACTACACTGGGTTGTTTGCTAATTTATTTAAAGAATCTTTTTCTACGGAATTATTTAGCCCTGAGATCAACTATTTTGAATATATGGATAACGACCCTTTAGTTTCGTTTAATGGGATATCTTTCTCACCTGAACTCATAGAGAAATATATCTCATCTGTTGATGATGACTTCAGCTCCGGACCTGATGGTATTCCTGCGACAGTACTAGTTAACTGTAGCTCTGTGCTGAGTCAACCCCTCAGTTTCTTATTGAATAAATCGATTAGAGATGGCTATTTTCCTAAATGTTGGAAAAATTCATATATAAGCCCCATTTTCAAGAAATTATGTTTCAAACTACAGGCCCGTGGCGAAGTTATCATCGATACCGAAAATTTTTGAACGCATTGTGTACGATCAGGTTAAGGTGTGCTGTGGTGAAGTCATAACAACTCGTCAGCATGGTTTTGTTAATGGCAAATCTACAGTTTCTAACCTCCTTGATTTTACTTCCTTTGCATTAAGCTCTTTTGATTCTGGTGGGCAAGTTGACTGCATCTACACTGACTTCAGTAAAGCATTTGACAAATTACCACACAATTTGATTTTGTTTAAATTAAAGAAGCTTGAATTTCCTTTAAGTTTTGTCAGCTGGATTGAATCTTATTTATCTGATCGCTCATATCAAATAAGATTTCGGAGGGTGTTTTCCACCCCATTCAGCGCGGCATCAGGTGTTCCACAAGGAAGCCACCTGGGGTCGCTCAGAGCTGTGAAAGAGTGCATTCATTTTCAATTTAAATTCATGAGAAATTCCGCATTCAGAGTGCAGCTATTTAAAAATGAAGTCACCTGTAGATTTCAATGCCATAAGTCTACAGCCTTTTCCATCGTAAAGAATGCAATTATTCTTTTGAGGTCATATTTTGGATTGGAATCATGATTGGAAGAATTTTGATTGCACTGAAGACACCTCCAATCACTTTGAAGGCGTTGAAGTCACTTGAAGTCGTTGAAGTCACTTGAAGTCGTTGAAGTCACTTGAAGTCGTTGAAATCAATTGAAGTCGTTCAAGTCACTTGAAGTCGTTGAAAACACTTAAAGTCAGCTGCAAAAAAAATCCATCGTAAAGAATGCAATTATTTTGGTGACGTCATATTTTGGATTGGAATCATGATTGGAAAAGTTTTGATTGCACTGAAGTCACCTCAAATCACTTTGAAGTCGTTAAAGTCACTTGAAGTCGTTGAAGTCACTTGAAGTCGTTGAAGTCACTTGAAGTCGCTGAAAACACTTGAACTCAGCTGCAAAAAAAAATCGTGTAATGCGAAATATGACAAATTTGGGAACTTTAAAAAATCTTTTTAGAAGAAAAACTCTAAATATTTTACCAAAAACCGTGCAAAAAAATTGATAAGAATGAAATCCATATTATTTATAATGAAATGGCCTATATTTAAAATTAGCAACTTAAAATATGTTTAAACACGCTTGGCTCACTTTTAGTAAAAGCAACTCTTCAAAATTGCAATCAGAAAGCGAACCACGTCGCGCAGTATTAATAAGACACCAGCATATGAAAATAGGCCATTTCATTATAAATAATATGCGTTTCATTTTTATCACTTTTTTTGTACGGTTTTTAGGAAAATATTTAGAGTTTTTCTTCTAACACGATTTTTTAAGTTCTCAAATTTGTCATATTTCGCATTACACGATTTTTTTTTGCAGCTGAGTTCAAGTGTTTTCAGCAACTTCAAGTGACTTGAACGACTTCAAGTGACTTGAACGACTTCAAGTGACTTCAACGACTTTAAAGACTTCAAAGTGATTTGAGGTGACTTCAGTGCAATCAAAACTTTTCCAATGATGATTCCAATCCAAAATATGACGTCACCAAAATAATTGCATTCTTTACGATGGAAAAGGCTGCAGACTTATGGCATTGAAGTCTACATGTGACTTCATTTTTAAATAGCTGAATTCTGAATGCTACAGTTTTGGCAGTGACTTCAATGGATTTCAATTGAAAATGAATGCACTCTTTCACAGCTCTGGGGTCGCTACTGTTGGTTTTAGCAATTAATGATGTTACACATGTCATTAAAAACTCGCATCTGCTAATATATGCAGATGATATGAAAATTTACAGGAACGTGAAGGGGGTTGGTGATACTATTCCACTTCATTCTGACTTGAAATCCTTTGAGGTTTGGTGTTCTAAAAATAACTTATATCTTAATCCTGATAAATGACAAACTATGATTTTCACCAGGAGGAAAAATATTGTGGAATTTGATTATGAATTAAAAGATAAGAAAATTTGTCGTGTTGATTTAGTCAAAGCCCTAGGTATACATTTTGATGTTAAATTAACTTTTAATGAGCATATTAATCAAATTTGTAAAAAATCCTCATCTCTGCTTGGCTTTATTAAGAGGTGAGCAAAAGAATTTAATAGCCCTTTAGTAACGGTGACTTTATATAATACAATAGTGCGTCCTCACTTAGAGTACGCCAGCCAAGTGTGGTCACCATTTTATAATATTCATATTAATAGAATTGAGAGAATTCAAAAAAATTTTATTCGTTTTGCTCTCAATGGCTTAAATTGGATTGACTCTTTAAACCTTCCTCCTTATGAGGATCGTTTGAAGTTACTACATATGCAATCTTTGAGCACGCGTAGAAATATTGCGGATATACTTTATCTGCATCAACTTGTAACTAGGTCTCTTGCTGCACCAGAGCTTCTTAATTATATTCACTTAAACACTAATCGCAGGAGTAATCGTTACTCTAATCAATTATTTTACCAACCTTTTAGTAGAACTAATTATATGGCTACTGCTCCTTTTAATCGCATGACTACTCTTATTAATAATTGCGATGTATATGATATTAGCTTGTCAAAAGGTCAACTCAAGCTTAGATTGAAAAATAACTATAGTTAATTTTGTAGCTTAATGGTTGTTGGTCTTTATGTTTGTGTTGTCCGAGCCCCACAGCATGATGGGTAAATTTTTTCTAACATTTATGCCTTGGACCATGTTGATAAATTCATGCAATTGCTTCAAGCTAAATTGCTAAGAAAGCTAATAGCTGTAGTAGCTAAACTCTATTATTATTAAATTAAATTAAAAAAATTAAATTAAATTAAATTAAAATATCGTTGTACCAAGTGTATTCAATTATTTCCTTTAACTTTGGAATATTATTAGGGTTTTGTTGGCGCACTTTACGTTTTAAAATGGCTCAAAAATAAACAATGGGATTGAGGTCGGGGCTGTCACTGGGCCATGGACTGACTCAATTCCCAAAAAGTCCTTATATTCCTTTACCTATGCAAAAATAAATAGTTCATTATTGTAAATCTATCAAAAAAAAAATGTAAAAAATAATTATTGTGAGTGGGACACTTACCGATTTCGAGCGATGACAAGGTGCAGAATCGTCTTGAAATATGACTTTTGCTTTGGTCAAATGAGGGCAATAAAAATGTGAGGTGGGAGAGATTCTTCCGGAAGGTTATGTGAACTCCGAAGCTTATATTGATATCGTAAAAAACGGCGTTTTACGTAGCATCGACCGACTAAGCGAGCACGTAGCAAAAGTCATATTTCAAAACGATTCTGCACCTTGTCATCGGTCGGAATCGGTAAGTCACAATAATTATTTTTTACATTTTTTTTTGATAGATTTACAATAATGAACTATTTTTTTTGCATAGGTAAAGGAATATAAGTACTTTTTGAGAATTGAGTCAGTCCATAGCCCGGTAACAGCCCCGACCTCAATCCCATTGTGAATGTTTGGGCCATTTTAAAACGCAAAGTGCGCCAACAAAACCCTAATAATTTTCCAAAGTTAAAGGAAATAATTGAATCCACTTGGTACAACGATGACAACGTCAGAAGCGATTGAATGAGTGAATCCAATGCCACATTTTCTTATATTAATTTTTTCGACAATTCGTTGAGTCTAATCAATACAAAAAAAAAATTTCTAATTTGTGCGTCACATTAAACATTATTTAATCGAACTTACAGTCATTAAGCAATATTGTAAATTTTATGGCAACAAGCGAGAAAGTGACAAAAGATGACAAATGGAATATGCGCACTCTGTACACCTCATAACAAGTACCTCAAATGTTAGAGCGGCCGTCGCAAAATATGCAATTGCAATGCATGAACGGTCAGGGGTTCGAGTCCATGTACAGAATTAACCAAACTGGTCTGATGAGGCTATTGGTAATAGCCGAAACATGTCACCAATTACCCATTTGTTATCTTTGTCATGTTTGTTGAAAAAATAGCATTGATCAACAAGTGAAAATTTACAATATTGGTCTTTGCTTAATGACTGTAAGTTCGATTAAATAATGTTTAATTATAAAATAATCGGTCGCTAAAATCAACTTTCTTAAACCATATGGAGGACACGCCGAGTAACAAGCATAAAAAAAAAAAAAAAAAAAAAATTGTTCGACCTCTCATCAAAGGAACAAAAACAAAAACTTTTTGTATCGATTACACTCAACAAATTGTCGAAAAAATTAATATACACCTAATTCTGTTTTTACGCGAATTTGATTTAACGCGATTCAAAAAAAGTGTTGCGTTCTGTTTTTGCGCGAATTGATTTGATTTAACGCGTTTTAACAATACATGAGCTGGAAAATTAAGTTGAAATTCTGAGTGATGACAATGACATTCAAGTTTCTCAAAAAAGAATGCGCATTTTATCAGAAAATAATATCGATTAAATAATGACTTACAATATTTTTTACCTGTTTTTATTTTTTTTAAAATGAATTCCTTTTTTTTTGTTGATTTCTTATTATACCCCTTGTGAACTACCACCGCAACCCCCACTCCCTGTGAAAATGGGTCAAAAAGTACATAATTACCCTCAAAACATTTGATTTAGAAAAAACTAGTTAATCCTAGGCCAAACTAGTTTGTCCTGAAATGGTAAATTTTTTTATCAGGACAAACTAGTTCGAATCGATCCGATGCGTGTTAGGAAAAACTCGTTTATCCTAAAAACTACTTTGGCCAGTAACATATATAACAACAACAATTTAAATTTCCAAGACATGAGGCGTTCAGTTGCAACACCGGCCAAGTGCCTTTTTCATACTTTTGAAAAAACAAAGAAAAACGTTTATCTTCATCTATGTTCATTGAAAAATTAAAAAGTATTTCCCACATAATAGCTTATAAAATTTCTTACTCAAAACAAGTCAGATCAGACTTTTCTAGTTTCATCTGCCGATGTTTTTGAGGAAACAATTTTGCACTTGGCCGGTTTTGATACAGTATTCAATAAGACTTGTTTGAAAAAAGTGCACTTGGCCGGTTTTGATACCAAAGTACTGCACTTGGCCGGTTTTGATTTCAAGGCCTTGAACTTGACTGGTTTTGAATACAATTCAATTGAAACAATATGTAAACGTGAGAAATATTGTAGGAGTCACCGAGGTCACGGGGTGAACCGCCTCTAAGAACAAGGAAAATATCCTTACAGAATCAAATTCCGCAAATCATTCTGTGGAAATACCCATATATAGGTTCACAACTTAATTCCAATTGTGACAAAATTTCAGCTAAATTGAACAAACAAACTTGGATCATGTACTTGGCCGGTTTTGAAACCAAGTTCATGTACTTGACCGGTTTTGAAACCAAGTTCATGTACTTGACCGGTTTTGAAACCAAGTTCTTGCACTTGGCCGGTTTTGAAACCTAATCATCAAAATAAATTTAAAAATTTTTATATATCTGTCAGAAAATTTTTTTTTATTCTAAAAACATAGAACGATAATGCATGATCCAGATTTTGATATATGAGAATATCTCAAAATTTTATTTTTTTGCACTTGGCCGGTTTTGCAACTGGACGCCTCATATATAGTTCTTTAATTTTTTTTAAAATATTATAAGTTAGTACTATTCGATAGATTTTATGGCAAAATATTAAATGATTGAATTGCAGTGTTAAGTAGGCCATAACTGTTTCTATTGGTCCTTGATTTTATTGTTCTGATTTTGGTGTGTCTTCTAGTGTTGTAAATATGAATTTGGTTTCCAATTGTTATTTCTGTGCTGTACTTAATGCAGTTATTTTTGATTTTATATATGTACTTAGCTTTTTCAATGAAAATTATTTTGTTAAGATTTAAAGCCTTAGTTTTGCTGAAAACTTAAACCGTAGGATTGCTGAATGGTATGTGATACAGCGCCTTTAATGATTTACACATGATTCTCTGTAAACAACTAAGTAAGCCGTCGGTACAATGTGATGTTACTAAAACTCCATACGTTATTTTCGACATAACATGGGCGTTATATATTAAGCCGGCGGTCTTCATGTTAATAAAATCAAAGCGTCGAATTGCACCAAAAAGTGGTATGATTTTATTTCTTATTTTAATCCTGTGGGAATTCCAACTCAATGCGTCATCAATAACTACTCCAAGATAAGTAACTTTTGTTTTCCGCTGAACTTGCTCACCATCAATTCCAATGATTATGTTGATTTCCGCTTTGATTTTTTTTTGCTTAAATAGCTTGAACGAGGATTTTTTCGTATTTAAAAATAGCTCATTTCCTTTAATGAAATTAAGTAAAACGTATATATGTATGTTTGTTTGCTTACATCAGAATTGAAAGAAATAATAAAAAATAGCACATATCGAAAAATATCCGATGTTTCTGTTTAATTTTTGTAAAAATATTTTTTACTCATTTTTAACACTCAAAACACTACCACTATTAATATATTACCCGAACAACGCAAATTACGAACTGAATGATTTATTTTTATAGCTCAAATGAAGCAAGTAAACAATAAAATTCAAATAATATCTGTAAAAATATAACGGCGAATGAAAAAAAAAAAAACAAAATTCGACAGAATAAAGCCTGCCATGCCGCGTCGCACGTTTTCGTGCGACATGGGCTCCCAGAGTAAGATTTTTCTTGTAGGCCCATGTCATCTGAAAACGTGCAACACGAATATTCTTTAAAAAAGGGATTTAGAATGACGTCAGAGATCCAGGCCGGGAAAAACAACTTTGTTTTACCTAAGGAACACATATCTTTAAAAAAAAAATTCCGTGGTCCCTGGGGGTTTTTTCACGAAAATACCGTGGTCCCTGGGGAAACATAAGCAAAATCAGCTTCGTCCTCAACGTGATATACAAGTGCCGTATCATCAGCATAAACAGCATATTTGGGCAGAATATTTGCAGAGCTTAAATTATTAACATATAAAATGTACAATGTTGGACCCAATATAGTCTTGCGGAACTCCCATTTTTAAGTTTAACGGATCGCTAAAATTTCCATTTATCTTGGTCTTCACAGGTCTATCAGATAAATAGCTCGCGAACAGCAGGTGAGCTGCACCCCTTACTCCTAGATCACTCAAATGGTCCAATAAGATTGAATGGTTTACTTCATCGGAAGCTTTTGACATGTCAATAAAAACGGCAGCTACATAATTATCTTCATCAAGACTTTTATTTATGTTGTTAATTGTTTCAGTTATAGCTGATACTGTGCCACTACCTTTTTGGAATCCATATTGAAATGGATCAAATCAAGCGGTTTTTGTGATACAATTCCTAAGCCTTATGTCAATTACTTTTTCAAAGATTTTCCCTAAGACTGAAAGCAGCGATATTGGTCGATAATTACTGATATTTTTGAATCACCTGATTTGTGAATTGCAATAACCACTGTTTCTTTCATAATTTCTGGATATTCTCGTGTACTTATGCATCTATTTATAAATCTTACTAGAGGTCGATTGATCAAGTCTTTAATCAATTTTATGTCAGTCACAGTTATATTATCAGCCCCTGGCCCAGGGGCCCTGGGGCTGTGTTAGATTTCAGATCTGTAAATATTTGCAGTTATTCCTCTTCTGTAGTTGGTTTCAAGAAAAACGATCGTTGATTTATTTCGTTTCGAATGGAGTAGATGCGAAAGTTATCATTGCATTGAGTAAGCCTACTTCCTGTCTCAATAAAATGCTTATTCAACGCATTTACAACTTCTATAGGATCGACTGCAGTTCTTCAGCTGTTTTTTTGAAGTGAAACTTCTTTAGTGGGGCTCATTTGAAAAATTTGTAACGCAAAACATGAAACGCTTTTTTTAATTAGGATCTAGAATAGCTACAGTAAATTATATATTAAATAAAAGTACTCAACAAGCAGAGTGTGCTGAAGTTATCAGCTTTGAGATCGGGTAACCAAAAGCTGAGATATAAGGGTGGAAAGATTTTCTATTTTTACAATTTTGTCAAGCAATGCACTGATCAATTACAAAAGCCTTGCTGCAGCGACGAAAATTACGTTGATTGTTTTCTAAGGATTTCGTCATAAGAAATTAGTGCACACGTTTTTGCTTATAACTTCTTTCATAAAAAAAAAATTTTAATTATTTTGATTAGGTTAGCTTAGAAAATCATGTCAAATACTATTTCATATAAATTTGAATTCTCATATATTATTTTGCAGTAAAATAAAAATGCGTAAAAAAAATTATAAAATTTTTTCAAATAACCCGCAATATACATTCAAAAGGATTGTAATGGATGCTAAAGTTAGCATAAATTCTGTATCCCTGGTAATAAAAAATTTTAATGCAGACTTTAGCATGAATTAAAAGTAGAGAACGCGCTGGAAAAAAGGTTGTGGTGACTGTAATAACGCAAAGAAGGTCGTAACCATGCTCATGAAAAGTCCCAACCTTTCAGGAAGAATAACCACTCAGCTAGCAGATTCCTCCGAATCATTTGTGCAAAGAGTGAAAGGAGAGGGTAGGCTGAAGACCTACAATGTACAAAAAGTGCCGGATCGGAATGCTGAAAAAAATTGCGAATCAAAAATACGCGCTAAAAAACTGAGTAAAGATTTTGTGTTCAAATTCGAATGTTGCATTATAGATGACGAAATGTACGTCCTTTCCGAGATTTCTCAGCTTCCTGGCCAAGAACTTTATTTTGAGCATGCTAGGGGGCATGTCCCAAAAAGTTAAAATACAACAAAAAAATAAAAAATTTCCCAGAAAATTTCTTGTTTAGCGGACTATTTGCAATTGTGGTAAAAGAAACCAAAGTTTCGTGACCACAGGCACAATCAACATAGAAAACAACATCATGGAGTGTTTCAAAAGAGGCTTCGGCAATTTTTAAGAGATCATTAGGTATCTTCCCTTTATTGGCCTGATCTTGATTCATGTCACTACAGTAAAGCGGCTCTTGAGTGGCACCAGTAAAATAAAATTACTTTTGTCCCTAAAGAATCGAACCCACCCAATTGCCCTGAACTCCTGCCAATCGAGAGATATTGGGTTCTAGTGAATAGGCAATTAAAGGCAACAAACGCTACATGCAAGGACATAACTGATTTAGAACGCAATTGGTGGGCGTCAAACCAAAAGATCCCAAAAAAATACCATCACAGCACTAATAAGAGGTGGCCCAAGAAAGCAGCTTCAAAATTAATATTTTTACTATTATTTTCTTTATTTGAATTAAATTTGCATTAAAAAAATATAATTGTTTTTAAAATTGAATCTGTGGTTACTGAGATATATTTATTTTTCAATGCACTAATTTCTTATGACGCACTCCTTATCACTTACCGAGTACCGATCGGAAATCGTGCAAGAGTCGACACACTTCGTGGGTTTAAAGAGCTTTGAATTTTGGTTTTATGCAGGTGTTCTGAATAATGGCATGGCCTACTCAATCAAATGCTATCGCATAAGTTTATTTTATGTTTATTGCGTGGACATAAATGCAATGAAAAAACAAAAACAATTAAGCGAAATTAAATACAGTAAAATCTTTTTTTACACGGTAGGTACGTTCCTACGAAAACCGTTTAAATCAAAAACGTGTCAAAAAATACACGATTCATATGTAAATTTGGGGATCTATTCCACAACTTTAGAAAATCGTGTAAAATGAAAAAAATTCAAATATTTTCTTAAAAAACCGTGCAAAAAAGTGATATTAAACTCCATTAAGTAATAATAAAACAAAACAATTCATATTTATTACAAGAAAATAAATTTAGTTTACAGATTAAATTCAATCCATAAGTACAAAAAAATAAAAAATCAAAAAGATTAGAAAACAAGAGTACAGCTACCCATCGCTAGTTGATAACAATCGTGTATGTGTAACAAAAAAAAAAAAACCTTTAGAAAACCAAACTGCGATAGAATGCGACGAAAATGTTTATTAAAATAATAAAAATTGACGGCATCTAGAATATCTACAACAGAAAATGATACATCAAATTAAAGTACTCATCGAGCTGAGTGCACTAAAACTATCAGCTTCGAGATTGGTTAATCAAAAGCTGCGACATAAGCGTGGAAGATTTGCTATTTCTTAAAATTTTTCAAGTAATTCACTGATTAACTACCAAAGCCTTGCTGTACCTATTCTAGATTTTCGTCTCATTTTTTCGCAGTTTCACTTCTACCGCGTGTGAACTGCACACATGTTTTTTTTTGGAATTCGTGTTAAATCAAAAATAACGTGTAAAAAAATTTAAAATTTCTTCTTGACGAACCGTGTTATTTCAAAATCGTGTAAAAAATGACCGTGTAAAAAAAGATTTTACTGTATAACAAAAAAAAAATACTAAAACTGCGATAGAAAGCGACGAAAATGTTTATTAAAATGATAAAAATTGACGGCGTCTTCTAGAATATCTAGAGCAGTAAATGATATATCAAATTAAATTAATTAAAGTACTCATCGAGCTGAGTGTACTAAAACTATCAACTTCCAGATCGGTCAATCAAAAGCTGAGACATAAGCTTGGAAAGATTTGCTATTTCTTAAATTTTTTCAAGTAATTCACTAATTAACTTTGGTAGTACACGGAAAAAACACCAACTCAAATTTTATTAAAAATTAATAGGAGATTATAAAAATTAGAATCTGAAAACAAATATTACTCTTTTATAGTAATAAATAAAAAATCCTTATTAAAAATTCTATTCTAGTTTGTAAATATTTTCATTTTACATTTTTTAATAAGTGCATATTAAAAATTATGTTCATCATTTTAATTATCACCTAAAAACTTTGAAATTTTACAAAGAATTTATTAAATTTTAATAAATTGTCACATTAGAATTTTTATATATTTCATATTGTAATTTCATTTATAATTTTTAAAAAGTAGTTATAGAAAAATTATTTCAAGATTATTAATGTTTATTATATTGAATTTTATTTCTCTTTTGTGTTTAATTTGTACTCTGTTTGAGTTCTCAACATGTTCATGCAAAAAAATAAATATATAAGGCTTGCCAAACTCTTACTAATTGGCTTTGAAGTAATGTGTTGAACCGAATTGGGACAGGGTCGGGAAAGCGGCAACGAAAACTCGCTGGCCGTCCCAATTTTGTTCAACACACAAAAAATTTTAAAAATAAATTTGTGTTATTATTATTTCATCATAAAAACTTTATAAAGTACCTTTTAAAAAATAGTACAGTCCTTTTAAAATATAGTAAATTATTGCAGAAATTTTAAAATCTACTTTGTAAAAATTAAAAACTTGCATTCGAAAAATTAATGCCTGCTTGATGCAATTTTTATATTACTCTTAGTAATTTTTAATAGACACTCGAACCGTTTCTAAATTACTAAATTACCTACTAATTTTTCTTAAATTTTGATTAATATTTACAATAATTTCGAGTTTCGTTTTTTCCGTGTACCTTTTCTAGATCCCGTCAACATTTATCATTTTAATAAAACATTTTCGTCTCATTCTCTCGCAGTTTCACTTCTACCCCGTGTGAACTGCACACATGTTTTTTTATATTTAAACCTTCTTTTATAACACTCCATATTTTACGCCCATCAGTGCCAGCAGCTTTAATTTTACAATTAAATTAGTTCTATTTTGCAGTTTTTATATCTTTTTTAATAGCAGCTTCTAACTGTAGAAATGCAGTTTTAATGTACATATCACTAGAAGAGGCTTTTTGTTTTTTAAACAATTTGTTCTCTTTTTTTTTTTTATTGACTATTTCAGCATTTATCCAAGTAATATTTTCACGAGTTCTAAAAGTTTTGTAACTGGTGCTTACTGTTTTTTGCTATTTTAATCAATTGCACTATTATTTTTACCATATGCGCCTTTTCCTTTATTTTTCTGTACACTGTGAAAAACAGTGCCTTGAGGTCGCATTTAAGTCAGTGGCTGGTTGGCAGATCTGGTTGACATTGGTTATGTCAATGCAATTAGAAATTGGCTTTACTACTTTATGGCAAAGTGCTGCCTCTGTTACTTCTAATTTAACTACAGTATTATTATGTATCACCGGATAAACTTGAACATAGTCACAAGTTGTGCTTAAAAACGAAATTTTTAAAACATAATATATCATGGTATTATTTTGTAATATCTTAATTTTTGAAGAGCTTAATATATCGCTTATACTTACCTGCACATGCTCGGTGTCGGTTATGTGTTTTAACCAATATTCATGTACATACATATGTGCACTAGACCGTACCTCAAAAAAAAAAATTTCTCGGTACACCAGCAAATCCGAAGCATTTTTGCAAGGTAATTTCGAAAAAAAAATTTTTGTTTTTTGGACGAAAATAGAGGTCGCGCATTTGAGAAAAACATCATATCTTCGGCATTTACAGTCCGATCTTAAAGTATGATATATCAATGTTTTTGTCTTGAGTAGACCAACTTTTTGATCCAACGATCCTTGACATCAAGTGCCCCGTTTTTGAACTTACCCAACATATCTCAGTTTCTACCACCCTAATGTACCATCCTAATGTCAGAAAATTAAAGCTTGTAAAAAATCATTAAATTTTTTCCAACTGAAGTATTTCGATTACTCCATTAGAACTATTTTTAAAAATGTTTTTAAAGTTTTTTTTACCGAACGTAGGGGTCGTCTTATTAAATTTTACGTATTTATAGTTAGTAGTGCTAAAATGATTTCTAATCGAATGATAGTTGGAATAATACCGTTATTACTCTCTTAATGTATTTTGTTATTGCTATTCATTTTACCTGTGAGATACATATCAGTTGGAAATGCGTCTATATTTTTTCCCGCTAAAGTTATAAAATTTAATTGAATGTTTTGTTATAATGATAACGGACCCAAATCTAAGACCGGATTTAGAAATTTGCCGCCCTAGGCAGTTGCTATTAACGCCTCCCCCTTCAAAACTTCTTCAGTGGTGGAATAAGTTTGGTAAGAAAAGCTTTTCAATCAATAAAATGCACTTTTCTGAGAGCAAATATTTTATTTTACTACAGTCAGTAGCCTTATAATCATGAAGTATGTAAGTATATGACCTATGTTATTCAACAATTACCATTATAATTATTGGTTTAAATTTTTACGTTTTGATTTTCGGATAACAGAGTCATTGATAATGTCATCACAATGTAAAGACATGAGCAAAGCTGACTCTATTGTTAACAAAGCAAGTGCGTTCAATCGTTCTGCAACCAGTTTTGATCTCAAGTAATTTTTCACTAGCCGATCGATCACCAATGTTCAGTTATAATGACATTTTTCCCTTATATTGTGGGTAGGCGTGGCAACGAAATAGGCGGGAAATTCAATTCCCACCAATAAAAAAATTTTTTCAAAGTTTCCGCCAATATTTGTTGCCCGTATGGTAAATCCAGGATGCATTCGTCAAACGTTTGGTCCACTAATAGATCATTTTATAAATTTTGAGAATGACTCATATTTCAATATGATCAATTGGCTCAAATTCGAAGTGACTGAGCCGCCATGCTTGAAGTTATTCACGCAAGACCAGCTGGAAGCATTACAATATTCAAAAGAAATAATCAAATTAGGGGCCAGTATTACGTAACGCACTTAGGGGGGGGGGGGGGGTTCGAACAATGCGTTACGCTGCGAGTTAAAAATCTCTTGTTATATTTATTAACGCGACTAAAACAAAACAGAAGTCGCTAAAATGACTTTCCGGTACATTGGGCAACATAATTGTGACTTTTAGGTAAACATGATCACTTGGGTGATACCATAACATTTAAGGAGAAGGAGGGAGGTCAAATATCTTCAAAAATTGCGTTACGTAATACTTGAACGACCCTTTACCAGGTTAGTGCAAGAAAATAACTTTATTTCATAGCTATCTTTGCTAAACTTAATTGTTTTCACAGTATATCCATTCCTGTCTCAAAACACAGAGCGTTTTGTTCAAGTAGTTCATGAATCTGCAATGGCGGTCACCGAAGAACATGTTTTGTATGGGCCATATTTTATTTAAGCTCGAGAGCCGCCAAAAATACAGTCAACTTGAATCACGTCGAAATATGGTCGATTAAAATTCTATACTTTTTATAACGATTTTCGATGCCACTGTAAAACTATTGTAGATAGAAAGACAACAGTAGAGCTTAGAGAAAAGTAACTTGATAAATAAATTAAAGTTTTAACATACATAAATAAGTTTTCTCACTATAAAAGCTCCATGTTTTGTTAAAATGATAAAAAGAGCGAATGAAATTGTACCGTACGGTGCGATTTTTCGAGATGCTGGGCAACGGCTCCAATACACTTTATTTAATTTTTTTTTAGTTCATGTTGTAGATCTGGTGTGTTCTTAAAGTCAATGACCTTCGCAGCAAAAAAAAAATTCGTCTCCTGGAGACAAAAACATCATGTTTAATATCCGATTCTAAATACCGAAGATATGACGAAAAATTTAATAAGGGGACCCCTACGTTCGGTAAAAAAACTTTAAAAACATTTTTAAAAATAGTTCTAATGGAGTAATCGAAATACTTCAGTTGGAAAAATTTAATGATTTTTTACAAGCTTTTATTTTCTGACATTAGGGTGGTAGAAACTGAGATATGGTGGGTAAGTTCAAAAACGGGGAACTTGATGTCAAGGATCATTGAATCAAAAAGTTGGTCTACTCAAGACAAAAACATTGATGTATCATACTTTAAGATCGGACAGTAAATGCCGAAGATATGATGTTTTTCTCAAATGCGGGACCTCTATTTTCGTCCAAAAACCAAAAAATTTTTTTTCGAAATTACCTTGCAAAAATGCTTCGATATGCTGGTGTACGGTGAACTTTTTTTTTTGCCTGTAAGGTGGTACGGTCTAATGTGCACTCAAAATGTCGCATTCATGAATTTATTCATGTACGAATTGTCTTTAAATTTTTTTCATTCGCTCATGCACATGAATGCACGAATGAAAATAGTTCTTTATTGAACCGCACACAAATATGTATCTGTTTCTTTTCACAAACGAGAATCATTCATAAAAGAATTAATTTAAGCCAACAATTTTTCCATCGTTCATAAATGAATGCGAACGATGTGAGAAGGCACGATAAGCGTTCGTACATGTACAAATTTTCTGTCGCTCATAAATGTGCGCGTAAAGAAAATGATGTCTATCACGAAGAAATGAATGCGTGCAATCAGCGTTGTATTCGATGGAAAAAGGCTGAAAATGGATTTTGGAAGTGACGGGTGGTCCCCAACCCTCCTAAAGGTGTGTTTTTGACCCATTATTCGAAATATATTTTACTACACGAATCGATGAGAAAAGGCTGAAAATGGATTTTAAAAGTGACGGGAGGTTGCCGACCGCCGCACAGTGTCTTGCTTTTCAAAAAAGCGTTGCAAAAATCAATTTTAGTGTGGGTCTGTTTGACAAATTTGATACTCGCATCGAATAGTGAAATGTCTAGAGGTGATAAATTTTAAATTTCAACCCACTCGGATAAGTAGTTTAGTTTTTACACTTAGTCAAAGTGGAGACATTTTTGAAGTTTGCAAAAAATTAATTTTTTTGGATAAAAATTTCATGTTTGAGCTGAGAAATTCAACAAATGCTGAGAGAAAAATATATATTTTTTTTTTGTAAAAGCATTATTGGTTTTAATTTAACAAAAAAAAATTAGTCCACCAAATTTTTTTTTTTTGTTTTTGTGTTTTTTTTTTTTTGAAACACTGTTTTTAGCGATGTTTTTGAGCTTTAATATGAGTTTAAAAATAAACTTCACAAAACTTCAAGCTGAGCTATCACACAAATCATTATTAACTCTTCCTTAACATATCCCCAGAACAAACTAGGCACCGGTGTTTGCCCGTTTGGGTGCTAGAGCGATTTTTATCGACAAACCTGTGGATATAGCACCCTAAGTCCATACGCATATTAGAAATATTAATTCTTAAACCTTTAACTAGAAAACATTTAATTAGGTGTGCAATGCCTATTTCATTGGTCATAGTTCATTATTAAAACCGTTTAAATAAAACTACAACCACGCCCACTTTTTTTAATAGTGTGCGAACCATTGTGTTTTGGTTAAAAACTACCTCTTATAGTTTTGGAATTTATTATATACAATAAGACCCCTACTAAAAACTTTTCTGATTGCACTAATCCTGTTGAAGGTAAAATTCCTGAAATCTTAAAATTTACGTAAGGATTACAGGAACAGGTAAAAAGATGTCAAACGATTTGTGTAGAGAAAAACCAAACTAAAATTTTAATTTTTTGCTAAATTATACCGTAATTAAGTAATTTTTATTACCCCTTTTAGTGAATTTCGCATTACAGGTACTTTATGATTGGGAAATACAGGTAGTGCAATAGTCTATCTAAGGATCTTAAGAGTAGGGTAGAACAAAAGAAAAATTAAAGTGTATATAAAGTCGTTCCGAGGCGTAATAAATTTATTCCTACAGAGATCTCTTCTTAACTTATACTACGAAAAAATTGAAAAATTCAACATGTACATAAAAAATGAAACATTATTCCAACTATTTCAAAGCTCATCAAGTCAATCAGAGTTCATATTGGCCGTAAGAAATTATCTTCAGATTACCGCAAATAGTTTTTCAAGGCATAAGATGTCTGAATTTGAAAAAATTTTATCCAACTTATATTGGAATATAAACTGAAAATGGACAAGCACAAATCTTACAAAAAAGAACTTTATTACAAAATATCAAGATTGACTGCAAAACAATAATCACTTCGACATGGACGAAATAGCAGGCATATCCGACGAACAACCAACCACATCTAAATCTGCAAGAGGAAGACCTCAAAAACTAATTGACGAGTGTTCAGAATTTACAAAAAAAAGAAAAATTATGGATTGCACAGAAACTATCCCTGTGGACCACCTTTCCACAGCCTTGGCAGTAAAATATAGTAAAGGTGAAGAAAAAATAAAAGCAGATATAACTAAAGCAGTCCTACATGCAAGTCCAATTCGAGCAAAAAGGATTAAAAACAGCATCGCTACTCCGCCGAATACACATCCCACCAAATACACTAATGACGATGCCTTGGCTTTGTTTATGGACTTAGGACTATCAAAAAACAAATACATTTTGTTACGAAATTCTTTAAGGAGACATAACGTTGATATTCCACCAGCCTATTCCAACATTACAGCAGCTAAAAAAATGACCGTTCCATCCAACTGTGAAATCACGGATGTATCAGCTCAAGTAAGGCTACAAGATATGATGGATCATACTGCAAATGCGAATTATAGACAGCATAAATGAGAAAGATCTGAGCACCTTTCCAGACAAACTTACGTTATTAAGCAAATGGGAATGTAATGGTTCATCTGGGCAAAGCGCTTACAAGCAAATAATCGTTTCACCGAATGGAGAGCATGTATCAGATGGAAATATGCTCATGGCTTCAATTGTTCCGCTAAGGTTAAAGAGTGAAATCGTGGATCATTGGAAAAATCCCCGCTCTTCATCAGTTCAACTTTGCCGAACTCTAATGTTCCAGTATGCAATGGAAACACCAGAGCTGATTTGAACAACTGTAAATAACATAAAAGATCAAATTGCTGTAATTCAACCAACTCAACACCAAATTAATGATAAAAAGTTTATGATTGAACATGAATTCTTTTTAACTATGGTTGATGGCAAAGTATTGAATGAGTTGACAAACACGAAATCAACACTATCGTGCGCAATATGCAAAAGAACCCAAAAAGACTTCCAAAATTTTGATGAATCACTTGAAGAAGAGCATAATTATGAATTTGGAATTTCACCACTGCATGCAAGAATAAGGTGTATGGAATTCATTTTGAAACTGGCGTATACAATTCCAGAAGATAGTAGTGATTTAAAGAAGTTTCTTATAATCAAAGAGGAAATAGCTGATAGGAAGAAAAAAAATTCAAGCTGCGTTTTATGCAGAAATTGGAAATTGGAAAGTTGATCAACCAAAACAAGGGTTTGGTAATACCAATGATGGAAACACTTCCAGAACATTTTTTGAAAAGGATGAAGTTACAGCACGAATTACTGGAGTTGATAAAGAGATAATTAAAAGACTACAAGTCATATTAAATGTTTTATGTTGCAAGGAAAAAGTTGACGCAAAAAAATATGGAGAGTTTGCAACAAAAACTGCGGAACTGCTGCTTAAAAAATATCCGCATAAAAAACTTACACCTACGGTTCACAAAATTCTGGCCCATGGTGAAAATATAATAGAGTTTGAGCCTTTACCAATTGGTGAACTATCAGAAGAAGCACAGGAATCCAAAAACAAAGATTACAAAAAATACAGATATCTCAACACGTGCAAGATATCAAGAAAGCGACAAAACCAGGACTTTTTTAACATATTGGCCGCCTCGTCTGACCCAATTATTACATCTCTAAGGCACACCCATCATCAAAAGAGCTGAAAGAATGTTACTCTCAAGAAATGTTAAGTTTATTATATAGCCATTCAGATACTGTTGATTACTTTGAAAGAAATTAAATTGTTAATTTAAGTAATAAAAAAATATTTAGCTTATAAATAAAAAAAAAGTAAATATCTCACCAAAATTTAAATTTATTAATTTTTTTTTCTCCACATTACAATATGTAAGAGGGCTTTGGGCCTGTTTATTATATATATAAGCATAACCATCAATAAAGAAAAAAAAAATAAAAATCCGCTTTGAATGTTTTTACAATTTTAGTTTTATATACTAAGCCCAAGCACATTTCTATCACACTTTCCAGCAGTTTTCAATGTCTACTTGCGACAAAAAAAGCATAAATTAAATTTTTAGATGCATAAGATATGTAATTTTTCCTCCCTACAAAAAACTCAACTTCAACAATCAATTGCGTCGGATTCTGCAAACCTATTTCAGCAAAATTTATTACTGTATTAACTATAAGAATTCCCTATCATATAAAAAAAAATAAAATTATCAAAAAATCTTTATTCGTTCAGAAGTTATTATTTTTTGCAATCAAAAAAGTCATATCGAGCCACTGTGCGCCGTAAAGGGGTGTTTTTGACCCATTTTTGCAAACATTTTACAGTCGAATATAGAATTTTTCAGTCAAAAAAAAAATACGGATAAACTTATTCGTGCAATATAATTTTTACTGAACTAAAGAAACTTTGTTTAACTGAGAAATATATTATGAAGAAAGTCATCTCAATTTTAAAATACTTTTACACGGATTGTTCCTCGAAACATAATTTGAATTCTCACTTATTTAAAAAGTCTAAGTACGATCTTTTCACGATTTAAAATCGAGTTCAATAACAAGAAAAATTAATTAAAATTTCTTGCAGCGCTGACGTTTCGAGGATTATTTGTCCTCTTCTTCAGGGCGTCAATTTATTAACTAAACAACATTGAAAAAATTTTTTAACAAAAATTTTTTTACAACAATAATAATAAATACAACATAAATTTTGTTAACATAGTTTTTTTATACAGAGTGAGAAAAGAGAATATCAGTTTTGAAATTGAGAGAATTAAATTATTGTAGTTTAAAGCTAGTAGATAGTTTGTGCTGATTTTGTCACAGTTCTCTTTTCTGTTCATAGTTCTGTTAAGACCACCACGGTGGTCTTTAAAAAATTTTAATTTTTCGAAATACCACCCGCGATTATTTTCAGGGATAATGTTGGGGGACCCTTCCAGAGTCAAAATACGCGAACCGTGAAATCGAACGTCCAGCCGTTTTTTGTCTCGACTTTTTAATTTTTTTAACGATTTTTTGAGTAAATTTCAGTGTTTATATACATTTGAGCAGTTCAAAATAAAAACTTTTTGATTTTTTTCACGATGTGTCAGTGGAATACAATAGCCCTATATGTCTAGACAAAACAACCCACAAGGATTTTCATCAATTTTGAAAACTGGATTGCCGCCGCCTGTTTTAAGTTGCCTACCCATTTTCGAGAATATTGATTTAAAAAATGGTGCAAGCTAAAGAGTTTATCAAATTTTGCAACAAAGTGGGTATGCTTTTCGTACTATTATCAATCGAGGAATTCGAATCCGTGATTACTTTTTCTTCTTCTTCGGACCAAAATTAAAAAATGCCGATTTTCTACTTTCAAGTTGCAAAATCTTGATATAATATTTTACCGCCAATCTAGTGGTACATTATTTTTAATATACCTTTATTTGCTTAAGAGAAAACCGTAATCCGCATATCAATATCTTCTTTCAAAACCAAGATATCTGCATTTTTCTAAATTAATAGACCTGAAATTTTTTGATTCGGCGTTGACATACAGCTATGAATATATAAATGTCACATTTTTTGATATTTTCTTTGTTATGCTACAGTATCGTAAATAATATTAACAAACAACAAGTTTTTGGTTTTTTGCAAAGATATATCCTTCATATTTAATAATAATATGAACTTCACTAATAATCCATTCAGAAAAAAAAAAAATTATCGAAATGTAAAAAACCGATGAAATGAGCGGGACACATAAATGGCACAAATTGGAAAAAAAGAGAAAATGTCGTGTTAAAATTGCATTTGATGACGTCTTGGTATGCAAAAACATTTAGATCATTGGGATATTGTACTGTAGCCTCTGTTTTTGATGGCAGCTTCACACGTGCGACCCACACTCTCCACATTTCTCCGCATTTTGTTTTGGATATGGCATACCAATCTTTCCGTGCGGCAGACCAAAGATCGTCCATATTTGTATAATTTTTTTCACGATTTCAACCTTGACCTCGTTCTACAGGTTCTCTATTGGATTTAAGTCAGGGCTCCTGGCTGGAAAATCCAAAAAATCGATCTTTTCCGCACAAAACCCATTATTTAGTACTTTGGAGGAGTGTTTAGTGTCATTATACTGCAAAAATGTCCACTTAATTGGCATGAAATGGAGTGTATATGAATCCACATGGTTTGTCAATGTGCCCAAATATTGAAACTTATCCATTTTGTTCTTGATTTTTATAAGCGAGCCTACACCAAGCCAAGCAAATGCACTGCAGATCTTTGCAATAAACCAAACAATTTGTTGTTTGTTAATAATATTTACGATACTGTAGCATTAGAAAGAAAATATAAAAAAGTGTGCCAATTATATATCCATAGCTGTACATTAGAGCGGTTCAAAATAAAAACCTTTTAATTTTTTTCACGATGTGTCAGATTACAATAGCCCTATATGCCTAGACAAAACAACCCATAAGGATTTTCATCAATTTTGAAAACTGGATTGCAGCCGCCTGTTTTAAGTTGCCTACCCATTTTCGAAAATATTGATTTAAAAAATGGTGCAAGCTAAAGAGGTTATCAAATTCTGCAACAAAGTGGGTATGCTTTTCGAACTATTATCAATCGAGGAATTTGAATCCGTGATTAGTTTTTCTTCTTCTTCTCTTTTTCTTATAAAAAAATTGAGAATTGCCCGGACAAAAATTAAAAAATGCCGATTTTCTACTTTCAAGTTGCAAAATCTTGATATAATATTTTACCGCTTATGAGAAAACCGTAAACCGCATATCAATATCTTCTTTCAAAACCAAGATATTTGCATTTTTCTAAATTAATAGATTTGAAATTTTTCGATTCGGCGTTGACTTACAGTATTGGCCAAAACTAAAGCACCCACTCAGTACATTTTTTTCAAATCATAATTTTTTCGTGAAAACAACGTTTTTGAACCGTGTTGTGAATTTATTATATATATTTATACTTTTATTATTGACAGGCAAAAATTTAAAAAATTCAGCGTCATAAATAAAAAGTTATAATCAAAGGAACATTTTAAGCCAGAAACCTTAACGGACAAAACTAAAGCACCGCCACTGTAAAGAACGGTGGTGGGAATGTAATGGTTTGCGGTTTCTTCTTTGGTCTTAAGCAAATAAAAATACATTAAAAATATTGTACAACGGGATCAGTGGTAAAACAATATTGATCGATTTTGCAACTTGAAAGCAGAAAATCGGTATTTTTTGTTTTTTTTTCGGTCAATTTTAAATTTTTTTATAAGATGCAAAATCTTGATTGTTATGCTTATCTGAAGCTGAACCAATATTTAGAAACAGTGTGCCATTAGTTTGAAAAAAAAAAAAATTTTCCCTCAAAAAGTAACAACTTTGCGGATTTGCCCATAGATGAAATACGCATTATAACTTTATCTGGATTCCAGAACCAGAAATAAGCGATATTTTTTGTTTACATATTTGCGGCTAGCATCAATGAAGCTAAAAAGAAGTTTATTAAAAAATGTGAACGGCTTAAGCAAAATTATGCAAAATATTTATTTAAACTATTTATATTAATTTATATGTTCCTTAATTCACAACATTACGTATGATAACTCAGAAAAACTACACTGTATTCTTTGTAGAACTATTATTCGTACAGAGAACGTTTGGAAAGTACATATCAACACTAAAGCTCACAAACTAAACTTAGAGGCTGCAAAGAGTTTGAAAGACGGTGCTTCAAATCCATTACTTAAATCTAAAGAACTTAATTCTTTTCAAAAAGAGATCGATTCCAATTGTCTGCATCAAACGTCACAACAAGTATTAAATGCAAATATAGTGGAACCAAGAATTCCTTCAACGACTCAGCTGCTAACTAGTGACTTGTTACCAGAAGGATTTTTCGATGACCCTTTTAAAGATGCCAAAATTCGCAACACAGAATATAAAGATCCGCAAGATGAAGAGTGGGAACGGTTTAAAAAAGAAATTAAAGAGGAGTCGAATTTTTCAAATACAATTATAGCTGGTGAACAGGATGAGGCAACTGTTGAGCGCCAGCTGAAAGAAATTGACGAGCAAATTGAAAATTGGTCTAAAGTTGTATTTTTGGAAAAAAAGAAGGAATTGACTGTAAGATGTAAGCAAGAAAATAAAAATCTTAATAAGGTCTTCCAAGATGAATTATCCAGTGAGGAGAGTGATTCATTTGATGAGTATTTGGATTGGAGATCAAAGAAAATAGCTTAAATATATTATATTTTTCAATACAAATCAAAAATTGTTATCTTTGTACTTACATTTTTTTTATCTTCTAAAGCAAGGGCATTTACATAGTGAAAATGCGCCAAACCTGGCACAAGCTTAAATGACAAAAATCACCAAAACACACCATATTTTCAGATAAGTTTAAATTCTCGTTTCTGATAACCTCCAAATTTGCAGCTATATTCTTAAGTCTTATAGCGCCACCTATTCTTAACTTTACATTCGAATCGACGACATGTAGTGTTTTGTATAAAAATACACTTAGACAACATTGCCTCTTAAATCTTTTTCTTTTTGTTTGTCTTCATATTCTCTAAAAAATATTAATATTTAATATAATAATATTTGAAAGCTTTAGTTAGCAAAATACTAAAAAGATGAAACCTAATTAAATTCTGTAATAATCATAGACAATTAAGTACACCAGGGCCCCGCTTTGCGTCGCTAACTCGCTCCACGAGTAGAGACACAAACTGAATTTTGACGCAAAGCGAAAAACTTATATTACTTACACTAAAAATTTAAGTTTTATGTTTGGTTTATTCGTTTATACATTTAATAAATATTTGAAAAAAGAAACATACAACACAATCGCAGGCTAAGTTGTCATGGCAGCGAGGAAAAAATTACAAAAAAGCGAGGATTTGGTTTTTTTTTGAACCGACGCAATAGCGAATAGACGCATTTTATGTGCATTACTCCATAAACACACGCGTTTTTAAATGAAATTTCAAATGCTTTGCTGCATGCATCCTTTTTGTGTGTTTTACCCTTTTTCTATAAATCTATGAACATAAAATATAAAAAAAAAATTCTTGGAGCATATTAGAATTATTAGGGTTAATCCGTCATGAGTCTTAAAACCGTTCAGAAATCCGTTCTTGTTTATTATTTCCCCAAAAATCCGTTCAAAACGGATAAATCCGTGCATCTGAAAGGACTGATTATTAAGGAGGAGAGTTTATTAAAACGGCAATGATAAAGAAATATTTTTCAGCTGCACTCCTGTTACGCTCAAGTTTCTTCCATAAGTTTAATAAAAAAATTTAATTTAATTAGGGTCGCCGTTTCGGTCTCTTCGTTAACCTTTTACCATATCCCTCCATAATTAAGGGAGATTTTCACAGTTGGCACCAGAAATGCGGATCACCAAAAAATAATAAAAGAGGGAATATAGTTTCCAAATTTATAGATCGATCGCGCCTTATTCTTTTAAACAATGGAAAGCCGACTAACTTTAGCACCCACCACACACTAACGCACTTAGAGCTCACACTGTGCTCCCCTACATTAGCTATACAATCAAACTGGAAAGTTGCATGGTAGCGACCATTTCCCTATTATAACTACTCTTTTTGATGCCCAAACTAGTTTTCCTCAAGTCTACAGACCAGAGATGTTGCGAATATTCGCATCCGTATCCGCAATTGCGGAGCTTCCGCATTGATTTGGACATCTGCATCCGCAATAATCAATGCGGATGTTCATGCGGATGCATCAAAAGTTGTATTGAACTATTGAAACCTTTTGAGGAAGCCTCACGGGAGCTAAGCAGCTTACATGCACTTATTTCAGATGTAATTCCTATAATTCAGATGCTTGAAAAAAAAGTTGATGACTATTTGGCAAGATCACACAATTTTGATCCAATTTTTATCGACACCACGAGGCAGTGTTCCTAACGAACAACTGTTTAGTAGCGCAGGTCTAATTTACGAATCTCTGCGTAATAAGCTTGACCCCGAAAAAGCGGCAATTTTTCTATTTATTAAATATATTGCTCCAATTTTTAACTTTTCGTACTAAACAATAAATATTTAATAAAATTTACTTCTTTTCTTCATATAATATAGTTCATATATAAAAATTACTTATAAAATTATAAAAAATTTTAAGATCCGCATCCGCATTCGTGTCCGCGGATGTGAACCTTCAAAAATCCGTATCCGCATCCGTGGATATGAAAAAATCTGCATCCGCAACATCCCTGCTACAAACCCCGTTGTAAAATAGCACAAGCGAACTGGAATTGTTATCAAGAGCAACT
Source organism: Meiosimyza platycephala (assembly GCA_963662105.1). Classification (NCBI taxonomy): domain Eukaryota; kingdom Metazoa; phylum Arthropoda; class Insecta; order Diptera; family Lauxaniidae; genus Meiosimyza; species Meiosimyza platycephala. The sequence goes on along the minus strand of OY759209.1, from coordinate 55,367,633 downwards.
GAATTGTTGTCACTCAGTACGACCAGTAAGTCAAAACATAAATAAAGAAGCAGCTAATATTCATAGAATCATTCTGCAAAGTGCAAACTATAAATCTAATCTATACCACAATCACGCCCACACAATCGCATCCACAACGTTCCTTCCCAGCAAACATTCTGACTCTTTTTAGAGTCAGATATGAATCATAATTCTGAGCATATACACTCATTATGAGTTCATAAAAGAGTCAGAAATGTGTGTATTTCCGTTCTTGGGAGGGCACACAGAAATGAGTCAGAAATAAGACTCATATTAGAGTCTGATATGAAACGATTCTGAGTCTGAAATATAAATGTTTTCACTCTTTTTGGAGACATATGTGACTCATGATTCAAAGTTTTTAAGAGTCAAAAATTAGACTCATATTAGAGTCTGAAATTTGAAACTATTCTGAGCCAAAAATATCAATATTTTGACTCTTTTTGGACACATATGGGACTCATAATTCAGAGTTATTACGGTCTGCAAAAAAACAAGCTTCCATTAAAGAGATAAAAAACTCTTTTCATTTTGATAGACAATTGTCTACTATCATTTTTTATTACAATCAGTACAGTGTTTTTTGCGCCAAAGCGTTACAATTGTTTAAAAAAATTTCAAGTAAGCAATTTTATATAAAGAGTACAGATCTCAGCAATTGTGTTTAGCAAAATTGATACAATGAGGTCAGAACTTTAACCACCTTTAAATAATATATATTGTAGCGAAATTTGGTTTATGCCAGAATATTCTCGTAATAAAAATTAAACGATATTAGCTAGCATCACTGACCGTAAGAAAATACTTGCATCACTGACCGTAGAAAAATACGTGCATCACTGACCGTAGAAAAATACTTGCATCACTGACCGTAGAAAAATAACACCATCTAGCGACATTTAGCATGTTTTCTGTACTATAAATGATAAAGTGGTACGACATTATCAACGTCGATAATCGCTATCTAGAAGGCACTGGAAACGACATTCTAGACAACGGCAGATGGTTCTAGCAAATGATGACTTTAGTATAAAAGGCTGTCATATGAGCAGCAGAGACACAGTTGATATTGAACAGTGGAACACAGTGGATCTTAAGTGAAAACATTTGAATTTAAGTACTAAAGTGATATAGTGAATTTTAAGTAATAAAGTATAACGTTTGTGTATACAATTTGAATGTAAAGATTAAATAAACAATTGTACTGTGTAAAAACTAACGTTTGTGATTTAAATAAACAATTTTATAATTAAATAAAGATTGATTAGTAAACAATCCAGTGATCGAACTCAGAAAAGTGTAAGAGATTGAAATTACTGTCAAAGGGACAGGAAATTTCGTAACAATTGGTGTCAGAAGTGGGTTTGTGTAAAAAGAATTAAGAATCAAATAAAAAAAAAGAATAAAAAAATGGTTAAGTTTGACGAACTAAAAGTGGATCAACTAAAGAAGGAGTTGCAGCAGCTGAATCTGCACTCATCTGGCGGAAAGTTGGAGTTACAGCAACGCTTACGGCAGGCTCTTGAGGCTCAAGGGGTAGACCTGGAAGAGCATGAATTTTATAGTGATGTGTCAGAATCAACAGCGAAAATAGAGGAAGCTTCTGGACCGGCGGCAAGTGGTCAAGTTGTAGATATGTCAAAGTTCGAGAAAATGTTAATGGCGATGACACAGACAAAAAATCTACAGATGAATAACAATATACAGGCCGTTCGGGAAGACATAGACCAGAAGTTAAGTCAGAACGCGCTGCAGATGAACAACAATAGCCAGGCCGTTCGGGAAGAAATTGGTCAGAGCTTAAGTCAGAACGCGCTGCAAATCCAGGCGATTCGGGAAGAAATTGACCAGAGCTTAAGTCAGAACGCGACGCAGATCCACACAATGAATCAAAATATGGAGGCCGTTCGAACGGAGGTTGCCAAAATGGTAAATGGCCTCGATGCAAAAGTGATAGAGTTACGAGACGACGTTGAATCATTCAAGGAAAAAGCCCAAAATAAGATTGAAAAAGTTCAAAATAATTTTGAAGACGTTAATAAAAGGATTCAACAGTTAGAAATAAGTGGACCAACCACTCAAATTATAAGAGAAATCAGCGCAGAGGGGCTTAAGGCACCCATGTACGATGGAACAACGCCATTTAGTGTTTTCAAGCTCCAGTTCGAAACAACATCTGCTCATAATCGCTGGGATAACGACAGCGCAGCAGCAGCGCTAATTGTGGCATTAAAAGGCGCAGCTGCAGAAGTATTGCAAACGGTTCCAGTGGCGGAACAAAAGAATTACAAAGCGGTGATGGATGCCTTACAGCGAAAATATGGCAGTGATCACATGAAGCAGATTCACAGACTGGAGTTGAAAAGTCGTATCCAGAAATCTGGTGAGTCCTTGCAGGAGTATGCTGCAGATATTGAACGATTGGCACACCTTTCCTATCCTGACGAGTTAAGTGTCGTGGCTGAAAAACTCAAAATAGAGGCGTTTATTGACGGCATACGTGACTCAGAGACAAAACGCAATGAAGAACCCGAAGATTACATTTAATAAAACAGTCACGGTTGCTCTCATTCAAGAGACGATTGCATTGACATGCCGCCCATCATTGAAAACTCGTCGGATGGAGGTGGAGGCTGAGAACAAAAATTCGTCGTTCGCCAGCAGTAGCTTCAACGGAAATTGCTATAACTGTGGTAAGCAGGGACACATGGCACGTGACTGCAAATCACGTCGTAAACGGTCCGCATCACGTTCACCAAGAAGAAAAATTGGAAATAGGGTGAACGATGGCGAAAATGGTAGCGAAGAGCAGTCGTTAAACTAAAGAGAGTCAGTACAGCGGAGCGTGAGCTGACTCTCACTTATGAGTGCCCCACAGTCTTAGTTTCGAAGCTCTGCCGAAATTCCAACAGCCTTACCAACGGTGGAAAAATCAACGAAAGACCATGTGAGCTAACTTTGGGTACAGGCGCATCGCACTCAATTGTGAGGACAGATTTATTTAATAGACGACGAGTAATGCCATTAAATGGGATCCAATTGAGAACAGCGACAGGAGAAATTGCGCAAATAGTAGGAAAAGTTACAGCAAGTGTTCTTATCGGCAACAAAACTGTGGAACATGATTTTATTGTTGCAAACATCACCGATGAGGTTATCATTGGCGTGGACTTCATGATTCGACACGGGTTCACTTTGAATCTTAAGAAAAAGACGTTAAGATATGCCAATGTAGAGTTGCCTTAAGACGTTGGCTGTGGACAAAAATTAACAATTGCAAGAGTCTACATAAGTGAGCGCTGTCGAATTGAACCCAACACCGAAGAAATTATTTGGGCTACAACAAGTGAAGACTGTGGGACAAGCCATCTGTGGGTAGTGGAAGCAGATAAGAAAAATTTAAAGAAAGACCTGATTATTGGAAAGACCCTAGTAAAAACAAGAGAGGACAGCAAAATACCGGTACGAATTTTGAATCCAACAAATAAGCCAAAATGGATGCAAAAAGGTGAACTAATAGCGCAATGTGAGAAAGTTACGGCTGTTATAAATTGTGAAAATGACCAGCAGGACACAAAAAGTACAGCTTTAACAAAATCATCGGCCTTGGAAGTATTGACGAAAGAATGGACGAAGGAGTTGTCTGCCCAGAACAAAAATAAAGCAAAAAGGTTTCTGCAAAAGCATTGGCGGATATTCGCGTTCAAAGGAGAAAATAATGGCCGAACATCAGTTGTCAAGCATCGCATTGATACAGGTGATTTTCAGCCAATTCGTCAACCTCCAAAGAGGCTAGCACTCGCTAAGAGAGAGGAAGTAACGGGCCTTATAGAGGATATGGCGCGAGAAAAGGTCATTGCACCATCAGAAAGCCCGTAAAGTTCACCGGTCGTACTTGTCAAGGAAAAGGATGGAAGTATGCGATTCTGTGTGGATTACAGAAAATTGAAAGACGTTACCAAAAAAGACAGCTACCCATTACCCAGAATCGATGATACACTAGACACTTTATCTGGAGCAACATGGTTTTCCACCCTGGACTTACAAAGTGGATATTGGCAGGTGGAAATAGATGACAAAGACAAGGAGAAAACTGGCTTTAGTATTGGGAATGGTCTATGGCAGTTTAACGTCATGCCGTTTGGTCTTTGTAACGCTCCAGCTACGTTTGAGCGTTTAATGGAACGAGTGCTCAAAGGACTACATTGGAAGACCTGTTTAGTGTATCTCGATGACATAATCATCATGGGAAAAGATTTTGATGACCACTTGAAAAATCTGGAGGAAGGGTTTGAGCGCTTGGAGGCAGCTGGACTAAAATTAAGTGCGAAAAAGTGCTCACTTTTCCAGCGTGAAGTCAAATATCTAGGGCACAAGATTACGTCAGAAGGAATACACACAGATGAGGATAAAATAAAAGCTGTGAAAAATTGGCCACGACCATCTAATCTTCATGAGTTGCGAAGTTTTCTGGGCCTATGCACTTACTACAGACGTTTTGTTCTTGGTTTCGCAAATGTCGCAGGCAGTCTACATGAGCTGACACAGAAAAATCGGAAATTCGAATGGAGTGGTGCACAGGAAACTGCATTCCAAAAGCTGAAAGAATTATTGTCTACAGCGCTTATACTCGCGTACCCAATACCCGGCGAAAAATTTGTATTGGACACCGATGCGAGTGGCCATGGTATTGGAGGAGTTTTGTCCCAAGTCATCAATGGACAAGAAAAAGTCGTCGCATATTTCAGCAAAATTCTGTCGAAACCTGAGAGGAATTATTGTGTAACTCGGAGAGAGTTATTGGCAGTAATGGAATGCGTGAAGCACTTCCATAAGTACTTATATGGACAGCATTTTCTCCTGAGGACAGACCATGCGGCATTAAGGTGGCTACTTCAATTCAAGGATCCAGAAGGTCAAATTGCACGGTGGATAGAGCGCTTGCAGAGCTATGATTTTACCATAGAACATCGCAAAGGAAGCCAGCATGGAAATGCGGATGCACTTTCCCGTCGTCCATGCCAAATTGAACGCGGTCATTGTTCACGAACGGAAAGTAAAGTTGGAACAATTGATGAGCGCCTTTTGAACGTTTTGCCTGAAGAAAAGTGGACAAAAGAGGAGGTACAGCGGGACCAGCGCAGTGATACAGATTTGGTAACTATAATTATGCATAAAGAGCTGGGTAGGAAACCGGCGTGGCAAGAAATATCAAGTGAAAGCCAAATCTGTAAAGCATACTGGGCGCAATGGCAAAGTTTGGAGTTGCATGATGGTTGCCTCTACCGAATCTGGGAAAGCGAGGATGGTAAAATTCGCTCAAAACTGCTGGTTATTCCAAAGGAAAAATAATGGATCGAGTGGTGTACATCTGGGAGTAACAAAAACCACAGAGAAAATAAAGAAACGGTTTTATTGGGTAGGATGCCAAGAAACAGTTGCTGACTGGATCCGCCGTTGTGACCAATGTGCAATTGCTAAAGGACCAAGGCAACGCACTCGGGGAAAAATGCATCAGTGTAACGTTGGAGCTCCCTTTGAGAGGATAGCCATGGATATAGCGTGACCTTTTCCAATTAGCAATGCAGGAAATAAATACATCCTTGTGGTAATTGATTACTTCAGTAAGTGGCCAGAAGTATATTCCCAATCAAGAAGCAAAAACAGTGGCAAACATTTTCATCAAAAATTGGATTTGCCGATATGGAGCTCCCCTTGAGTTGCATTCCGACCAAGGATGAAATTTTGAGTCAGCACTTTTTAAGGAGGTTTGTGACATGCTTGGAATACAGAAGACACGTACCACAGCATTGCATCCTCAGTCCGATGGCATGGTCGAAAGGTTCAACCGTACTCTAGAGGAGCATCTGAAAAATGTTGTTGACAAAGGACAAAAAGATTGGGATGAGCATCTACCAATGTTTCTGATGGCTTATCGTTCGTCAATACACGATACCACTACAATCACGCCAGCAAAAGAAATTTTTGGTACGGACTTAAGGCTTCCAGCAGATTTGAAGTACGGAGTAAGCGCTATCCGAGAAACGACCAATGCTGACGATTACACATCGCAGAAAAGAGAAGAACTAGCAGATATACACGAGCTCATTAGGAGACGTACTCAATTGGCTAGCGACAAGATGAAAGCTCGATATGACTTGCGAGCAAATACTGAAGGGTTCAAAGAAGGTCAATTAGTGCTGCTACACAACCCACAACGAAAACGAGGCTTGTCTCCTAAATTACAGACTCATTGGGAGGGACCTTATCGGATCGCCACAAGGATTAATGATGTTGTGTATCGAATCCAAAAATACCCCGGAAACAAAGGTAAATTAAAGGTAGTCCACATCGAAAGGCTGGCACCTTATACTAGAGATGGAGAGACTCTTGTTCGGGACGAACAAGTTTAAGCGGAGGACAGTGTAGCGAAATTTGGTCTATGCCAGAAAATTCTCGTAACAAAACGATATTAGCTAGCATCACTGACCGTAGAAAAATACTTGCATCACTGACCGTAGAAAAATACGTGCATCACTGACCGTAGAAAAATACTTGCATCACTGACCGTAGAAAAATAACACCATTTAGCGACATTTAGCATGTTTTCTGTACTATAAATGATAAAGTGGTACGACATTACGACATTCTGGATAATGGCGGATGGTACGACATTATCAACGTCGATAATCGCTATCTAAAAGGCACTGGAAACGACATTCTAGACAACGGCAGATGGTTCTAGCAAATGATGACTTTAGTATAAAAGGCTGTCATATGAGCAGCAGAGACACAGTTGATATTGAACAGTGGAACACAGTGGATCGTAAGTGAGAACATTTGAATTTAAGTACTAAAGTGATATAGTGGATTTTAAGTAATAAAGCATGACGTTTGTGTATACAATTTGAATGTAAAGATTAAATAAACAATTGTACTGTGTAAAAACTAACGTTTGTGATTTAAATAAACAATTTTATAATTAAATAAAGATTGCGTTTTTCTTGATTATTACACAATCCAGTGATCGAACTCAGAAAAGTGTAAGAGATTGAAATTACTGTCAAAGGGACAGGAAATTTCGTAACAATTGGTGTCAGAAGTGGGTTTGTGTAAAAAGAACCAGAGATGTTGCGAATATTCGCATCCGTTTCCGCAATTGCGGAGCTTCCGCATTGATTTGGACATCTGCATCCGCAATAATCAATGCGGACGTTCATGCGGATGCATCAAAAGTTGTATTGAACTATTGAAACCTTTTGAGGAAGCCTCACGGGAGCTAAGCAGCTTACATGCACTTATTTCAGATGTAATTCCTATAACTCAGATGCTTGAAAAAAAAAGTTGATGACTATTTGGCAAGATCACACAATTTTGATCCAATTTTTATCGACACCACGAGGCAGTGTTCCTAACGAACAACTGTTTAGTAGCGCAGGTCTAATTTACGAATCTCTGCGTAATAAGCTTGACCCCGAAAAAGCGGCAATTTTTCTATTTATTAAATGTATTGCTCCAATTTTTAACTTTTCGTACTAAACAATAAATATTTAATAAAATTTACTTCTTTTCTTCATATAATATAGTTCATATATAAAAATTACTTATAAAATTATAAAAAATTTTAAGATCCGCATCCGCATTCGTGTCCGCGGATGTGAACCTTCAAAAATCCGTATCCGCATCCGTGGATATGAAAAAATCTGCATCCGCAACATCCCTGCTACAGACCCCGTTGTAAAATAGCACAAGCGGACTGGAATTGTTATCAAGAGCAACTGAATTGTTGTCACTCAGTACGACCAGTAAGTCAAAACATAAATAAAGAAGCAGCTAATATTCATAGAATCATTCTGCAAAGTGCAAACTATAAATCTAATCTATACCACAATCACGCCCACACAATCGCATCCACAACGTTCCTTCCCAGCAAACATTCTGACTCTTTTTAGAGTCAGATATGAATCATAATTCTGAGCATATACACTCATTATGAGTTCATAAAAGAGTCAGAAATGTGTGTATTTCCGTTCTTGGGAGGGCACACAGAAATGAGTCAGAAATAAGACTCATATTAGAGTCTGATATGAAACGATTCTGAGTCTGAAATATAAATGTTTTCACTCTTTTTGGAGACATATGTGACTCATGATTCAAAGTTTTTAAGAGTCAAAAATTAGACTCATATTAGAGTCTGAAATTTGAAACTATTCTGAGCCAAAAATATCAATATTTTGACTCTTTTTGGACACATATGGGACTCATAATTCAGAGTTATTACGGTCTGCAAAAAAACAAGCTTCCATTAAAGAGATAAAAAATTCTTTTCATTTTGATAGACAATTGTCTACTATCATTTTTTATTACAATCAGTTCAGTGTTTTTTGCGCCAAAGCGTTACAATTGTTTAAAAAAATTTCAAGTAAGCAATTTAATATAAAGAGTACATATCTCAGCAATTGTGTTTAGCAAAATTGATACAATGAGGTCAGAACTTTAACCACCTTTAAATAATATATATTGTAGCGAAATTTGGTTTATGCCAGAAAATTCTCGTAATAAACATTAAACGATATAAGCTAGCATCACTGACCGTAGAAAAATGCGTGCATCACTGACCGTAAGAAAATACTTGCATCACTGACCGTAGAAAAATACGTGCATCACTGACCGTAGAAAAATACTTGCATCACTGACCGTAGAAAAATAACACCATCTAGCGACATTTAGCATGTTTTCTGTACTATAAATGATAAAGTGGTACGACATTATCAACGTCGATAATCGCTTTCTAGAAGGCACTGGAAACGACATTCTGGATAATGGCGGATGGTACGACATTATCAACGTCGATAATCGCTATCTAGAAGGCACTGGAAACGACATTCTAGACAACGGCAGATGGTTCTAGCAAATGATGACTTTAGTATAAAAGGCTGAGACACAGTTGATATTGAACAGTGGAACACAATGGATCTTAAGTGAGAACATTTGAATTTAAGTACTAAAGTGATATAGTGGATTTTAAGTAATAAAGTATAACGTTTGTGTACACAATTTGAATGTAAAGATTAAATAAACAATTGTACTGTGTAAAAACTTACGTTTGTGATTTAAATAAACCATTTTATAATTAAATAAAGATTGCGTTTTTCTTGATTATTACACAATCCAGTGATCGAACTCAGAAAAGTGTAAGAGATTGAAATTACTGTCAAAGGGACAGGAAATTTCGTAACAATATCATTAAAACATATTGGGTATCAGAATCGTAGTACTGCTGTGTCCTTGCTCGATCAAGATCAGTATTTCTGATATTTCCACAATTTGGTAAAAGATTTTTATAAAGTCCAATTTCATGAGTCGTGATCTAATAAATAAATGTTATGAAATGAGCGCTTTACAGTAAGATACATATATTTATGACAGATTTCCTACCTTTAATATTTATTTTTAGACTTCTCAGTAAATGTAGTGGGTGGTTCTTGCATATATCAGCGACTTATGGCTTTTATTCATATTATGTTTTTTTGCAAAACTTTAAACATATTGTGAAGAGTAATTAAATATTTATTCGAAAAAAGATAAATTTTTCTTTTTGTAAATTTTTTTTGTATTTATTTGCAACTATAGTAACAGTTTCAGTTCAAATTTCGTTTCAGAATTTATGAACCAAATCAGAGTCAGAAAAGAGTCATAGGTCAGCGTATTTGTTACTCTTTTGAAGTTCAAAATTTATGAAACATAAGGGAATCAGAAAAGAGTCAAAATATGTCCGAGGCTAGCAACTAGTTTTAGGCTCATGTTTTTATCAAAAATATGAATCATTTCAGACTCACAAAATCTGAACGCTCAGAAAATTGTTTGAAGGTTGGTGGAACGACATATTAGAAAAATTCAAAAAATAATAACTGGAATACATTAAGAAGATACATTTCAACCGAATATATAATTAACTTCAAACGCGCAAAAGCAAAATTTAAAAGAGAAGTAAAAATTGCCAAACGCGAATCCTTAACAAAATTTACTGAGGATATTAATTCGACGACAAAAATTTGGTGCACTATTCGGAAACTTTGTGGCATTAAAACTTCTGAAAAAATATACTGCACCAGAAGTCCATTATCCAGTAATACAACACTTACTGACGATTTCCTTATAGCAGATAGTTTTGCATAAGATTGGTCTAACGAATCAACGGATCAAAAATTTCAAATACTATTCCAAACAAAGAAAAACGGTTTGAAGATTAACCTTTCTTTACCCACATCATGCAATGATGCTCTGACTATAGAAAAAGAAATAAGTCACATCGAACTTAAACTTGCCCTGAACAAGGTTAAAGGTAAAACACCTGGAGCAGACAGGATTTCATACCCTATGCTACAACACCTAACTATCTGCACAAAAGATAGGCTTTTAAACCTCTACAATAACATTTTAAAAAAACACATTCCTCAATCCTACAAAATAAGTGCTATAATGCGGATTCTCAAGTCTAATTCCGACAAAACTTTATTGAAATCTTACCGACCTATATCCCTGAATCCCTGGTGCTCTAAAATCATGGATAAAATAGTTGCAAACAAGTTGTGGTGGTTTGTCGCTTGCCACAAACTAATCAACACCCGTCAAATTGGTTTTAAAAGAGATAAAACTGTGTTTGCTTCCCTAGTATTACTAGATTATCTGATCACGAATTCCTTATCTACTAAAAACCACTTGTCAATACTATCCCTCGATAGCAATAAAGTATATCCGCTTTTAATCTCGCAAAAACATTCCGTTCGTTTAATTCTTAAAAAAGATCGCCGTGCATGTAGTCTACCTTTATTTAACGACCTGAATATTCTGCCTCTTAAACATCTTTACTACTTTAAAGTCATAAAAACTTTCTTCAGTAAATCTTGTTATTCGTTGAGCAGAAGTTTCAATAACTACAATTTAAGAGTTAATACTTGGGACTTACAGCCCTATTCTGCTTGTTAACTTAACAAGAAATTGTTAAGGAGCTCTTGTTAATCTGATTGTTATGTAATGTAAATATCGGTATTCTCAAAAATCATTTACAATATGAAAGCTCAAAAAAGCTTTCAAAGTTCAACACGCATGGTGAACTTGCCAAAGTGTCAAAGTTTTTTATTTATAATTTCAAATTAATTTCATTTATAAACATAATAGTACGAGAGCATGTTGCAAGCTGAAAACCGATCGAAAAATACGAGCAATGTCGTGTTACCACGTTTGGAGCGAGATAGTGGTCCTACGAAATCGGCGCAGAGAGTTGTAAAAGGTTGGTCGGCAATCTGGGTTAGCATTTTCCCTGCTGACCTGCACTGCATGTTTTTGTATTTTTGGCAAGACTCGTATTGACGAACATAACGTTTAATGTCACGAAACATTCAAGGCCAGTAGTAGCGGTTGCCTATCCTTATCATGAATTTGCGAACGCCGAAGTGACCGGCGCTCGGAAGGTCGTGATTCTCTCGCAGCACTGTCGCACGTTGGTCTATAGCAGGGGTGGCCAACCCGCGGCCCGCTTTGATAATTTTTCTGGCCCGCGAGACTCAACAAATTATATTTATTTTATAGTGAAAACCAATGTAATAAAAAAATATGTACACTAGGGGTATGACTTTTTTGTTACACGTATTTTACATGGCACCACATTATGAGAAATAATGAAAAAACTATGAAAAAGTTTGAATTTGTTTTATTTATCAAAAAAAGTTCCCGCATGAAGATAATTAAAAAATGTATGTCTTCAAAAAATAAGAATAAGATAAAAAAATTTCTTTGACAATGAAGTCTATTTAATTATTAAAAAAATCGAGGATTTCGTTGAAGAATAGGTACATTTTATTTATTATTATATTAGAAGAATTAAATTTAGAATTTAATGTTCGCTCAGTTTTACATTTAGGATACATTTCTTGTATAACTTTAATGGCTCGTTCTGAAAATATATTAGATCGCTTTAATTTAAGGATCTTCCTTAACCTAGTGTTTGAGTAAACATTTATGAGGACTTTTGTAGGGCTTGACTTATATTTCCCAATTTTTAAAACCGTTAATTTGAAAACAATGATCAGAGAACTACACGTCATGCCAAGCACTGCATATAAATTTACAAATCGACAAAAGTTTTATCCTGTGTTCGGGGATGAGTATGAACGATAAAATCGCAAGAATAGCCTTAGAATTCCAGCAAGCATTGCTGACCGCTGGTATAGCTCTAAACTTTATTTAGGGAATTCTTTTATTTTTTTCATAAAACTTAAAAATTTGTCCAAACTCAATTAAATAGTGCATATCATCACGCCACTTGATGCATTTAATTTTCAATTTTTCATCGAGTTCTGTTGAAGGTACCGAAAAGATATCAAATGAAATATTTGGTGATGTTGATTTTCCGACAAGTAACTCATTCATAACATGTTTCAAAATTAAATCTAAACGTGATGCTGACAACCAACATATTGCAGTGGAGACAAAGCTTTTGATTTAAAAAGATCTTGCAGCAACTTTACAACTTCATTTTTTCTTCCACTAATAACATTTGTTGTATCACATTGAGTTCCAAAGCTGAAATTTTTCAAAAATTTTCTTAAGTCCTACCTACCTACTTATTATAAACGCCTGCTTTGGAATTTTGCACATTTTGCTTAAATATTTTTGAATATTACCGATTTCTCGTCTTTTAGTTTTACTTTTTTCAAAATGGGTGAGACTATTTTTCCATACCTTAACATTTTTTAAAACTATATTTTCACTTTTTTTTACAAAACATATATTTAGGTATATAATTGTAGTTAGGTACAGAATACGAGTAAAATAAATTGAAAACAAAACAAAGCACAAATTTATATTCGTACAGAAACACATTCTCTTTTTTTATTAGGGAAATATTTGAAAATTGCCTGCAAAGTGTTTTTTGATTTATGCGGGAGTTTTTTTTTTGTTATCAATTTGTATCATTTCGCAACATGTTTATTGTTAAAAGTCATTCCCCTAATGTACATTACATATTTGTGCATCTCTGTATTCAAAAATTAACTGTCGAAATTATGAGAAAAAATTCACTTTGATTTTTGAATTGAAGCCATTTTGAGAACGTGAGAGTAAATCAATTTTCAATTGGCAGTCATCCTATTTGTATTTTTTGCTTTCATAACATTTCAATTGACCGTTCACCAAAGTTAAGCGCAAAACACTGACGCTAACCCTCAACACCAATTACGATGTGCAAATACCCAAATTGAGATCGATTTGCAAAAATTAAGTAAAAGAGTGAAGAAACAAGTATCACACTAGAAAAATTAGAATTAATTAATTTATTTTTTTTTTTATTTCATTTATAAGAAGTATAATAAGCACAAAAATAACTCATGTTTCAGTTTTTCATTCCAAAAAAATTTCTATAGTACATCCACTGCGCTCAAAATAAAGTATACGTCGACGCACATTTACTATACATTCGATTATATTCAAAACTACTGTTATTTTTTAGGAATTTTTGACGGTATTTAATATTACGCAATACAAAGATAAGCTGTACGTTTGAATGATGCAACAATTAGTATCTGTTGCAACGTCAGGTTGTTAAAGTGTCAATTCCGAAATAGTGTAAGCATTCGCAATTAAGTATACGAGTTGTTCACGTCTTACTCAAAAATAATTGGAGGTTTTTAATATTTTATTAATATAAAAGCTGTGTCTGTATTGTGAATAAATTGTATGCAAGAATATTATATTTTTGGCTTTGTAGTTGTGATTATTATTGCTTTATACAAGGTGGTGCAGAAATATGTTTCATAGATCGAAATTTGTAAAATCAGCAATCGGAACCGACCGAAAAAATGGGATGTCCTACCGTGAGTTGACAGAAAAATATAATTTATCAAAAAGTGGACACAAAAAAATTTTTTGACTAAGTTACTGCAACAAAATTTAGTTAAGCAACAGTCCGGGCAGGGCAGAAAAAGTTTCACATAACCTAGAGAAGATGCTCGAATATTACGAAAAGCTGATAAAACCCATCAGTAACAGCAGCCGATATTATGGACACATTAGACTTAAATTTTTCTGCGTCCACAATAAAACGACGCTTGGATAATGCTGGGTTTCAAAATAATTTGGCGAAGAAAAAGCCACTGATCAGCTAGAAAAATAAGATTAAGCGATTAGCTTTTGCAAAAATGGTTCGATGGCTCTGGAATTTTGGAAGAAGGTAATTAGGTCAGGCGAATGCAAATTTGAATTGATTGGCAAAAAAAAAACATAAAAAAGTGTGGAGAAAGGCGCATTAAGGTCTGCATTAGCAATTTCAGCTACACAATGTTAAGCATGAGGGCGGCTAAATTATGATGTGGGGACGTGTTAGCTGGGCTGGAGTAAGACATTTGTTTCCATATCAAATGGAGAATGACTGGGTGAAAACTGTTTAAATTTAAAAAAAAAAATCCTAAATCTTCTGCGATGAAGTTTGGACTTAGGGACTTCAATCACACCTTACGTGTTGAAAATCAATATTTTATAGAAGAAAACATTGAAAAACTTGAATGTCCGCTTCAGTATCCTTATTAAAACTCTTTGGACAATTTTGGGTTCCAATGAGCCTAGAAGTAAAAGGCAACATTTACCAACTTTCTTTCCGTAGCTTCACTAAGAGTGGGACAAAATTGACCCGTTAAAGACAAAAAAAATTTGGTGGAAAGTATGCTAAAAAGATTGCAGGCGGTAATAAATACTAAAGGTGGTACCAAAAATTACTAAATTTAAAAAAAAATTGAATTAGTTAACTATTTTCGAACATTTTCTTTTTTATGTTTTTTCATATAAGCTGATATTGGTTTTAAGACATTATTTTGTCATCATTTGTATAAAAATGTTTTTTAAAAGCCGTTGAATTTACTGAGAGTATATGACAGAACATCTTAACATCAAAAAAATTATAAAAATGTCTTATGATATGTACCTAATTTTGTTAGAAAATGTAACCGTATACTTGATTGTGAGCTCGAGTGTATATCTAATATGGGATATATAATTTTATATGTGGCCCGCGGAGTTATGATACATTTCAAAGTGGCCCGCAAGATCTTTTGGGCTGGCCACCCCTGGTATATAGGGATGCAAAGCTTCCACGGAATGCAGTCCTCGTCTGCCGCATGTCCTTCAAAAAGTTGGGAAATTACTCTGGGCTATCTCGTACTTCCTGCATTTTTCTACTGAGCCAATTGCATCCAGGGGCGGCGTTCTCTTCCGTTGTCACTTTCAAGGCTCGCCTTTATTGTACGTCGAAAGAATACTGTTGTAGCTCAAGAGCCCACCTGGCGATACGCCCAGACGGATTGTCAATCGAATTGAGCCACTTGAGAGAAAGGTGATCTGTTAATACAGTGAATTGGTAGCCTTCCAAGTATGGACGCATTTCTCTTATGCCCCAGATAATTGCGAGGCACTCCTTTTCCGTCATCGAATAGTTTTTTGATATTTCCTCTATTTTATTATCTCGATAGGCATGGGGACAGTCTGGCGAGCAGGAGGTGTTGCGTTTGCCTGTACGCGTCGTCGGAAGTTGCGGATATAGCTATTGTATAAATAATTATAAATTGGGAACACCTGAATGGATGTCAAAAATATGGGTTTCATAATAAAGATAATTTAATGGCCTACAATAATTCTTTCTATGTTTTGAAATTAAACCTTTAATTTTGGAGATATGACGACTCTTATGAAATTTTGACCAATTTTTTTTTTAAAAAACCTTATTTTAATGACCTATGACTTTTTTATCGAGTTAAGAAAACCTAATTTATTCCCTTTAAAATGGTATGTATATATTCTAACTTTTTTATAATTACCCCCTTTTTTGGCCAGAAAGAACACTGTCGCTCGTTGTTAAGATACTTTCTGACATTAACAAATTAGTAAACAGAATACGAAACGTTAACAATTTTGTTAATATGGTGAGCTTTGTTAAGCTGCCAGAATAGGGCTGTTAGTATCTATCCCACAACATCAATTTTTATTGAGGTTTTATATAACAGTTGCTCCAAGGCTCTTTAATAGACTGTGAATACATTCGATCTATTCGCAGTAAGCCTTTATTTCTCAAAAGAGTAAAATCATGGTTGATGAACTCCTCCTTATTGTCCATTAATTTTGTGGAATGTTTATCCGGACTGTTAACATTAATAATCTATTATTCTTCACTTCTTGCTTTTTATCTAAAGTTTTTTTTTACTTTTTTGCTATTTTTTATTTTGATTTAATGCCATTTTTGAATTAAGTAATCGTTTTGCTTTATACATAAATTCTCTCGATTTTGTAACGGCACATGTTTTATGATGGCAATTAAAATTTAAATTTTCATCATAAGACTAGCAATGAACAATGGGCCATCTATTAGACACTGGCGTTGCAAATGAAAAAGTTCGAACCAAAAATGTCAAAATGACATATCATTCGAAAAAATCGCTTTATCGCGACTTCGGTTCTAGACTTTTCTTTGCGCGCTCAGAATCCAGCAATCAGATCACTGATCTGCGCGTCGTTCTGCCAAGCTATGGCAAACAAAGGAAAAGTTTAGAATGACACAGAGAGTTGATTTTGGCGTTGGAGGAGTGCGGTCGTGCGTGAAAGTGATTGTTTTTTTATCGCTGCCATTTTTCGTTTTACTCTAAAAAAAAATTATATAAACTATTGAACTAAAATTAAATTGCAAAAATATTGAATATGCGACGGTAAAATGATGCCCTAGAAAAGCATTAAAATTGTCGAAGGTTGAAATAAAAAAAAAAAAAAATAGAAAGAAAAGATTAAGATTTGGCTAAGTTAGTTGGATTTTATGTGTTAAAATAAAGAATCAACTAAAAACATATTGAGCGAGCTATAAATACAGAAATTTGGATTATAAGACAAAAACTATAACATAAAGGAAACTTTAACCTGAACTAGAAGTCGAACTCGCGGAAGCGCCAGCGCTCCGCTATATATGAAAAGAAACAAAAAAAAAATTTAAAAAAATAGCAGAGAACGCAACCCAGCACAAAAGTGACATAAAAAAAAATAAAAGAGGACAACTATATATTCAGAAAAATAACCTTGACATTCAAAGGACTACAATGAATTAAAATTAAAAATTAATTTGACATTCAAAAATTAATTCGACATTTAAAAATAATTTGACATTCAAACTGCCTACAGAATTAACATAAAATTTCGAATAAATTGTGACTTGATGGACCTCAAAAAATCCAAACAGTGACATTAAAAACGCCATAGTGACAAATAAATTGTGATTGAGACAAAAACTGTTACGGTCGTGAATGCTAGAACTGTTGAGTGAGAATTAGGAGAGTGAAAATGTAGTGGTGGGTGGAATTGTTGTTTGTATCATGTTGTGTGTTGCTAGGTAAGAACTTAAACGGATTAAGATTTTTTTTGTGATTGCGCAAAGTAGGGCTTAGCGGAAAAGGATTTGGGCGCAAACGATCATTAGAAAGAAAAAGTTTAGTTGTAAAAGTCGTGTCGTGTTCCGTGGAAATTTAATTTAAGGGAACAGTACACCTTGGAAATGAAAAAGAAAAATTTTTTTAAAATGCTTTATTTTTTATGAAAGAAAAGAGATATTGTAATAAAACTTTGCACATATATTATTTAGTTAAAATAGTATAGAAAAATATTTTTTTTTGGATTTTTCCGGCTTGTTTTTTGGTTGCAGCAGGTTTTTGAAAAAAGGACCAAAAAACGGTTCTCTGGATGGTCTAAAAAAAAAAGTGGGTTTTAATCAGCATCAAAGTTGCTATAGAGTGAACTAAAAGGATTTAATTTGGACCAAAAAAAAAAATGGCGGCGTTTTTCAAAATTGGACTATTTTTGGCGCAAAAAAACCCTTGTAAATCAAAAAATTTATAACCGATCGTTGTAATTCACTCTAGACTTACATATGTACAATAACATACTAAAATTTCAGAACGATCGGACTACTAGTTTTTTTTTAATCACGCCCGCCAACTCAAAAAAGGTTGTTTTGAGAAAAACCTGCTGCAGCCAAAAAACAGGCCGGAAAAATCCGAAAAAAGTGTTTTTATATACTATTTTGACTAAGTAATATATGTGCAAAGTTTCATTACAATATCTCTTTTTTTCATAAAAAATAAAGCATTTTACAAAAATTTTTTGTTTGTCATTTCCAAGGTGTACTGTCCCCTTAAGTAAAAGTGACTATGTTCATATAATCAAGGCAATATTTGGAGAGATTTCAAACATGAAGTCAGCAGATTCAAGATTTTTAATTAAGGTAAAAAATAAAGAAAATTTTTCTTGCGGAATATTCATATATTTGCGCATATATAGAAATATTTAAAGGTAAAGTTTTTGATATTTAGGAAATCGGCATTTTGTGCAGGATAGTGGCAGTAATTACTGCAAGTGAGGAAACACTATTGTAAATATATATTGGAAAATTAATGTAAGTGTTATAAAAATATTTTAAATTTCCATATGGTTCAAGATTTTGCAAATTATTTGTCAGTGTGGCTGGCTGCAAAGACGTTGAGACGGAAAATTTGCAGAAGGTGCGGAATAATTAGGAGCTCCACAAACCAGATAAGTGCCAGCCACAATTTTTCATTATTATTCGTCATTTATAAGTAAAATTCTTGGTGGGAAATAAAAAAGTTTGGTCTGAACGCGGCCATTTTAAAACTAATCGACACCATTTAAAATCGCGAAGTGTGAACCTTGTCGAACGAGTTAAGTGGGAACAGTTCGTAAGAATTTAAGTTGGACAAAAAGTGAACCCAAAATAAGAAACGAACACGTATGGTGTGTTCGTAGAAGAGTTGCCGTACAGCAAAATTTTTTTTTATTTAAAATATGCATTCCATTTTAAATATTGTCAAAGAAAGTCCTAAAAGGACGAAATTGCAAAATTTCTTTTGGAAGATTTTGTCGAAATTCTGAATTGTACATATACCCAAGTTAACAATAGAGCGCTCTGTTAGGACATAAAAAGTAAAGGGTTTGTTTGTGTCGTGATGATGACTACTTACGCGATTTAAAATTGACCAAACATCTTAGGAATCTCTTACCGATTATGCTATGACCTTGAACTGATTGATAAAATTTTAATCATATTTTATTTATTTTCTTTTATATATACCTATAATTATACATTACTTATTTGTTACGTTTTTTTTAGTCCGTTGCGAAATTTTTGCGTTTTCTTTTTATGATACGATTTTAGTTTTGAATGCGTTTCAATAATTTAAGGCTCAAAGCTAACTTTGTATTTCAATTCATCCTTTGATTAAAATTTCGTTTTTTTTTCATTTAAATACGGTAGTCTTTTAATAATTTTTGATTTGGAAATCTGTTCCGTTTATGTAAGTTAAAATCTTGTGTGAAATTTCTGATGAATAATTTTTTTGTGTTTTATGTCAATTTAAGAAAAAGAAAACTTTCGCAACTTTCTAATTCTTATGATTTTTTACATAATTAGTATTTGATAAACATATATATATTATATATATATACACCTAATTCTGTTTTTACGCGATAGATACGTTCCTGAAAAATCCGCTTGAAAAAAATCGCGTAAAAAAAGATACAGTATCCATATAAAAGTAGGGGATTGGTTTCACATTTGAAAAATCCACAAAAATAATAACATAAAAGTATAAAAAATTATCGGTTTTACAGGCGGTGTGACCTATTTTATTTAAGTAGCTTATAAAATACATATGTTTATTAGTAAATTACATGGAAAAAAGAAAAAATGCAATAAAAATATTAATTAATCAAAAAGATATAAGACAAAAAAAAGCAGTTCATTGTAATAAAATAAAAACAGGTAAAAATATTGTAAATTATTATTTAATCGGTATTATTTTCTGATAAAACGCATTCTTTTTTGAGAAACTTGAATGTCATTGTCATCACTCAGAATTTCAACTTAATGTTCAGAACGCAACACTTTTTGAATCGCGTTAAATCAAATTCGCGTAAAAACAGAACTAGGTGCATATATTTTCATATTTATTACCGGTGTATTTCACCTTAATCCTTTTTCTTGTGATCCGCCTGTTTCAGGATACTTGTAAAATTGTTTCGATTTCAAATCGGTATTTTGTGTGTTCTGGGCGCGTTAGCCTATAAATTAGAAAAATTAATCTTTAATAAAATGATTTGATTTTTTATAACGTTGAAATGAATGCGTGTTAATTGCTTTCATAGAGGGTGATTTTTCGAACAGATCGGTGATGTTGGTATATTCTGGTCAACGATGATTCGAAGTGGGTGTTGTTCCGAACATGGACTGGACAACACAGGTTGGGCGGGTGCATAAGAAGGGGACAATCTCCCTTCCTCTCATATGGTAAAGTCAGCTAGGGTAGTTATTTTCGAATTTTTGATTTCCAATGTTTGCAGTTCTTTTTTGCTAGAGTACATTTTTTGATTTATGTTTGAATTTGCAACTGAATTTGAGTTTTTCTGATATATTTGAGAATTTACTTTTGTTTTACGACAAAAGTGAAATATTTTATTGTTGCTCCCTCGACCCAACGCGGCGGGTTAAAAACCTCCCTGAAACCGCAAGCTAGCCGGTGCTTACGACGTTGGGTACGATAGCTTAGGGATTCATAACAAAACCAAAAGAATAACATTCAAACATAAATATGTGACGTAAAAGAAAAGTGTTGGCATTTAAAATAAAAAGTAAATTTGAGGATGTTGCGAGCTGCTGGCATTTTAGTATTGTTTTATGTCGACGTCAACTGTTAAATTCTGGTGAGACATTAAAGTTTCAAAGCAAAAGACAAATATAATTTCATGCGAATCTACGATTTTTAATAAATTTCATATTGGAAATGTAAATAAAGCAAAATTACAGTTTTCGCCTCGTGTGTTTCGCCAACGATTTGTGTGGCAAGTAAAAAGAACAGAGAAACGTAACGACAGCCGTTTCAACACTAAAGTGCAAATTCATACATTTGCATCAAGTCCGTATCACATGCATCAACAGCAATATGCATTGTCACCTCAGGTTACCATTGCTTTCCCATTAAAGTCACCAGTTTCCATAAATATGCAGCTCTGACAAATTAAGTTCAACAAACATAAAGTTACAAACGAACATTAAACAAAAAAAAAAAAAATATTTTGATACCAAAGCAGAAATAAAACTACAAGAAAGAAAGACAATAAATAAAAACAGATTCAAACAATATCCACCAACAATGACAACGTTTACCACCCCAGCATTACAACTTTAACAATGACAACGTGTACAACACCAGACTTACAACTTTAACAAAAACAACTTTAAAAACACCAACTTTAACAATAACAACGATAATACCACACAACATAACATAACAACAGAAAACACCAAACGAATACGACATCAACCACGAAAAGCGTGAGCTAACAAATTTTAATTTTTTTTTCAATTTTTTTATTATTTTTACAATTAAGAGTAAATATGTTTATTTAATATTTAGTATTTTTTTCAAAGCAAGTAAATCGCTTTTATAAAGTTCAGCTAAATTAAAATAGTACTGATGAACTCTTTAGTTTAAAAAAAAAATGTATAAGCATAATTTCTTACTTCGCCTATGAAACTAATTAACTTTAAATATTTTGAAAATGATTTATCATGGCCACTTATTAAATTGCTTGATAAGTTTTTATTTTCAAAATATGCTTGCGTTTAATTGATTCATACAACCATGCTATGCTGGCAAAATTCAAAAATTAACATGCCATATCTATCAATAACTTAATAATAAGCTAATAGAGCCTTAAAGTATGCAACTAAAATCATACAAAGTAACGCAGTTGAGAAATAAAAACTAAACTGTTTTCATTGCATAATTTTAAGCTTTGCTATTCGTTCTACAAGAATATAAGTCACAACTAAAAATACCTAACTATGTAATAGAAAATGAAAACATTTAATCAAGCATAGTATTAAGAAAAATACCATTAGGAATGTAAGTTTTGTAATGAACATCCTTCTTAAGTTGTTGAATTGTGGTTTGACCTTTATTAGTTAATAAGCAAATTGCAATTGTATTTAGTTGATACACGCACCATTTCGCATGATCATTTGACACTACTGTCATAATTTCGAATATGCAATAAAGTGCATCACTGCATTTGCTCAGTAAAAAAAAAGGTTGGCAATTGTGACGAAAAAGTTTTAACTTCCTTTTTCTTGGAGCCATCAAACGAAAAACATCGTATTACCTCTTGCTGGTAATATGAAAAATTTTTTTTGCATCATAAAATATCCGTTTTTTCTAGAAAAGTGCATACGTTTATTAGCAAAAAGAAAAAGAAAGAGTGCAAATTTTATTCAGCATCGAATTTAAGGAGCAAAGCTTGTTGTAATAAAACATGAATTACATGCCTTTATTCGGATGTTGCCAAGAGTAAAATTTTTCAGCACATGGAAAGTGCTACATAATTTCTTGCTCGACAATTATGTTTCCTAGAATCCAGAGATTGCGGTGACTTGTTCGAAATAATAGTTTCAGAAAATTGCTTATCTCAATGCTGAGAAATTTAAGTACGGCGTTAAGTGGTCATTTACGCTATAGACCACATGTTCCACTTTCACCAGTTCCATCAGTCAGCAAAAATGTATTCGAACTCAGCACAGCAACGGCATTGTTTCAGCATCATCAGTTAGTCCATCGCAACCGGTAAACTACGCGCTGGCTTGACGTGCCATAAAAATTGTCAAAAGCGTAAACAAAAAATATTAGAATTTCGTGTTAAATAATTACAAAAAACTCTTTAAAGACAGCTAAAACTCGGTCCTAAAAGTGTTCCTTAAAAAAATCCGGTTAAATTGATATTAAGTAAAAAGAATCTATGCAAATACAAAAATTCCACTGAAAAACTAAAAAGTGCGGAAATTTCCTTTCGAATAACAAGTTCTACAAAGGCGTAATCAGCTAAATATTGTGAAAATTTAAAATTAACTCTAGCTTATTCGCTGCAAAGCATTTCAAAAAAAAAGAAAAAAACTATTTGCATATGCTATTTTCTTGTTTCGGTTAAAATTCTATAAAAAATACGCATAAAAAGCTATTAAAAAGTGAATTAAAATTAAGTTAAAATACTTAAATCTAAGCTTAAAGTTAAGTAAATCATATTTTTTCAATTCGTGACATAATCCCTAACTTAAAGTTTTCCATTAGTACCTAATTTCGATTAAAATTTGAAAAAGTAGAAAAATTATATAAAGTGCATAAATTTCAGAAAGTCAAAACTTGTTGACGAGTATGAATTTGGCCAGTTTATTGAGCCAGGATGCATTTTCTAATACCAATGAGAATGCTATTCTGCTCAATTTTATTTTTATGGTCACTAAGAATATGCTCAATTTAATTTCGCTCAACACAGCTCAATGCTTGCTCAACGTCATCATTGAAGGCCTTCATCGATGGAGTGCAGCATACTAACGTAAAAAGTGAGTAATATTTTTACTATAAATAAACTATTAAAATTTGACATAAAAAATGATTTAGTTGAATTGAATTAATATTAAATTTATATAAAATATCGATTTTTTTATTCTAAAGTAAATTTTCATAAATGCAACAACAATAAATGCATAGTGTAGGTTACAATTGCTAGCACGCGCTCTCTTTGTTCCAAGAGCGTACGTTTTTGTAAACAAGTTTTTTCTTCTTTTTTTTGATCGCGCTCTCAGTGTCTGCAATTCTTGTTAGTAATTAGGGTTGTCGTTATGCTAAAACATATTTTACTATGCTAACTTAAAATAACTAGTACTTATTTTGAACTTATGATTTATTAAAATACATGACTTAAATATTAATTAACAAATGCCTTAAAAATGAGAAATTTAAGCTTAAATGAATTTAGTTGAATTTCAGAGATGATTAAATTTACACTATTATATTATATATACATATACTAAAATAATTTTATTTACTACTATTTTTTACTACATTTTTTTTCTACTACTTAAACATAAAGCTTTTTTTGTTTTGGTTTTGGTTTATAAATAATGGCAAATGTTTTTGAGTAAAATTCTCCATTAAGACAATAACATGCATAAAATGCATATAGTTTTGTAAATGATAAACTATCTCTTTTAGTTGCTTAATTTTTTTGTGAGTATTTTGAAATGAAGTTTCTCACTGTGAAAATTCTGCGCTTTGTGAATATGATTAAATATACTAATTTTTTTAAGTGAATAAAGTTTTATATTAAAATGTCGGAATAAAAGCTAATTTGTTTCCTTAATGTGATATGGCAGGATATGGATAAGTAGGTCTTTAGTGGGGTCATATAAATATCTGTGCAATATATGACCAATGGTAGGGTGGGTTTCGAGCACGTATCTTCGCAGTCGTCTAGAAGATACATTTTAAGATGATATAGAGGTCGATATCTTCAGTTTCTTTTTATTAAATTTTTTCATATACATATATTTGTATAAGACATGATCATTGGGGCTTGTTTTTGCATATGGTCATGTAGGTCCATTTAGTGTAGCTTTATAGGGAGTCTACAATAATAATTTGTGTGTATGGTGTTAACGTTAGTTGAATTGGTCACGTACCCCCCCAACGACTGAAGCTAGTGGCTTTAATGGCTCCCGCCCCCGACCCTTTCACTACTACAACTTGCGACAATCAGAGTTTGTACCAAAGTAAATTGGTATGAAATATTTTAACTTGACCATTTATATTACGATAAATGAGACTTAACCTGATTGTATAAGACTTTAAATTCTAATTAGCAATACGTACATTACATAATTTGGCGCCCAACGTGGGGCAGTCACGTGTTTTTGAATCGTTTAAGTGGATGCTTAAATTTTTTTAACATAATTATTTAAGCAGATGCAGCTTTACACAGTAAAGAAACGATGATTTTAGATATGTGATTCCACACATCCCAGGACAGGCTAAGCCTTCAGTAAGGTCTGTTCTCCGTTATTTAAATTTCTTTTTAAATTTTGCATAATCTTTGCTGATGATTTGGTGATCTTGTTTTGACTTTTATAATTGTTTGATCAATTCTGGAAATTCGACTTTTTGGCATTATGGACCGAATAGTATCGACCGATTTGCTCTCAGGAATATTTTTAATTTGAAGCATATCTACCATTATCACTGCACACCTTTGTGCAAACTTAGTAGCTATAACTCTTTTTGATTGATAAATTTTTTTTTTTAATTTCCATTTTCCTGAATATGGATTATTTCCTGTCTTTCAGAAAATGAGAAAAGTTTTAGAATAAAGTTAGATCAATTCGTCTTTGCTTTTGGAAATGCAGATTATTTGCAGTTGCCAAATTTCTGTCCAAAGCATAACATATTGAGTAAATCATTCAGCAGTTTCATTTTAAAGATTTATTAGTTACATTCGACAATAATCCAGCTTTTTCGCCTTTATCGATCTATATCATTTTATTTTCTCTTATCCATAAATCCATATCACTACATTAAGGAAATCATAAATTTAGAAATATATTATTCATACTTTATTTGTTACTTAACTGAAATTTTTAAGTGATTTTGAAAATGGCTGTTAGACACAGTTCAGATGATATACCAGCTCTGGTACCTCACAATGAATCGTCTTGCACCATTTGTATTCAACCGTTGATCAATGGATCAGATTGTCTGATTACCAGATGCAATCATGTTTTCCACAAAAGTTGCATTGAGCACTGGTTAACAGATTCGCATGAATGTCCTAATTGCAGGCGTTCTGCTCAAGTTAATGAGCTACAGCCAATTAACGTTGACATTCAGTCTTTTAATAATACTAATAACAATATTAACAATTCAATTCGAAACTCAACGCGTGGTCTTAGTAATACTCGCAATCGTGGTCGCGGAGCAATTCCTAAGCGTCATAATACGCGCGGTTTCAGACGCAGAGGTGAGGAAAACTCAGCTCAATCCTCTTTACCCGACTTACACCAACGTAATTTAGATTCAAACCAAATTAATGATAGAAACTTTACATTGCCGTTGCTTGATTTAGATTTACCGCAGCCAACTCTTAATTTCGATAGAACAAATAATGTTACTCATACGACACCGAGTGCTGCTAATAATCATGCAAATGCGCATGCAATTGATTACGGTCATATTACTAATATGATTGAAAGCAGTCTGCAGCGTATGCTTGCAAACTTAAACTTACAAGCAAATCGTGAAAGCACAAATGCTTATTTGAACAATCGTTCTAGTTTAAATTTGCGTAATGACAATTTTAACAGACAAAACCCTTTGACTTCTCAAAACAATTCTCACTCAGGTTTGAGTGCAGAAAAAGTTACTTCAATCATCCAAAACTGGAATGTTAAGTTTGATGGTTCTCCTAGTGGCTTGAGTGTTGAGGAATTTTTATACCGAATTCGATCTCTAACATCTTCTGGTCTAAATAATGATTATCAAGCTTTATGTGACAATTTGCATATCCTTCTGTTTGGAAAAGCTAGAGACTGGTTTTGGCGTTACCACAAGCAGGTGCGTAACGAAGGAATCAGTTGGGATGCATTTTGCGAAGCCATAAAAGAGCAGTATAGAGACTTTAAATCTAATTACGACATACGAGAAGAGATACGAAGTCGAAAACAAAAGCCTAACGAATCTTTTGAGGCTTTTTATGAGTCAATATTATCGATAACTGATAGATTGTCTGAGCGAATTTCTGATTCCGACTTGATAGAGATTATCACTCGAAATCTGAGGCCAGATATACGCCACGAACTTCTTTATGTAAGAATCTCTTCGATAGCACATTTACGCAGTTTATGTCAAATGCGTGAAAACCTTCTGTCAGAAGAAGCATTTAGACGTAGTCAGCAAACGCGTAACTTTCCGAATAATTTTGTTGCACGAAGAAATGTTGCTGAAGTTGATTTTTGTGACCCAGTCGAAAATGAACCTTTTGCTCATGAGCCAACATTTTCAGTTGATGCTTTGCAGCAACAAATCTTTAAATGCTGGAACTGTGATGAAGAGGGTCATCACTGGGAAGATTGTCTTTGCGAGCGAAAAATTTTTTGCTACGGTTGTGGAGCAAAAAATACGTATAAGCCGCAATGCCAAAAATGTATAACCAAACGTTTGGAAAACTCGAAGGCGGTTGCCTTCAAAAACAGCCGAATGGCAACCCGATAAATATTGTAGAAAAGATTAAACCATACCAATTACCGGCTAGCTCAGTTGAACAGACTGAAAATTTAGAGCTTCAAACAAATTTTCCAATAAAACAGATTTTGAAACGAGACGATTTTACTAGAGATAATTTTAAACCAACTTTGTGTCCACTTCGACCATATCACGAGCGGTTAAGCGAATACATTTCTGCAAAGAAAATAATTTTTGAAAATTTTTCCAATTTTAACAAAAAGGTTAAAAGATCTACTATACGTTTGCGTAGATTTTGGAAAGCTCTCCGGCAAACTAAGAAATTGCTAGTTTCTGCAGTTTTCAACAAAAATGATGATATGCGCTTTTATGCAAAAGTTTCATTTTTAAATAAAACAGAACTGGGTTTGTTAGATACGGGGGCAAACATAAGTTGCTTGGGCTCAGATTTGGCACTCGAAGATTTTTCAGGACTTAATTGTTTTCACAAAACTAGGTCCACGGTCAAAACTGCAGATGGAAAGGACCAGAAGGTTTTAGGTTGGATAGATGTTGATCTGGAATATAAAGGAAAAATACAGAAATTGAAGTTGTTTGTTATTCCTTCGCTCTCACAACGACTGATATTAGGAATAGATTTTTGGAAAAAGTTTGATATAGCACCTGCTGTAATTAGTTCGCTCGATTCGAGCACAGTTGATGATCAACAATTTCCTCTTACACAGCAACAGCAACACCAACTGGAAGCAGTTAAAAGTTTATTTCCTGATTTTGCAATGCAAGGACTTGGGAGGACGAACCTTATTCAGCATCATATCGATGTTGGAGAGGCGAAGCCAATCAAGCAAAGATTTTACCCTGTTTCACCAGCGGTCGAAAAATTGATTTTTACTGAAGTAGATAGAATGCTACAATTAGGCGTAATAGAGCAATCAAATAGTGCGTGGAGTTCTCCAATGAGATTGGTGATTAAGCCAAATAAAGTTAGATTATGCTTGGATGCCAGAAAGATAAATTTTGTCACTAAAAAAGACGCCTATCCTCTGCCCAACATAGAGGGTATTTTTGCGAGACTTCCGAAAGCCAATTTGATTTCAAAAATTGATTTGAAAGATGCTTTTTGGCAAATTGGTCTTTCGCAAGAATCAAAGCATTTAACGGCATTTACTGTGCCAGGACGCCCATTGTATCAGTTCAATGTAATGCCATTTGGACTGTGCAATGCGGCTCAAACTATGTCCCGTCTCATGGATGAAATAATACCACCTGATTTGCGACACTGCGTTTTTGGATACTTAGACGACCTTTGTGTCGTATCCGAAAATTTCGAAACCCATCTTTCAATTTTGATTAGAATTGCAGAGCAATTCAAGAAAGCTAACTTGACTATAAATATAGGCAAAAGTAAATTTTGTGTCACGAAAGTGAATTACCTTGGCTACCTGATAGGAAATGGAGGCATCGCAACAGATCCAGAAAAAGTGCAATCAATTCTATCATGGCCAGTGCCTAAAAATTTGAAACAGGTACGCGGCTTTCTAGGTCTAGCAGGCTGGTACCGCCGTTTCGTTGAAAACTTTTCAGATCTGACTTTTCCTATAACTGAAACTTTGTCAACAAAGAAAAAGTTTAGTTGGACTGACGACGCTCAGAAGGCTTTTGAAAAGATTAAAATTTTGCTAACTTCAGCTCCAATCCTAATAAACCCTGATTTTTCAAAAAAGTTTTATGTACACTGCGACGCAAGCGACTTCGGTATCGGTGCTGTTTTAGTTCAGCTATCAGACGATGGTAGTGAAAAACCTGTGGCATTTATGTCAAAAAAACTAAACTCTGCGCAACGTAACTATAGCGTAACCGAGCGCGAATGCTTAGCAGCAATCGAAGCGATTAGACGCTTTAGATGTTATTTGGAACTCCAAGAATTTGAAGTGATTACGGATCATTCAAGTTTAGTATGGCTTATGCGACAGCCAGACCTAAGTGGTAGACTGGCGAGGTGGGCATTGAAATTGCAGGCATATAAGTTCACAATAAGTCACCGTAAAGGAAAAGATAATATAGTGCCTGATGCCTTATCTCGTGTCTACTGCGATGAAGTTTGCGCTTTAGAAGATGTTGGTCCAGAAATTGATCTTAACTCATCCTCTTTTCAAGACACTGACTACGAATCGTTAAAAGTTAAAGTTATTGCGAATCAACAAAAATTTCCTGATTTAAAAATCATTGATAGATATGTATACTTTAGAACAGAACATTATTCTGGTGAAGCAGACCAAGAAAGTTCAGCATGGAAGTTGTGGATTCCTGAAAATCTTCGTCCACAATTACTCAAAAGAGCACACGATTCAGTTGTTTCAGCCCATGGAGGCACTGCTAAAACTGTTAACCTTTTGAAAAGAAATTTTTATTGGCCTGGAATGATTAGAGACATTCGCAATTATGTCAAGAACTGCGAAACGTGTAAAACGACAAAAGCACCAAATGTTTGTTTAAAACCACCAATGGGAGCACAAGTACAATCGGAAAGACCTTTACAACGTATCTATATTGATATATTAGGGCCTTATCCCAGAAGCAAACTTGGCAATATAGGAATATTTATTGTTGTTGACCATATGACAAAATTTCATTGGTTGTGCCCTTTGAAAAAGTTTACGTCAGCCGTCATCCAAAAATATCTTTTAGAAAACATATTTCATATTTACGGTGTACCTGAGATTATTATCAGTGACAACGGTTCACAATTTAAATCAAATGATTTCAACGCATTTTTAACCAAACTTGGAATAAATCATATTTATACAGCCATATATTCACCTCAGTCCAATGCGTCAGAGCGTGTAAATCGTTCATTGATTGCAGCAATTAGGGCCTACTTGAAAACTGATCAACGTCAGTGGGACGAAAATTTGACAGCCATTAGTTGCGCACTAAGAAATTCTGTACATCAAGCTATCAACTGTTCTCCGTATCATGCCTTATTCGGATTCGACATGATTACTCATGGATCCACCTATTCTCTTTTGAAAAACCTTAGCCTTCTTGATGAGCCATCTTGCAGATTAAATCGTGATGACCAAATGGCCTTGTTGCGTGAAGACATTAGGGGAAACATCGCAAAAGCTTATGACCAGAATGTTAAAACATACAATCTTCGTTCTCGTCCAGTTTCCTTTCGAATAGGTCAAGAAGTTTTTAGACGTAACTTTGCACAAAGCAGCTTTGAGAAAAACTTTAATGCAAAGCTGAGCCCAGTATTTGTCAAAGCGCGAGTTCGTAAGAAAGTTGGAAATCATTATTATATCCTGGAAGACTTGCAGGGTAAATTAATTGGTACATTTCACGCGAAAGATATCCGTCAGTGATTATTCGATTTCCATCTAATATTTTTGTTTGACAACAAAATATTATCTGGTTTTGTAATGAACATCCTTCTTAAGTTGTTGAATTGTGGTTTGACCTTTATTAGTTAATAAGCAAATTGCAATTGTATTTAGTTGATACACGCACCATTTCGCATGATCATTTGACACTACTGTCATAATTTCGAATATGCAATAAAGTGCATCACTGCATTTGCTCAGTAAAAAAAAAGGTTGGCAATTGTGACGAAAAAGTTTTAACTTCCTTTTTCTTGGAGCCATCAAACGAAAAACATCGTATTACCTCTTGCTGGTAATATGAAAAATTTTTTTTGCATCATAAAATATCCGTTTTTTCTAGAAAAGTGCATACGTTTATTAGCAAAAAGAAAAAGAAAGAGTGCAAATTTTATTCAGCATCGAATTTAAGGAGCAAAGCTTGTTGTAATAAAACATGAATTACATGCCTTTATTCGGATGTTGCCAAGAGTAAAATTTTTCAGCACATGGAAAGTGCTACATAATTTCTTGCTCGACAATTATGTTTCCTAGAATCCAGAGATTGCGGTGACTTGTTCGAAATAATAGTTTCAGAAAATTGCTTATCTCAATGCTGAGAAATTTAAGTACGGCGTTAAGTGGTCATTTACGCTATAGACCACATGTTCCACTTTCACCAGTTCCATCAGTCAGCAAAAATGTATTCGAACTCAGCACAGCAACGGCATTGTTTCAGCATCATCAGTTAGTCCATCGCAACCGGTAAACTACGCGCTGGCTTGACGTGCCATAAAAATTGTCAAAAGCGTAAACAAAAAATATTAGAATTTCGTGTTAAATAATTACAAAAAACTCTTTAAAGACAGCTAAAACTCGGTCCTAAAAGTGTTCCTTAAAAAAATCCGGTTAAATTGATATTAAGTAAAAAGAATCTATGCAAATACAAAAATTCCACTGAAAAACTAAAAAGTGCGGAAATTTCCTTTCGAATAACAAGTTCTACAAAGGCGTAATCAGCTAAATATTGTGAAAATTTAAAATTAACTCTAGCTTATTCGCTGCAAAGCATTTCAAAAAAAAAGAAAAAAACTATTTGCATATGCTATTTTCTTGTTTCGGTTAAAATTCTATAAAAAATACGCATAAAAAGCTATTAAAAAGTGAATTAAAATTAAGTTAAAATACTTAAATCTAAGCTTAAAGTTAAGTAAATCATATTTTTTCAATTCGTGACATAATCCCTAACTTAAAGTTTTCCATTAGTACCTAATTTCGATTAAAATTTGAAAAAGTAGAAAAATTATATAAAGTGCATAAATTTCAGAAAGTCAAAACTTGTTGACGAGTATGAATTTGGCCAGTTTATTGAGCCAGGATGCATTTTCTAATACCAATGAGAATGCTATTCTGCTCAATTTTATTTTTATGGTCACTAAGAATATGCTCAATTTAATTTCGCTCAACACAGCTCAATGCTTGCTCAACGTCATCATTGAAGGCCTTCATCGATGGAGTGCAGCATACTAACGTAAAAAGTGAGTAATATTTTTACTATAAATAAACTATTAAAATTTGACATAAAAAATGATTTAGTTGAATTGAATTAATATTAAATTTATATAAAATATCGATTTTTTTATTCTAAAGTAAATTTTCATAAATGCAACAACAATAAATGCATAGTGTAGGTTACAATTGCTAGCACGCGCTCTCTTTGTTCCAAGAGCGTACGTTTTTGTAAACAAGTTTTTTCTTCTTTTTTTTGATCGCGCTCTCAGTGTCTGCAATTCTTGTTAGTAATTAGGGTTGTCGTTATGCTAAAACATATTTTACTATGCTAACTTAAAATAACTAGTACTTATTTTGAACTTATGATTTATTAAAATACATGACTTAAATATTAATTAACAAATGCCTTAAAAATGAGAAATTTAAGCTTAAATGAATTTAGTTGAATTTCAGAGATGATTAAATTTACACTATTATATTATATATACATATACTAAAATAATTTTATTTACTACTATTTTTTACTACATTTTTTTTCTACTACTTAAACATAAAGCTTTTTTTGTTTTGGTTTTGGTTTATAAATAATGGCAAATGTTTTTGAGTAAAATTCTCCATTAAGACAATAACATGCATAAAATGCATATAGTTTTGTAAATGATAAACTATCTCTTTTAGTTGCTTAATTTTTTTGTGAGTATTTTGAAATGAAGTTTCTCACTGTGAAAATTCTGCGCTTTGTGAATATGATTAAATATACTAATTTTTTTAAGTGAATAAAGTTTTATATTAAAATGTCGGAATAAAAGCTAATTTGTTTCCTTAATGTGATATGGCAGGATATGGATAAGTAGGTCTTTAGTGGGGTCATATAAATATCTGTGCAATATATGACCAATGGTAGGGTGGGTTTCGAGCACGTATCTTCGCAGTCGTCTAGAAGATACATTTTAAGATGATATAGAGGTCGATATCTTCAGTTTCTTTTTATTAAATTTTTTCATATACATATATTTGTATAAGACATGATCATTGGGGCTTGTTTTTGCATATGGTCATGTAGGTCCATTTAGTGTAGCTTTATAGGGAGTCTACAATAATAATTTGTGTGTATGGTGTTAACGTTAGTTGAATTGGTCACGTACCCCCCCAACGACTGAAGCTAGTGGCTTTAATGGCTCCCGCCCCCGACCCTTTCACTACTACAACTTGCGACAATCAGAGTTTGTACCAAAGTAAATTGGTATGAAATATTTTAACTTGACCATTTATATTGCGATAAATGAGACTTAACCTGATTGTATAAGACTTTAAATTCTAATTAGCAATACGTACATTACAGTTTAACGGAAGTTTAAATTTAATATGAATTTAAATATTAAATAAAAAAATGTATTAAAAATTTATAAACACGTAAATATAAAAGAAATATGTACAAAAACAAATAAAAAGAAAAGAAAAACAAATTGCATAAATAAATGCAAAAATATAAAGATATAAGGAAAAATATTTATAATGTCAGCTTAAATCTTGCGAAGTAGTCCTATGTAGAACCGCAATGCAGTATAGGGAGGACCACATAGTAGGGTGGGTGTTAGATGGACCCGAGCCAAGCAGCTGCGCTCGAGGATCAGCCATTGGTCAGAATTAGGGAGTCCCACAACTTTTTATCTAATTTTGCGAAATAATAGATTTTTGTGTAGTTAGTTGATTTTGTTGGAGATTTTCATTTTTTTTTTAAGTTTCAGAGTGCAGCAAACGATTAGCACGAGAAACAAATTTGTAAGGTGCAGGTACACCTTGGGCAGCAGCGAACCCATACCATCTCCCGAAACTGCTAGTGATGGAAAACAAGCTCGTGCTGCCGCTGCTCAAGATGTCCGCGTCCAGGCACCAATCGTGTTAGTGATTACAATTTTTTATTTTATTTTTATTAATTTTGTTTATCAATAATTATGACCCCACTCTGTACTCGTTGTAATTTTTATCATTAAATACCCTCACTACTTTCGCCTCTAGTTCCCTGTGAGCTACATATATATTGTAGTTATTTAATTATTTCTTTTTAATAAATTTGAAATGTACATATTGTAATGGATCGTAAAATGTGTAGAAATAATAAATAAATAATGAATGTAAATAAATAAATTTTGCTAAAGCCTTTTATAAAGTCGGTATCCACGCAGTCATTGATGAAGTCATAGGTTGGAAACTAGGCCTTATCTCGCCTTTTGCTTTTGATAAACAAAAACAAGATATTTCTTCAAACAAAAATAATTTTTCTTTTGCTGCGGTTGTAAAAAATAATAATAATGTAAATGCTGAATGCTGATGCTCATATAAGTTCTAAGGTTAATCCAACATCTAAGTCATCTAATGTTGTTGTTTCTGATGTTCCACCTGTTGTGTCGAATATAAGGTCTGCACGAGCCGGATTTTGTGGTAAAAAATGAAAAGTGTCAAATTGCGATTTCGAGAGAGTAAAAGCTGAAATTTCTCTGACTAGTCTCACCACCACAATTTTCGGCTCGAACGCAAAAATAGGTAAAAAATGAAGGCTCAAAAATTTGCGCGTATTTTTGCAAACAAACAATGGCAGGGTTCAGGAAGCGTCGTAGTTGCATAACAGTTTGGTTAATACTTTCTGAATGCAAGCAAAGTGAAATCTTGTTTTCCATGTCAACCTCTTCACCCTCGCCACTCTGCAACCACACATCCAATGCTGATGAACTGGATGCTGCCGCATTTTCCTTTAATTCATTAAACTCTTCCTTGCCCATCTGAAATTCAATCATTGATTTTATATCATTCATAAGTATCGTAATTTATCTGAAATGTTTACCTCTTTTGGTGTGTTTTCACTTGATGAAAAATTGTTTATATTCATATTAATTTTAATTTTTTCAATAAACCAATATGTAAACACAGCTGTTTGATATGCGGGGTTCAGATGACTGAATGTAGCCTGATAGTTCCTTATCTGTTTAGTCATAAGTTATGACTCATAACCTTCTGAATACAAGCTAAATAAAATACTTTCGAGACTATTTAAATTCTTCTGCACCGCAAAAATTTTTCATTTCGCATGGGTTTTTTAAAGAATTTATGTTAAATTTAACAGTTAATTAGCGAAGAAAAGTTTTGTTGTTCAAACAAAAATTTATTTTCGATGGAATTGTACAAAATAATATAAAATGTGGTAATTTTGATCTAGCTTCATTTTCAATTTCTTATTTTAAAACTGTGCGCATCGAAAAACAACATTTTAGAAATAATTATCTGATCATACAATCATTCAACTTTACGATTCCTTTTCAATCAAAAATCGCTCATCTATTTAATTGAATAAATGAGCATTTACCAAAAAATGTTGTGATTTCAAGCTTTTTGTTATGTTGCTCCTTCTCAACACAACTTTTCTACAAGTGAAAAAAAAAAATGAAGTACTGAAAAATATTTTATAAGGCAAGTTTTCCACAGGGTAGTGTTCTTGGCCCGTTTTTATATATCTTATTCACTTCTGATATTCCGACAAATGACCAGCTAGTTACCTCCACTTTTGCGGATGATACGGCTATTTTAAGTCGTCACAAAAATGCTGTGGTTGCCACCAACCAGCTTCAAAATCATCTAGTTCTTATTGAAAATTGGTTATCAAAATGGCGTATCAAGGTGAACGAGCAAAAATGCCGAAATGTTACATTTACATTAAATAGAAACCCAACACCAACCATAAAATTAAATGGCATTCGAGTTCCAGAAGCAAATGAAGTCACTTATCTTGGCATTCACATAGATAAACGCTTAACTTGGCGTAAACACATCGAAGCCAAAAAGATGCAAATCAAACTCAAAGCTGCTAGTTTGCACTGGTTAATAAACAGTCACTCTCCTCTAAAATTGGAATATAAAGTTCTCCTATATAATAGTGTTATTAAGCCTATATGGACTTACGGGATACAACTATATGGATTCGCTAGTTCATCAAATATTGAAATTCTTCAAAGGGCTCAATCAAAGATACTAAGGACAATAACAGGAGCACCGTGGTTCATTAGAAATGAGCGTATCCATAGCGATCTCCATATACCTATGGTAAACGCAGAATTTGAAAGACTGAAAAGAAAATACCTCCTAAAACTGCAAAATCATATCAATCCATTAGCTACTCCACTAGCTAACACTTCAACACATTCGCGTCTAAAAAGGGTTAACCGCCCAGCTACTACAAATGGTTCTGCATAATGAACTCCATATCCATACATATATCCAAATATTATATCCATAATACAATTTTAGACCAGCAAAAAAATATTTATTATTTATTTATTTTTGAGTCCCGCAGAGCTTTAAATTACTTATTATAATAAATATATCACTTTATATATAATTTATAATTTGTAATAGTGTTAATTAGATTTAAGAGCTTACAACTTATTGTTAGTCTTTGCAATGTAAAGAGATCCAATAAATAAAAAGAATACAAAAAAAAAAATAAGGCAAGTATTGGACAGATACAATTGAGACATGAAATTTTCTTTCCCTCGCTTGTCAAAAGTGAGTTTCTAGTCTCGTTGCCTACGATTTTGACAGTCTTCAATTTTTAGCCACATGAAATTTGTCTGGGTGAAAAATGAAACTCTTTCTTGGAGGGGAAGTGATCAGCTGTTTCCTTACTCTCAACCACCACATTTTTTCTCTCTCAACCACCAAATTTTTTCCAGATGGTACACTTTTTGTGGTAAAACTTTATAAATATTAACCTATTTTTTCCGGCTCGTACAGACCTATAATCAATAAAAATAATGTTGAAGCAGCTGTTTCTAATGCTAATGATTTTCTTTTGGATACTTCTAAAGCGATGACTGAAAAACGATAATCAACATCGCACTATTGTTGTTTGGTACGAACTGTAACTCGGAACTTGCTGTTGCTGTTGTTGTTCGGAAAAAGTGGCTTCATTTGGCATCTTTTTCTTCGTCCGTCTCTGGAGAAAGTATAATTATATATGTGTCGCTTCAGACGAATATAGATGCTACGCATTTTTCTTGCTTCAAATTAGTGAAAAAGGGTACCAACCAGGGATGCTATTTTGGGGCTTTTAGAGCTTTTTTAAGTCCTTTTAATTTTCAAAAGCCCCGTGGCCCTTTTTATTCATTTTTGGCCCTTTTGCAAAATTCTGCCGAAAAATAATCACTTTATTAATGAATGTTTTGTATCCAAAATTTTACAAAATTTTATCCAAGAGTTCTATAATTATAATGTTTAAAAAAATATCCCTTAATGAACACAAGATTCAAAAGAGAAATTTAAGTGTTTTTTTTTCTCCTAAAAAACTTAAGTGGAACCTTAAGTAATACGATGGCTTTCGACTTTTTAAACTTCAAATTGAAATTATCAAATCAAAAACCAGAAATTTTTTTACACGAAAAAAGTTTTATTTGATTTATAATAGGTTAAATTTGATGTGCTAAATCTGCAAATATGTCGTTTGTTTCTGCATTTCCTTTTGAAAAAGTTTCTAAAAATCGATCTCACCATAGTTCTTTAATATATCGCTCAATTTCTTCAATAACGTCATAGCTCAAAAGATCAGATATTTCAGGGTAACCATTTTAACTGAATTTTTACGTTTTTTGGGTTATAACGTTATTGAAGAAAATGAGCGATATATACAAAAAATTCTTAAACGCTTATGTGTTCATATAAAAATATATGTGATATACATATGGGACGATCCATGTCAACCGGATCAGTGCTGTGTCCAAAATTAGGAGAGACAAAAAAATCGCTCGAGGGCTCATTTTGAAACTTCAGACATCTACTTTCAGATTTCGAAGTTTAAAATTCAAAATGGCGGACCCAATATGGAGTATTAGGATATTGATTTTCCGCCATATTGGGTCCGCCATCTTGAATTTTAAATTCAGGCGTGCACATTGGTCTGGAGTAATTTTATGCCAATTCTCTGGATTAACTTGCCACAAGCTGCTTTTCTCGCGGGTTTTCGTGCGGTTACGACCCGTTTGATTATGCCTCATAAATTCTCTATAGAATTTAAGTCGGAACTTTGAGGTGGCCAGTTCAGAATCTTGGTGGATTGTGTGGAGATTAATTGGACCATTATCAAGCTGGAAAATCCTTCTAAGCGGAAAATTTTTGGTGTAATCGGTGGACAAATGTTCCCTTAGTATATTCCTATATAAAAAATTTGAATGTATGCGTTGCCAGGGCAACAAATAAACAAATAAACAAAAAAACCATCAAAAAAAGTCTTCGGTTCGCAAACGGAACACTTTTTCAAAGGACTGACTTTTAGAATATGATTTATTCTTTGAGTGAAGTATATTGCACATAGATACTAACATCGCTCCTAAGTACGTAGAACTTGGATTCATCGCTTTAAATAATCATACTCCAAAAATTCTGGCCTTTGAAAAAGTGTTCCGTTTGCGAACCGAAAACTTTTTTTGATGTTTTTTTTTTGTTTGTTTGTTGCCCTGGTAAGTTACCAGTGGTAACCCATACATTCAAATTTTTTATATAGGAATATACTAAGGGAACATTTGATCACCGATTACACAAAAAATTTTCCGCTTAGGTGGATTTTCCAGCTTGATAATGGTGTCAAATCTTGGCTCGACACACAATCCACCAAGATTCTGATCTGGCCACCTCAAAGTTCCGACTTAAATTCTATAGAGAACTTATAAGGCATAATCAAATGGGTCGTAGCAGCACGAAAACCCGCGAGAAAAGCAGCTTGTGGCAAGTTAATCAAGAGAATTGGCATAAAATTACTCCAGACCAAAGTGCACGCCTGGTAGGCAGCATGCCAAACCGATTCTCATCATTTATGAAACAAAAAGGTTCTCCTACTCATTATTAATTATGTAAAATATATTTTAATTTTCTTATGTATATATGATTATTTACCTACCTTTTTATCAAAAAAGTTCCTAAAAACGTAAAAAAAAGTTAATTTTTTTTTAAATTGAGATAAAAATCTCTACGTTAAATGATTTTCATTTTCACGCGAAAATGTTTTTTTTTGGAATAATAAACAATATCCAAAAGAAAATTTTCGGTGACAAATGATTTTCATTTAAAACATTTAAAACATACCGTGATCTGTCAACAAATTCTACTTTATTGTTAAAATATTTTTGGTCTTCTATTACTAATTTACAATTTGAAAAATTAAGTAAAGAATATTAAGAGTAACATTTCTTTTGTCGCAACTTTGAGAAACTTTAAGACTACACCTCTCCCCCGTTTTACACGGGAGATAGGTTCCGCAGAAAACCGTGTAACTCGAAATGGAAAATATTTGTATGAAAACCCGTGTAAAACGAAAAAGCCTCAAATGTACTTATTCAGTCATTTATTCAGCATAAACTAAAAGCAATACACTTAGAAAAACATAAAATAACTATTTAATTCAAAGAAAAACATACATTTAACCTCAAAAGTTATGTTCAAAATTATGTCTACTGACATTTTTTGCCGATTTAAAGATAATTGCTTAGCTCCACTATTACAGATTTCAAAAATTTAGTTTACCTTGAATTTTAAATCGGTGTTAAAATTATTTATCTACAATATTTCTCCAATAGAGAATAGTCTAAGCAATGTTTTGAGGATAAACTTTAAGATTTAAGGCAGTGAAACTAAATTTAAAATATGTTTTCCGTAGTTCAGAAATTTAACTAAAAATAAAAATCACAATCACAGTCTACTACTTTGATAGCATGTTTCTCAAAAGCGATTTGACCAAAAAATTATTCGAAATGTCTTTCAGCTATATCAAATACTATAAAAAATTTATTTAGAACAAAATATAATGATATATGTATGTTCCTAATAATGTATTTGTGCATACAGAAAATCAGAAAAATCTTTATTTTAGATCTGGTACAAGTGTTTTATTTTTAAACAAATGTATATCATAATTATTCACAAAAGAATTTATTTAAATTCACTTGAAATAAGTGCGTGCTGTGCCAAATTGTTCATTTTGAGCAATATTATATTATATGTGAATATGAATTAATAAAAAAAAGATAAAAAAAAAATTTTTAAGTCGAATTTTAGATTTTAAAAACCGTGTAAGATCGAAAACGTGTTAAACGAGTAGCGTGTAAAACGGGGGACAGGTGTATATGCATTTTTTATCACTAATGTATCATCATTTATTTCTTGTATTTGTGTTCTGTTATTAAATCTAAATTCACAATTATTTGAAAAAATACAATGTTTGCTAATTTCTAAATTTTTTAGCTTAGTGGTTTCGTTAAACTAATAATTTTTGTTATTTATTGTCACTAAAGTTTCATCATGTTCAGTTATTTCTAGATTATTTTTATTTGGCAATGGTAATATCAGCTTAAGTTCTAAAGTATGAAAACTTCTTGTTATTTAATGGTTATGACTAAGGATCTATTTTTGTATGATAACACACCAATCTTAGCAAGTTTTAGTTGGAAAAAATCAATGTCAAAATATTCTATTTCTTCTTTTGTTAATATTCCTGGATGAATAATATTTTATTTGGCTGCGGCAATATTGTCCTGTATTTCCATAATTTTTCTTTCTAAATATCTTAATTTACTCATTAGATCAATATAAAGTAACTGTTTTTCTAATTTTTTATTTTCTTCCTGAACCTTATTAATCTGATTTTCAATTTTGATTCTATCCTCATCTATAGCATTTTTTAATAAATTTATAGTATGATTAAAATGACGGTTGATCAAGACTTGTTTATTTATAACGGTAATTGCATTGTGGTCATTTTCTTCTATTACTCTGAGATGGTCTTCAATGTCAAGTCGATCCTCGTCATCCATTAATCCAAACATCCACTTATAACCTTCACCTACAATGTTTATTAGTCCTCTTTTTGTTCTTGCAGTATCGATGGGTATAATCGTTGATATTTTTGCAGATATGATGCCAATTTCATTTATAGGTATTTCCTTGTTGTCAATTTCAGCCTGCATAACGTTATCTTTAATTTTGTTAAGCGTCTCCGCTATTTGTTTCGGTCTTATTACATGGAGAATTGTATTCATTTCATTAGGTATCTCCACTTCTCCCATCTGGATCATTGCATATCCTGCTTCCTCTATTATTGGCGTTATTTGTAGTCGTCCTTGTGATAGGTTGACCATTAGCATCACCAGTATTATAATTACCTGTAAATTTATACGGTCTTTTAATATTCGCTGGATATACGTTTTTCAACGGATATTTCCTAAAATAAGGTTGATCTTTGTGTCTTACTCTCGTATAATTTTTAATAAAACCTTTTCTAGTTTCAATATATTTTTCTATTTTGTTGTTTAATTTCTGTATATATTTCTGCTTTTTAATTTTTAATCTATCTGTTATTAAATTTGTGTCTGTTAGACTATTTGCTTGTCTAGGTGACATTTCGATGCTAGAATGAAATCTATCGTTATAATTTCCTACTGCTATTTGCAATTTTTGCTCTAGGGTGACTTCTTCCCTTACGGCTTGTATTTTTTTCTATCAGTGTTGAATGTAGTCTTTCCACATCAGCATTGCCAGTATGGCTATTTGGCTTTATTCAATGCACTTCTACATCCTTTTCTTGCAAAAATCTTTCCATTTGCTCCGATTTAAATTCATTATCCATAACAATTTTTCGGGGTTTACTGAATGTTGCCATATATCTTTCTAACACTGCTATCTTCTTACTCCAATTTCTATCGTTAATCAAATA
This sequence comes from Meiosimyza platycephala, assembly GCA_963662105.1. Classification (NCBI taxonomy): domain Eukaryota; kingdom Metazoa; phylum Arthropoda; class Insecta; order Diptera; family Lauxaniidae; genus Meiosimyza; species Meiosimyza platycephala. The sequence goes on along the minus strand of OY759209.1, from coordinate 55,325,829 downwards.
TGCTACTACAAATTTTGTTAATTTATCTATAATTGTTAAAAAAGTTTGTTTTTTTGTGTTTGTTTGTTTTTCTTGTTTGGAGTCTCGGTTAATTGTAATTTGGGCTTAATTATGTTTCTGTCGTATTTTATCCGCTGACATGTTTCACAGTTATTTATAATCAATTGAATGTGTTTATGTAACTCTGGATAATTTATCTTATCTTTAAGAGTTCGATAAGTTTCATTAATTCCACTATGGAGAGATTCTTTAACGTGATATAAAGATATTTGTTTATGACAGTTCTCTTCACTTTGCATTTCTCGTGCTCTTATTTTGACTTTAAAGAATTTTACTTTTGAATCTCTTGAAGATAGGCTTATGATAATTTGTTTTACTTTATTATAGCTGCCGTCTTCAACTTCTGAATAAATTCCGATGTAACAGTACTACTACACGACCTACCTTCGTAAACGTCGTAAACCTTCGAGCCTTTGTGACAAACATTGAGTTTACGACAATAAACGGAATTTCTTGCATTTGAGTTTTCAATGACATTTCACGATTATTTGTAATGGGAGTTCAGATCATAAAATTGTTTGTCAAACATGTTCAAGTTCCATAGTATATTGTTTTGTCGGTCAAATTGTTTAAGAAACAATTTCAGTGTTGTGAAATCGAGGTTGATCTGGAGTTTGCGACATTTAGGACAGTTTACGACGTGTGACTGTCGTAAACCTAAAAATCCATGTGACATGCCTACACTGGTGTCTAGGTATTTTATAAGAGGGTGAGCTATTTTAGCATAATCCCTAATAAACTTTCTATAGAAACCTGTTGCTCCCATAAATCTTTAAATGGTCAGTAAGCCGTTTAGATATTTTTTCAAGGGAGAAAAGATGTTCTTGAAGGGTAGGTGAAAAAATTAAAATGTCATCTAGGTATACAATACAAATTTTTTAATATAATCTCTAAGGATTTCGTTTATTAGCCGTTGAAAAGTAGCAGGTGCGTTTTTTAACCCGAATGGCATCCTGACATCCTGATATAAATGCGGTTTTTTCAATATCTTTCACAGTAACTAGGATTTGGTGGTAACGTTTTGTTAGATCTAAAGAGCTAAAGTATTGAGCTTTTCCCAACTTGTCTAATATGCTATCGATATTGGGCAGTGGGTACTTGTCATCTACGGTAATTTGGTTTAGCTTCCTATAGTTAATGACTATACGATATTTTTGCTCTCCGGTCTTATCTTTCTTCTTAGGAATGACGATAAGGCGAGGCGCTTTTTTGAATAATTCCCTGCCTCGAGCTCTTTTATCTGTTTCCTAGCTTCTTCTTCTTGTTGAGGTGGATACCGAAACATTTTACAATTTACTTGTTCATTTGTGGTTGTTCTTATCTCATGAACAATACTGGTGGTGTTTGTTAATTTATCACCTTCTTTATAAAATAATCCCTTATATTTATCTAAAAGTTGTGTAATACCTGAATACTCTTCCTTGTTCATATGATCGCTTTTAATATGCTCTAAAGCGCTATTTTCTAAAACATTAACCTCATCGTGGATAATTTTACTCAAAAATGGTAGTTTTACCGAATTCTTTAAATGGATTTCTTGATTTTCTACGTCTATAATTTTTACGTTCCTTTCGATCCAGTCCATACCCAATAAAAAATGATATGGTTTTTCTAAATCTATTTTATCTACTTCATTCTGGCGTTAATAGGTTGTTAAAATTCCTCTGGACATTTTGTTTTAACATTTTCAGTATTTTTCCTGATTCCCCCTTCAATTGTATCAATTTGTATTTTTTCATATAATTTTTCGGACACATTATTGGAGTTGAGGAGGCTTATTGTCGATCCGGTATCAATCATAGCACTGTATTTTGTATTTTCCGACGTTAGAGTAGTGAACATTTTTTTTGATTCCGAGGCTAGTTGATAAAAAACTCTTTATCGATTAAATTATTTTCCTCCTGATTATTAACGTTGTGTAAGACATCCACTTCCATGGGTTGATTTTGCCTGCTATTTTGGCTGTAGGTGTTGCCACGATATTGGCGAGAATTATTATCACCATTAAAAGGACGATTTTTCCAGTTCTGTACTCGATTCGGATTGTTATAGTCATTCCTATTTGCATTAAAATTTTTATTATGCTTATAGTTGCTATTACGAGTATTTGCGCTGAAACTATCACTATTACCTTTGTTCTTTTGGAAGTGTTTCGTATTTTTATAGCTACCAGTATTATGAAAACTTTTTTCCATAAGTCTTTTGGAAATTTCTGGTCTACTTTGATGAGATCTATTATATATAAATTTTAAGTAAAATTGGTCTTGCCCTATGTATTTGTGTAACACCTTTCTGATTTCTTCTAAACTGTATTTAACAAACAATTCCGCAGCCAAAGCACCAGCAACTAATTCTTTGGCTATTTCTGTTTGGTGCTCGCTATAAACTACACATTCTGATATATTACTAACTAGGTCTTTCACTTTATCTAATAATTGTAAAATAGAACTTACTTTCAGGGATGTTATGTCTTCCATAATTCGTCCTGGGTGCTTGGTTGGTCGATACTGCTGCTTTAGCTTCTCCTTACACTCCATCCAAGTTGCAGGAATCGCAGTATCCAAATAGTTTCTGGCTGGTCCAAGAATTTTCTGCTCGTCTCATTCCCGCTTTCTCTGAGAGCTCTTTCCACTGAAGTCACAAAGGCTGGCTATTTTTAGAATAGCATTTTCACAAAGACTACTTAATTGATTCACATGGAATCACACCACGTGGCTTTTATAGTAAGAGATACAAAACTTTTGCTTAGAGTGGATATTTAGGGTGGCCCTCATACAAACATATTTTTAAAATAGCATTTTCACAAAGATCGGTCAATCGATTCACATGGAATGTAGAACACGTATCTTTTATAATAAGAGGCATGGCTTAGGTTATAAGACTTTTATTTAGGGTGGCTCTTATACAAAAATATTTTTAAAATAGCCTTTTCACAAAGACCACTAAATCGATTCACATGGAATTTACACCAGGTGTCTTTGATACTAAGTCGAATAGCTAAGGCTATAAAACTTTTATTTATGATGCATATTTAGGGTGGGCCTCATACAAACATATTTTTAAAATAGCATTATCACAAAGAATATATAATAGGTTAATTTGGAATTGACTCCACACGGAAAAAACGAAACTCGAAATTATTGTAAATATTAATCAAAATTTAAGAAAAATTAGTAGGTAATTTAGTAATTTTGAAACGGTTCGAGTGTCTATTAAAAATTACTAAGCGTAATATAAAAATTGCATCAAGCAGGCATTAATTTTTCGAATGCAAGTTTTTAATTTTTACAAAGTAATTTTAAAATTTCAGCAATAATTTATTATATTTTAAAAGGACTGTACTATTTTTTAAAAAGTACATTATAAAGTTTCTATGATGAAATAATAATAACTGAAATTTATTTTTAAAATTTTTTGTGTGTTGAACAAAATTGGGACGGCCAGCGAATTTCCGTTGCCGCTTTCCCGACCCCGTCCCAAATCTGTTCAACATATTACTTCAAAGCCAATTAGTAAGAGTTTGGCAAGCCTTATATATTTATTTTTTTGCATGAACATGTTGATAACTCAAACAGAGTACAAATTAAACACAAAAGAGAAATAAAATTCAATATAATAAAAATTAATAATCTTGAAATAATTTTTCTATAACTACTTTTTAAAAATTATAAAGCGGGAATCATATATTACAATATGAAATATATAAAAATTCTAATGTGACAATTTATTAAAATTTAATAAATTCTTTGTAAAATTTCAAAGTTTTTAGGTGATAATTAAAATGAAGAAAATAATTTTTAATATGCACTTATTAAAAAATGTAAAATGAAAATATTTACAAACTAGAATAGAATTTTTAATAAGGATTTTCTATTTATTGCTATAAAAAAGTGATATTTGTTTTCAGATTTTAATTTTTATAATCTCCTATTAATTTTTAATAAAATTTGAGTTGGTGTTTTTTCCATGCACGTGTCTTTTATATTAAGAGTCATAGCTTAGGGTACATATTTAGGGTGGTCCTCATACAAAAATATTGTTATAATATAATTTCACGAAGAACGGCCAATCGATTCACACTGATTTCACACCATGTAGGTCTTTTATATTAAAAGGCAAAGCTAAGGCTCCAAATTTTTTACTTGGGTGGCCCTCATACAAAAATATTTTTAAAATGGCATTTTCACAAAGACCACTTAATTGATTCACATGAAATTTACACCACGTGGCTTTTATAGTAAGAGGCATGGCTTTTGTTATAAGACTTTTATTTAGGGTAGCCCTTATAAAGGGTGTTTTTTTTAGAGGTTTGTTTTTCGAATAGAGATAAAACTGGGATTTTGTGGTCAAATCTGGCAACTCTAATGTCATTTATATTCAGTTTGGTTTGCCATTTCATCATGAACAGGTTGACGCATGAACAACGCGTCCAAATTGTGCAAATTTATTATAGTCACTAAAATTTCAACTTTATTTTCACTCAAAATTCACATGATTTTTGCAATTATGAATTCAAGAAGGCCGCCTAGATCTTGTGATATCACACCTTAATTTTTTTTTTTGGGGTTATGTGAAGCGTCGATAAGCCAGCTACGATTCAATACTTCGAAGCCAACATTACTCGCGTAATTCGCGATATACCTTGAAAATTGGACCTCCATTTTAGACTACGTCCGAGCTAGCCGTGGCGTTCATATGCCAGAAGTCATATTTAAATTATAATGCCAGAAGATTATCTTTCGAATAAAGTAATTTTCATGTCTATTTAAAAAATTCATCTTTGTTTTATTCCATTTTAAAGTTCTATACCTCTAAAAAAAACACCCTATACAAATATATTTTTAAAATAGCATTTTCACAAAGACCACATGGAATTTACACCACGTGTCTTTTATATTAAGTGGAATAGCTAAGGCTATAAAACTTTTATTTAAAATGCATATTTAGCGTAGGCCTCATACAAACATATTTTTAAAATAGCATTATCACAAAGACCATACAATCGATTAATTTGGAATTGACACCGCGTGTCTTTTATATTAAGAGTTATAGCTTAGGCTACAAAACTTTTGCTTAGGGTAAATATTTAGGGTGGTCCTCATACAAAAATATTGTTAAAATATAACTTTCACGAAGAACGGCCAATCGATTTTCACTGAATTCACACCATGTAGCTTTAATATTAAAAGGCAAAGCTAAGTCTACAAAATTTTAATTTAGGGTGGCCCTCATACAAACATATTTTTAAAATAGCATTTTCACAAAGGCCACTTACTCGATTCACATGTAACTTACACCACGTGGCTTCTATATTAAGAATTATAGCTTAGGCAATAAAAATTTTATTTAGGGTGGCCCTCATACAAAAATGTATGTATATAAACTACTATTTTCATGAAGTCCGGTCAATTGATTCACGTGGAACTTACACCACTCGCCTTTTATATTAATCTATTTTATGTAGGGTGAATATTTAGGGTGGCCCTCATACAAACATTTTATTAAAATATCATTTTCTCGAAAACCTCTTAATCGAATCTCATGAAATTTACATCACGTGGCTGTTATATTTAGAGGCACATATTTAGGGTGGCCCACATACAAAATTATTTTTTAAATAAAATTTTCACGAAGGGTTCATAACTATTTCTTAAATGTTTCTAATGGTCCTCTACAATATTTTTGTATGAGGACCATCCTAAATATGCACCCTAAGCAAAAGTTTTGTAGCCTAAGCTATGACTCTTAATATAAAAGACACGTGGTGACAATTCCAAATTAACTGATTATATGGTCTTTGTGATAATACTATTTTAAAAATATGTTTGTATGAGGCCCACCCTAAATATGTATCATAAATAAAAGTTTTATAGCCTTAGCTATTCCACTTAATATAAAAGACACCTGGTGTAAATTCCATGTGAATCAATTTAGTGGCTTTTGTGAAAATGCTATTTTAAAAATATTTTTGTATAAGGGTCACACTAAATAAAAATCTTATAACCTAAGCCATGCCTCTTAATATAAAAGATACGTGGTGTACATTCCATGTGTATCTGACCGGTTTTTGTGAAAATGCTATTTTAAAAATATGTTTGTATGAGGGCCACCCTAAGTAAAAGTTTTGTAACTGAAAATATGCCTCTTACTATAAAAGCCACGTGGTGTAAATTTCATGTGAATCAATTAAGTGGTCTTTGTGAAAATGTTATTTTTAAAATATTTTTGTATGAGGGCCACCCTAAATATGCATCTTAAATTATAGTTTTATACCTTAAGCTATTCCACTTAATATAAAAGACACGTGGTGTAAATTTCATGCGAATCGATTTAGTGGTCTTTGTGAAAATGCTATTTTTAAAATATTTTTGTATGACGGCCACCCTAAATTGCTCATAAAGGAGGATGAAAAATAGTTTACTTTCTATTCTCAGACCTACTGAATATACACACAAAATTTCATAAGAATCGGTCTAGCCGTTTCGGAGGAGTTTAGAGTATAACACTGTGACACGAGAATTTTATATATCTGACTTTATTTCGAAAACGGGTGCAGCGATTTTGTTGAAACTTAGGGGTTAGGTACATATGTGAACAGAATTAGGATTGGGCTGGGTTTTAACTTTTCAAAGGGTCCTGCAGGGGCGTGGCACAGCCCTAAACTTTTATTTTCAAAACGTCATATCTCAAAAACCATTCAAGATATTGTAATAAAATTTGATAGATGCAGATCATAAATATCTTAAATTTTGCCAAAATTGGGCTGAAGTAAAAAAGTGAGCGTGTCATTTCTTAATAATTTAAAATTTTGATTCAATATTATTCGAAAACGGCAATGACGATTTTTATGAAAATTTTTAAGATAGTACCACTGAAGGCAGTCATCATAACAAGCCATATCACTATACTAGCAAAACTCGTTAAAAGGCGTGGCACAGCCCACAGTATTTCTAAACGTTATAATAAGAGAATTAACAACACAGTCGTTCTGAAATTTCATATGGTGGATATACTTGCTATAAGGTACCTCAAGACGAAAAATGGGTGTTATAGTACCAGTGAGCGTGGCACCTCCCATACAAGCAAAACACGTTAAATGTTATAATTAGTGTGCTATGGGTGCAATAATTTTAAAATTTGGTGCAGAGTTGTCGAGAGCTATAAGCTTTGAAATTATATTTATTTTGACAGGATTGCATTAGTGGGAGTGGCACCTCCCATATAAGCAAAAAACGTTTTATGTAATATTTGGTGAACTATAAGAGTAATCCTAATAAAATTTTGTATAGAGATGTTGGTTACTATAAGCTTTGAACTTAAATGGAGTTCGACACGATTTTTTAGTGGGCGTGGCTCCTCCCATGCAACCAAAAAACGTTTTGTGCTATATTTGGTGAACTATAAGACTAATCCTAATGAAATTTGGTATGGAGGTGTAGGTTTACCATAAGCTTTGAAATTAATTGGATTTTGACGGGATTTCATAAGTGGGCGTGGCACCTCCCATACCTGCAAAAAACGTTTTGTGCTATATTTGGTGCACTGTACGAGTTATCCTAATGAAATTCGGTATAGAGATGTCGGTTACTCTAAGCTTTAAAATTAATTGGATCTCGACGGGATTGCATCAGTGGGCGTGGCACCTCCCATACAAGCAAAACACGTTTTGTGTTATATTTAGTGTGCTATGAGAGTTATCACAGTCTTCTTGTGATTTCTGTTCTGATCGGTCGACTATGTCTCTGAGTTCGCGCTGTGCTATTTGTGCTAATGCATTGGATAAAGAAAATGTCATTAATTGTGCAATTTACAATACTGGCATTCATAAGTCTTGTATGACTATAAATGATGCTAAAGTTTTTGATTTGCTATTAAATTTACCAAACTTTACATTTAATTGCGATAATTGCGCGGAAACTAAATCGAATTTGCTTTCAGTTGTTGTTGCTTTAGTTGCTGAGGTCAGAGACCTAAAAGCAAAAATAATTGAACTCTTGCCGAATAATCTTGCGTTTGTTTCTAAAAACAAAAACAAAACTTCGCATAAAAAATGTCAAACAGACGATGTCTTCTCTTCAAATTGCGATACTGCTTCGGCTGATGGTAACTTTGAATTTGTTGCTGTTGAAGACTTTCTACTTCTGCTGATCGTCAACCGAGTTCTTGCTTGCCGAACTCTTTTGCTGCTGTTGCTTTGCCTACGTTCTCTATGCCTAACAGAAATAGTGAAGTGACAACTCCCACTACAAATGCATCTACGAATTCACCACTGTCTTTTGCCGCTGTTGCTGCTCTGCCTATAGCTAATAACAATAATAACATCTACAGTGAGGCTTCGTCTTCGTTATCAACTGCTGGTTCTTCACGCCTTGCTGCTGCTGTTGCTGTCGATGATGTTGTTGGGGATATTAATGCGTTATTATCATCTTCTTTGTCTACAGTGGTGCCGTTTGTTTTTGGTAATCAAATGATACTGTAGCTTCTAATGATGTTTCTGGTGCTGCAGTTGTACTTGCTTCTCGTAATAACAATGATAATGGTGGTGTTGTTGTTTCTGCTGGTTCTAACAAACTGCCCAGTGGGAACATTGTACGGAATAACACTAGAAAAAAGCATACTGTCGTGGTTGGTAATGCAGATAATAATGATCTTGATGTGTGTGTTCTTAGGAAATGGATTCATATCTCGTCTTTCAAGCCAACAATGACTGAAAAAGATATTGTTTCGCAAGTTGATTAAAACTGATGCTTCACTTGAAAATCTCAAATGGGTAAACTTTAAGCTTGGAGTAACTCAACAAAATTACAACAAATTGCTTGTTTCTGATCTGTGGCCAGCTGGAGTGAAAGTTCGTCCATTTGATTTTTTTCCTATGGCAAGGGCAGAAAAAGTGATCCAGTAGTTCCAGGGCGAATGCCATTGCCTTCTAATAGTAATAGTAGTATCTTTTTTAGTAAATTAAAAGTATATTTTCACAATATGTCTGGTATTAGGACAAAGTCCAACCTAATTTTCAATTGGACTTCCCAATGTGACTTTGATATTGTTGTTTTTGTGGAAACATGGCTCAATTCCAATTTCTTTGATGGTGAATTCTTTGATTTGAACACTTATCAGGTTTATCGCAAAGATAGAGATGCGTTAAAAACTGGCCTCAACCGCGGGGGTGGCCTTCTTATTGCAGTTAAACGATGCCTTTGTTCATCAATGTGCACTTTGCGAAATAATGATTCTTTGCTTGACCAATTATGTGTTTCAATAAAATGCACCACTGGCGTTCTTTATTTATGTGCATCATACATTCCACCTAACAGTGTGGCTGATATTTATTCTGATCATGTTGATAACATAATCTCTTTGCAATCTTATCTAAATTTTTCTTCAGGTCATCTGTGCATCATTGGTGATTTTAACTTAAGTAAAATCGTATGGAATTTTGTTGATAATGAATTGATGCCATTTAATATTAATAAATCACATGAAATTAATTTTATTGATGGTTTATATAGTATCGATGTAGTTCAAATTTACTCTCTTGCGAATAAATTAAATAGGTTTTTGGATTTAGCTTTTGTTTCTAAAAATATTAAATGCTTTCTGTCTGAATGCCACAGTCCAATTGCTCCAGCGGATACGCATCATACTCCTCTGGTTATTGAATTTGAGTTTTATGAATTTACAAATTTTATCCAGCCAATAATTTATTTAACTTTAAATTGTGCAATTTTGATAGTTTGAGTGGATTGTTTGATCAGTTGGATTGGAGTTCTTTGTTTCTAACCAATAATGTTGCGAAGTGTTTTGATATTTTTAAATCTGAAATACTTTCTATCTGTAATGAGCATATTCCGCGCTTGCTCAATAAAGTGTACAAGTTACCTTGGTACACAAAAGGTCTTAAAAAGCTAAAAAATTTACGTAATAAATTTATAAACTTATATAAATCCACAAATGATGATCAATATAGACTAAAATATATTCATTATATGAGGGAATTTAATTTTTTGAATAAATTTCTTTATAAGCAATATATTTTACGATGTGAGACTAGTATAAAAAATAATCCAAAATCATTTTGGAACTTTATTAATTCCAAAAAAGATGGATCAGGAATTCCCACATCTATGAAGTTTAATGGGATTCAATCTTCGACTATTGAATCTAATGTTAACCTTTTCGCTGATTATTTTAAATCGAACTTTGATGATAAAGTTCATTTCAACGAACGAATTTTAAATAATATAAATTCTTTTTTAGAAATTGGAGCTTTGTCAATTTCTGAATTAGATGTTTTTAATGTTATCGCCACTATGAAGATTTCTGTTAAAATTGATATTGATGGTTTTGCATCTATTCTTCTAAATAAATGTGCATATGCTTTATCTAAGCCCCTGTGTATGATCTTTAACAAATCCTTATCGGAAGGAAAGTTTTTAGATAGCTGGAAAATAGCATCTATTACTCCTATTTTTAAAAGTGGCATAAAAAATGATATTTCTAATTACAGGCCCATTTCTAAGCTTTCAAATGTCTCAAAAAACTTTGAAAGCATCATTAAAGTTAAATTATTCTTTTTAGTTAAGCGTCATATTTGCCTTGAACAGTATGGTTTTGTTGTTGGTCGGTCAGCAGTATCAAATTTAGCGCTGTTTTCAAAATATTGTATCACTTCATTTGAGCTAGGTCATCAAGTTGATGTCATTTATACTGACTTTGCTAAAGCTTTTGACAAGGTTTGTCATAATGCTTTAATTGCGAAGTTAGCAGTAATGGGTTGTCATTCCTCATTTTTGCTATGGCTAAAATCTTATTTATGTGATAGAGTCTGTTTTGTTGAAATTAATAGTATAAGGTCTTACAAGTTTGTGGCTTCATCTGGAGTTCCGCAAGGTAGTATTCTGGGCCCACTTTTATTTATTTTGTTTATAAATGATATAAGTAATTGCTTTCATTCGGCTAGATTTTTGCTCTATGCTGATGACTTGAAGGTTTTTTCTAAAATTTCTAATATAAACGATGCAGTTTTATTACAGCATGACATTAATAATGTTTTTAATTGGAGTAAACTTAACTGTTTGCCATTGAATATTTCTAAATGTTTATCAATTACATTCTCCAAGTCAGGTAGTGCTGGAATCACTTCCTATTCAATTGATGGCTTGCCTCTAAGGACGGTAAATTCAGTTCATGATCTAGGCATTATTTTTGATTCAAAGTTCACTTTTGTTGAACATTTGAATTATATTATACCAAAAGCTTATTCATTGCTTCCCTTTATACGTAGAAATAGTTCAGAATTTTCTGACCCTTATACTTTTACAACTTTGTATAACTCATTTGTAAGGTCTAGATTGGAATATGCGTCGTTTATATGGAATCCTTACTTTTCTACCCATTCCATTAGATTGGAAAGGATTCAAAAGTCCTTTACTAGGTTTGCGCTACGTACTTTAAATTTTGATTCGGTCTTGCCTTCTTACGATGCACGCTGTTTGCTTCTTGGTTTAAAAACTCTTGAAATTAGGCGTAAAATCCAATCTCTGGTTTTTATTCATGATCTTATATCAGGTAAACTTGAATGTGCACCACTTTTGCAACACGTTTCATTTAATATTCCTGCAAGGTCGTTGCGTCATTTTAATCTGTTCTACTTACGAATTCATAGAACTCAATATGCTTTAAATGAGCCAATAACCAGGGTTTTATCATTGTATAATTCCTTGTTTGCTGATAATATTCACATTGATTTTTATTTGACAAAAAATTCGTTTAAAAACTTACTAAATAATTTTTTTACAACTTAGTTTAATTATAAGTTCCTCTGTTATTTTTTCTCTTTTTTTTCTAATTATTGCATTTCATTTTTTGTATCTAGCCTGTAAGAAACTTTTGTAATTTCCAAGGCTTATCAAATAAACAAATACAAAAAAACAAAAAATTTGGTACAGAGATGTCGGTTAGTAAAAACTCTGAAATTAAATGGACTTCGACGGATTGCATCAGTGGGCGTGGTACTTCCTATTATAACAAAATGTTGCAAGTGGGTCATTTTGTGATTTATTTAAATATTTTTTAACTGTTTCAACTTTTTTTAACCTCTTTCAACATTTTCCATATATTTCCGACTTTGTCAAACTCATTCAACTTTTTTCGAACTCATTCAATTTTTTTAGATATATTGAACTTTTTTCGAGATTTTCAACTTTATTCGACTTCATTAAATTTTTTCGACTCTTTCAACCATATTCAACTTTCTTCGACTTTTTGAACGTCATTCAGCTTTTTTAGAATTATTCAACTTCTTTCATTTGTTTTAACATTTTTCAACATTTTCCGACTTGTCAACCTTATTCAACTTTTTTGACTTATTGAACCTCATTCAACTTTTTTAGAGTTATTCAACTTTTTTCAACCGTTTCAACATTTTTCAACCTCTTTCAGCTTTTTTCAACATTTTCCACCTTTGTCAGCCTTATTCACCTTTTTTCGACTTTTTTTAACCTCATTCAATTTTTTTCGAATTATTCAACTTCTTTCAACTGTTTCAACATTTTTCAACCTCTTTCAACTTTTTTCAACATTTTCCATATTTTTCCGACTTTGTCAACTTCATTTAACTTTTCTTGACTTATTCAACATTGTTCAACTTTTTTCGAGATTTTCAACTTTTTTGAGATTTTCAACCTCTCTCAACTTTTTCAACACTTTTCACTTTCACGCTTCGATTTCTCTCAACTTTTTTCTGTTCCATTATTTTCCGACTTTTGCAACATTTTTCGCCTTTTCAACCCATTTCAACATTGCCAATACTACTTTTTTAACCTTTATTGATGTTTTTCTTTCCTAATTTTTATTTTTGGCTTTTCAACTCTTTTCAAAGTTTTTTAAATATTTCAACTTATTCAATATTAGTTAATTTTTTTCAACAAATTGCATATTTTTTCGATTTTTTCAACCTCAAAACGAAAAACCGGCCAGTGGTCGGCCTCCTGGTACTATCTATATTACGGTGCGAATCACTAGATCCTTTTCACTTTATATTAAGGATTATTGTACAAGTCGTTTTCCCGTCCTGGGAAAACACTTTGTAATCTTTTGAAAGCTGTATCTGAAAAATAAAGTAAATTTGGAATTAGTAATATAAGAATACTTACCTTCTAAACTCGTATCTATTCCTTTTAAAATAAGTGACACCAAACTTCATGTAATCTTTAATTCAGAACTAACTCTGTTTTTAATTTTCAATTTCATCTTACTTAACACCTATGATAAAGATAATTACACTAACAAATTACATGCTAAAAAAAACTTATGTCATCAAAAACTTATTTTACTTTACAAAATTTGGCCTACAAATATTTGGCCTACAATTATTTGGCCTAAAAATATTTGGCCTTCAATTCTGTATTTTACTTATGCAAAAATGGCATAAGTCTTAACTCACCAAAGTAGTTAGGTCGGCATATTTCCGGGTTGCACACCTGGCTTTTGCTTGCTGTTTTGTTGTTGCATTTAAGTACTTGGCGTTCTCATTCTTGTTAATTCTTAACAAGCAGAACTTGCACATAAACAACAAACCAACAAATGCCCAAAAGTGTGCTGCAATTAAATAACCCTATTATGATTATTGGCATATTTTTGGGATGATGCTTAACATCATCCAATAATCATAATAGGGTTATTTAATTGCAGCATATAACTTATTATGTGTGGTAAAAACCCACAACATTCCTCACCCCTTCGAATAAGAAAAAATTATAACTAAGAATAATTTTTTCTTATTAACACATTATTGTGTATTACAATTTTTCTTTTCCTTAATGTATTTATGTAGGTTGTACCTCTGATTCGATGGGCGAGGATACTGGTTATTCTGTTTTGCTTGGTGGTTACCGTTATTAGTGAAACGGCTTATGCCACAGTTTTCTCTCATCAAGGGAGGCTTTGCGCTTTACTTGTGCCCCCTCCCTTCCTTCATTGTGGTTGTTTCCATATAGGGATTGACAACCATAATTTTTTAGCTATTAATGCTGGATATTTCGATTTTAATGCTTGAAATATTCTTCAGCATAGCTTTATAAAAATACGCATGGATTAGAGTTTGTCCCCCGGTTTTGGATAGAATATATCCACCAGTAAGCTCTATTATGTTGTTTGAATCGTCAACCTCCGACTCTGCTACTGCTTAACTGCCTCAGTATAGGACCATGATTATAAATTTAATAGAATCTAATTTTTTAAAAGCTTATAGCTTGATAAATTTATTTTGTGAAATTTACTATGTAATTTAGTGTACCTAAATGTTATATGTGTGTTAGCATATATAAATATATATATATACGGCATTTATTTATTTATCTTTTGAGTCACTATTATTTTATTTGTTTACTTTTAAAGTTTATTGACCTAGTTTTCTTAATGTGCAATTTTTTGCAATTAGGCAAAAACATTAAGCTTGACACATTAAGCATGTCAATAAACTGACTTATTTTAGCTTACGATGCAAAAATGTGCAACGTTAATCACAAATCTATATATGTATTAGGGTTGCTCAGAAAAAATTTTTTCTTCGAATTTCTTGATGATACTTTGGAATCACGTTCTACATCATGGAAGAACATCACATGCATTTTTTCAGATTTTTAAATGCATTTTTTAAGGTGTCTCAAAGCAAAAATATATTTTTATTATTATTATTGTTAGCATTAATTATAAAATGTTGTCAAACCATTTGAAAAAGTTTTTCTAGAGTAACTTAAAAACATTTATTTTGTTTGTTTTTTAATGAACTTTAAAACCTACGTTCTAATATTGACAAAAAAAAATTTAACCCTCTTAAATAACGAAAAACTGCTTTAAAAAGGTGAAATTTAACGGGTTCTTAAAGAAAAAAGTCATCGTGCTTCAAATAAAATTAACTTTATTTTATATACAAGATCTCATTCGAAAGAGCTCTCAAAAACCTTTAACACAAGACATGGTAAGACTTTTTTGGTCCAACAGGCTCGATGAATTAATTTCTAAAATGGAAGTAGAATTTATTTGAATCAAGAAATCGTAGAACGGTTCTCGTTCGAACAGATTTTTATTTGATTCATGCATTTGCTTTTCTTGATCCAACAATCACTTAATAAACTAACGAAATACTTCCTAAATCAAACCATAATTGTTAGAACTTCTGGGATTCAAGCAGAAGTTTTTCCTAGAATCCAAAAAAAAATTCTAGACCTTGAAAAAAAAATTAGAAATTTTTTCTGGCGTCTAGAAATAGTTACTAGAATTTTCAAACTTTTTGAACTTTCTTTTCTGTATAATCGAGAAACCAATTCCAATGAAATTAGCATTTAAGACCCCAGCGTTGATATTTTTTTAATGTTTATTTTTTACGTTTTCGTTTCGTTTTCTTATAATTTTTAGTTTGACATTTATACACAAACACTCTAACACCATAACATGAAACACATAGCTAGCGTAGCAACATGCGCACCGTTCTTTACTTCTAACCAATTGTACACTTTTTATGTCGTATATGTACAATGCAGATGATAAAAAAGTAATGTCGAACCATAAAACAATGCAATATATGAATTAAAAAAATACATAAAAATCAAGAAAAAATTATTTGAATTAAGAGGGTTTTAAATTTGTTTTGATAAAAACTTAGTTCAACTAAAATATAATTGAATCAAATCTCGTTGTCTTGATTAAATTTTGTAAAAATTGTAGAAAACGCAAGAAATTTCTACTTGTTTCAAGTACCTCAATATTGGTTCAAACTCAAGCAGATAAGAAATGCGTGTTATTAAATAAATAGTTCTTAATATTAGCAAATTCAAATATTTCGAGTATAAAAAGTCACTAACAATATACTTCTTAATATAAGAAATTATAGTTTGTGTAGCTGCAATGTGTAATTTATGTGTGTCAAGAAAGCGTTTCTGAATCTAAGTAAAAATTACTCAATACGATTAGATAATGATTAAAATGAAACCAAATTGTTTGTTTTTGCATTTTCTTAGTTTAAGAAACGAAATGGATTGATTTAGAAAATATCATTCTCTCCGTGTAACGTTTGAGCGGGTCGGTTATATATTTAATCGACCCCTGATGTGTGTTGTGTTTCATATTCATCTTTAAATGAATACTTACATTATAGCTGACATTAAAGTCTACAATTTAAGATTTTGTAGAACCTTTTAGGCCATTTCGCAACAAATTTACAGAAGTTTTAAGTTTGAGAAAAATATCAATTAATTCTGAGTTGTGTGAAATGACATAGTTAAATTTTTTTCGTGTAAATTTCAATACACAATATATATTGTTTATAAGAATATTAATTTGTTAATAATTTTTAAAACAAATATTTTTTTATTAAAGTTAATTTTCTTAGCTTTTAAATTAAAATAATTTAAATAAATAAATTTTCTAGCTATAACAGGACCGGAATTATGAATTTTTGAAATTATCAAAATTTGAATTCACTCTATTTTGAAAAAAAAAGTTTTTTTTTTTTAAAAATCCTAGAATACGTATCTCTCTTTTTCGATACCCATAAAAAAAACTTCTTACTTACTTACTTGGGTGGCCATAACAACCCGGATTACGGCCGACCTCAAAAGCTCTCTCCAGGCGCCTCTGCTTCGCGCGCGCCTTCTCCAATCAGTCACACCAAGCGTGGATAGGGTTTCCTCGGCTTGGTCTTTCCATCGGAGGCATGGTCTTCCTCTCCGTCGTCGCCCAGCGGCTTCCGCATCAAACACCTTTTTCGCCGGAGCTTCTTCGTCCATACGCACAACATGTCCCAGCCAGCGCAGACGTTGGATAGTGATGCGCTTGACTATGTCGATGTCATCCTAGAGCTCGTACAGTTCATGGTTCATTCGAATACGGTAGTCGTCGCCGACGCGAATAGGACCGAAGATTTTGCGAAGAATTTTTCTCTCAAACACCCCAAGTGTGGCTGCATCGGTCCGCGACACAACCCATGCTTCTGCACCGTAGAGTAGCACGGGTAAGATGAGCGTCTTGTAGAGTGTCAGTTTTGTCAGGCGAGAGAGGTCTCTACTACTCAATTGCTTACTGAGACCGTAGTAACACCTATTAGCAAGAGTGAGTCTTCGCTTCATCTCCAAGCTAATATCGTTTTGGGTGTTCACGGCGGTGCCAAGATAGGTGAATTCCTTGACAACTTCGAAAGTATAGCTGTTCGCAGTAATGTTGGATCCGATGCGCCGCGTCTCCCTGCTTGTGGACTGCATATACTTTGTTTTGCCCTCGTTCACCGTCAAACCCACCTTCGCTGATTCTTTTTTGATAGCAGAAAACGCAGAAGTAACATATCGCTTACAACGTCCAATGATATCAATATCATCGGCATATGCAAGGAGCTGGAAAATAGTGTCATTACGATGTAAACTGGCTTTTCGCAACACCCCTTCTATCAAAAAGTTGAGGAGGTTGCAGGATAGTGGATCGCCTTGTCTGAAACCTCGTTCGGTATCAAATGGTTCGGAGAGGTCCTTTCCTACCCTGACGGAGCTGGATGTGTTGCTCAACGTCATTCTGCAAAGCCGCACTAGCTTCGCAGGTATACCGAAGTCAGACATGGTGGCATACAGGCAATCCCGTATCGGGCTATCGAAAGCAGCCTTAAAATCGATAAAGAGATGATGGGTATCGATCTGTTTTTCGTGGGTTTTTTCCAGGATTTGACGTAGTGGGAAGATCTGGTCTTTGGTGGACTTACCAGGTTTAAAGCCGCACTGATAAGGCCCAATCAGTGTGTTGGTGAACGGCTTAAGTCTTTCACACAGTACGGTTGACAGGATCTTGTATGAGATGGCAAGAAGACTGATTCCCCGGTAGTTCGCGCAAATTGTAGGGTCACCTTTCTTCAGTATAGGACAAAGGACACTGAGATTCCAATCGTCGGGTATGCTTTCTGCTAGCCATATTTTGCAGATGAGTTGATGCATACACCATATCAGCTCATCGCCACCGGTCTTGAACAATTCAGCAGGCAGGCCGTCAGCACCGGCCGCTTTGTTGTTCTTAAGTCGCTGTATCACAACTCGTACCGCGTCATGGCTAGGTGGTGGTACGTCCACACCATCGTCGTTGATTGGTGGCATCGGGTTAATTTCTCCAAAGGCGGGATTGGTAGAGACATCGCCAGCAAGCTGCTTGGAAAAGTGTTCCCTCCATAATCTCAGTGTACCTTGCGTATCCGTAACCAGATTTCCGTCTTCATCTTTACAGGTAGATGCTCCGGGCTTGAAACCTTGGGTCAGACGCTTGACTTGTTGGTAAAATTTTCGAGCATCATTCCTGCCTCGTAACACTTCGAGTTTCTCACGCTCACGCCTTTCCTGCTCTCGTTTCTTGCGTCTGAAAAGGCGCCTCTTTTCCTTTCTCTTTTCCCGGTAGTTTTCGTGCACGGCTCGCGTTGCGGCTGACTGCAGAGTTCTTTTGTATGCGGCGTTTTTCACTGTAGTAGCTTAGCGACACTCCTGGTCATACCATTGATTTCGCGGAGGTGGGCGACGGAAACCAATGACTTCCTCAGTGGCAGAGCGCATGGAGCGGGAAATATGCGCCCAAAGTCCACTGGCATCATCGGGTAGAGAGTCAGGTTGAATGAGCAGTTCTGAGAGGTGAGCGGAATAGGCTTCGGCCGTCCGATGTGATTGCAGCTTAGCGACGTCCAGCTTTCGTTACGTACCAGAGCGTACATCCTTTGCATTGCACAGCCGCATGCGTATCTTGGCTGCAACAAGATAGTGATCGGAGTCAATATTGACTCCCCGGAACATACGAACGTCTAGCACGCTGGAAGCATGCCTTCCGTCGATCACAACATGATCGATTTGGTTTCGTGTTTTCTGATCAGGGGACAACCAGGTGGCCTTGTGTATGTCGAGGTGTTGAAATCTGGTGCTACTTACTACCATGTTTCGCGCCGCGGCGAAGTCGATCAGCCGTAGACCATTGTTTGAGGTGGTCTCATGGAGGCTGAACTGACCGACAGTGGGGCCAAATATACCTTCTCTTCCGACCTTTCCGTTGAAATCCCCGAGTACAATCTTAACATCGTGGGCCGGGCAGCGGTCGTATACTTCCTCGAGTCTCGCGTAGAAGGCATCTTTGACAACATCGTCCTTTTCCTCCGTCGGGGCGTGCGCGCAAATCAAGCCGATGTTAAAGAATCGAGCCTTGATGCGGATCGTAGCCAACCTTTCGTTCACAGGAGTAAACCTGGAGATATGGTGGCGAAGTCTCTTGCTTACAACGAATCCGCATCCCAATTCGCGCCTCTCCGCATGGCAGCTGTAGTAGATATCGCAACTTGTTTGGTTAGAGCAACCTTGTCCTATCCATCTTATTTCCTGGATGGCGGTGATGTCAGCCTTAATTTTTTTGAGGGCATCCGCCAATTCGATAGAGGCACCTTCCCTATTGAGGGTCCGGATATTCAAGGTGCATATCTTTAAATCATAGTCCTTTTTTCGTTTGCAGTGGTCGTCAACGTTGAGGGGTTCTGTATCCGAGGCTTTTTTTTTGGTTTTCATTGGAATCTTTTTTTTACGTGGCGGGTACCAAACCCTGCGCACAACCCATTTTACTTCCAGGGAGAACGCGCTGCACACATTCGCTCACTATCTCAGCGGATGCGGAAATAGCTACCCAGATGGAGCCAGCGGGGAGGCTCTGTGTCAACTTGCTAATGGTTGGCTCAGAGATTGCTCTGGCAATCCCCAGGTGGAAAGCAGTCAGAAACTTTACTCTGATCAACCAAAAGCCAATCCATCCATAAAAAAAAAACTTCAGCCAAATCAAAAATGTGTCGTTCAATTTTTGTCAAAATCCGTTCGGTTTGTAAAAGAACGTCCCATACATAGTGTCATTGGTAGATTAAAAGCTTAGGTTAAAACTCAACATAAGAAATCTGTTCAACACTTCCACTGCATTATTCACCAGCAAGTCTTATGTTCAAAAGTAATTAAACTTGATAATTGGTAAAATTGTTAATTTTATTCGAGCACTCGGATTAAATCATCGGGAACTTACGTCATTGCTGAAAGATGTAGAAGTTGATTACGAAGATTTGCCATATTATACAGAAGTTCGTTGGCTTTCAAGTCATAAAGTTTTAAGAAGATTTTTACAACTGTTGGATGAAGCCGTACTTTTTTTAGAAATTAAAGATTACGAGTGCTCTGAACTGAAAGATGTTAATTGGATGCAAGATTTGGCTTTCTTAGTTGACATTATGTACTGGGCTTCTCAGTCAACTCAATATTAACCTGCAGGGTAGAACTTCATACATGACCAAACTTCATTATATGGCCAAACAAATTCATTCAAACAAAAAATATCCCTGTGGAAAATACAAATGAAAAAAGAAAATTTATCAAATTTTTCTAGTAAGTAAGACTTTTTTGCTTAAATATCGAAAATTAAAATTTGACAAATATGAGAAACAACTGAAAATGTTGGAAGAAGATGTTGTGGGTTCTTACCGCACAATATAATATGTTATTAACATAAATAGCATATTATATATACTTTTAGGATGACGATTAACATCATTCTATAACATTAAAAGGCATTATTGAGTAATGCAATTTATCCAATAATAGTAAATTATTGTTGCAAAAGTGCAGCATACTTGCGGGCTGTTGTCGTTTTGTTGGTCATTTATGTTACCATGGGCAAATTCTGCTTGTAAGCAATTAACAAGAATGAGGACACCATGAACTTAAATGCAACAACAAAATCCAAAGCAAAAGCCAACGCGTGCAACCCGAAAAACATTTCGCCCCACTAAATTTGGTCAGCAAATTTGAATTAAGTAGAATAAGTTTTGTTGTTGTAATTATGTGTAAATATTTTTGCATGAATTGTTAGTGTAATTTTTATTAAGCAAGGTGTTAAGGTATTCAAGATTTTTTAATAAAATCATAATTTGTTCTGGTATTAAACGAAACACTACGGAGTACTCATTTAGAAAGGAAAATATACTGGTAAGTATATTTAAATTTGATAATCCCTAAACTTGTTTTACTTCCAGATACAGTTGTCACCCAGTACTAAGTGTTTTCCCAGGACGGGAAAAATACTAGTACAACATTGGCGCAGCCGGATTAACGAACCACAGTAGCAGTACAACATTGGCGCAGCCGGATTAAGGAACCGCAGTAGCAGTACAACAACAGCAGCCGGTTCACCGAACCACAGTAGTAGTAGAACAACAGCAGCCGGTTTACAGGACCACAACAGCAGTAGCAGCACAACAACAGCAGCCAGTTTACAGGACCACTACAGCAGTAGCAGTACAACATTGGAATTGGAAAATAAATTGGTGAGTATCCTTGTAACAATATTAACTAACCATAAACTTCTTAAAACATGTTGGCTTTCAGCCACTAGCTCAGCCTATTTGTAGGCAATATCCAAACGAACTTGGGAGCATGAACTATGAGCGATCCTCACAGTCCATGTTCTGCATCATTGATTAGGGAATTAGGTTTCATTGAACTAATTTTGTAAGCTTATAGGAAGTTTACAAAATACTACATTTTTTTTTATTTTAATTAAATTTTATGGGAAAATTAAAATTTTGTTGAAATAAGGTCTGATTGTTTATTGAAAGTTAGTACAAATTCGTAACAATTGTACTGGGAAAGTAAACAAACACGCTTATAAATTTCAAATTAAGTGAGTTTTGAAATTTGAACTTTATAGTTTTTATTTTTTTTTAACTTGTACAAGAACAAGATTATTGCCAATTTAGAAAGTTTGTTTTGTTTGTTTATGTAAAATCGTTATTTTCGCGGGAAAACGTTTGTTATTTGTTTGTTGTTTTATTTGTTTTATTGAAAGTCGTGTAGAACTTATTTTTGGTTCCGAAGAATATTTCAAATTCTGAGGATCCTTTTTAATCTGCATAGACTCGCGTATTCGTAAATAATTTTAACTTCCTTTTTAAATCGTATATAACCTTGCAGAATTTTATTGTTGGTTCTGAGGAATACTTTCAAATATTCCAAAGATTCGTGTTCTGCAGAGGTCCGTGTGTCACTAAATATAAATTATTCCAAATAAGGAGTAAATAAAGTTTAACAATTTGCATTTCGTATCACTAATTAATGAGTGGTATATACGCAAAATTCTAAACTAAAATTGGGATAGGTCGCGTAAATTCACAAAACTTTTTTATATACATTTGTAGGTAAAAATTTGTTAAGACAGTGGGTCGTTCATTTACTTATGAAAATTTGAAACCTTGAGCATACAGCAAAAAGAAACAAATAAAAAGTACGTAACAATAAACGTTTAAAGTTGCTGACTTAGCTTTTTGTGTGTTTTAAATGAGGTAATGAACGATTTAGAGTTTGACAAATACGCCCACGAAAAATTGTTAGGAGAGTTGTGCAGATTTACAGATAAATTGTGGAAATATTTAGAAACAATTAACAATAAAGAACAACTTATTCTAATACGAGAAAAAGTCGAAAATTTCCATAATTTATCAGCGGTCGAAAAAGCGGATGTAATTTTAAATGAAATTTTAAGCTTTATAGAGCAAAAGCATATAACGGAAATTTTAAGCATAACAGAAAACTAATTAAGTTTTATTTATTTCTATAATGGGTTTCCTGGAAATCTCGAAGTTAGTGAAAAATATAGTACCCTATTTTTAGGGGCTAGTTCACCAACGTTGAAATCGAATCTATATAGGTTCATAAAAGGATGTGAGGCAGTGCGGAAAGTTATTAAAGCTGAAGAAGAACCTGAACTCATAGCAAGCGTTAGGCTTCATTTAAATGGGGATGCATTTGAGTTAATCAGATCTCATGAGCTAAAGTCATTAGAAGAGCTACATGAATTGTTAAAAATAACATACATCAAAGCCAAATCTATTGATTTAATTCAAGAACAAATAAGAAACGCCCGCCAACTTCCTGAAGAAGAACTGCGAACATTCGCGAGACGAATAAATACGCTAAGAAACGAAGCCTTAGAAATAATAAAATTAACTTATAAAGATTTATCTGATGTAATATTCAGAGAAGAATTGAATAAGTCAGTGATTACAGCAATTAAGTTAGGATTACGTAATAAAATGCTTAAGATATTGATGTTAAGGGAGGACACAAACAGCTTGGATAAATTGTTGCAGGAAATCAAAATGGAAGATGTCATACAATGAGATTTAGGATTATTATCTGGAGTTAACGTAGTGCAGTCTGGCAATGAAGAAGCACTCCCAGTGAAATCAAGTATTACGAAACATTCTTTAGAAAAAGAAATATTTCCACTGAGAGAGCAAGAGGGTACAAATAAATATTTCGCCAGAAAGCTGCCAATTAAGTGCTCATATTGTAATAAAAAGGGTCACACAAGAGAGGTCTGTTATGTTAGGAAAAACACACCTTTCTGTGACAAGTGTTTAGAATATGGACACATG
This sequence comes from Meiosimyza platycephala, assembly GCA_963662105.1. Taxonomy (NCBI): domain Eukaryota; kingdom Metazoa; phylum Arthropoda; class Insecta; order Diptera; family Lauxaniidae; genus Meiosimyza; species Meiosimyza platycephala. The sequence goes on along the minus strand of OY759209.1, from coordinate 55,302,299 downwards.
ACCAACATAAAATGTTCACAAAACACAACGGATATAGCGAAAAACGTAAAAAATAATAATTCAATTTCTCAACGCCATCAAGGGGGAAAACAGTCCTCCATTAAATGTAGTTGGTGTAAGAGAATTGGACATGAAATTGGAAAATGTTTTGCCAAAAGAGACTACGAAAAGGTTCAGGGAAACTACGGGGGGCCCAAGACCGGCCAATAGTCTGGGGACCCAAAAAACTTAGTAACTTAGGGCCAAAAGAAGTAGTAACAGTAAACCAACCACAACAAAGTTCAGTTGGTACGTTATCTACTAATTATGAAACAAATAAAGTTTCAGAAAATATTTTAGATGAAATAGTAACAGTAAATCAGCTACAAGAAAGTGCAGTTGATACGTTAACTACATCTGAAATTACAAATAATTTTAATAAAGTAGTAACAGTAAACCAACCACACAAAAGTGCTGTTGGTACGTTATCTACCAATTATGAAACAAATAAAGTTTCAGAAAATATTTTAGATGAAATAGTAACAGTAAATCAGCTACAAGAAAGTGCAGCTGATACGTTAACTACATCTGAAATCATAAATAATTTTAACAAAGTAGTAACAGTAAATCAACCACAACAAAGTGCAGTTGATACGTTAACTACTAGAAGTAAAAATTATAAAGTTTTGAGTAATAACTTAAAACAGTATAATGCGGAGAAAAAAAATCATACACAGAATACTGTAGTTGAGGCGTCCCTCGCAAAACCCATAGAATGCGTATCAAACGCAAAAGATACTGAAACTGGGAGACACATCTTGTATGGCAGGCATAACGAGAATTTCTACCAAGCAAATCAAAATGACGTGTTCATAGAAGTACCCTGTAAAGAGGCCAGATATGGAAAACTTATTTTGTTGGTAGATTCCGGTGCTGACACAAGTTTGGTCAAAGAAAGTGCAATGTTGCATTTCCCAGAATCAGATACAAATAATCGAAAAGATTTAAGTGGAGCATTTGGCGGACAGGTTACCACATTAGGTACAACCACTATTAAACACAAGCAGAACCCAGATCTAAGTTTGAAGTTACACATAGTGTCACTAGATCAAGGAGTTCCAGCTGATGGAATAGTAGGTAGGGACGATTTGTGGAACCGAACTGTCATAAACGTTATAGATAAAAAATTAACGTTTTTCAATGAAAAACGTCAGAAAATTATAGCATTCACGCTTAATCCGATGAATGACTAACAGAGTACTATACAATACAGAAACAGCAATAGAAGCTCGAACTGTAAAAATAGTACCTTTATGTGTTAAAACAACATTAAAAGAAGTTGTTATACACAAACAAGAACTTTCACAAGGAGTTTACTTAGGAGAAGTACTCAGCAAAGTGAAAGATGGCATAGTTTATGTGCCAATTTTAAACTCGTCAGAAGACGAATTTATCATTGATGGAAATTTCAAACCAGAATTTTCAAATTACAATGATTTCAAAATAAACACAAGTTCCGCAATAAATATGATATCGGAACAAAACGTAAGGGAAAGATTAGATAAGCTATTTGGATCTATTAATTTAGATCCTCACATAAGCAAAGAAGAGACGGCTTCCATGGAAAATATATGTGCATCCTTCCATGACATATTTTTGTTAGAAGGAGATTGCTTATCATATACTCCAGTATTGAAGCATGATATCCTTACTTTGGTGGGTCAACCACCAATAAACCAAAAACAGTATAGATTACCCCATTCTCACAGAATGGAAATTAATAAACAGGTAGGAGAACTGTTAAATGAAGGGATTATTTCACCAAGCACCTCACCTTGGAATTCACCACTATTGCTTGTCCCAAAGAAAAGTGGTAAAGATGGCGAGAAAAAGTTGAGATTAGTTATAGACTTCAGAAAATTAAATGAAGCTACGATCAAGCAAGTTTTTCCCATACCACGAATTGATGAAATTTTAGATCAATTAAGACATAGCAGATATTTTTCCACGCTGGATCTAGCAAGTGGATATCACCAAGTATTGGTAAATTAAGATGATAGAGGAAAAACAGTAGTCTAAGAGCTGGCAGCCACTTTGAGCAACCTACTAGATACAAAGCTAAAATTTTGTCTGTGCTTGATTTAGTCCTAGTAAAATAAGAAAATCAAAATCTGGTGGCCTTGGCGCGGTCGCGAAGGTAAACCCTAAAATTTTCAAAATTTTGTGATCAAATATTATAGCTTATTAAATTATCTTTCATATGACATCTATATTTTGGAAATCCCTTCCGCCGTTCTCCAGTTATAATGATTTTTTCAAAAATATTTTCCATTTCGAAACGTTTGGGTTGTACCTTCGCGATCTCGCTAATTCTGCCAGATATTGATTTTCTTATCTTACTAGCACTAAATTACATATACACAAAATTTGTATTGTGAGTGTATGTTTTTTTATGAATAGTTTGCATTTTGAAAATTTTAGGGTGTACCTTCGCGACCGCGCCAAGGCTGCCAGATTTTGATTTTTTTACTTTACTAGTACTAAATCAAGCACAGACAAAATTTTAGCTTTGTATCTAGTAGGTTGCTCAAAGTGGCTGCCAGCTCTCCTACTACAGCATTTAGTACAGGGTTGGGACATTTTGAGTTCAACCGAATGCCGTTTGGGCTAACAGGAGCACTAGCAACATTTCAACGAATCATGAATCACAGGACTACAAGGTCTAGAGTGTTTTGTTTATTTAGATGACATTGTCATATACGGGAAAAACTTACGAGAGCATGAAGAAAGGCTACGTAATGTGTTCACTGTATTAAGACAACATAATCTGAAATTAAACACGAAAAAATGCAATTTTTTGCGTCGTGAAGTTGTGTATTTAGGTCATAAATGTTCAGAACACGGAGCCCTGCCAGACCCAGAAAAGGTAGAATGTGTAAAAAACATACCAGTACCTAAAAACAAAAAAGAAGTACAAGCATTTTTAGGTCTGGTAAACTATTACCGGAAATTCATTAAAGATACGGCAAGATTAGCTTTACCAATAAATAAATTATTGAGAAAAGACGCAAAGTTCGTATGGTCAACGGAATGCCAAAATTCATTCGAGGAATTAAAAAAGGCAATAATGACACCACCTGTATTGGCATATCCAGATTTTAGTCAACAATTTTTGTTAACTACGGATGCCAGTAATGATGCAATTGGTGCAATATTATCTCAAGGAGAAGTCGGTAAAGATAATCCAATAGCATTTGCCAGTAGAGCACTAAGCGATACCGAGAAAAGGTATTCGACCATTGAAAAGGAATTTCTCGCTATAGTGTGGGCAGCAAAAAATTTTAGAGCATATTTGCTTGGCAGGCATTTTAAAATTTACACCGATCATCAACCACTACGTGGGATATCAAACCTTAAGGATCAAACGTCACGCTTGGCGCGTTTCCGACATAAACTATCGGAATATGATTTTGAAATCATATACAAGCTTGGGAAAAGAAACTTAAATGCAGACGCTTTAAGTAGATTACCACAAACAAATAAACAAATAACAGTGGTACACACCAGATCAAAATCTAAAAATTCTGAAAAGGAAAAAGGGAACATTTCAAAAGAGGTGGATAAGGACACGGTGGTTGAAAACAACACCGGAAAAACAGTGGTCATACTGAAAGATCCTAAAGAAATAGAAACAATATTAAGGGATTTTCATAGCACACCACTTGGTGGGCATCAAGGGGCTATCAAAACACTTCTAAGGATAAGAAAGCAGTATAGATGGCCAGGTATGCAAAGAGATATAAAAGAGTATATTAAAAAATGTACCAAATGTCAGACCAACAAGAGCTCAAGACTTACAAAAATGCCGATGGTGGTAACAGATACACCAAGCAGCCCTTTTGATAAAGTATATATGGACATTGTCGGTCCATTACCTGAAACTGTATCAGGAAATAAGTATATACTAACATTTCAGGATGATTTTTCAAAATATATGGCATGTGCTGCAATGCCCGACGCAGAAGCAAGTACAGTATCGAAAAAATTTTATGACGAAATCATTGCCAGATACAATATCCCGAAAGTATTGATTACTGATAATGGTACAAATTTTATTGCAAAATTATTTTCATATACTTGCAAAATGCTGAGGATTAAGAAATTGCATATAACGCCATACCATCCGCAAGCTAATGGTTATTTGGAAAGAAGCCACAGACCACTAGCATAATACTCGAGAAGTTTTGCTAAAGAAGATGGTTCGAATTGGGACCAATGGCTGACGGCAGCCATGCATGTCCATAACAATACGATACATACTTCTACTAAGCAAACTCCTTTCCGAACTTTGTACGGTTTTGAATTCGAAATGCCCACGAATTTAAAACAAAATTTTCACCGCTCTATAACGCGGAGTTATGATACAGCAAAATTAAATATAAATAAAAATTGGTACATAAATACTTGTTTGTAAACAAGAAATATGAAACGACGTGTGCCGAAATAAGCGCACATGGTCGCATATAACTTACCTACCTCAAAAGTAGGTAAAGGGAAAAATTTTGAAGATAAAAATAATAATAATAAAAACTCAAAGCATTGCATTGCATTTGGCAATGCAAACTTGAGCAAATTTATTTAACGTAGCCACATGAAAATTGATCAAATGAAATCGAAATAAACAAATATAAAATAAACGCACGATACTTGTACTACATACACAAACATTAATACTTGCTTGTTAACAATGAATATGAGACGACGCGTGCCGCAATAAGCACACGCCTCGTATATAACTTCTTTACATTAAAGTAGGTAAAGAAACAAAAAAATTCTTAATAACGTAAAAAACGTAAAAGAAATATAAAGCAATGCATTTCGATCAAATAGAACGAAATGCAAATAATAAAAAGCAAATGCAACTGGAGCTCAGCTTTGTATTAATAAATAACAGCATTTGGCTGAAATGTATATGAAGATAACTTTAAGTTATATTGTTTTGAAATAGAAGGCTGGGAAAGATAAGGAAAAATAAAATATGTATTTGTATACATTCAAGAGATGTATACACATATATAGCATACATTTGAATTTTAGTTACAAATTTAAGAAAAACTAAAATTTTAAAAATTAAATCTCAAAAGAATTAAAAATAATGATGTTGGGTACTTTGAATTTAGAATTGATTAAAAACAAAAAAACAAAACAGCAAAACTTTTTTGTTCTGATAAAATAAATAGCTTTAAAATAAAAACAAGAAGTTAGTTACTATAGAATAATAATATATATTTGTATTCATACGCTTAAGACGTATGTATATACATATATAGATTTATGATTTACGTTGCACATTTATGCATCGTAAGCTAAAACAAGTCAGTTCATTGACATGTTTAAATTTTAAGACTTAAATGTTTTTGCCTAATTGCAAAATTTAATATATCATAAATATTGGTAAACAAGGCCAACACAATCAATAAGTAGATAAATAAAAAAATAAGAGTGATTCAAAAGCACGATAAAACGGAGTAAATGCCGTATATATATATATATATATATATATATATGCATTATAAAAATGCATACACATATATAACATTTACACAAACTTAAATAAATTTAAATAAACAAAACGGAGTAATTGCCGTAAATACATATATACTTGTATGCATTACATAAGAATGCATGCACATTAGGGCGGGTCGATTTTTTTTTTTCAAAAAGGGTATGGCAGGAAAATATTCTAGGGGCAATTCTGAGCAAATTTTCCAAAGAAACTATGGGCCTAAAATCAATTTCGAGCCTCCGCATTTTCACAAATAGGTTTTGAACAGTACTTATATTAGATTTGTATGGGAACAACTACAAAGTATTTCATATTTAAAGCAAAAATTGTGGTAAATCGGCCATTTTGATGTCGGTGGAAAGGTCTTGTGCCTCTTTTGTATTTACCATGTTATTTTAATTTTTTGTAAGAATAGTGGAGTGCTGAAGTACTTAAGTCGAAAGATAATGGAAAACAATTATTTATTCAAAAATAAAAATCTATCATTGAAAAATCTGCCATTGAAAACGTGTAATTATTCCGTGAAAGTTTTGATCGTCAATTGTGATTTTTCGTTTTTTCCTACTATGGAGCTATCGATAAGACCCATATCCTCCAGATGCAACTTGTTGCATATACCATCTCAAGATGTCCCTACCTTTGGCTTGCCAAGTGATTTAAATGGACTGAATTTCTCAAATAATAGTGATTTATAAAAGTATTATATTCTTTTGAGTGAAAGTGCTAAAGCTGAAAGCAGAATATTTTCATACAAAAGTATTACACCGCAAGTAGTAAAAAAATGAATTGAAATATGGAAAAAATTAAATATCAAAATAATTAATATTAGAAGTGTTGCTACAAAGTTAACCGCCTTGGTCGACTATTATCAGAAATAAACATCATTTTATGAAATATTTAACCTCTGACGATCGACCACTACCTGGTCCAAAAATTCCTTCCTTCCCGTAATTGTTCCCATAAAAGTGCAATATACATATGTACGTAAGTACTGTTCAAAACCTATTTGTGAAAATGCGGAGGCTCGAAATTGATTTTAGACCCATAGTTTCTTTGGCAAAGTTGCTCAGAATTGTCCGTAGAATATTGTCTTGCCATACCCTTTGATGACTTTTTCCCGCCCGAAGAAATCGACCCGCCCTAATGCACATATATACCATTTACATTTAATTACACATATAAATTAAGCTACGAATATATTTGAAATATTCTAATAATATCCAAATTAAAATTTATGGTAAGATTTAATGAACAAGTATGTTTTTGGTGATAGGGAAAATTAGATTTTTAATTTGATTAACATTAATTTCAATTTATAATCATGGTCCTATACTGAGGCATTTAAGCAGTAGCAGAGTCGGAGTTGACTAAATACACTCCACGTTGACGATTCAAACAACCTAATAAGGCATACGGGCTATTATATTTTATACAAAAGCGGGAAACAAACTTTAATCCACGCTTCATAAATTCAAAGATTCAGGCAGAGAAAAACATATTTTTACTAACGCTAAGCTGAAGAATATTTCAAGAATTATAACCGAAATATCCAGCATTATTAGCTAAAAAATTATGGTTGTCAATCCGTATATGGAAACAACCAAAATAAAGGAAGGGAGGGGGCAACAAGTAAAGCGTAAAGCCTCCCTTGATGAAATGAAAACTGTGGCATAAGCCGTTTCACCAATAACGGTTACCACAAGTATAACAAGCGGAATATGATAGGATGTCGAATTACGATGTGCCAAGTCTCACAAGACCGGAAAACAGAATAACCAGTAACCTCGCCCACCGAATCTTAAATACAGCCTAAGAAGTCAGTTGAAGTTGAGCATTGAGTTGAAGCTGTTCCAACCAAGGGGGACAAGCAGTAACGGATAATAGTATCCAATAATAGTAAATAATTGTTGCAAAAGTGCAGCATACTTGCGGGCTGTTGTCGTTTTGTTGATCATTTATGTTACCATGGGCAAATTCTGCATGTAAGCAATTAACAAGAATGAGGACACCATGAACTTAAATGCAACAACAAAACCCAAAGCAAAAGCCAACGCGTGCAACCCGAAAAACATTTCGCCCCACTAAATTTGGTCAGCAATTTTGAATTGAGTAGAATAAGTTTTGTTGTTGTAATTATGTGTAAATATTTTTGCATGAATTGTTAGTGTAATTTTTATTAAGCAAGGTGTTAAGGTATTCAAGATTTTTTAATAAAATCATAATTTGTTCTGGTATTAAACGAAACACTACGGAGTACTCATTTAGAAAGGAAAATATACTGGTAAGTATATTTAAATTTGATAATTCCTAAACTTGTTTTACTTCCAGATACAGTTGTCACCCAGTACTAAGTGTTTTCCCAGGACGGGAAAAATACTAGTACAACAAAGAATTCGAAAAGAGGTTTTCGGATTTTTAAAGTACCGAGTCCCATCTAAATATTTTTTTGCTCTCCGATATCGGTTGACATTGAAAATATTGATAAAATTTGCAAATGGAGTTCATAGAACTACAATGCGATACCTAATTTAAACAGAAATATAAGGAAATTAGTATTCCAGACCTGCAGACCGTTTTCAAAAAATTCGATATTTTGTAATAAGCAAATTATCCATGTTTGGTAGCACATATTTTTGTGAACAGCTTTTTTCACAAATGAAGATGAATAAAACTGCGCAGTGAACCAGATTAGCTGAAGAACATTGAGCATCGATATTATAAATTACATCAAGCCCAAATTTAACAGCAGACTTTGATGAATTGAAAAATGACAAGCAGTGCATTATATCCAGCAAAAAATAATTTATATTCTTTTTATTAATAAATATATTTCTATAAATTTTTTGTTTGTTTTCTTTATGAATTATTTACCAGGTGTATAACTAAGTAATTCGTTTTTTCTTAAAAAAAAACACGTTTATTTATAGAGTTAAACGAAGAATCATTTATTCAAAGTATGCTCCCTCGCTTTTCACATATTTTTCCCATCTTACAGGCAATTTGTGAATTCCACGCCAATAGAATTCCTTGGGTTTTTCGGAAAACCAATTATCAAGTCAAATTTTCACATTTTCGTAGGAATTGAAGCGCTGCTCAGCGAGTGCGTGTCCGATCGATGCGAAAAAGTGGTAATCGGACGGGCCAGGTCTGGTGAGTAGGCCGCATGCGTGAGCTCTTCTCAATTAAGTGCTTCCTACGTATCGCGAACTGGTCTTGCCGTATGTGATGGAGCGTTGTCATGGAAGAAAATGACTTTGTGTTGCCTTTTTTAATATTGCGGCCGTTCTCCCTATAGCGCACAGTTCAGTACAGTGTTGGTAGCGCGCCGTATTAACTGTTTCACCGGGTTTTAAAAGCTCACAATGCACAAAGCCTTCTTGGTCCCACCAAACACAGAGCGTCGTCTTCCTGCCGAAGCGATTCGGCCGAGCAGTCGATGTTGACGGTTGTCCAGGGTCTACCCAGAATCTCTTGCGTTTGGGATTCTCTAAAAAGATCCATTTTTTATCGCCAGTGACAATTCGATGCAAAAACGACTTTCTTTTGAACCGTGCAAGCAAAATTTCGCATGTGTTTTGGCGCCTTTCCTTCTGCCTCTCGTTCAAGTCATGTTGCACCCATCTACGGACCTTTTGAATCTTTTCCATGTCTCGTAAACGTTTGGAAACGGCTGACTGGCTCACATTCAACTGCTCTGCGAGTTATTTTTGCTTTTGGGAATCGTCTTCGTCCAATAACGCTTGCATTTCGGCGTCTTCGTACTTTTTCGGAGCTCCAGAGCATTCTTTGTCCTTGACATCGAAATTACCAATTTCGAATCTTTATCACCATCTTTCACGCGTTTTAGCAGTTGCCACTTGTTTACCGAAGGCTTCAACAAGCATTCGGTGCGATTCCGCGGCTGTTTTCTTCAAATGAAATTGCTCTTTATTCGGTACGAAACTCGAAATGTTGCCTGCGCTGAGATAACACGATATTGACGCGAAACTTTGGTGGTAAGATAGTAAAGCTTGACGCTTCACACTGTCAAAGTTTCATTATATTCAATAAATATTCAGGCTTGGGCAATATATAAATGTTCAAACCGACATTGCATAGTTATACACCTGGTATATTCAATTTCCACTCAAAACTTGAATTTTCAAGGAAAAAAAGTAAATGCGGCCAGCAAGAGGATTTAGACTATAATTTTCGAAGAACTTGGCCCGTACAATGAAATGAGTTTGACATGCCTGCTCTAGAACAACTTTTTCAAATAGTTTGACAACATTTTATAATTAATGCTAACAGTAATAATAATAAAAATATATTTTTGCTTTGAGACACCTTAAAAAATGCATTTAAAAATCTGAAAAAATTCATGTGATGTTCTTCCATGATGTAGAACGTGATTCCAAAGTATTATCAAGAAATTCGAAAAAATAATTTTTTCTGAACAACCCTAATATGTATATACATTAGGGTGGTTCTTAAGAAAAAAAATTGGGGACGCCCCCGAATCGGTTCAAAACAGGATAAAAACATTCAAAAAAATTATTTAAAATTTTTATCTTTAACCCTTACTCGGCCTATTTCAAAATGAAATTTGACTTAAGTGAAAATCAAATACGAGCCCTCCCAATCACTTCGAAACAAGATAAAAAAATTTATTTAAAATATTTATCTCTAACCCTTACTGACCCTATTTCAATTTTGTTAAACAAAAATCAAATGTGACGCCCTCCCAATCGGTTCGAAACAGGATAAACATATTTAAAAAATTTAATTAAAATTTTTATCTTTAGCCCTTAGCCTATTTCATTGTGAAATTTGACTTAAGCAGCCATTTTTTTTAAACTAACTTTTCTCAAGTGGCTTTTAATTTTAAGAAAGAATATATTCAAAAAAAAGTATCGTACGGATCTAGTTTTCGAGATATAGTCATGTGAAGCTGCGGATATTACTTTTCTAAAAATCAAGTTGGGAACTCTTAAATAGATCTTATTTAAAATATTCTTTATTTTATTCTGGCTGCAGGTCAACATATAAAGATTTTTATATATTTTATTAATAATACTTTCGATATTTCGACTTTAGTTTAAAATCATCATCAGGAAACTGCAAACAGAAATACACAGCAATAAACATAATTTGTAAATTTTGATGAGAAAAATATGCTTATATGAAATGTATGAAAAATTACATAAAAACAATCATAAAATTAAAATTTTTTTTTATAAAAATATCACAATGTAAAACATTTTTCACAACATTCAAACATCAACTAATTTTATTGTTTATTATTTTTTATGAGGTACCTATAATTATGTGCAACGCTCTCAGTATCCGTTTTGTAGTTAATTTTATTCTCCTGCGGGATATTAATAATATGGATCATTTCTAATGTTAGTCTCTTTTTGTAATTTGTATCTTGTTACAGTATGTTGACATTGTCAATATCAGCTGTATGGCCATGTTGTGCACAGTAGGCTGCTAATGCAGTTTTGCGTTCCGATTGATGCCGTAACCTTTGGTCCGATCTGTGTGCTGACATTCTTGTTTTTAATTTATTTTTAGTGGTCCTTACGTATACCATATTGCACTTTGTATTTCCGCATCCACCACATGGGATTTTGTAAATTATATTTGATTTTTCACGGTTATCTATTTTAGTTTTTGAATTACTGTAATATTGTCCAACTGTGTTTATAATTCTTGGTGCTATTTTATATTTTCCTTTGCCATATATATCGGATCTTTGTAGTCTGTTAGTTAGTTGAGGTACGTATGTCATCGATGAATAGATAACTGCAGGTTTTTCTATGTTTTCTGTATTTCGTTTTATGTAAAAACTTTTTATCATTCCATCTATGTTTTCCTTTGGAAAATCATTTTTACCCAAAATGGCTCTAATTTTTTCTCATTTTGTCCATGAAATACTTCGTCACTTATGTTCAACACTTTTCCAACGAAATTTTGGGCGGTATTTTGAATAATATTACGTGGGTGTTTAGAGTTGAAATTGATCAGCCGTCCAGAGGCAGTAGGCTTTTGATATTAGTCAATCTTTAAAACGTTGTTTTTTCTAATTACCATTGTGTCGAGATAAGCAAGGTCTGCATTTTCCTCTTCTTCTTTGGTGAATTTGATGTTCCTGTGAAAATTGTTCAGTTCTTCTAACGTAATTTTTATTGCATCTGCCCGTATAGTTCCAAAAAGGTCGTCCACATATTTTGTTAAAAATCTTGGGTTGTATTCCAATTTTTCTGACACTTTGTCAAGTAACTCTTCTAACACAATGTCCGTGATGATTGGTGATAGAGGTGAGCCCATGGGCATGCCTGCTAGTTGAGTATATATTCAGTCTTTATATTAAAATATCAGTATTTAATTGTAAAGTGTAGAATCCTCATAAATAATTCCTTTGGTATATTGGTGTATTTTTCAACTTGGTCCCATTTATCTTCAATTGTTTTTATCCCAAATTCAACTGGAATGCTCGGGAAAAGTGATATAACATCGAATGATACCATTACTCCATCATCAAAAATGTGGGCGTTGTTTAACCGTTCTTTAAATTTCGTCGAAATAATGGTGTTGTATTTGGATTTCTTTGTCAGGTTTTTCAATATGTTCGCCATATATTTACATAAAACATAGGATGGTGTGTTGATGGATAAGCAAATGGGCCTTAATGGGGTGTCGTTTTTGTGCAATCTAGGAAGTACGTAAATTATGGGTGGAATCAGTGCTTTTGCTTTCAATAAATATTTATCTTGAACAGATATATATGTTCATGTAAAAAATATATGTGATATACATATGTAATTAAAATACTTACCATTGTCACAACAAGATATGCCAAAATTAAAAATAGAATTGTGCAAGAAAATATTAGAACTGGATTCGAATTATTTTGAGAATTATCTCTTCAGCGAGTGTTACTTTTACATAAAGTAATGCAACTATCATAAAAATCGATATTTAAACATTATTTAATCGAACTTACAGTCATTAAGCAAAGACCAATATTGAAAATTTTTACTTATTGATCAATGCCATTTTTCAACAAACATGACAAAGATAACAAATGGAACAATTTTCAACCTGGTAATTGGTGACATGTTTCGGCTATTACCAATAGCCTCATCAGACCAGAGCGGCCATCGCAAAATATGCAATTGCAATGCATGAACGGTCAGGGGTTCGAGCTCATGTACAGAATTAACCATACTGGTCTGATGAGGCTTGTTACGGATTTCCTTTTTCAAGACGTAGGAAGTACGTTAAAGGGTTGTCAACGCGATTGCAATTCGTTAAACGATACGGCAACATACCTCAATTGAAGTGCAAATGTCAAATTTTAATTTCAGCCACCTGTCGGCTACATTAGAACCTTCAATTGAGATATGAAAATGTTTTAAAATCAGCCGATAAAATCGCCCAATTGCTATTTGACACCTCTTTTGACTTTTGCCCAATAGAAACGCACATTGCGGCGTCTCTATTAACACCTTGATCTCCTGTTGAAGGAAAAAAGTTTCAAAAGAGTTTTGACTTTAATTTTCTTACATTATCTACTATTATTAAACGAGCTAAAATTGTATGTATATATATTTTCAGACTTTATTTCCAAAACGGGTGCAGCGATTTTGATGAAACTTGGGGGTTAGGTACATATGTGAACAAAATTAGGATTGGGCTGGGTTTTAACTTATCAAAGGCTCCTGGAGGGGCGTGGCACAGCCCTAAACTTTTATTTTCATAACGTCATATCTTGAAAACTATTCAAGATATTGTGATGAAATTTGGTACACAGATGCAGATCATAAATATCTTAAATTTTGCCAAAAGTGGGCGGAATCGAAAAAGTGGGCGTGGCACTTTTCAATAATTGAAAATTTTGATTCAATATTACTCAAAAACGGCACTGAGGATTTTCATAAAAATTTTATAGATAATACCACTAAGAGCAGTCATCATAACATGCTATGTCACTATACTGGCAAAATTCGTATAAGGGCGTGGCACAGCCCACAATATTTATAAACATTATAATAAGAGAATTAACAACACAATCGTTCTGAAATTTCATATGGTGGATATACTTGCTATAAGGTACCTCAAGACGAAAAATGGGTGTAATAGTACCAGTGGGCGTGGCACCTCCCATACAAGCAAAACAGGTTAAATGTTATATTTATTGTACTATGAGAGTAATCTTCTTAAAATTTGGTGAGGAGTTGTCGGTTACTATAAGCTTTGAAATTAAATGCATTTCGACGAGATTGCTTCAGTGGGCGTGGCACCTCCCATACAAACAAAAACCGTTAAATGTTATATTAAGTGCACTATGGGAGTAATCTCATTAAAATTTGGTACAGAGATGTCGGTTACCAAAAATTTTTAAGTTAAATGGATTTCGACGAGATTTCGTTAGTGGGCGTGGCACGTCCCATATATACGAAAATCGTTGAATGTTGTATTTAGTTCACTATGGGAGGTATTTTCTTTAAATTTGGTGTAGAGGTGTCGATTACTATAAGCTTTGAAATTATATGGATTTTAACGGGATTGCGTAAGTGGGCGTGGCACCTCCCATACGTACGAAAAACGTTAAATGTTATTTAGTGTACTATGGGAGTAATTTTTTTAAATTTTTTGTTCCAATCGATAGAGAAAGCACGAAAAATAAAATAAATTTTTTGTTCCAATAGACTTTTAATTACAGTGGTGTAGTGTTAATATTGTAGTGGTCATTTTTAATATTTGACCATTTAGTGCGTCCTGAGCGATTTGCGGAATTTGTTGCTGTAAGGATATTTTCCTTGTTCTTTGGAGTATCCCGGACGTAGTCACTCTATAAGTGACTACTCATCGAGGCGGTTCACTCCGAGTCACTTTGGGTCACTTGGAGTCACCGAATGAGAAAAATTCGCGATTTTGTGGTTTGCGTTCGATTTTTTTAGAATTGGTCTATAACACCTTTAGGCCACGTTGGTGCAAACTCTTATCGCACCTAATTATGTTTTGCGATGCGTGCGATTTTTTGGATATTATTGCTGTAAGGATATTTTCCTTGTTCTTTGGAGTATCCCGGAAGTAGTCACTCCATAAGTGACTACTTATCGAGGCGGTTCACTCCGAGTCATTTTGGGTCACTTGGAGTCACCGAGATGAGAGAAAATCGTAATTTTGTGGTTTACGTGCGATTTTTGTAGAATTGGTCTATAACACCTATAGGCCACGTTGGTGCAAACTCTTATCGCACCTAATTATGTTTTGCGATGCGTGCGATTTTTTGGATATTATTGCTGTAAGGATATTTTCCTTGTCCTTTGGAGTATCCCGGAGGTAGTCACTCCATAAGTGACTACTTATCGAGGCGGTTCACTCCGAGTCACTTTGGGTCACTTGGAGTCACCGAGGTGAGTGGAAATCGCAATTTTGTGGTTTGCGTGCGATTTTGGTAGAATTGGTCTATAACACCTATAGGCCACGTTGGTGCAAACTCTATCGCACCTAATTATGTTTTGCGATGCGTGCGATTTTTTGATAATTATTGTTGCAAGTATATTTTCCTTGTTCTTTGGAGTATCCCGGAGATAGTCACTCCATAAGTGACTACTTATCGAGGCGGTTCACTCCGAGTCACTTTGGGTCACTTGGAGTCACCGAGGTGAGTGAAAGTCGCGATTTTGTGGTTTGCGTGCGATTTTTGTAGAATTGGTCTATAACACCTATGGGCCACGTTGGTACAAACTCTTAGCGCATCTAATTATGTTTTGCGGTGCGTGCGATTTTTCGATTTTATTACTGTAAGGATATTTTCCTTGTTCTTCGGATTAACCCGGAGGTAATCACTCCATAAGTGACTACTCATCGAGGTGGTTCAGCCCGAGTCACTTTGGGTCACTTGGAGTCACCGAGATGAGTGAAAATCGCGATATTGCGGTTTGCGTGCGATTTTTGTAGAATTGCTCTACAACACCTATTGGCCACGTTCGTGTAAAAACTAATAACGTTTTGCGGTGCGTGCGATTTTTTGGATTTTATTGCTGAAGGATATTTTCCTTGTTCTTCGGACTATCCCGGAGGTAATTACTCCATAACTAACTACTCATCGAGGCGGTTCACCCCGAGTCACTTTGGGTCACTTGGAGTCACCGAGGTGAGTGTTAATCGCGATTTTGTGGTTTGCGTGCGATTTTTGTAGAATTGCACTATAACACCTTTAGGCCACCTTGTTGCAAAAACGTTGCGCACCTTATTACGTTTTGCGGTGCGTGGAACTTTTTTTTTTTTTTGATTTTTACGAATTTTGTGAACCAAAGTGACTTTAAGTGACCCAACGTTACTCGGGGTGAACCGCCTCGATGAGTTGTCACTTATGGAGTGATTACCTCCGGGATAAGCCGAAGAACAAAGAAAATATCCTTACAGCAATAAAATTTAAAAAATAGCACCAACCGCAAAACGTAATAAGGTGCGATAAGTTTTTGTACCAAAGTGGCTTCTAGGTTTTACCCCTCGTACTAACTGTACAATCGGTTGCGCTCTTTTATATAAATGCTGCGATATCTCAGTCGATTTAGTGTCCAATTTAAATGAAATCGAGCCATTTTGCATTATCCTTTTCATTTCTATTCACTCTTGGTCCCAATCCACTCTTTTTATAAACACTTTTGCATCAGACAACAATTTGACGAAACTAAACACGAAGCAAAATTGTTGAAAAAATGGAACAGAAAAAAGTAAAGAGAAGTTGAAGCGTGAAAGTGAAAAGTCAACAAATTCCATATTTTTTCGATTTTTTCAACCTCAAAACGAAAAACCGAACAGTGGTCGGTCTCCAGGTACTTAGTATTATTCCCACTAAAATTAATGTAAAGATAAACAAATGTTACCACCCTGTATCCATAAGTATATTTTAACAAAAAAAAACTATATGTACCACGCCTGTCAAATAAAAGAAATGTCAGACAGGTCAAAAAGGCTAATGTTGGCACTAATGGGCCAAGGCTGCCGTTCATTTTTTTTTACGTATGTATAGGTGTATATGTAGAATGGTAACAGACGGACGGTGGACAAGCGTCATCACGCGATGCGAAAAAAGAAGCGAGTTGCGGTGTGGTTTTGGCGTACAGGCGTCAGTTGGAAAAATTTTTATTCGCGTAAGGTCGCAAGCTAAGAGGTTTTTGTTCTGTCGCACGCGGTTGCAAACGATTTTAAAAATGGACGGTAAAATGAACAATTCGTCAGCGACTATTTAGCTTAACCTAAAAATAACTTAAAATTAACTTAAATTGGACTAAAGTGCAAAGAAAGTGAAATTAAAGAAAGGAACTATTGTAAAATCTAAAATTACTTGAAAATAAATAAAAGTTGAAAATAGAAAAAGAAAGTGCATTTTGAAAAGAAAAATAAAGTGTTTGCCGTCAGCGCAGCCAAAAGACGCTTTTCCAGTTTTCGGTCGCCAGTGGCAATTCAATGTTGTCCCTGAAATTACGATTATCAAAGTTTGAGAAATGCATATTTCTGTATTCCGGTTGTATGCTTAAAATATTTTTATAAATATAATTTGTGTAAAAGACTTTGTAAAAGCTAAAATTACCGTGGAATCCCCCTTGCTTATTGAATGGAGACAATAGCAATGCTATTTTTTTCCTAAAATGCTTGGCAAGAAAAAATTACAACGAAATGAAACAAAATCTTCATCGGATTTACAGTGAGATAAACAAAAATCGCTAGGAAAAGCACTAAAACAGTCGTTAATGAATTTTAAAACGAGTGAGTTTTCCAGAGTAAAAATCTAAATCAATAAATAGTATATGCAAGAAAATACTAACGTTTAATAAGAGACAAAACTTATCCATAAAAATAAAAAAAATTAAACTATTAAACCAGCAGTATAATGGCTAAAACTGCCAGGTTAATTTAACGTTCAATTTATAATAATAGCATAGTGTGTTATTAAATAAAACAAAAAAAAAACACAATTTTTATAAATAAATGTATAAAAATTTCAATCATGGTGTTTCGTGCAAAATAACTAAAAATGATTTGACATAAAATTTTCAAGTCAAATACAAAAAAAAAATTACAATTTCAACTGTGAGGTGCATAAAACTTTGTTGTGGTCGGCGACATCATAAAAAAAAAGCTTATTTAAGGCTGCATAATAAAAACAACAAAACAAAAAAAATCATAAAATCACGAAACTTCAACAATACCACAGAATGAATTTATATCGCCAACCAACATCAAAGCAACAATGACAACAACAACTTTAACAGCCACCGCAGTCAACAATAATAGTAGCAGCAACACCAACATCTACAGCACGGACAGGAGCAGCAGTCCGCCGCTTTACCAGCCAGAGCTGTCGACAGCCACAGCCGCCAGCTAAGTCGCTAAATATTCAATTTGTTTTTTTTGTATTTCTTAATTGGTATAAGCTTAGGTATATTTCTCCTCCTTCTCATTAGAAGTATTATTTGAATTTGTATTAATTTGACAGTTAATTCACTTAAAGTAACTTTGTACACTTTTAAGAAAAAAAATTTGATCAACAAAAAAAAAGAAAATTAAAGAAAAATAATGATGGTGAATCCAAAGTCAAGTTATTTTTAATTGGAAAATTATGACGATGTGCTAGGAAGTAGATTTAGGGGAGGTGCCATGAGTTGGTCCACCGCGATGCCACCGTAAAAGTTTGAGGAAGGGACCTGGGGTTTTTCTGCTCCCCGTTAGGGAATATTTTTTTTTAATTTTACATTTTTCTATGATGCGCCATAAGTGGCAATGGGAAAACCGCGCCCTAGCCGGGAATGACTTCGGTGGTCGATACCGAAAGTCTTATATTGCGAGTTTCGTTTCCAGTTCACATGCCAGGCGTAACATAGATGGCGCCCAACGAAAACTAAATGGCTTTCATTTTGTTTTTGGTTTTTTTTAAAATTTTTTCTTTTTTTTTTGAATTTTTTTTCTGAAACGCAGGGGCATCCTTTGCAAAAGGGATGACGGGGTTAGCGATCCCGCGTATCCCAGCGAATCCAGGAAGCGTCTGTTCCCACATTGGGCGGCTTCCTGGTCAGCGTCTGTACCCACGGTGGGTGGCTGTAACTTCGCACCGACCCTTATGGTTGCGTTCATCACGTGTTGGATTGCGTTTCCGACGCGGGCGGGGTCTCGCATCAGTCCCAGTTACTGGACACTTAAAACCGGTGCTGCGTGCGGTGCGAGGCTCGGCTCGTGTTGGGGGGGCAACATGTCCAACGGGGATCCTACCATAACGGTCGGTGAACCAATTTTTTTATTTTTTTTAGTTTTTGGAAAAAAAAGGTGGAAAAACTTTTTTTTTGTATTTCTTTTTTTTTGGGTGTGCCCCTTGCATCGATATGGGTAAGGCCTGGTAGCATCAAGACGTGATGCCAGAGCCGGCCCATGTTGGTGTAGGGTGGGTGCACGACGGGAGTAGCGGATTTTCTATTAACGGGTCCTTTCTTTTTGGCATCGCGGTTTATTCGCGCTGGCGTTTCCCCTGATTAGCAAGTCATATTTTTGTCAGAAGTTTTTTTTTTTTGAAATCCTAACGATTTTTTTTCTTTACGATTATTTACAATTTATTTTTTTTCCCATCCAACTTTAAAATATTTTTTATATTTCTTTTTATATATATTTTCTCATTTTTAATATTATTTAATTTTTTTCCCCATTTAAATCATTCTTTTTTTTAGCGCTTACTTTTATTTGTTTGTAGTATTTAGCCTGACAAGGCTTTCTTTAAATTTGGACCTACCTTTTTTATTGTCTCACATTTATTTTGAAGTTTGATTAGTCTATTCAATACTTCGAAGGGTTATTTTTTCCCTCCTTGTAAAAATAACTTGTAATTAGTTATAATTACAACAAAATCTTTTTTATTTTTTTTATTTTTATTTTTTAAAATATTTTTCTTCCGGTCGTTCAGTTCCTAGAGTGGCAATATATTTATACCTTATAAATAGTATGCATAATACTCGATCTACTCGAGGAACTAACACCAAAAGAACCCCAATTAGAGGTAGAGGTAGACCCACTAGTAACGACGCAATTACGTCGAGTTCTAACCGGTCATTTGTTACTTCCAGAAACCCTCGAGTGGTGCATTCACCAGCTAGGTTTTCGACCGCTTCCATAGTCAGTATTGAGCGTGCGCTCTAAGATCCTGCCATTGTAGAATTTTCTTTGGTAGATCAACCAGAATCCTTGACAGTCCAGCCTGATCCTTCGGTAGGTCAACCAGAACACTTGGGAGTTGACTCTGACGGGTCAAAACAAAATCTACTCGATATTTCCAATTTGCAATTTTTAAATACAACGCGTTCGGAGCTAAACCCTCAAAACCCAAATTTCGATATGGCCGATTCAGAGCCTGAAACTTCCCCTGAAAATGCTCTAACTCACGACAATCAAGAAGCAACCGCAAGCGCAAGTGCCGCTGCGATGGACTCTCTCGTTAGACTTCTGAGTCAGGCAATCCTTACCAGCCAGGATGAAATGAAAAGGGATCTACAGGATATGAGATCCAACGTTGATAGCCTAAATAATAGGATGTCTGCTCAAGCCCCACAATTTTCCAGAGGCGATCCTCAACTTCGTCCACAACCGGCTTATACCCCTAGGGCTGAAAATTTTCCAAGATTGCAGGACTGGAAAATTTCCTACGATGGATCTGGCAACGTCGCCGATTGATCATTTGTTCCTAAACTTTCATGTTCTTTTAACGGGGAAAGCTGAGAAGTGGTTTTGACAATTTAGCAGGCAAAATCCTACTGCTAACTATCCACAACTTTGCACTGCCATTGAAAAACAATTTGGCAAGTCCGAAAACGATCACGAAATCATTCATGAAATGTCGTTAAGGAAGCAACACCTTAAAGAATCTTTCGATGATTTTTATGATGATACGGTTTCGATAAACTTTCGGATGAGTCGGCCTTTGACAGATAGTGTGTTGATCAAAATAATAAAAAAGAATCTCAACGCCAATCTGAAATGTCTGCTGTTTGATAGCAACTCGACGAGTCTGGAAGGATTTCGTGAGGCCGCCCGAAGGACTGAACAGGTGCTCTCGGAGACTAAAAACCAACCATCCTTTTTTAACCCGCAAAGGCAGGTACATGAAATTGACATTGTTTCGAATGATGAAAATGGCAATTTTGAATTTGACCCACAAGTGGAAGCGTTGCAAGTTTCTCGCCGCTTTTCTAAACCAGATTATTTCAAAATACAATGTTGGAATTATTTGCAGCTCGGACACTCTTATATTTATTGTCCTGAGGCAATAACCACTATTTTCTGCTTCAAATGTGGACAAAAAGGAGTATTAACTCCAAAATGTCCAAATAACCACCAGGGAAACCACAGACAGAGCGTGATGGCCACCGGGGACACACGTTCTTCCCGACCAACCCGGAGTTCAAATTAAACTCAAACTTACCAAATTTTGCAAATTTATCTCCACCGAATATTGAAAAAATTAAACTTTTGAAACCTTTCTGCCGTGACTTTGCGTGTCAAACAAACACCGATATCTCAAATTTCCAAGATCGTGAAATTCGCTACGAAGTAGCTAAAAGTCGAATTTTTAAAAATGAGCTCTGCTCCAACAAAAAGTTGAGAAAACAAAAAAAGTGCAGACTAAGATACAAAAATCGCAAAAGTTACAAAAAAATAATAGAATCTACCAAACTTGCTGTTAACGGCGATGATCGTCCTTTTGCCAAAGTGAAAATCTTTGATGAATATTTAGTTGGCCTGCTGGACTCAGGAGCCAGTGTTTCTGTTTTGGGCAAAAATTGCCTGACATTTGTGGAAAATCACAAAATTTCTATAAAGCCTCTGAAAACGTTCTTATCTACGGCTGATGGAAAAAAGCAAAATGTTATAGGTTATTGTGACCTCGCTGTTACTTTCAAAAATGTAACAAGAAACATTAATTTTTATATTGCACCATCACTCAGCCAAGAGGCGTATTTTGGAGTAGATTTTTGGCAAGCATTTGCTATAGCTCCAGAAATTTTTCCTCAAGTAAATTCACTTAGTATCAGTGAAGACCCATCAGAAACACCTGATTTCCATATCCTTTCGCCAGAAGAACAACTTGAGCTTGAAAAAGTTATTTTACAGTTTCCTTCTTTCGAAAAACTCGGTCTGGGTTGTACGGCATGGGAGTAATCGAGGAATCGAATTCACCATGGTGTAGTCCTGCTGTTTTGGTGCGCAAACCAGGAAAAGTAAGGCTCTGTATCGACTCACGCAAGCTCAATGACTTGACCAAAAAGGATTCTTATCCGTTACCCCATATCAACGGGTTGCTAAGTGGGCTAAAAGATACATTTTTTATAAGCGGAATTGATTTGAAGGATGCTTTTCTTCAAATAAAACTGTCCGAATCCTCTAAAGAAAAGACCGCATTTGTTATCCCTGGAAGACCTTTACATCATTATAAAGTTATGCCCTTTGGGCTATGTAATGGTCCACAGACAATGAGCCGTCTGATGGACAAGGTCATTCCATCGATATTGCGTGAAAATGTATTCGTCTATTTAGACGATTTGTTGGTTTGTAGTTCAGATTTTGACACTCACATGAAGTTGTTGCGCGAAGTCGCAAAATGTTTGAGGAGCGCTAAGCTGACCATAAATGTGGCCAAAAGCAAATTTTGCCAAAGGGAAATCAAGTATCTAGGGTATTGCATAGGTCATGGATGCTTGAAGGTGGACCCTGAAAAGGTAAAAGCCATCGGAGAGTTCCCTGAGCCGAAATCCCCTCGTCAAGTAAGACGCTTTATTGGCATGGCCAATTGGTACCGATCCTTCATAAGTAATTTTTCAAATTTGGCTGGTCCATTGACAGATTGTCTCAAAAAGAAACCAGGTCGTTTTCAGTTGACGAACGATGCAATTGAGTCCTTTAAAAAAATTAAAGTTGCTCTTTCTTCAGCCCCTGTGTTGGCTCAACCAGATTTTTCTCGTGAATTTTCCATTCAGTGTGACGCGTCTCGTATTGGTGTAGGCGGTCTTCTCTTCCAGCTTGATAATGACGGCAAGGAACACCCCATTGCTTTCGTGTCTTGTTGTGGGTTTTTACCACACATGATATGTTATTTAAACAAATAACACATTATGACATATTTTTTGGATGATGCTTAACATCATCCAATAATAATTGTTGCACACTTTTGGGTATTTGTTGTTTTGTTGATAAATTTAAGTTGCTATGTGCAAGTTCTGCTTGTTAAGAATTAACAAGAATGAGAACGCCAAGCACTTAAACGCAACAACAAAACAGCAAGCAAAAGCCAGGTGTAAAACCCGGAAATATGCCGACCTCACTACTTTGGTGAATTAAATAAGACTTATGCAATTTTTGCATAAGTCAAATAAATATTTGTAGGCCAACTATTTTTGGGCCAAGATTTGGTAAACTAGAATAAGTTTTTGTTATTGTATTCCTAAGTAATTATTTTAGCATGTAATTTGTTATTGTAATTATCTGTATCATAGGTGTTAAGTAAAATGAAATCAAAGATTAAAAAGAGAGTTAGTTCTGAACTTAAGACTAAATGAAGTTTGGTGTTATTTATTTCAAAGGAGTAGCTACGAGTCCAGAAGGTAAGTATCCTCATATTATTAACCCCAAATTTACTTTGTTTTTCAGATACAGCTTTCACCCAGCACTAAGCGTTTTCCCAGGACGGGAAAATTACTAGACAACATTGGCGCAGCCGGTAGTAGTAGAGTTCGAGAATAATCAGAATGAAATTGGAATGAATATGGAAAATATTTGAGCACTTGTGAAACCAGAAGACGCGTCCTTTTTGACGTTGGAACATAATTTCAATCTATTAAAGTCAAAAATAAATGGTCTGAAACCTCATATGCGGAAAGCTAGAGGACTAATGAATATATTTGGTAAAGGACTAAAGGTAATCGCTGGAACAATGGATAGCGAGGACGAAGTTTTCATTAGAAAGCATATCGAGGACTTGGAAAAACAGAATCACGAATTGATAAATGAATCAAATAAACAAGTTTCAATAAACTCCCAAATTACAGATCAGATAAGAAATATTTCATTGCACATAAACACTCAGCAGAAACTTATTACCAATAGATTATACGGATTCACGGAAAGATTTTAAACAATACAATGGATCTCAAGAACGAAATGGAGATATTCAGAGAAATTTTTGAGCTCAATTTCGACATTACGCTATTCAGAAATCACATCGATGACATACAACAGATAATTTTAGCAAGTCGGTTGAACATTTTGTTGCGGAATATTTTGTCAGAAAAAGAAATGAATTTAATATCGGATATAGAAACATTAAAAGATATTAAAATAACAGTAGCCTATTATGTTAATCAAATAATAATAATAATATTTATCCCGTCTTATTCAGACAAAGTATTCTATAAGATGAATATAGAACCGGTTCCTAACATTAACAATAAATCCATAATTTTAACAGAAGACAAATTTATAATGGATAACGATGGAAAAATATTTGGAAACAGTATCAGCGGCAATTTAAAATCTGACTTAACCGAAATAGAAGACGATTGTTTGAAACAAATAGCTACATCAAGAGATGCTGAGTGTCCAATGAGATTTAATAATGAAACAGTGATAAAGGAAATGGAGCAAGGTCTATTGATTGTCAAAAACGCTGTAAAGTTGGAATTAACTCACAATTGTAATGAAATAAATTTACGTCTATTTCGAAATAGCTTGATCAAGTTTGAAAATTGCAGAGTGATGATAAATAACACTGCATTTGAGAATAGCGTAATTAAGATTGAAGATCATATACTGTTGCCTATTTACAATATTAAAGTAACAGAAAGAAAAACAATTAGAAGAGAAGAGTTGGAGGAAATAAAATTGGATAAAATAAAAAACGATCGTAAGGTAATTACAGAAATAGTCGATCATAAAGGTAGATATCCCTCAAGGTCTGAAATAGTAGTACTTTCTGGAATTGTCGTTTTCTTGATTTGCACGATAACAATTGTATGTATGTATCGGAAGATGCAGGTACCAGCCACGCGGAATCGACCAGCAGAGCCTAGAACTAACGAATGGGATATTGCATTACCCAACGTAACAAACTAATAATTATCAACTTTTGGGAAATGTTAATAAAAATCAGAAACTCATATCATTTATGAGTAAAACTAAATAAAATTTGTGGCACCCGGTTCTTTCATGCGAGGTTTAAGGATACAATAAAAAACCTTTACAAAACATGAGGAATTGCATTTTTGCAAATAAAACGAAAATAAAACAAAAAAAAAGGGAAAAATTAAAGAAAAAATAAAATTTGAGCTTAGTCTAGAACGTAAGCAAAACAACAGCAATTTTAGCTGAACTAGGAAATTAAATTGTAGTTTTAGGAACCTGAAATAAAAAAAAGGCAAGGAAAGTTAAGGAAATAAATACAAATATTTGTCCTTTTTATTTTTTTTTTAATAATTTTTATTTGCATTACTTTAAATAATTTTTTACATTGACTAGATTTGTTTTTTTTTAAGACCGGCACCAGAACGGACAGCTTCAATAGTTTTTAATAACCATTCCCTTGTATCCCGATCATGGGTAACGTTTAGTTTGCGATATAGCAATGCTATCCGTTGCCTCGCGATCACTTTTTTTCCTCCTCGGGGACTTTTTGGGGGAGCCATCGCCGTTTCCTTCGGCACCGATATAGGCACATTTCGTCGCCTATACTCCTCAAGCGTCAGGCGTTTGGGACCCGCCGTAATAGGAGTAGGGATGTAGACAGGAATAGAAGCTGCCTGTTCACCAGTGGGGACAGGAATATATTCCGGTTCTTCTGCTGAATTTTTTTTAACACTTTCCATTTTTGTTATCAAAGAATAAATGATGCGAATTGGTACCATACGTTACTATTCATACCAATTTGCCAGTTAATAATTAATTGAATTGAGGTCAATTTCTTTTTAACATAAGTATATATTTGTATGCATACATTTAAGACGTATGTATATACATATATAAATTTATAATTTACGTTGCACATTTTTGCATCGTAAGCAAAACAAGTCAGTTTGTTGACATGTTTAAATTTTAAGACTTAAATGTTTTTACCTAATTGCAAAATTTAATATTGGTAAACTAGTCCAATAAACTATAAAACAAAATGGAGTAAATGCCGTATATATATATATATATATATGCATTATAAAATGCATACACATATATAGCATTTACATAATATAGAAATAAAACGGTATAAATACCGTATATATATATATATATATATTTATATATGCTAACACACATATAACATTTAGGTACACTAAATTACATATTAAATTGTATTAAATAAATTAATCAAACAATAAGCTTATGATTCTATTGATTTTATAATCATGGTCCTATACTGGAACAGTGTAACAGTAGATGAGGCAGTAAATGACTTAAATACTCCATTTTCCTGATTCAAGATAGCGAATACAACAGCAAATAAGATGAATAAATAATAAGAATAAATAATTACATATAATCAAAAACCTAGCTGAAGAATATTTCATGCACAATAAGCGAAATATCCAGCATTATTGGCTAAAAAAGTATGGTTGTCAATCCGTATATGGAAACAACCAAAATAAAGGAAGGGAGGGGGCAACAAGTAAAGCGTAAAGCCTCCCTTGTCGAGAAAAAACTTTGGCATAAGCCGTTTCATCAATTATCTGAGATGACGGTAGCCACAAGAAGATACACCAGCATCGCTCCTTGAATAAAATCAGAAGTAAATTTTGTGGAGTATTAAGTCAAGCAAAGCCATAAAGCCAAGCAGTTTTCTAACCAAGGGGGACAAGCGGCGATGGAGAAAAGTAGGACCATGAATTAGGTAGGGTTATTCGAAGAGAAAAAATAAAAATAATAATTTATACTTACACTTAAATTTAACAGTCAAAACAAAAATGATTGTAAGACACAATAATGTGTTATTAAGAAAAAATTATTCTTAGCCATAATTTTTTCTTATTCGAAGGGGTGAGGAATGTTGTGGGTTTTTACCACACATGATATGTTATTTAAACAAATAACACATTATGGCATATTTTTTGGATGATGCTTAACATCATCCAATAATAATTGTAGCACACTTTTGGGCATTTGTTGTTTTGTTGATAAATTTAAGTTGCTATGTGCAAGTTCTGCTTGTTAAGAATTAACAAGAATGAGAACGCCAAGCACTTAAACGCAACAACAAAACAGCAAGCAAAAGCCAGGTGTGAAACCCGGAAATATGCCGACCTCACTACTTTGGTGAATTAAATAAGTCTTATGCAATTTTTGCATAAGTCAAATAAATATTTGTAGGCCAAAATTTTGTAGGCCAACTATTTGTGGGCCAAGATTTGGTAAACTAGAATAAGTTTTTGTTATTGTATTCCTAAGTAATTATTTTAGCATGTAATTTGTTATTGTAATTATCTGTATCATAGGTGTTAAGTAAAATGAAATCAAAGATAAAAATGAGAGTTAGTTCTGAACTTAAGACTAAATGAAGTTTGGTGTTATTTATTTCAAAGGAGTAGCTACGAGTCCAGAAGGTAAGTATCCTCATATTATTAACCCCAAATTTACTTTGTTTTTCAGATACAGCTTTCACCCAGCACTAAGTGTTTTCCCAGGACGGGAAAATTACTAGACAACAGTCTTAAAAGCTTAATAAAGCTCAACGTAACTACACAGTTACAGAGCTGGAATGCTTGGCCGCAGTGGTGGGTTTAAAAAAATTTCGCCTTACATTGAGGGATTACCTTTTCGAGTCATAACTGACCATTCGAGCCTTAAGTGGCTTATGACTCAGAAGGATTTAAACAATCGACTGGCGCGCTGGAGTTTTGCATTGCAGTGCTTCGACTTTAAAATTGAGCACCGCAAAGGTTCTCTAAATGTAGTTCCAGACGCTTTGTCTCGTTTCGAAGTAGACGAAATTTCTACACCAAAACTTACGTCAGATATCGACCTTTCTTCACCCGAATTCAATTCCACTGAATACCAAAACTTACGCAAAACAATCACTGAAAATCAATCCTCTTTGCCAGACTTGTGCATCAATTTAAATGATAATCTTGTATACAAGCGTGTCAAATTCAGGCGAGGAATTGAAAACGAAGAAAGTGATTTGTGGAGATTATGGTTGCCTAAAAGTTTGGCTGCAGAAGCTATAAAGTTTGCTCACGACTCAATTTCTGGTTGTCATGGCGGCTATGTCAAAACACTTGCGAGGGTCCGTCAAAAATACTTTTGGCCTTCCACGGTAAAAGACATAAAAACTTACGTCGAAAACTGTGACATTTGCAAATGTGCCAAACCAACAAATAAAATTTTACGACCACCTATGGGTCAATATTTTGTAACGGAACGTCCTTTCCAGCGACTTTATTGTGACTTTTTGGGTCCTTATCACATGAATAAAACCACCAAAAACACTTCTCTTTTTATTGCTCTTGACCATTTAACAAAATATATTTTTCTTAAGCCAATGCGTGCTGCAACCACTAAAAATGTAATCAATTTCTTTCAAACGGAAATTTTTCCATCTTTTGGCGTTCCTCAGTATATCCATAGTGATAACGGCAAACAGTTCATATCGAAAGATATGCAACAATTTTTCTCTGACTATGGCATAAGTCATATTAAAACTGACCTCTATTCACCGCAGGCTAATGCCTCTGAGCGTGCTAACCGCGAAATCATTGTGAAGCTAAGAATTTTTCTGGAAAATCAAACTGATCATTGCAGCTGGGATCGATATATACCCCAAATTCTCTCGATTTTGCGCAGCGACTACCATTCAGCAATAAAGAGTTCTCCCTACTTTGCTGTTTTTGGACAAAATATGTGCCAGCATGCTTCGTCTTAAAAACAGGTGATATCGAAATCGAACATAATTCTGATCGCCTTAATCGAGTGCGAGAAAAAATTTGCAAAAACTTGGCAGTTGCACACGAAAAAGCAACCAAAACATACAACACGCGATCTAAACCTGTCAATTATCGCGTAGGCCAGGAGGTTTTTAGAGAAAATATTAGCCAGAGCAATTTTGCAAAGGCATTAATTCTAAATTCAACCGAAAAGTTTTGAAGTGCCGAATTAGGAGGAAAATTGAAAGTGCGCTGTATGAATTGGAGGATTTAAATGGAAATTGTATTGGAACATTTCACGCGGATAAAATTCAACCCTAACGCTTTAAGTCATATATATTTGATTTGCCCCGGCTTTACGTGGGTCGTGCCACACGTGTAATTCTAAATTTTCAATTCTATACACAGTTTTTTTTTTTTCAAAATTTTTCTTTACAAACAGTTTGGGATAATAATTTTGTCTTGAAATCCATTTCCTGTTTGTTCTGTCAACTAAAAGTCTTATAACAAAGCAGGTTTGTTACGGATTTCCTTTTTCAAGACGTAGGAAGTACGTTAATGGGTTGTCAACGCGATTGCAATTCGTTAAACGATACGACAACATACCTCAATTGAAGTGCAAATGTCAAATTTTATTTTCAGCCACCTGTCGGCTACATTGGAACCTTCAATTGAGATATGAAAATGTTTTAAAATCAGCCGATAAAATCGCCCAATTGCTATTTGACACCTCTTTTGACTTTTGCCCAATAGAAACGCACATTGCGGCGTCTCTATTAACACCTTGATCTCCTGTTGAAGGAAAAAAGTTTCAAAAGAGTTTTGACTTTAATTTTCTTACATTATTAGTATTATTCCCACTAAAATTAATGTAAAGATAAACAAATGTTACCACCCTGTATCCATAAGTATATTTTAACAAAAAAAAACTATATGTACCACGCCTGTCAAATAAAAGTAATCTCAGACAGGTCAAAAAGGCTAATGTTGGCACTAATGGGCCAAGGCTGCCGTTCATTTTTTTTTTACGTATGTATAGGTGTATATGTAGAATGGTAACAGACGGACGGTGGACAAGCGACATCACGCGATGCGAAAAAAGAAGCGAGTTGCGGTGTGGTTTTGGCGTACAGGCGTCAGTTGGAAAAATTTTTATTCGCGTAAGGTCGCAAGCTAAGAGGTTTTTGTTCTATCGCACGCGGTTGCAAACGATTTTCAAAATGAACGGTAAAATGAACTATTCGTCAGCGACTATTTAGCTTAACTTAAAAATAACTTAAAATTAACTTAAATTGGACTAAAGTGCAAAGAAAGTGAAATTAAAGAAAGGAACTATTGTAAAATCTAAAATAACTTGAAAATAAATAAAAGTTGAAAATAGAAAAAGAAAGTGCATTTTGAAGAGAAAAATAAAGTGTTTGCCGTCAGCGCAGCCAAAAGACGCTTTTCCAGTTTTCGGTCGCCAGTGGCAATTCAATGTTGTCCCTGAAATTACGATTATCAAAGTTTGAGAAATGCATATTTCTGTATTCCGGTTGTATGCTTAAAATATTTTTATAAATATAATTTGTGTAAAAGACTTTGTAAAAGCTAAAATTACCGTGGAATCCCCCTTGCTTATTGAATGGAGACAATAGCAATGCTATTTGTTTTCCTAAAATGCTTGGCAAGAAAAAATTACAACGAAGTGAAACAAAATCTTCATCGGATTTACAGTGAGATAAACAAAAATCGCTAGGAAAAGCACTAAAACAGTCGTTAATGAATTTTAAAACGAGTGAGTTTTCCAGAGTAAAAATCTAAATCAATAAATAGTATATGCAAGAAAATACTAACGTTTAATAAGAGACAAAACTTATCCATAAAAATAAAAAAAATTAAATTATTAAACCAGCAGTATAATGGCTAAAACTGACAGGTTAATTTAACGTTCAATTTATAATAATAGCATAGTGTGTTATTAAATAAAACAAAAAAAAAAAACACAATTTTTATAAATAAATGTATAAAAATTTCAATCATGGTGTTTCGTGCAAAATAACTAAAAATGATTTGACATAAAATTTTCAAGTCAAATACAAAAAAAAAATTACAATTTCAACTGTGAGGTGCATAAAACTTTGTTGTGGTCGGCGACATCATAAAAAAAAGCTTATTTAAGGCTGCATAATAAAAACAACAAAACAAAAAAAATCATAAAATCACGAAACTTCAACAATACCACAGAATGAATTTATATCGCCAACCAACATCAAAGCAACAATGACAACAACAACTTTAACAGCCACCGCAGTCAACAATAATAGTAGCAGCAACACCAACATCTACAGCACGGACAGGAGCAGCAGTCCGCCGCATTATCAGCCAGAGCTGTCGACAGCCACAGCCGCCAGCTAAGTCGCTAAATATTCAATTTGTTTTTTTTGTATTTCTTAATTGGTATAAGCTTAGGTATATTTCTCCTCCTTCTCATTAGAAGTATTATTTGAATTTGTATTAATTTGACAGTTAATTCACTTAAAGTAACTTTGTACACTTTTAAGAAAAAAAATTTGTTCAACAAAAAAAAAGAAAATTAAAGAAAAATAATGATGGTGAATCCAAAGTCAAGTTATTTTTAATTGGAAAATTATGACGATGTGCTAGGAAGTAGATTTAGGGGAGGTGCCATGAGTTGGTCCACCGCGATGCCACCGTAAAAGTTTGAGGAAGGGACCTGGGGTTTTTCTGCTCCCCGTTAGGGAATATTTTTTTTTAATTTTACATTTTTCTATGATGCGCCATAAGTGGCAATGGGAAAACCGCGCCCTAGCCGGGAATGACTTCGGTGGTCGATACCGAAAGTCTTATATTGCGAGTTTCGTTTCCAGTTCACATGCCAGGCGTAACATAGATGGCGCCCAACGAAAGCAAAATGGCTTTCATTTTGTTTTTGGTTTTTTTTTAAATTTTTTCTTTTTTTTTTGAATTTTTTTTCTGAAACGCTGGGGCATCCTTTGCAAAAGGGATGACGGGGTTAGCGACCCCACGTATCCCAGCGAATCCAGGAAGCGTCTGTTCCCACATTGGGCGGCTTCCTGGTCAGCGTCTGTGCCCACAGTGGGCGGCTGCAACTTCGCACCGACCCTTATGGTTGCGTTCATCACGTGTTGGATTGCGTTTCCGACGCGGGCGGGGTCTCGCATCAGTCCCAGTTACTGGACACTTAAAACCGGTGCTGCGTGCGGTGCGAGGCTCGGCTCGTGTTGGGGGGGCAACATGTCCAACGGGGATCCTACCATAACGGTCGGTGAACCAATTTTTTTATTTTTTGGAAAAAAAAGGTGGAAAATCTTTTTTTTGGGTGTGCCCCTTGCATCGATATGGGTAAGGCCTGGTAGCATCAAGACGTGATGCCAGAGCCGGCCCATGTTGGTGTAGGGTGGGTGCACGACGGGAGTAGCGGATTTTCTATTAACGGGTCCTTTCTTTTTGGCATCGCGGTTTATTCGCGCTGGCGTTTCCCCTGATTAGCAAGTCATATTTTTGTCAGAAGTTTTTTTTTTTGAAATCCTAACGATTTTTTTTCTTTGCGATTATTTACAATTTATTTTTTTTCCCATCCAACTTTAAAATATTTTTTATATTTCTTTTTATATATATTTTCTCATTTTTAATATTATATAATTTTTTTCCCCATTTAAATCATTCTTTTTTTTAGCGCTTACTTTTATTTGTTTGTAGTATTTAGCCTGACAAGGCTTTCTTTAAATTTGGACCTACCTTTTTTATTGTCTCACATTTATTTTGAAGTTTGATTAGTCTATTCAATACTTCGAAGGGTTATTTTTTCCCTCCTTGTAAAAATAACTTGTAATTAGTTATAATTACAACAAAATCTTTTTTATTTTTTTTATTTTTATTTTTTTAAATATTTTCTTCCGGTCGTTCAGTTCCTAGAGTGGCACTATATTTATACCTTATAAATAGTATGCATAATACTCGATCTACTCGAGGAACTAACACCAAAAGAACCCCAATTAAAGGTAGAGGTAGACCCACTAGTAACGACGCAATTACGTCGAGTTCTAACCGGTCATTTGTTACTTCCAGAAACCCTCGAGTGGTGCATTCACCAGCTAGGTTTTCGACCGCTTAGAGCGTGCGCTCTAAGATCCTGCCATTGTAGAATTTTCTTTGGTAGATCAACCAGAATCCTTGACAGTCCAGCCTGATCCTTCGGTAGGTCAACCAGAACACTTGGGAGTTGACTCTGACGGGTCAAAACAAAATCTACTCGATATTTCCAATTTGCAATTTTTAAATACAACGCGTTCGGAGCTAAACCCTCAAAACCCAAATTTCGATATGGCCGATTCAGAGCCTGAAACTTCCCCTGAAAATGCTCTAACTCACGACAATCAAGAAGCAACCGCAAGCGCAAGTGCCGCTGCGATGGACTCTCTCGTTAGACTTCTGAGTCAGGCAATCCTTACCAGCCAGGATGAAATGAAAAGGGATCTACAGGATATGAGATCCAACGTTGATAGCCTAAATAATAGGATGTCTGCTCAAGCCCCACAATTTTCCAGAGGCGATCCTCAACTTCGTTCACAACCGGCTTATACCCCTAGGGCTGAAAATTTTCCAAGATTGCAGGACTGGAAAATTTCCTACGATGGATCTGGCAACGTCGCCGATTTAATTTTCAAAGCCGAAACGCTCTGTGAAAGGACGAGATGCTCCCTTGATCATTTGTTCCTAAACTTTCATGTTCTTTTAACGGGGAAAGCTGAGAAGTGGTTTTGGCAATTTAGCAGGCAAAATCCTACTGCTAACTATCCACAACTTTGCACTGCCATTGAAAAACAATTTGGCAAGTCCGAAAACGATCACGAAATCATTCATGAAATGTCGTTAAGGAAGCAACACCTTAAAGAATCTTTCGATGATTTTTATGATGATATGGTTTCGATAAACTTTCGGATGAGTCGGCCTTTGACAGATAGTGTGTTGATCAAAATAATAAAAAAGAATCTCAACGCCAATCTGAAATGTATGCTGTTTGATAGCAACTCGACGAGTCTGGAAGGATTTCGTGAGATCGCCCGAAGGACTGAACAGGTGCTCTCGGAAACTAAAAACCAACCATCCTTTTTTAACCCTTAAAAGCAGGTACATGAAATTGACATTGTTTCGAATGATGAAAATGGCAATTTTGAATTTGACCCACAAGGGAAGCGTTGCAAGTTTCTCGCCGCTTTTCTAAACCAGATTATTTCAAAATACAATGTTGGAATTATTTGCAGCTCGGACACTCTTATATTTATTGTCCTGAGGCAATAACCACTATTTTCTGCTTCAAATGTGGACAAAAAGGAGTATTAACTCCAAAATGTCCAAATAACCACCAGGGAAACCACAGACAGAGCGTGATGGCCACCGGGGACACACGTTCTTCCCGACCGACCCGGAGTTCAAATTAAACTCAAACTTACCAAATTTTGCAAATTTATCTCCACCGAATATTGAAAAAATTAAACTTTTGAAACCTTTCTGCCGTGACTTTGCGTGTCAAACAAACACCGATATCTCAAATTTCCAAGATCGTGAAATTCGCTACGAAGTAGCTAAAAGTCGAATTTTTAAAAATGAGCTCTGCTCCAACAAAAAGTTGAGAAAACAAAAAAAGTGCAGACTAAGATACAAAAATCGCAAAAGTTACAAAAAAAATTATTTTATTCTATTAAGAATCTACCAAACTTGCTGTTAACGGCGATGATCGTCCCTTTGCCAAAGTGAAAATCTTTGATGAATATTTAGTTGGATTGCTGGACTCAGGAGCCAGTGTTTCTGTTTTGGGCAAAAATTGCCTGACATTTGTGGAAAATCACAAAATTTCTATAAAGCCTCTGAAAACGTTCCTATCTACGGCTGATGGAAAAAAGCAAAATGTTATAGGTTATTGTGACCTCGCTGTTACTTTCAAAAATGTAACAAGAAACATTAATTTTTATATCGCACCATCACTCAGCCAAGAGGCGTATTTTGGAGTAGATTTTTGGCAAGCATTTGCTATAGCTCCAGAAATTTTTCCTCAAGTAAATTCACTTAGTATCAGTGAAGACCCATCAGAAACACCTGATTTCCATATCCTTTCGCCAGAAGAACAACTTGAGCTTGAAAAAGTTATTTTACAGTTTCCTTCTTTCGAAAAACTCGGTCTGGGTTGTACGGATTTACTCGAGCACCATATTGACACTGGAGACGCTGTGCCAGTCAAATCGCGACAGTTTCCTCTGTCACCTCCAAGGCAAGAAGAAGCTTACCAAGAAGTTGATAGGCTGTTGGGCATGGGAGTAATCGAGGAATCGAATTCACCATGGTGTAGTCCTGCTGTTTTGGTGCGCAAACCAGGAAAAGTAAGGCTCTGTATCGACTCTCGCAAGCTCAATGATTTAACCAAAAAGGATTCTTATCCGTTACCCCATATCAACGGGTTGCTAAGTAGGCTAAAAGATACATTTTTTATAAGCGGAATTGATTTGAAGGATGCTTTTCTTCAAATAAAACTGTCCGAATCCTCTAAAGAAAAGACCGCATTTGTTATCCCTGGAAGACCTTTACATCATTATAAAGTTATGCCCTTTGGGCTATGTAATGGTCCACAGACAATGAGCCGTCTGATGGACAAGGTCATTCCATCGATATTGCGTGAAAATGTATTCGTCTATTTAGACAATTTGTTGGTTTGTAGTTCAGATTTTGACACTCACATGAAGTTGTTGCGCGAAGTCGCAAAATGTTTGAGGAGCGCTAAGCTGACCATAAATGTGGCCAAAAGCAAATTTTGCCAAAGGGAAATCAAGTACCTAGGGTATTGCATAGGTCATGGATGCTTGAAGGTGGACCCTGAAAAGGTAAAAGCCATCGGAGAGTTCCCTGAGCCGAAATCCCCTCGTCAAGTAAGACGCTTTATTGGCATGGCCAATTGGTACCGATCCTTCATAAGTAATTTTTCAAATTTGGCTGGTCCATTGACAGATTGTCTCAAAAAGAAACCAGGTCGTTTTCAGTCGACGAACGATGCAATTGAGTCCTTTAAAAAAATTAAAGTTGCTCTTTCTTCAGCCCCTGTGTTGGCTCAACCAGATTTTTCTCGTGAATTTTCCATTCAGTGTGACGCTTCTCGTATTGGTGTAGGCGGTCTTCTCTTCCAGCTTGATAATGACGGCAAGGAACACCCCATTGCTTTCGTGTCTCAAAAGCTTAATAAAGCTCAACGTAACTACACAGTTACAGAGCTGGAATGCTTGCCGCAGTGGTGTGTATAAAAAAATTTCGCCCTTACATTGAGGGATTACCTTTTCGAGTCATAACTGACCATTCGAGCCTTAAGTGGCTTATGACTCAGAAGGATTTAAACAATCGACTGGCGCGCTGGAGTTTGGCATTGCAGTGCTTCGACTTTAAAATTGAGCACCGCAAAGGTTCTCTAAATGTAGTTCCAGACGCTTTGTCTCGTTTCGAAGTAGACGAAATTTCTACACCAAAACTTACGTCAGATATCGACCTTTCTTCACCCGAATTCAATTCCACTGAATACCAAAACTTACGCAAAACAATCACTGAAAATCAATCCTCTTTGCCAAACTTGTGCATCAATTTAAATGATAATCTTGTATACAAGCGTGTCAAATTCAGGCGAGGAATTAAAAACGAAGAAAGTGATTTGTGGAGATTATGGTTGCCTAAAAGTTTGGCTGCAGAAGCTATAAAGTTTGCTCACGACTCAATTTCTGGTTGTCATGGCGGCTATGTCAAAACACTTGCGAGGGTCCGTCAAAAATACTTTTGGCCTTCCACGGTAAAAGACATAAAAACTTACGTCGAAAACTGTGACATTTGCAAATGTGCCAAACCAACAAATAAAATTTTACGACCACCTATGGGTCAATATTTTGTAACGGAACGTCCTTTCCAGCGACTTTATTGTGACTTTTTGGGTCCTTATCACATGAATAAAACCACCAAAAACACTTCTCTTTTTATTGCTCTTGACCATTTAACAAAATATATTTTTCTTAAGCCAATGCGTGCTGCAACCACTAAAAATGTAATCAATTTCTTTCAAACGGAAATTTTTCCATCTTTTGGCGTTCCTCAGTATATCCATAGTGATAACGGCAAACAGTTCATATCGAAAGATATGCAACAATTTTTCTCTGACTATGGCATAAGTCATATTAAAACTGGCCTCTATTCACCGCAGGCTAATGCCTCTGAGCGTGCTAACCGCGAAATCATTGTGAAGCTAAGAATTTTTCTGGAAAATCAAACTGATCATTGCAGCTGGGATCGATATATACCCCAAATTCTCTCGATTTTGCGCAGCGACTACCATTCAGCAATAAAGAGTTCTCCCTACTTTGCTGTTTTTGGACAAAATATGTGCCAGCATGCTTCGTCTTAAAAACAGGTGATATCGAAATCGAACATAATTCTGATCGCCTTAATCGAGTGCGAGAAAAAATTTGCAAAAACTTGGCAGTTGCACACGAAAAAGCAACCAAAACATACAACACGCGATCTAAACCTGTCAATTATCGCGTAGGCCAGGAGGTTTTTAGAGAAAATATTAGCCAGAGCAATTTTGCAAAGGCATTAATTCTAAATTCAACCGAAAAGTTTTGAAGTGCCGAATTAGGAGGAAAATTGAAAGTGCGCTGTATGAATTGGAGGATTTAAATGGAAATTGTATTGGAACATTTCACGCGGATAAAATTCAACCCTAACGCTTTAAGTCATATATATTTGATTTGCCCGGCTTTACGTGGGTCGTGCCACACGTGTAATTCTAAATTTTCAATTCTATACACAGTTTTTTTTTTTTTCAAAATTTTTCTTTACAAACAGTTTGGGATAATAATTTTGTCTTGAAATCCATTTCCTGTTTGTTCTGTCAACTAAAAGTCTTATAACAAAGCAGGTTTGTTACGGATTTCCTTTTTCAAGACGTAGGAAGTACGTTCAGGGGTTGTCAACGCGATTGCAATTCGTTAAACGATACGACAACATACCTCAATTGAAGTGCAAATGTCAAATTTTAATTTCAGCCACCTGTCGGCTACATTGGAACCTTCAATTGAGATATGAAAATGTTTTAAAATCAGCCGATAAAATCGCCCAATTGCTATTTGACACCTCTTTTGACTTTTGCCCAATAGAAACGCACATTGCGGTGTCTCTATTAACACCTTGATCTCCTGTTGAAGGAAAAAAGTTTCAAAAGAGTTTTGATTTAATTTTCTTACATTATTAGTATTATTCTCACTAAAATTAATGTAAAGATAAACAAATGTTACCACCCTGTATCCATAAGTATATTTTAACAAAAAAAAACTATATGTACCACGCCTGTCAAATAAAAGTAATGTCAGACAGGTCAAAAATGCTAATGTTGGTACTAATGGGCCAAGGCTGCCGTTAATTTTTTTTTACGTATGTATAGGTGTATATGTAGAATGGTAACAGACGGATGGTGGACAAGCGACATCACGCGATGCGAAAAAAGAAGCGAGTTGCGGTGTGGTTTTGGCGTACAGGCGTCAGTTGGAAAAATTTTTATTCGCGTAAGGTCGCAACCTAAGAGGTTTTTGTTCTATCGCACGCGGTAGCAAACGATTTTCAAAATGAACGGTAAAATAAACAATTCGTCAGCGACTATTTAGCTTAATTTAAAAATAACTTAAAATTAACTTAAATTGGACTAAAGTGCAAAGAAAGTGAAATTAAAGAAAGGAACTATTGTAAAATCTAAAATAACTTGAAAATAAATAAAAGTTGAAAATAGAAAAAGAAAGTGCATTTTGAAGAGAAAAATAAAGTGTTTGCCGTCAGCGCAGCCAAAAGACGCTTTTCCAGTTTTCGGTCGCCAGTGGCAATTCAATGTTGTCCCTGAAATTACGATTATCAAAGTTTGAGAAATGCATATTTCTGTATTCCGGTTGTATGCTTAAAATATTTTTATAAATATAATTTGTGTAAAAGACTTTGTAAAAGCTAAAATTACCGTGGAATCCCCCTTGCTTATTAAATGGAGACAATAGAAATGCTATTTGTTTTCCTAAAATGCTTGGCAAGAAAAAATTACAATGAAGTGAAACAAAATCTTCATCGGATTTACAGTGAGATAAACAAAAATCGCTAGGAAAAGCACTAAAACAGTCGTTAATGAATTTTAAAACGAGTGAGTTTTCCAGAGTAAAAATCTAAATCAATAAATAGTATATGCAAGAAAATACTAACGTTTAATAAGAGATAAAACTTATCCATAAAAATAAAAAAAATTAAACTATTAAACCAGCAGTATAATGGCTAAAACTGCCAGGTTAATTTAACGTTCAATTTATAATAATAGCATAGTGTGTTATTAAATAAAATAAAAAAAAAAACACAATTTTTATAAATAAATGTATAAAAATTTCAATCATGGTGTTTCGTGCAAAATAACTAAAAATGATTTGACGTAAAATTTTCAAGTCAAATACAAAAAAAAAATTACAATTTCAACTGTGAGGTGCATAAAACTTTGTTGTGGTCGGCGACATCATAAAAAAAAGCTTATTTAAGGCTGCATAATAAAAACAACAAAACAAAAAAAATCATAAAATCACGAAACTTCAACAATACCACAGAATGAATTTATATCGCCAACCAACATCAAAGCAACAATGACAACAACAACTTTAACAGCCACCGCAGTCAACACTAATAGTAGCAGCAACACCAACATCTACAGCACAGTACACACCCGCCCCTGTGCCGAACTCCATCTTGGATCCATCTGTGAAGATGGTTAGCCCCTTTCCTTCCAGAACGGTGCCTGAGTTCCAATCTTCTCTTGTTGGAAAGTTGATGATGTAGGCTGTGTCAAAGTCAAGTATTGGTACTCGGTAGTCGCTTCCCGAGAGGCAGAGTTCCTGCTACATATCTTGCAAAATAGACCCGTGACCATCAGAGTTTTGAAGCTTGTTGCATTCTTTTAACCTAAGAATTCCTTTTGCCGCTATATTCCTGACGTATAGGTCAATAGGCAGAAGATGCATTATTATCTCTAGGCCCGCCTGTGGTGTCGATCTCACCGCTTCTGTTATACCAAGGCAGGCCAGTCTCTGTACCTTACGAAGCTTGTCAAGTAATGACTTGGTGTTGGCAACCTTCCACCACACCAGCGCTCCGTGAGTTAAAATAGGTCTGATAACCGCCGTGTACATCCAGTGTACTATGTACGGTTTTGCACCCCATTTTTTTCCCAAATGTTCTGTTACACGTGTAGAAAGCGCTCAATACCTTTCTAGCCCTTTCATCCACGTTCCTCTTCCATGAAAGCTTGGAATCCAGAATGACTCCGAGATATTTTGCTTTTTTGGCGAGAGCCAGTGTGGTACCATTTAACGTTGGCAGTTTAAACACTGGTATTTTTTATTTTCTTGTGAACAAAACAAGTTCGGTCTTGCTTGGATTGATACCAAGTCCGTTCCTATTTGCCCAGACTAGCAGTTTCCTCAAAGCTGACTCCATCAGTTCACTGATCGTAGAAATAAACTTTCCCTTTATCAGTATGACGACATCATCTGCGTAGGCAACCACCTTAATCATCGATCTTTCCAGCGAGCATAAAATTTCATTAATGACAAGATTCCACAGGAGTGGTGATATAACACCGCCCTGTGGAGTACCTCTCTTAACTGCTTAACTGTCCCCAGGGTGGAGCTGATGACCCTGTGATTCAGCATGTTGTTGATCCACAGAGTTATTTTGGTATTTACCCCTATGCGTTCCAATGCGGTACTAATTGACCTTAATTCCACGTTGTTAAAGGCACCCTCTATATCTAGAAAAGCACCTAAAACATATTCTTTTACTTGTAAACCAGTTTCAACGAAGCTAACGACCTCATGCAAAGCAGAGTCCACAGACCTACCTTTCAGGTATGCGTGTTGCGCCTTACTGAAGTTGTGCTCATTTAGAGTGCTTTCCACGTGCAGACCTACCAGTCTCTCTAGTGTTTTTAATAAAAACGATGATAGACTAATTGGCCTGTAGTCCATGGCAGAATTATGATTCGCCTTTCCCGCCTTCGGGATATTCCCTAGGAATATACCCTAAGGATATGCACCCTCTGATGATCCTTGTCAACCAAGGAATGATGGTGGGCAAGGATTTTTGCAGCATTGCTGGTAGAATACCATCTGGTCCCGCGGACTTAAACGGTTTGAATGATTTTACTGCCCAGACAATTTTTGATTCGCTTGTTAATTCTTGGATAAACCCAGTTATGTGATTGTTGGTCATGCTCGAGTTTGGGATGGTTTCTGAACCACTCGAAGCCGCGTCCACACATTCAGGAACGTGGGTCTTCATTAGGAGCTCAAGAGATTCACTGCTGCTTTCCGTGTATACACCATCCGGTTTTACCAGAAGCCGGGAATGCTTGGACTCTTGGACAGAATTTTACGGAGCCTTGCGGCTTCACTCGTTTCATCCATGCCCTCACAGAACTCAGCCCATGAGGCCCTTTTTGCCTTCCTAATTTCACTTTTGAAAGCGTTGAAACTTTGACGATATACATCCCAATCCGTACTTTCCCTAGTCACTTTCGCTCTATTAAAAAGCCTTCTAGTTTCAGTCCTCAACCGCCCAAGATTTGAAGTCCACCATGGTGTGTGGTTTCGTTTCTTGGAGCGGCTTAAGGGACATGACTTCCGAAAAGCTTCATTCAGCTTGTCGGTGAGTTTATTGACCGCTCGCTCTAGATACATTGAGTCAACTTTCCGCTCCAGATTCGGAGCAGAAAACTCACTCATATGTTTTTCGAACTTTTGCCAGTTAGCTCTTGCCGGGTTCCTATAAGCGATTTGTACCCCACCCTTAAAATTTATACTGATTAGTATCCTGTAATGATCTGAGAAAGAGCATTCTGTAGATACCATCCAGTCCTCAACCCTAAGAGTGTCTGAATTTGTCGCTTGTAACAAACTGTATGTACATACATGTATCGTGTTATAGCGCGTACGTCTACTGCGCGTAAACTGATACTTCTGCTACTGTGCATTTGATGTTTTTTACTATGCAATAATGCATAATAATGATAAATAATGATCATTGATCAGTCATTATTTTGTGTGCGTGGGCGAGTGATGTGCATGTTTTTATCATTAGATTTACATATATAACAAAAAGAGAGTCTCTGAAATCAAATATGAGCCTTGTAAGAATTGCGTGTACATAAAGTGAAATAGTATTATAATAATTAAAGTGAACATGTTTTATTTGCTTGTCCTTTTTTATAACTTTTCATATTGTTGGCAAAGTTGCCACTTGTTTCGATTGGAAGAAAATAAATTTATTTTTTTTAATTTGGTATTATAATAGCATGGTTAAATATTTTTAAAATATGATTAGTACTACAGTGGAACTAGATTTTAATAGTGATTTATAAATTAATTCATAAATTGTTTCCTTGTGAAACTGGAGCATTTTGTGTATACATAGTTACATATGTAATTTTATATGGACTGAAGTAAATTTTTTTGATTTATAGTTGAATAAATTATTTTATAAATGTAAATATTTTGCCGCAGTTATAATAATTTTTCTACATCATTCTAAAGATAAAATTACCAAAAAGTATTTTGGACAGATCTAAAACACGAATTTGATGTTACAACAATGTTGAAAAATTACAATAATTACTGGACATTGCGTTTTATTTCAGTTTTCAGATAAATAAATAAAAAATTTGTAGTTGTACAATTTCCATCTTCTGGCAACGCCATGGTGTACAAATGAATTCTCTCGCTCCCTCTCTTTTATCCAATATATAAAACCGATAGAGCACTTCATTCAGTTGGATTATGTTACCTTCTGTTTTGTTATGCGCTTGCATACATGATGTTTATTTATCTTTTTCTTACTATACGCTATGGTACTCACAAGAAATGTATAAATGTAATGATGGAAACAGAAAACTGAATGCTTATTGAAACCAATAAATTTTTGATAACAGTGCAGACCTTTAATATCAAGTAATCCAAAAATTTTTTTGCATGCGTAGTATGCGTTATGTGCTTTTTTAAAGCGTCCTTCTACATTGGACTTCCAGGATAATTTCTTATCCAAAATTATTCCTAGGAATTTAGCTTCGTTTGAAACTAAGATAGTAGTGTTTTTAAGCTTTATTTCCCTAAATTTAGGAATTTTGTATTTTCTTGAAAAAGATAAGTTTTCGAAACTGTTTTTCTCCAATGACTTGTAAACTATATAAGATATCACATAATTTTTTTAGCATTTTTGAAATCTGCGTTGCCAACTCAATGGAATTTGATACCCTTTTTGAAGAAAATGATTCAACCACATCCACCTTTTGCATGGGTGTATGGGAGTTAGGCGCGTCCGTATGCCGAATTTTTTCATATTCACCAATTTTTGTTGTTTTAACCCAAAAAACGTCAGTGCTAAGTTTCAAGACTCTAGCGCTCTTATAACTGTTTCTATTTAGCTACCGTTTTTTCATATTCACAAATTTTTGTTATCTTTACCTTAAGAACGTCTGTACCAAATCACCGCACAGTGGCGACATCTGGCATTTCTAGTTGCAAAAATCATAGCTTCTGAACGAATTGAGATATCTCAATGATTTTTTTGTCATGAACAATGGAAAAAGTGACCAACAAATGAGAACTCGGAAGCTTATAAGCATGCTCGAAATACAGCTGTTTCTGCTATAAGGCAGTCAAAAAAAGAATACTTCTGCTGCAAGCTGAATGCATCGCTTCCTACTAAACAAATGATGGTGTGCCTATTTTGTATAATGATTTCTCTTCATCCAACTCTTTTGAATTTCGTGTTGTAGATGAATTTGAAGTGTTTAAAGGCATCATGAGAGTCAAGTCGAATGCAGTGGGTAAGGATGAAATTCCTTTTAAGTTTCTTAAACTTGTTTTACCCTATGTGCTGAGGCCTATCATTGCATTACAACTTCCTGCTTTCCTAAAATGTGGAAAACAGCTATAGTGATACCTGTTCCTAAAAATTCATCTGCATCTATTCCAACTGTTTCAGACCTATCAGTATCAGTATCCAAGGTTTTTGAAGGATTCTTATGTGAACAGGTTACTGAACATTTGCAGAAAAACGAATTGCTATCCCCTTTGCAATCGGGTTTTTGTGCTGGACATAGTTGCACAACTGCCATGTTAAAGATTTCTGATGACATAGCTTTTGATCTTGATCAATTTACCTTGCTTTGTCTCCTTGATCTATATAAGGCATTTGATAGTGTAAACCACTTCAAATTATGCAATAAACTAAAATATCTCTTTGGTTTTTGTGATAGCTCGTTACAATTAATGAAACGTTATTTACAGGATAGATTACAAATGGTTAAAGTGGGTGAAGTGTTCTACAAGTACTGTCGTGCTGGAGTCCCCCAGGGCTCAGTTCTTGGACCTCTTCTGTTCGGTATGTTTATCAATGATGTTTGCTCAGTGTGCAGTAATGTCACGATGCATGCTTATGCCGATGACATATTTATGTATTTGTCTCGTCGCATTGGGCTTATTGATGATGTAACGTGTAGACTCAATGGAGATTTGGTTGCTATCTACAATTGGGCTCGTTGCAATGATCTTTGCTTAAATCCCATGAAATCACAAATTTTACCTGTTTCGCGAGTTAAAGCAAATCTTACCGTTTTTCCTCCTCTGTTTGTTGGTGATATGAAATTTGTTAATAAGGCCACTTGCCTTGGTTTTCACTTAAACTCAAGTTTAATTTGCATTGATCACATCAACCATGCTATAAAAAAAATATATATGACTTTGCGTTACTTGCGTATATCTGCGGCATACACCCCTATCGAGATAAAGCGAAGACTTGTGATGCTACTTATAGTTGCCTTTATCAGCTATTTTGAAGTTGTCCTTAGTAAAGTGGATTCAAAGTCACTTCATAAGGTACAAGTTGCATTCAACAATGCTACTCGCTGCGTTTACGGACTACGTAGGTATGACCATGTC
Source organism: Meiosimyza platycephala (assembly GCA_963662105.1). Taxonomy (NCBI): domain Eukaryota; kingdom Metazoa; phylum Arthropoda; class Insecta; order Diptera; family Lauxaniidae; genus Meiosimyza; species Meiosimyza platycephala. Next base: position 55,257,756 of record OY759209.1, on the reverse strand, counting down.
TCTGCTTGGAACAAGAAGATTCTTGGCTGTTCGATTGAGAGTTATCTTATGGGCAGAAACTGCATTTTCCTACATAAGCTAATTAATACTAAAACTCCATCATATCTTTTCGTAAAATTGCAATTTAATTTGTCCATTAGATGTAATAATTTCATTGTACTCAAATATACGTATAATAATTCCACCCGTACTTTTTTCATCAACGTCAGAATTTGGAATTCTTTGCTTAATAACTTAAAAACTACTGCAAACAGTAACGACTTTAAGCATTTAGTAAGGGAGCATTTTTCGCGTTTTTTATTATACTTTTAATTTTCACATATCCATATTATAATGATTGACTTTAAGTTTTGGTTTAACTTAACTTTAACTTAACTTGACTTTAACTTACTTTTATTTTAAGATTTTGTTTCCATTTTCGCTTCAACCTAAAATGTTAACTATATTGTGCGCTAAAAGAATCTAAATTATAATAAATAAATAAATACAATACAATACAATACAATACAATAATACAACTTTTACAGCACAAAATTTTATTTGAATTGACCATCGGGATCCTATGATATTCATGGTCAAAGTAAGACTTTCTAATAGATGTACAAACTATGAACATGAAGTTCTCCATATAAGTGTTTTTTTAGAAAAAAATTATTAAAACCATGAATTATGATTAATTTATGGTTCCTGAGAACAAATCCATAGTTAATTAAAATTTTTAAAGTTTAAGACTTTTTTTTACACTGAAAAAAAAAATTGTCCCAAAACTTTAGAAACACCGAAAATGCAAATCTTTTGATCTTCTAAACGAATTGAGTATCTCAATATTTTTTTCTATAGACTAAAAAATAAAACAGCTCTAACATTTAAAATTTTCATTTAAATAGACGTACAGGAAGGTAAGGAACTAATTTTGAAGGTTGGTTTTCTGAAGACTAAAAATCTATAAAAACGAAATTTTCAGTATAACTTTATCTATTAGAAAAAATAGATTCGAAAAAAAAATTTATTATAACATGCAGTTTTATATGAGTACCTATAATTTAAAAGCATAACCTAAATTTTTTGGAAACATTCATCGATATTTATATAATTATCTAATAAATTTAACATTTCCGGAGAATATACGCTCTGTTTTCAGGTTTTAGAAGAACTGATAGAAAAACTTATAAAATATTACTATGTACAATGGATGGCCAAATTATTAGGGACAGTACTCATATTTTTGTATTTTCTAGTTTAAATGATTTTTTTAAGCAAATAATTGGTGCTAGGCTTAGTAAGTTATTTAATCAAACTCATTCAGCAAAGACCAGTATTGTAAATTTTTACTTATTGATCAATGCTATATTTTATTCAACAAACATGACAAAGATAACAAATGGAACAGTTTTTACCTGGTAACTGGTGACATGTTTCGGCTATTACCAATCGCATTGATCAATAAGTAGAAATTTACAATACTGGTCTTTGCTGAATGACTGTAAGTTCGATTAAATAATGTTTAATTATAATAAAAATCAGTCGATAAAATCAACTTTCTTAACCATATGGAGAACACGCCAATTTCAAAAATATGTGGCTGGCAACACCACAATTTCAAAAAATTAATCATAGCATGACTTTAGGCCGACGCAGGTGCGGCCATAAATGGTAAAAATGAAAATAATTTTTTGACTTAAATTTTTATGCAGATTAAAAGAACATACTTCAAATAAGAAAATCCCAAAATTTTATTAAAATGCTTTAACTACTTAAAAAGTTATGCTTTATTAAATATACAGTATCAAATTCAACTTTTCCTCTGTATGTTGGCTTGTTTTCTATCCCACACTTTTGCACCCTTTCTGAAGAAGATTTCATGAGCAAATATAGACATGTCATATATGAAAAAAAGTATAGACTTTTTCCAATCTAGAAATATTAATAAAATTGCTTACACTGTAAACAAATGTAAAATTCTGCTATATTAAAATAGTTAGGTTTACTCAAAAAATCACAAGATCATTAAAAACTTTAGAAGAAGAAAATTAAAATACACCTAAAACCACTTTTGAGGTTCCAGCCTTAAATAACGTATAAAGCTATGTAAAATCATAATCAAAGGAATTTTCTTGCGTTAGGGTGCGCCAAGTTAACTTTTTTTCAACATTTTTCACAGTGTATCTTCCATAGTAACAGCGCCCAAAATAGTAAACGTTCTTCAATTGTAATGAAATTTTGTATATGATGTTTTTTGGCATTATTAAGAAAATTTTGAAAAATCACAAAGATCTGGTCATTGCTACGCCCACCTCCCATATAAAATTAACCTTTTAATTGCATTAAGTTCTTTATTTTTGACACTAGAATGATTAAATTTGGTGTTTGATGTTTTTTTTGGCATAATTTAGAAACAATTAGAAAAATCATAAAAATCTGCCCATTGCCATGTCCCCCTCACATATAAATAAACCTTTTAATTGCTTAAAGTTCGTTATTTTTTTGGAGGAAGATTACATGATCAAATATAGGCATGTTATATATTAAATAAATTTAATAAAGTTTTCTAATCTGGCAGTACTAAGTACATTGTTTACATTGTAAACAAATGTTAAATTCCGTTATATTGGAATAACTAGCATTGCTCAAAACATCATAACATCATCAAAAATCATTTATTTACAAAAACTCTTTAAATTTGTGCAATATTCCTGTGCAATATTTATGTTTTTGTTTTCTCCACCGTTTTTGTTAGTTTTAAGTGATTATTTATTTTTAAAGTAATTATTTATTTGAAGCTGACATACGTAAGTTATTATTTGTGTTGTTAATTGTTTATATTATTCTAATTGTTGTAAAATATATTTTTCGAACAGATTACCCTGAAAATGACTACCAAAGGTAGTCGAAATATTGGTAATAAAATTATATATGATCAACAGATAAAAGTTTTTCATTAAATTGGACCTTGAGCCTACTTGAAAGTTTAATAATTTCATTAAAAAGTTTACAAGCAAATTAAAATACACCTAAACCACTTTTAAAGTTTTTGCTTTAATTAAAGTATAAAAGTAAGTTAAATCATATTCCAAGTGTTTTTTTGTTTAGTGTTCGTCAAATTAACTTTTTTTCAAAATTTCTAGTGAGTGAATTTTTTGATGTATGGCGAAAAGGTGAAGCCAAAATAGGTTAATTTGATATGGAAGGAGAGCGTGGCAATGGCCAGATTTTTGTGATTTTTCTAAGTTTTGTTAATTATGTCAAAAAAACATCACACACCAAATTTAATCTTTCTAGTGTCAAAAATAACGAACTTAAAGCAAATAAATTTGTTTTTGTATGGGAGGTAGGCGTGTCAATGGGCTGATTTTGATGATTTTTCTATTTTTTCTTAATAATGCCAAAAAAACATCATATACCAAATTTCATTACAATTGAGCAACGTTTACTATTTTTGGCCGCGGCTACTATGAAAGTGATACACTGTGCGACGGTCTAACGGCTATGGCAACAAGCGAGAAAGTGACAAAAGACAACAAATGTAATATACGCAGTCTGTACACCTCAAGGGCAGTTCCTTAGTAGCTCAAGTGTTAGAGCGGCCGTCGCAAAATATGCAATTGCAATGCATGAACGGTCAGGGGTTCGAGTCCATGTACAGCATTTACCAAACTGGTCTGATGAGGCTATTGGTAATAGCCGAAACATGTCACCAATTACCAGGTTAAAACTGTTCCATTTCTTATCTTTGTCATGTTTGTGAATAAAAAATAGCATTGATCAATAAGTAAAAATTTACAATACTGGTCTTTGCTGAATGACTGTAAGTTCGATTAAATAATGTTTAATTTTATAATTAATGCTAACAATAATAATAATAAAAATATATTTTTGCTTTGAGCCACCTTTAAAAATGCATTTAAAAATCTGAAAAAATTCATGTGATGTTCTTTCATGATGTAGAACGTGATGCTAAAGTATCAGAAAGAAATTCGAAAAAAATTTTTTTTTAATAACCCTAATGTATAGTTGTATTGAAGCTCGAAGGCAGCTGCGACTTCAATTCAAAAAACGTAAAAAAATACCCAGTAAATATCTCAGTAGTCTACAGAGGCATAAGGCTGAAATTTCTTTGGTGATCATTTTGGATCAATTACAGGTCGTATATGAAATTTCATCGTATGAGCGGAACTAGTACCGGGCAGTGATGGGGTAGGTAATCGAATTCTTTAAGTTTCTCTACCTGTTAAAGAAAGGAAAATATTCTTATTGCCCCGGATACGAACTACGTACGCACTTACTAGGTATCGAGTTTTTAAATTGGAATTATAGCCTGTATAAAATACAAAATTAGAAAAAAAAATCCTTTACCACCATTCCATTCCATTTTCCACCTGCTGTGTATATCATTATTAGAATATTTTCACTTATTGCCTAATAAAAAATGTGAACTTCAGGAATATATTCGTGGCACCCTATAAACTCACGTTGGCATAACAAGAAAAAAAAGTTTACAGTGTTGATTGCTATATTATTTGTGTGTTTACAATAAAAATAATAATCCAAATGTTCCAATCCGTTCAGTTATTATGAACAATATCATCAAAAATGCCATAACACGCGCAATGCAAGTTCAACTGCAAGAGCATGAAAAAAGTCACAGGTTTCCTGATAAAAATCGTTATAGCTCATTTTCCCGACATTTCCCGACAATAAAATGCATTGTGTTTATAGTAGTCATTTGGTTAAAAAAAATGAGGTTGCTTGGAAAGTTTTCCGGGAATTTTGAAAATTAGTAATTTTTATAGATTTCGATATGCTCTTTCCAAATTTCAATTTTGCGACCTCGTATCTTTGCCGCTCGCGCCGCCATATTGGAAAAATGGCGCGAAAAATCAGTTTTTTGACAATATCTCCTTTCCGACTCATTTCACGATAAAAACATCTACATACAAAACAAAACTAGAGAAAATTGCCTACAATTTATTTTTTCATCTTTTTTTTGTAAAAACAATAGTTTTGGCGTACGAGCGCCGCAAAGTGTACTTCCACATACGTTTTGGCCAAAACACTCATTTCCACACCACCTTGAGGTGGAGTAAGCGGCGCGTTGTTTTATCGTGGTATCCGCAGTAGGCCTAATCCCCATGCAATTTAGTATACCAAAGTTGAGCGCATTCTTCTTCGTTTCGCTGTTCTTAATGGACCAGGTGTTGCGAGTTCATTATTTTAGAACCGATTGAAACGTCAGAAAACGAAATTCCTTTCACATCATACGCGATGGGATTATCATTTTCGATCTCGATATCATCATACGTTTGATCGGAAAGAGTCTCCGTTGTTTCCTCTTCATCGCCTTTGTCATTGAAAAGGGATAATGGAAATGCAGCAAATGCGTATGTAAGGAATTTTTCAAGTTCCTTTCCAGACTCCTTTGTAATGCACATCCTTTAATCGGGACAATGTTGTCTTCTATCCAGATGCCTGTATTTATAACACCAATTGTTTTTGTTCGGTCATTTATTAATGTACTCCAAAAAAATCCGGAATTAAATTAAGTTATCCAAGTATTCAAAAATCCAAATGCTGATCCAACGGAGAGTACTTCCGAGCAAACATATGATGATATCGAGATCCAAGAGGATAATCCCATCGCGGATGATGTGAAAAGAATTTCGGTTTGTGCCGTTTCAATCGGTTCTAAAACAATGAACTCGCAACACCTGGTCCATTAAGAACAGCGAAACGAAGAAGAATGCGCTCAACTTTGGTATACTAAATTGCATGGGGATTAGGCCTACTGCGGATACCATGATAAAACAACGCGCCGCTTACTCCACCTCAAGGTGGTGTGGAAATGAGTGTTTTGGCCAAAACGTATGTGGAAGTACACTTTGCAGCGCTCGTACGCCAAAACTATTGATTTTACAAAAAAAAGATGAAAAAATAAATTGTAGGCAATTTTCTCTAGTTTCGTTTTGTATGTAGATGTTTTTATCGTGAAATGAGTCGGAAGGGAGATATTGTCAAAAAACTGATTTTTGGCGCCATTTTTCCAATATGGCGCGCGAGCGGCAAAGATACGAGGTCGCAAAATTTAAATTCGGAAAGAGCACATCGGAATCTATAAAAATTACCAATTTTCAAAATTCACGGAAAACTTTCCAGGTAAAACTAACAAATGATTGTACTATTAGAATTGTTCAAAAAATTTAGTTTTTGTAGTCGGAACTTAAACGAAATATACTAATAGCCCGAAAGCTTTCATGTGATATTGTTGTATTCTTTTTTGCTACAGAGGTTGCATTTGCTATAGTCCGTGCTTCAGGAAAAACTTTGACCGTCAGAGCAAAATTTATAATGTGAGTTAGTGGTCAATTCAATTCAATTTCAATTTCAATTTATTGACAGATATAATTAGTACATAAGACATGTTACTTTTAAGTACAACAAGCAAGTTCATAACTTGACAATTAGGATATTACTTTAGGAATAAATATTATTTAAGAACTTATAAACTAAACAATTTTAAGACCTATTAGAGTAAAATCACAAAAAAGTAAAGTGAAAAATTGAGATAGCAAAGAAAAAAGAGGAGTAAAGATTTTAAGAAAAATGACGAAATATTAAATGCTTAAAGTTTATCTTGTAAGACACACACTTTATGTCTCTTGGTAGTGAATTCCACAGACGAATAGCGTTAACAAAAAATAATTTGGAAGAGTTAAGGTATTTATATGTTGGCATAATTATGCTTAAATTGCGTGATGATTGACAAAACCGTAACTTTTCGTATAGATATTGAGGTGTTTTTGTGTATATAATATTGTGCATGAAGATACATTTTATTAAATCGAGGTAGTTTTTAATACTGCAGTTAAGTATCTGATAGCTGAAGGATGAAATGTGATCAAACCTTTTAATACCATACACATATCGAGCTGCATTATTGTAAGCGACTTGTAGTTTGTGAAGTGAGCGCGAATCTAATCTGCTATAAACAACTTCCGAGTAAGTAATTATTGGAACTATAAGCTGCACAACAAGACGCCTTCTAGTCTCAATAGGTACAAATGATGATGTCATTCTTAAATTTCGTTGCGTGCAGTAAATTTTACTCACGATAGAGTTGATGTGGTCTACACAGCTCACAGCTGTCGTGACAAATTTTAGCTCAATGCTATTAAGTAAAATTGATGGAAAATCGCCAAAAGGATAGACTGATAGACTCGAAATTGGTAAAACATAAGATTTTGTCGGATTTAAACTAAGTTTGTTTTGAATAGCCCATTTATTGAATACCATTTTTCTAATACATGGTTAATAAACAAAAATACAAAAAAGTGTTCAACATAGTTGCATAAAGAAATAGATGTATAGATGTATAAAATTCATTTACATATCAAAGTGTAGTGGGGTAAAAACAAGATTAAGTTTAAAATGACATTTTATAAGATTATCATTAATACAATATAGAAAGAAAGAGAATATTTAAATAATTCAATTGGAATTTTGAAAGGCAATGAATAGTAAATAATAACTTAAACTGTAGGCCTAAGCAAAGCTTCAATTTGTATATGGTTAAAACTAAGTAAGAAGCATTTACAATTTTTTTAAAATATAAGCAAATTTCTAATGGATCTACTACTAGCAAGAACGCTATTAAACACGATACGTAAGTGTAAAAATTCATAAAAAGAATTGTTCGAGCAGCAGGAATGGCAACAAAGGAGTGTAAACTACTTCTCAAACTATAATTATCTGAAATACGACTATGTACAGCTGCGGTCAAAATAATAGTAATGCGATGCCATTTTTGAATTCAAAGAAAATTAACAAATTAAGTTTTTTTTTTGTTCACTCTTTTAAAATACAGTTACTTGATAAGTACACAAAATAAGCACATGACATTTTGTTCCAAAAAAATAAGGGTACTTTCTAAGTTTGCTATTATATTGAGTATTTTTCAATTTCGAGCGGTCAAAATAATAGTAGTGTTCAACTCGTTTACTTCTTAAGTTCAGCTATTTCCTTTTATTTAAAAAAAATTGTTTGCAAAATGTAAGTTTTATCATTTTTGTATAACATTGCATTGATTTCTTCAAGTTTTTCCATTTTAGTAGGCTACGCCAGAGCAACGTTAATTATTAAAAGTTTCATTTCGCAAGGCGAATTTTATAAGGAATTTCAAAATTCTATTGGATGTTGTTCGAAAGTGATTTCGAATGCGATACATTATACAAATAAACGAAAAACACGAGAACAAAAGCCTTCAATGTCCCCCCGGGACATGAATCGTGCAATATGGGTTTTGAAACATAATCCGCTTGTGCCTACTACGGAAATAAGGAAAATGCTTAATGTAGCAGCAAGCTTAGAGACAGTTAAAAGAAGAATCAGGGAAAACAATTTGGGTGCCTGGAGTCCACGATGAGTTCCATTGTAAAAAAAAATACATATGACAAAAAGATCGGACGTTTTTTCTGTAAAGCTTATATGCTTTAAATAAGATTTGTTATTTTTAAGTTTGTATTTTATATTTTTGCAAGTTTTTGATAGTCAGTAACAAATATGTATGTTTTAATTTAAATTTCGTTAACACTGTGATATGAATATTCAATAAAGAATTTTGACATATGTACCCCTGAGGATGCTTAAAACCCATAATGGAAACGTCGGGTGAACAAATGAATTTAACATTGTTTTATTCATAGAAACAAAAGTGACCTAACAGCCTATTTTTCAATTAAGAAAAAACTATTTTCAATTTCTTTGTACATTAAGCGCATCTTCTGTCGAAAGACATGTCCTAAAACCATATTGTAATTTACTAAAAAAATTAATTTTATCAAGATGGGAAAAAATTCTGCTTTTAACCGCTTTTTCAAATACCTTTGAAATTGAGGAAAGCAGGGATATTGATCTGTAGTTGTTCTTGTCTTTTTTACCGCCTTTTTTGAAAAGATGAATCACAGTGGCATATTTTAAATCGTCTGGAAAAATAACCGAAGTGATGTTGAAGTTAAAAAGGTACTTCAAAACATCGACTACATTTAATGCTACATATTTCAGCATGCTATTGGAAATACCACAGGAATATATATTAGTAAGCGAATTTATTATTTTTAAAAGTTCAATACCAGAAATTGGATCAAAGAAAAAACTATTTTCAGAATTCCAGATTACAGTCTTATCATGATTGGTTAGACACACACAGGTAGTAATAGCAGAATGACAAATTGTAGAAAAAATTCATTTGCAACGTCACTAGGAATTGAAATTTTACATCATTTTTGAGCAACGATATTGACTAATCGCGATCTGCTAAGTTGCGATTACTGATACTGTTTATCACCTCCCACTACTTTTTAATATTATTTTGAGAAGAATCTAACCTACTTCGAAAGTAACTATCACGACTCAAACGTATGTTACGATTTATTTTTTTGCAAAATTTTTTATAACGAGCACGGAGTAGAAAATTATTTATATGTTTTGAACATTTTTTGAGTAACTTATTTTTAAGCTTAATTTGTTTTATAATATTTTTACGAACCCATGGCTTAAGCCTTGAATTCATTTTCTGCTGAAAAAACTTAAAACTGCAAGATTCGATTTTAAAATATAAATAAAGTTCGTAAACGCTCTTGAAAAATTATCCTCACTAAAAACGCTCGTCCAGCTTTCACTGCGTAATTTTTCGTTCAGCAGCAAGCAATTAATTTTTGATTTTTGTTCTAAAATTTTGCAAGTATTGTTTGGGATATTACCATCAATGTTAAGATTCAAGCCAGTCATAGTGTGGTCTGTTATTTGCATATCAAGGTTTAATCCAGTACATAAGTATGGAGCTAAATTATCAAAGCGACAAAAAACATGATCTAGGCACGTGTTAGAGGTTGTTCTAGTGGGCTCGTTTAAATATGATGTAAGCCCGTGGCTCCGGTACCTTCTAGATACTACACTGATGCTCAAACTTTATCGTTTATAGTACAGAAAATACACTACCAGCCGCTAGATGGTGTTCTTCGGTCAGTGATGCTAGCTAGTACAGAAACCGCTCGAAATGCCGCTAGATGGTGTTATTTTTCTACGGTCAGTGATGCTAGATAGTATCGTCTAGTTTTGATTTCGATAATTTCCTGGCATAAAGCAATTTTCGATGCACTTCCCTCCGCTTAAACTTGTTAGTCCCGAACAAGAATCTCTCCGTCTCTAGTATAAGGTGCCTTTCGATGTGAACTACCTTTAATTGACCTTTGTTGCCGGGGCATTTTTGGATTCAGTACACAACATCATTAATCCTTGTGACGATCCGGTAAGGTCCCTCCCAATGAGTCTGTAGTTTAGGAGACAAGTCTCGTTTTCGTTGTGGGTTGTGTAGCAGCACTAATTGACCTTCTTTGAACCCTTCAGTATTTGCTCGCAGGTCATACCGAGCTTTCATCTTGTCGCTAGCCAATTGAGTACGTCTCCTAATGAGTTCGTGTATATTTGCTAGTTCTTTTATTTTCCGCGACATGTAATCGTCAGCATGGGTCGCCTCTGGGACAACGCTTACTCCGTACTTCAAATCTGCTGGAAGCCTTAAGTCCGTACCAAAAATTGCTTTTGCTGGCGTGATTGTAGTGGTATCGTGTATTGACGAACGATAAGCCATCAGAAAGATTGGTAGATGCTCATCCCAATCTTTTTGTCCTTTGTCAACAACATTTTTCAGATGCTCTTCTAGAGTACGGTTGAACCTTTCGACCATGCCATCGGACTGAGGTTGCATTGCTGTGGTACGTGTCTTCTGCATTCCAAGCATGTCGCAAACCTCCTTAAAAAGTGCCGACTCAAAACTTCGTCCTTGGTCGGAATGCAACTCAAGTGGAGCTCCATATCGGCAAATCCAATTTTTGTGAAAATGTCTGCCACTGTTTTTGTTTCTTGATTGGGAATGGGATATACTTCTGGCCACTTACTGAAGTAATCAATTACCACAAGGATGTATTTATTTCCTGCATTGCTGACTGGAAAAGGTCACGCTATATCCATGGCTATCCTCTCAAAGGGAGCTCCAACGTTATACTGATGCATTTTTTCCCGACTGCGTTGCCTTGGTCCTTTAGCAATTGCACATTGGTCACTATGGTGGATCCAGTCAGCAACTGTTTCTTGGCATCCAACCCAATAAAACAGTTTCTTTATTTTCTCTGTGGTTTTTGTTACGCCCAGATGTCCACCACTCGATCCATTGTTATAATCCTTAATTATTTCCTTAAATTTTTCCTTTGGAATAACCAGCAGTTTTGAGCGAATTTTACCATCCTCGCTTTCCCAGATTCGGTAGAGGCAACCATCATGCAACTCCAAACTTTGCCATTGAGCCCAGTAAGCTTTACAGATTTGGCTTTCACTTGATATTTCTTGCCATGCCGGTTTCCTACCCAGCTCCTTATACTTAATTATAGTTTCCAAATCTGTATCACTGCGCTGGTCCCGTTATACCTCCTCTTTGGTCCACTTTTCTTCAGGCAAAACGTTCAAAAGGTGCACATCAATTGTTCCAGCTTTACTTTCCATTCGTGAACAATGACAGCACTCAATTTTACATGGACGACGGGAAAGTGCATCCGTATTTCCATGCTGGCTTCCTTTGCGATGCTCTATGGTGAAATCATAGCTCTGCAAGCGTTCTATCCACTGTGCGATTTGACCTTCAGTACCCTTGAATTGAAGTAGCCACCTTAATGTCCTCAGGAGAAAATGCTGTCCATATAAGTACTTATGGAAGTGTTTCACGCATTCCATTACTGACAGCAACTCTCTCCGAGTTACACAATAATTCCTCTCAGGTTTCGACAGAATTTTGCTGAAATATGCGACGACTTTTTCTTGTCCATTGATGACTTGGGACAAAACTCCTCCAATACTATGGCCACTCGCATCGGTGTCCAATACAAATTTTTCGCCGGGTATTGGGTACGCGAGAATTGGTGCTGTAGACAATAATTCTTTCATCTTTTGGAATGCAGTTTCCTGTGCACCACTCCATTCGAATTTCTGATTTTTCTGTGTCAGCTCATGTAAACTGCCTGCGACATTTGCGAAACCAGGAAGAAAACGTCTGTAGAAAGTGCATAGGCCCAGAAAACTTCGCAACTCATGAAGATTAGATGGTCGTGGCCAATTTTTCACAGCTTTTATTTTATCCTCATCTGTGTGTATTCCTTCTGACGTAATCTTGTGCCCTAGATATTTGACTTCACGCTGGAAAAGTGAGCACTTTTTCGCACTTAATTTTAGTCCAGCTGCCTCCAAGCGCTCAAACCCTTCCTCCAGATTTTTCAAGTGGTCATCAAAATCTTTTCCCATGATGATTATGTCATCGAGATACACTAAACAGGTCTTCCAATGTAGTCCTTTAAGCACTCGTTCCATTAAACGCTCAAACGTAGCTGGAGCTTTACAAAGACCAAACGGCATGACTTTAAACTGCCATAGACCATTCCCAATACTAAAGCCAGTTTTCTCCTTGTCTTTGTCATCTATTTCCACCTGCCAATATCCACTTTGTAAGTCCAGGGTGGAAAATCATGTTGCTCCAGATAACGTATCCAGTGTATCATCGATTCTGGGTAACGGGTAGCTGTCTTTTTTGGTGACGTCATTCAATTTTCGATAATCCACACAGAATCGCATACTTCCATCCTTTTTCCTGACAAGTACGACCGGTGAACTTCACGGGCTCTCTGATGGTGCAATGACATTATCTCGCTCCATATCCTCTATAAGGCCCGTTAATTCCTCCTTGGAGGTTGACGAGGCTGAAAATCTCCTGTATCAATGCGATGTTTTACAACTGATGTTCGGCCATTATTTTGGACGCAAATATCCGCCAATGCTTTTGCAGAAACCTTTTTGCTTTATTTTTGTTCTGAGCAGACAACTCCTTCGTCCATTCTTTCGTCAATACTTTCAAGGCCGATGATTTTGTTAAAGCTGTACATTTTGTGTCCTCCTGGTCATTTTCACAATTTATAACAGGCGTAACTTTCTCACATTGCGCTATTAGTTCACCTTTTTGCATCCATTTTGGCTTATTTGTTGGATTCAAAATTCGTACCGGTATTTTGCTGTCCGTTCTTGTTTTTACTAGGGTCTTTCCAATAATCAGGTCTTTCTTTAAATTTTTCTTATCTGCTTCCACTACCCACAGATGGCTTGTCTCACAGTCTTCACTTGTTGTAGCCCAAATAATTTCTTCGGTGTTGGGTTCAATTCGACAGCGCTCACTTATGTAGACTCTTGCAATTGTTAATTTTTGTCCACAGCCAACGTCTAAAGGCAACTCTACATTGGCATATCTTAACGTCTTTTTCTTAAGATTCAAAGTGAACCCGTGTCGAATCATGAAGTCCACGCCAATGATAACCTCATCGGTGATGTTTGCAACAATAAAATCATGTTCCACAGTTTTGTTGCCGATAAGAACACTTGCTGTAACTTTTCCTACTATTTGCGCAATTTCTCCTGTCGCTGTTCTCAATTGGATCCCATTTAATGGCATTACTCGTCGTCTATTAAATAAATCTGTCCTCACAATTGAGTGCGATGCGCCTGTATCCAAAGTTAGCTCACATGGTCTTTCGTTGATTTTTCCACCGTTGGTAAGGCTGTTGGAATTTCGGCAGAGCTTAGAAACTAAGACTGTGGGGCACTCATAAGTGAGAGTCAGCTCACGCCCCGCTATACTGACTCTCTTTAGTTTAACGACTGCTCTTCGCTACCATTTTTGCCATCGTTCACCCTATTTCCAATTTTTCTTCTTGGTGAACGTGATGCGGACCGTTTACGACGTGATTTGCAGTCACGTGCCATGTGTCCCTGCTTGCCACAGTTATAGCATTTTCTGCTGAAGCTCGTGTCTCGCGTTTTGTCTCTGAGTCGCGTATGCCGTCAATAAACGCCTCTATTTTGAATTTTTCAGCTACGACACTTAACTCGTCAGGACAGGAAAGGTGTGCCAATCGTTCAATATCCGCAGCATACTTCTGCAATGACTCACCAGAATTCTGGATACGACTTTTCAACTCCAGTCTGTGAATCTGCTTCATGTGGTCACTGCCATATTTTCGCTGTAAGGCATCCATCACCGCCTTGTAATTCTTTTGCTCCGCCACTGGAACCGTTTGCAATACTTCTGCAGCTGCGCCTTTTATTGCCACAATTAGCGCTGCTGCTGCGCTATCGTTATCCCAACGATTATGAGTAGATGTTGTTTCGAACTGGAGCTTGAAAACACTAAATGTCGTTGTTCCTTCACGTGGGTGCCTTAAGCCTCTCTGCGCTGATTTCTCTTATCACTTGAGTGGTTGGTCCGCTTATTTCTATCTGTTGAATCCTTTTATTAACGTCTTCAAAATTATTTTGAACTTTTTCAAAATTATTTTGAACTTTTTCAAGATTATCTTGGGCTTTTTCCTTGAATGATTCAACGTCATTTCGTAAGTCAGTCACTTTTGCATCGAGGCCATTTACCATTTTGGCAACCTGCGTTCGAGCAGCCTCCATATTTTGATTCATTGTGTAGATCTGCGTCGCGTTCTGACTCAACCTCTGATCAATCTGTAGCGCGTTCTGAGTTAACTTTTGGTCTATTTGCAGCGCATTTTGACTTATTGTCTGCGTCATCGCCATTAACATTTTCTCGAACTTTGACAGATTTATTTATCTACAACTTCACCACTTGCCGCCGGTCCAGAAGCTTCCTCTATTTTCGTTGTTGATTCTGACACATCACTATAAAATTCATGCTCTTCCAGGTCCACCCCTTAAGCCTCAAGAGCCTGCCGTAAGCATTTCTGTAACTCCAAGTTCCACCAGATGATTGCAGATTCAGCTGCTGCAACTCCTTCTTTAGTTGATCCACTTTTAGTTCGTCAAACTAAACCATTTTTTATTTTTTTTTATTTGATTGTTAATTCTTTTTACACAATCCCACTTCTGACACCAATTGTTACGAAATTTCCTGTCCCTTTGAAAATAATTTCGATCTCTTATATTTGTCTGAGTTCGATCACTGGATTGTGTAACAATCAAGAAAAACGCAAATTTTATTTAATTATAAAATGGTTTATTTAAATCACAAATGTTAGTGTTTAAACGGTACAATTGTTTATTTCCTTTTTACATTCAAATTGTATACACAAACGTTTTACTTTATTACCTTAAATTCACTGTATCACTTTATTACTTAAAAAACACTGTATCACTTTAGTATTCAAATGTTCAACTGTATCACTTAAGATCCACTGTGTTCAACTGTTCAATTTCAACTGTGTCACTTCTGCTCATATGACAGCCTTTTATACTAAAGTCACCACTTTCTCGAAATATCCACCACTATCCAGAATGCGATTTCCGGTACCTTCTAGATACTACACTGGTCCATCATTATCCTGAATGCGATTTCCGGTACCTTCTAGATACTACACTGATCCATCATTATCCAGAATGCGATTTCCGGTACCTTCTAGATACTACACTGATGCTCAAACTTTATCGTTTATAGTACAGAAAACACACTACCAGCCGCTAGATGGTGTTCTTCGGTCAGTGATGCTAGCTAGTACAGAAACCGCTCGAAATGCCGCTAGATGGTGTTATTTTTCAACGGTCAGTGATGCTAGCTAGTATCGTCTAATTTTTATTTCGATAATTTCCTGGCATAAAGCAATTTTCGCTACAATATTTAATTTTTGAAGGACTGAGGTTCAGAATTACTTTTTTCAACAAAAGAGATTCTCCTGTTTATTTCTCTTACCGATTGTTTGATGTTTATAATCTCACCGGCTATTTCACTCATTTTTTGCATTACCCTATTTTCGATGCAGGTAATTTTCTCAGTGAGTTGCTCGATGATATTTTCTTCAAGTTTTCTAAGTCCTTCATTCCATAACTCCTCCATGTTAGTGTTTATTGGACTCTCAGCCTGATCTTTCGTTTTTTCAGCATTCGGCGTGAGAGAAATTCGCGCCAACGATTGAGTTTACTGTGGTAATTTTGCTCCCCTTCTTGACATTTTCGCACAACATTTAAATTTACAAAAGTTTACTTTGATTTTAAAATATCTTAATCAGTATAAAACTAAATGATTTTTACGATTTTTGTTTTATAATATTTTTACTAACCCATGGCTTAAGCCTTGAATTAATTTTCTGCTGAAAAAACTTAAAACTGCATGATTCGATCTCAAAATATAAATAAAGTTCGTAAATGCTTTTAATACATTATCCTCACTAAAAACACTCGTCCAGCTTTCACTGCGTAATTTTTCGTTCAGCAGCAAGAAATTAATTTTTGATTTTTGTTCTAAAATTTTGCAAGTATTGTTTGAGATATTACCATCAATGTTAAGTTTATGGATCTTATGTCATTATTAAGTAAATCTGTATTAAAGTCACCACACAGTACAATCATATTGTGGTGCTATTTCAAAAATTTTTGAAAATTCGGGTTCTAAATCACATAATTTACTTGGATTATAAACACATATGACCAAACATTTGTTAAAATGATCACCAATTTCAATTATTAAATAATTAATTGGGTCACTAGAATTTGATTCAAATATAACTTTAAAATTCAATTTTAATATTAAACATAATGTAGGTACTTTTAGATTGGCAGCTCAGAAACATTTCTAAAATAAAATTAGGAAATATCAAAATATAACATACATCCTTAGCATTAGAATTTAGAAATCTAAAAAAGAAAAAAAGTGAAAAAGAAATCAACACATAAAACTTGTATGTAGCATTGCTTAGCTGCTGTTGCTGAAGTATCATTTCTGTTATGCAAATTAATATTGTTGTTGTATTCTCTTTATCATACATAGCTTTGAAGCTTCAGATAGTTTGTTGTTGTTTTATTTTTTTCATAGATAATGTTTACTGCATACGTGCACCAACGCTCTCTTTGGTGTTCACTTCTTTTGTTTCTGCACCTGGTCTCTTTCTAACATATATTCTGCCGGGAATGGTAAATGCTGACGTCAATAATTTTTGGCGCTTCAACTGAGAAGCATAATGCATTAATTCGCATTTTTTTTTGTCAAACTTTCATGCACGTATATTCTTCCATCGCCACTCTCACCAATGTCAGATAAAGCTAATTTTTGGCACTTCAACTGAGAAGCATAATGCATTAATTCGTGATTTTTTTTTTGTCAAACTTTCATGCACGTATATTCTTCCATCGCCACTCTCACCAATGTCAGATAAAGTTATTGACCTTTTGTTAATTTTGCAAAAACCAGCAATTGAGCGAAAAAGTTGGTTTCTGTCTTGTGGTGATTGCAGTTTAACTAAGAGCGGATGTTTTGGTTTTATTGGTCTTTGAATGCATTCGAAAAATTTCTCGCACTCTTGGTGGATTAGCATGAACAGTTTGGCAGATTTTTTCAAACACTTGACTTATTTCATCATTATTTATTTATTTATTCATTCATTTTTCTAATACATGATTAATAAACAGAAATACAAAAAATTTTTTTCAACATAGTTGCATTAAGAAAAAGGTGTATAACATTTGGAATAAAATATTATTATAGTTTTAAATGTTACTTCAAAATTCATTTACATTTGAAAGTGTAGTGGGATAAAAACCAAATTAAGTTAAATTGACATTTTGTAAGATTATCATTGATACAATAAAGAAAGAGCATATTTAAATAATTCAATTGGCATTTTGAAGAGGCAAAGTATAGTAAATAATAACTTAAACTGTAGGCCTAATCAAAGCTTCAAATTTCGATATGGTTAAAACTAAGTAAGAAGCATTTAACATTTTTTAAAAATACAAACAAATTTCTAATGTATCTAATACTAGCAGGAAGCCTATTAAATAATTTACACGATACGTAAGTGTAAAAATTCATAAAGTGAGTTGTGCGAGCAGCAGGAATGGCAACAAGGGAGTGCAAATTACTTCTCAAAATATAATTATCTGAAATACGACTATGCATGTAACCTGATCTTAAGTAAAAAATTTTCAAAACTTTAAAATAATAAAGTTGTCTTATTGGAAGAATACCAAGAACTCTAAAAAATTCAATTGAATGAACTCTACGATTGACTCTACAAATATTTCTGATAACGCACTTCTGAAGGGTTAAAAGAGGTCGTACTTTATTGAACGATGCACCACCCCAACAACTAATACCATATTGTAGCTTAGAATGACATAGACCGTAGTATACTGTTTTAAGCATTGCAATTGAACAATATTTACGTAATAGTGAGCAAGTACTGCTTTAAATATGAGATATGATCAGACCAACTCAGATGATGGTCAATAATTTCACCAAGATATCTAAAATTCGAAACTACATCAACTTTGAAACAGCTATCACTACACTTAGTACTTTGATTGAAACTTAATTCAGAAATGTTCTTGGCAGCTTTTTCGCTACCAAACTCAAGCAAGCAAAACATTCAAAACTCACAGAAATACAGTCAGCGAAATAGCTATATTTGCGTGCAATGTTTTTATATACGGCACATTATTTTTCAAATCGATCAAGGCAGACCCAAAAAATTCAATTATTTGCTTGAAATTTACAAATATTATTCTGCGTTCAATTCTAGGGGACCCATATTTTTTTATTCGTTGAAAGGACCCAATTTTCATAGTTATGGTCATTTGAACTTTGTCCTTTAAAATTATAAAAAAAATATTTTCGAATGGACTTTTTTTCAAAATGTCGATATTTCCTTAATATATAACGGAATTTCATATTTTTTTTTCAAACTGTTCATGATTTAAAGCAGGGGTCGGCAAGGATTTTATTTCAAGAGTGCAACAACAATTACAACAAAAAACCAACAACAACAACAAATCGTTGGATACGTTGCAATAAGGAATTACTAAAATAAAAAAAGCACATAAAAGCAACAACGCGCATGCCGGTAGCACACACGGCAGCACACCAGTTCAACAACAACAAACCAATTAACCAACAACAAACATAACAGCAAGAATTATGCGCAGTCGCAAGCGCTACGTATTTACCAACAGTGACAAGCAAAGCAACAACACGAAAGGGTTGAAATGATTTGGTGCAATTGCGCCTGTCTACGATTCGGCGAATTACAACAATACGAAGTTGTTGTAAAAGAGTGGAAAGATTTAGGCGCTGCCGACCCCTGATTTAAAGGATTATATGAAAAGTTCACATATAGTGCAAAGTAAATTGATTTGTAGTAAATATTGCTAATATCGTAAACCAGATGCATTTTTTTTTTAAACAAAAAATTTTTAAGTGCATCAGTTTTTTTTTCTTTGGAATTTTTTCTATCAACACAGAAAGGCTTAAACTACATTTGATAAAAGTCCCAACTGTCGAAAATGGCTCATTCTTAATTGGGAGCATTTTTCTTAAAATCAACAATTCAACAATTTTAATTGAAAAGTTGGGTGAAATAAATGCACTTTGGTGGGAGTTTCATTTTTCCGAAAATTACCTCTGTATATTCTAGATATCTTCCTCTAGCTCTCACAAAAATATTACATCGATATACGCAATATTAGCGTTACAGTAGAGCAAAACGTATCACTTACGTACTAGCCGAGCATTTAAATATTGAGTCAAATTTTCTGAAGTGGGAACACTAAAAACCAACTTATTCATCTTAAACTTTTAATTGTAGAACTTTGAAGATTTATTGAACAATATTAATGTTCTAAATTTTTTTTTGCAAAATTTGCATTTTTTAAAAAGATATGAACAAGTGAATTTTTGTGTACGTATTTTTTTAAATTGCGATTTCTCGGTAAATATTGGGTGAAAGTTAATGAGATTTTCATGGCAGGACTAGAAATATTTTGCAATTTAGATGAAATGAAGTTTTTATAAAAATTTTAAATATTATTTAAACAAAATTAACTTTTTAATAAACAAATAGAAGTTTAACCAATGTCTCGTATGTACAGAAACATATTTTTTCCACAGAAATGTTTTGTAAAGCTTACACTATATTTTCCCGAAAGAAAATTTTAGTACGTTTCATAAAAAAAAATTACGGATGTTTAAGTGTTGCCAGATTCAAATGTCGTTAATATCACAGGCCGACAAAAATGAAAAAAAAATCCAAAACCAGAGTTCCAGACCTATCATACTTGTTTTGAAGTTATAAAAAAAAGCTAATTTAAATTATATTAAATTGAAACGCGTATGGACTGTATGACACGAAATAATTTTATTTGGTTGTTTTCTTGATGATGTTTAAATTGCAATGACAATAGTATAGAGAACAAAAATTGCATGATCCAAAAAACAGTAAAGAATTTACATATGTATGTTGCACAAAATAACAGCAACTTCTCAAAACAGGTTTTATGCGTCAAAGAACAAATGTTTAGCTTATACATAAATATAGTAGCCTTGACATTGCTTTGCTTAATGTAAATATGAGAATTATACTAGCAAAATAAGTAAACATAGAATTCAGGAGCGTTTTTAAAAATAAAGCCCATGGTTCCCAAACATCCCGGCCCCTCTGAAACAATGTTTCAGGATGTGGGTAGCAATGCAATGTTAGTAATAGGTCTGGTGTATGAACTAGTTGCTGTGTTTATAGTAACGACCCGAATATTGCCATCAGCTCCAGCGTGAGTGTTTGTGATTCTTCCTAATAACCATTTGGATTGAGGCAAATTAGGCTCCTTCAACACAACCAAGTCACCGATTTCAAATTTGTTTCAGTCTGCTGCCATTTCTGTCTTTGTTGTAAGGACGTCACATATTCCGTCGACCATCGTTTTCAAAACCCTTGCACCATATTTTGAAGCCAGTTCCAATGAGTAAGTCTGCAATTTGGGCTTAAAAGTCGACACGGCTCTGGTACGGCTGTAAGAGGCTCACCTATAAGAAAATGAGAAGGGGTTAGTGGATCTAAATCTGCGTCTGATATAGCACAAAGCGGTCTGCTGTTCAAAATTGCTTCAATTTATGTGAGAACTGTGTACATTTCTTCAAACGAAAGGAGCGTTTCAGCAACAACGCTACGTAAGTGGAACTTCACAGATCTTACGCCTGCCTCCCATATACCTCCGAAATGAGGTGCTGATGGTGGTATGAAATGCCAGTTAGTACCGTCTTTTGATAACGATGCAGCGATATCAGAATTTGTTGTCGATTTAAGTAGAAGTTTCTGCATGTTATCTAGAACGCGGCGTGCACCTTGAAAATCCGGAGTATAAGTTGCTACATTTTCCTCGGCGCGAAGTGAAACGTTTGAATGCCGCTATGAAGGCGTCAGTGCTCAAATCACTGACCAACTCCAAATGTGTCGCCTTGGTCGGCATACAAACAAATATACTTATGTATGCCTTACTGATCCTTGGCCGCTTACAATTAGTCATTTTTATTTTAAGCGGTCCTGCAAAGTCACATCCACTGTTTTGCAATGGACTTGCTTGCTGAACTCGAACAGAAGGCAGATTTGACATAATTTGAGCTGAAGTTTGCCGACGAAGCATGAAACAACGTTTACATTTGTGAACAACCAACCGAACTAAATTTCGAGCACCAAGTACCCAGTAATGTTGGCGCAAAATAACAAATAGCTGTGCTACCCCTACATGTATGTAATTTTCATGCATATCTGTTACGATCATTTTTGTTATATGATTCCGTGGAAGAATTATTGGATGTTTTGTATTTAGAGAAATCGTTGCATTCTGAATTCTACCATCAACACGTAACAGACCTTCAGTATCTAGAAATGGTGACAATTTCAAAAGAGTGTCATGTTTTGATAATTTTCGATTAGAAGTTAGAGTTTCAATGCTATTAGAAAATGAGTTTCTTTGAACGAAATACAATAAATTGACCCGAGCATGGTTAATTTCCGAATTTCGTGATTTTTTGCGACACCGCGAAATGAAACGACGAACATAGGCTATTACGCGAAGCAACCGATTCCATGAAGAAATTTTATCAGCAAGATCAAGTAACGGTGATCAGTTTACATTGGAAGAAACAGCGCATAAAATAGAAACTCTCGTCTCTCTTGAAGCTTCTGTCAAGTTATCTTTTAAGCAAAATTTTGTTTTCGGCCACTCTTCCTGAGGTAATATTAGCCACGGTGGACCCTTCCACCATAAATCATGTTTTAGCAACTCTTTCGGTCTCAACCCACGCGAAGCGCAATCTGCGGGATTAACCTTTGTACTAATAAAATCCCAGCAGCTTCGTGGAATCGTTTCTAAGATTTCCTCGCATCTCTTCGAAACAAATATCTTCCAATTTCGAGGAGGTGATGACAGCCAGTGCAGAACCACTTCAGAGTCTGTCCATGCAAATACTTTTGCATCTGAAAGGTGAACCACACGATTAATGCTACCGTAAAGGCGACTTAGAAGTAACGCAGCACAAAGTTCCATTCGAAGAATCGATACCGATTTTAAAGGTGCCACACGTGTTTTTGCTGCGACAATATTGTCAACTGTGCCATCATTTTGGCTCCGAGAAACACAATAAATAACTGCTGCATACGCCGATACAGATGCATCACAAAAACAGTGTAGTTCTACTGACGATGACTTGATAACAATTTGACGACGAATATTAATTTTTTCGAACATATTAATAGATTCACGAATTTTTAGCCACTCTGTTTCTATGTGTAATGGAAGCAGATCATCCCAAGAAACCTTTGTGTGCCACAGTTTTTGAAATATAATCTTCATCATGATAACTGAGGGTGCTAAGAATCCATGAACATCGAAAACTCGAGCGATTTCAGATAAAATGTTACGTTTTGTTACCTTACATGCTGATAATTTTTCAACTCGAAATGAATATGCGTCCAACTCTGGATTCCAGTACAGGCCAAGGACCTTGATAAAATTGTCCGAAGGCTTTGATTCAGCTGATGCAGGCTCACGATCTTCTTCAGGTATCTCTGCCAGAAATTTTGTTGAATTTGAGCTCCATTTCCTAAGTTTAAAACCACCCAAATTTAAAAGTGAAATCAACTCTACCTTGACTACAATAAGTTCTTCGAGTGTCTCCTCTCCGGTCATAACATCATCAACATAAATACTATTCAATATGACACCGGCTGCGCGAGGAAATTGTACTTGATGATCAATTGCAAGCTGTTGCAATACTCTCACCGATAGAAACGGTGCAGATGCAGTTCCGTATGTCACTGTGCAGAGTCGAAAATGTTGGATTGGATCCGCAATATTATTTCTCCATACTATTCGCTGATAATCTCGATTATGATCTGCTATCAAAATCTGTCGAAACATTTTTACAATATCGGCAGTAAAAACAAAAGAAGATTGTCGAAAACGTAGTGAAACGCCAAACAGATCCCGTTGAATCGACCCACTAAAAGTGTATCATTTAAAGACTTACCAGACGAATCTTTGAAAGAACCATCAAAAACTACTCTCAACTTAGTTGAGCTGCTTTGAGGCTTAAGCACCGCGTGATGCGGCAAATAGTATTGCGGATTTGCTTCAATTTTGTTGCAGGGCACATTTTCCATATGTCCTAGTGATATATATTCTTCCATAAACCTTGCATATTGTTTCTTAAGTTCTGGATCTCTTGCAAATCGACGTTCAAGATTATGAAGACGTGAAATGGCCCCTGCAACAGTATTTTTAAAATGAGGGTTAGCTCCCTTAAATGGAAGCTCTACAATGTATTTTCCATCCGAAGAACGTGAATGAGTAGTAGTAGTAGTTTTATTTGTTTTTTGTTAATTTTTTGCCCGTTAAAAATGCTTATTGTTGTTGGCCATATGCAGTATGGAGGTAATTTCTTCTTCTAGGAATTGTGTTACATGTAGTCACAAAATCTTAATTGATGTTCTTTGTAAACAACATTGTGGTTTAACAATTGTACATTTCAATGCCAGAAGTTTGAATGCTGATAAAATGGATTATGTTAAGTATGTGTTTGAAAACTCGTCCGTTGATGTTATATGTATTTCTGAGACCTGGTTCAGTGATGAAGTCAGTGATTGTTACCTAAATGTACCTAATTATAAGTTATTCAGAAATGACAGAACCAACAAAAAAGGAGGGGGCGTTGCAATATATTGTAGGTCATACCTCAACACTAGGGTTGTAGGTAAGTCTTGCAATGAGCTGATTGAATATATCAGTCTAGAGTTGTCTAATAGCAACATGAAGGTGCTGATTTCTTGCATATATAATCCAAATAGATGCAATTCTATGGACTCATTTTTTTGCAGATTTGACCCTTCGCCTCATAGACTATGATCAATTAGTACTTTGTGGTGATTTCAACTTTAATTTGCTTGTTTGCGACACTGTTACTGAAAGGTTTCATGATCTTGTGAGTACTTCTAGCTTATCAATTGTCAACTCGATTTTGCCTACTCGTTTTGCTACTAATGCATGTCCTAGCCTACTGGACCTCTTTATGGTTTCGGATATCTCTAAACTTCTGATATTTGATTAAATTTCTTTTATTTCGGACCCTGACCTAATTTTTTGCACTCTGGATATCAATTTGGGTCACCAAAATTTGCCGTCATCTGTTTCTTACCGTGACTTTAGCTCTATAAATCTTCCTCTTCTCTATGATGAACTGATTCGACATAATTGGAGTGAATGCTGGTTTTACAGTTCCGTTGACCGTAAATTGGAATTCTCTGTAAATAAAATAAATAATCTTTTTGATACTCTCGTACCTATTCGAACTTTTCAAGTTAAAAGAAATTCCTGAACTTGGTTCACTGCCAATGTGAAACTAAAGCTCAAGCTTAGGAACAGACTACATTTGAAATGGAAGAAATATCCAACTATTGAAAATTGGAATGCTTATAAACTAGCTCGTAATACGGCTGTATCTTTTGTAAGGCGTGCTAAAAAAGAGTATTTTTGTTTGAAACTCAACACGAGTCTTCCAACTAAACAGTTATGGAATAATTTAAGGCAACTTGGTGTACAGAAAATCGACAGACCAATTTGTAATGTGGAGCCTAACTCTTTGAATGATTATTTTTTATCTAATAGTTGCTCTCATAATACTTGCTCTTTTGAACCAGATTCTTTTGTGACCCTGCTGACAGCTTTCAATTTCACGTACTGAATGATTTTGAAGTTTATAAGAGCATCATGGATGTTAAATCTAATGCAGTAGGTGAAGATGGTATATCTGCTAAGTTTCTTAAGCTTGTTCTACCTTATGTACTTAGTACTTTAACGCACATTTTTAACCATTGCATAACAACTTCATGCTTCCCTAAAATGTGGAAAGTAGCCATTGTCATACCAATAGCAAAAAAATCTTCGGCATCTACTGTCAGTGACTTCAGGCCTATTAGCATTTTATCCGCAATATCTAAAGCCTTTGAGGCACTTCTTTCAAAACAAATATCGGATCATCTACATAACTATAAGCTTCTGTCCCCTGTCCAATCTGGATTTCGTGCTGGACATAGTTGCTCCACTGCTATGGTTAAAATTCTAGATGACATCCGTGTGCATTATGATCTGGATGAATTGTCACTACTTTGTTGCTTAGATTTCTCAAAGGCTTTTGATAGCGTGGATCACTTCATATTATGCACAAAATTGAAAGCTCTATGGTTAAAATTCTAGATGACATCCGTGTGCATTATGATCTGGATGAATTGTCACTACTTTGTTGCTTAGATTTCTCAAAGGCTTTTGATAGCGTGGATCACTTCATATTATGCACAAAATTGAAAGCTCTATTTGCTTAATTAAAAGCTATTTACTTGATAGACTTCAAAAGGTCAAAGTGGGTCAGGTGTACTCTGACTTTAAACTGTGTAGCGCTGGTGTCCCTCAAGGCTCCATTCTTGGCCCCTTGTTGTTTATCATGTTTGTCAATGATATTTTTTCAGTCTGTAATACTGTTAATATGCACGCTTATGCAAATGACATCCTAATTTACTTGTTTCGTAGAATCGGTCTTACTGAAGATCTATGTTGTAGAATTAATGAAGACCTTGCTGCCATTAACAAATGGGCTCATAAGAACCATTTGCGTTTAAACCCTACTAAATCTCATCTTTTACCGATCTCGCGAACCAAAATTGATCCCACTTCTATACCACCCTTGTTTATTGGTGATGCTCAGTTTAATTTTTTGAACAAAACTACTTGCCTTGGATTTCGACTGAACTCTTTGTTATCTTGCTCTGATCATGTTAATCATGTCGTAAGTAAAATATATATGACTCTGCGTTATCTGCGTTTGTCATCTGAGTTTACGCCTGTCGATGTTAAACGAAAGCTAGTTATACAACTTTTAGTGCCATTCATAACATATTTCGCAGTTGTCTACAGCAAGTTAGATTCTAAATCACTGCATAAGCTGCAAGTAGCATTTAACAATGCTACTCGTTACGTGTTTGGTCTTCGTAGATTCGACCACATCTCATCGTGGAATAGCAGGATACTAGGTTGTACAATTGAAAACTATCTTATGGCTAGAAATTGTTTGTTTCTTCATAAGATTATTTATTTAAAAATGCCTTACTATTTCTTCGATAAACTACGGCTCAGCATATCGGGCAGAAGTCATAATTTAATCATTCCGAAATTCATACATCTTAATACCACAAGATTTTTCTTCATTAATGCCATTCGAATCTGGAATTTATTACCTAATACCCTAAAAAGTATCGCATTCTTCAACAATTTTAAGTATTTGGTTTCTCAACATTTTTCGCGTCTTTAGATTTTTCTCTTTCTGAATATTCATACATCTGCTATATTTATTTTTGCTAATTTTATTTGTGATATTTACTTGTTAATTAGAATTTAAGAACTATATATATTTTTTTTAAATTTTTTTGACCAGATTTCTTAATTGACCATCGTTAAGCATATTGTACAGCAAAAGATTTAAATCTTATTGTACTTATGTTTACCAAATAAATAAATAAATAAATAAAAATAAATAAATCTACAGCTATTACGTCATATACAATAGGCCTTGATGTTGATCAATTGTTACAGCGCTTTTGGGAAATCGACGAATGTCAAAACCTTGCAACAAACTCGAACCATGACGACCTAGCTGAAGTTCATTTTCGTTCTACTCATTCACGTTCTTCGGATGGAAAATACATTGTAGAGCTTCCATTTAAGGGAGCTAACCCTCATTTTAAAAATACTGTTGCAGGGGCCATTTCACGTCATCATAATCTTGAACGTCGATTTGCAAGAGATCCAGAACTTAAGAAACAATATGCAAGGTTTATGGAAGAATATATATCACTAGGACATATGGAAAATGTGACCTGCAGCAAAATTGAAGCGAATCCGCAATACTATTTGCTGCATCACGCGGTGCTTAAGCCTCAAAGCAGCTCAACTAAGTTGAGAGTGGTTTTTGATGGTTCTTTCCAAGATACGTCTGGTAAGTCTTTAAATGATACACTTTTAGTGGGTCGATTCAACGGGATCTGTTTGGCGTTTCACTACGTTTTCGACAATCTTCTTTTGTTTTTACTGCCGATATTGTAAAAATGTTTCGACAGATTTTGATAGCAGATCATAATCGAGATTATCAGCGAATAGTATGGAGAAATAATATTGCGGATCCAATCCAACATTTTCGACTCTGCACAGTGACATACGGAACTGCATCTGCACCGTTTCTATCGGTGAGAGTATTGCAACAGCTTGCAATTGATCATCAAGTACAATTTCCTCGCGCAGCCGGTGTCATATTGAATAGTATTTATGTTGATGATGTTATGACCGGAGAGGAGACACTCGAAGAACTTATTGTAGTCAAGGTAGAGTTGATTTCACTTTTAAATTTGGGTGGTTTTAAACTTAGGAAATGGAGCTCAAATTCAACAAAATTTCTGGCAGAGATACCTGAAGAAGATCGTGAGCCTGCATCAGCTGAATCAAAGCCTTCGGACAATTTTATCAAGGTCCTTGGCCTGTACTGGAATCCAGAGTTGGACGCATATTCATTTCGAGTTGAAAAATTATCAGCATGTAAGGTAACAAAACGTAACATTTTATCTGAAATCGCTCGAGTTTTCGATGTTCATGGATTCTTAGCACCCTCAGTTATCATGATGAAGATTATATTTCAAAAACTGTGGCACACAAAGGTTTCTTGGGATGATCTGCTTCCATTACACATAGAAACAGAGTGGCTAAAAATTCGTGAATCTATTAATATGTTCGAAAAAATTAATATTCGTCGTCAAATTGTTATCAAGTCATCGTCAGTAGAACTACACTGTTTTTGTGATGCATCTGTATCGGCGTATGCAGCAGTTATTTATTGTGTTTCTCGGAGCCAAAATGATGGCACAGTTGACAATATTGTCGCAGCAAAAACACGTGTGGCACCTTTAAAATCGGTATCGATTCTTCGAATGGAACTTTGTGCTGCGTTACTTCTAAGTCGCCTTTACGGTAGCATTAATCGTGTGGTTCACCTTTCAGATGCAAAAGTATTTGCATGGACAGACTCTGAAGTGGTTCTGCACTGGCTGTCATCACCTCCTCGAAATTGGAAGATATTTGTTTCGAAGAGATGCGAGGAAATCTTAGAAACGATTCCACGAAGCTGCTGGGATTTTATTAGTACAAAGGTTAATCCCGCAGATTGCGCTTCGCGTGGGTTGAGACCGAAAGAGTTGCTAAAACATGATTTATGGTGGAAGGGTCCACCGTGGCTAATATTACCTCAGGAAGAGTGGCCGAAAACAAAATTTTGCTTAAAAGATAACTTGACAGAAGCTTCAAGAGAGACGAGAGTTTCTATTTTATGCGCTGTTTCTTCCAATGTAAACTGATCACCGTTACTTGATCTTGCTGATAAAATTTCTTCATGGAATCGGTTGCTTCGCGTAATAGCCTATGTTCGTCGTTTCATTTCGCGGTGTCGCAAAAAATCACGAAATTCGGAAATTAACCATGCTCGGGTCAATTTATTGTATTTCGTTCAAAGAAACTCATTTTCTAATAGCATTGAAACTCTAACTTCTAATCGAAAATTATCAAAACATGACACTCTTTTGAAATTGTCACCATTTCTAGATACTGAAGGTCTGTTACGTGTTGATGGTAGAATTCAGAATGCAACGATTTCTCTAAATACAAAACATCCAATAATTCTTCCACGGAATCATATAACAAAAATGATCGTAACAGATATGCATGAAAATTACATACATGTAGGGGTAGCACAGCTATTTGTTATTTTGCGCCAACATTACTGGGTACTTGGTGCTCGAAATTTAGTTCGGTTGGTTGTTCACAAATGTAAACGTTGTTTCATGCTTCGTCGGCAAACTTCAGCTCAAATTATGTCAAATCTGCCTTCTGTTCGAGTTCAGCAAGCAAGGCCATTGCAAAACAGTGGATGTGGCTTTGCAGGACCGCTTAAAATAAAAATGACTAATTGTAAGCGGCCAAGGATCAGTAAGGCATACATAAGTATATTTGTTTGTATGCCGACCAAGGCGACATATTTGGAGTTGGTCAGTGATTTGAGCACTGACGCCTTCATAGCGGCATTCAAACGTTTCACTTCGCGCCGAGGAAAATGTAGCAACTTATACTCCGAATTTTCAAGGTGCACGCCGCGTTCTAGATAACATGCAGAAACTTCTACTTAAATCGACAACAAATTCTGATATCGCTGCATCGTTATCAAAAGACGGTACTAACTGGCATTTCATACCACCATCAGCACCTCATTTCGGAGGTATATGGGAGGCAGGCGTAAGATCTGTGAAGCTCCACTTACGTAGCGTTGTTGCTGAAACGCTCCTTTCGTTTGAAGAAATGTACACAGTTCTCACATAAATTGAAGCAATTTTGAACAGCAGACCGCTTTGTGCTATATCAGACGCAGATTTAGATCCACTAACCCCTTCTCATTTTCTTATAGGTGAGCCTCTTACAGCCGTACCAGAGCCGTGTCGACTTTTAAGCCCAAATTGCAGACTTACTCATTGGAACTGGCTTCAAAATATGGTGCAAGGGTTTTGAAAACGATGGTCGACGGAATATGTGACGTCCTTACAACAAAGACAGAAATGGCAGCAGACTGAAACAAATTTGAAATCGGTGACTTGGTTGTGTTGAAGGAGCCTAATTTGCCTCAATCCAAATGGTTATTAGGAAGAATCACAAACACTCACGCTGGAGCTGATGGCAATATTCGGGTCGTTACTATAAACACAGCAACTAGTTCATACACCAGACCTATTACTAACATTGCATTGCTACCCACATCCTGAAACATTGTTTCAGAGGGGCCGGGATGTTTGGGAACCATGGGCTTTATTTTTAAAAACGCTCCTGAATTCTATGTTTACTTATTTTGCTAGTATAATTCTCATATTTACATTAAGCATAGCAATGTCAAGGCTACTATATTTATGTATAAGCTAAACATTTGTTCTTTGACGCATAAAACCTGTTTTGAGAAGTTGCTGTTATTTTGTGCAACATACATATGTAAATTCTTTACTGTTTTTTGGATCATGCAATTTTTGTTCTCTATACTATTGTCATTGCAATTTAAACATCATCAAGAAAACAACCAAATAAAATTATTTCGTGTCATACAGTCCATACGCGTTTCAATTTAATATAATTTAAATTAGCTTTTTTTTATAATTTCAAAACAAGTATGATAGGTCTGGAACTCTGGTTTTGGACTTTTTTTTCATTTTTGTCGGCCTGTGATATTAACGACATTTGAATCTGGCAACACTTAAACATCCGTAATTTTTTTTTTATGAAACGTACTAAAATTTTCTTTCGGGAAAATATAGTGTAAGCTTTACAAAACATTTCTGTGGAAAAAATATGTTTCTGTACATACGAGACATTGGTTAAACTTCTATTTGTTTATTAAAAAGTTAATTTTGTTTAAATAATATTTAAAATTTTTATAAAAACTTCATTTCATCTAAATTGCAAAATATTTCTAGTCCTGCCATGAAAATTTCATTAACTTTCACCCAATATTTACCGAAAAATCGCAATTTAAAAAAATACGTACACAAAAATTCACTTGTTCATATCTTTTTAAAAAATGCAAATTTTGCAAAAAAAAATTTAGAACATTAATATTGTTCAATAAATCTTCAAAGTTCTACAATTAAAAGTTTAAGATGAATAAGTTGGTTTTTAGTGTTCCCACTTCAGAAAATTTGACTCAATATTTAAATGCTCGGCTAGTACGTAAGTGATACGTTTTGCTCTACTGTAACGCTAATATTGCGTATATCGATGTAATATTTTTGTGAGAGCTAGAGGAAGATATCTAGAATATACAGAGGTAATTTTCGGAAAAATGAAACTCCCACCAAAGTGCATTTATTTCACCCAACTTTTCAATTAAAATTGTTGAATTGTTGATTTTAAGAAAAATGCTCCCAATTAAGAATGAGCCATTTTCGACAGTTGGGACTTTTATCAAATGTAGTTTAAGCCTTTCTGTGTTGATAGAAAAAATTCCAAAGAAAAAAAAACTGATGCACTTAAAAATTTTTTGTTTTGTTTTTACGATATTAGCAATATTTACTACAAATCAATTTACTTTGCACTATATGTGAACTTTTCATATAATCCTTTAAATCAGGGGTCGGCAGCGCCTAAATCTTTCCACTCTTTTACAACAACTTCGTATTGTTGTAATTCGCCGAATCGTAGACAGGCGCAATTGCACCAAATCATTTCAACCATTTCGTGTTGTTGCTTTGCTTGTCACTGTTGGTAAATACGTAGCGCTTGCGACTGCGCATAATTCTTGCTGTTATGTTTGTTGTTGGTTAATTGGTTTGTTGTTGTTGAACTGGTGCGCTGCCGTGTGTGCTACCGGCATGCGCGTTGTTGCTTTTATGTGCTTTTTTTATTTTAGTAATTCCTTATTGCAACGTATCCAACGATTTGTTGTTGTTGTTGGTTTTTTGTTGTAATTGTTGTTGCACTCTTGAAATAAAATCCTTGCCGACCCCTGCTTTAAATCATGAACAGTTTGGAAAAAAAATATGAAATTCCGTTATATATTAAGGAAATATCGACAATTTGAAAAAAAGTCCATTCGAAAATATTTTTTTTATAATTTTAAAGGACAAAGTTCAAATGACCATAACTATGAAAATTGGGTCCTTTCAACGAATAAAAAAATATGGGTCCCCTAGAATTGAACGCAGAATAATATCTGTAAATTTCAAGCAAATAATTGAATTTTTTGGGTCTGCCTTGATCGATTTGAAAAATAATGTGCCGTATATAAAAACATTGTACGCAAATATAGCTATTTCGCTGACTGTATTTCTGTGAGTTTTGAATGTTTTGCTTGCTTGAGTTTGGTAGCGAAAAAGCTGCCAAGAACATTTCTGAATTAAGTTTCAATCAAAGTACTAAGTGTAGTGATAGCTGTTTCAAAGTTGATGTAGTTTCGAATTTTAGATATCTTGGTGAAATTATTGACCATCATCTGAGTTGGTCTGATCATATCTCATATTTAAAGCAGTACTTGCTCACTATTACGTAAATATTGTTCAATTGCAATGCTTAAAACAGTATACTACGGTCTATGTCAATCTAAGCTACAATATGGTATTAGTTGTTGGGGTGGTGCATCGTTCAATAAAGTACGACCTTTTTTAACCCTTCAAAAGTGCGTTATCAGAAATATTTGTAGAGTCAATCGTTGAGTTCATTCAATTGAATTTTTTAGACTTCTTGGTATTCTTCCAATAAGACAACTTTATTATTTTAAAGTTTTGAAAATTTTTTACTTAAGATCAGGTTACATGCATAGTCGTATTTCAGATAATTATAGTTTGAGAAGTAATTTGCACTCCCTTGTTGCCATTCCTGCTGCTCGCACAACTCACTTTATGAATTTTTACACTTACGTATCGTGTAAATTATTTAATAGGCTTCCTGCTAGTATTAGATCCATTAGAAATTTGTTTGTATTTTTAAAAAATGTTAAATGCTTCTTACTTAGTTTTAACCATATCGAAATTTGAAGCTTTGATTAAGCCTACAGTTTAAGTTATTATTTACTATACTTTGCCTCTTCAAAATGCCAATTGAATTATTTAAATATGCTCTTTCTTTATTGTATCAATGATAATCTTACAAAATGTCAATTTAACTTAATTTTGTTTTTATCCCACTACACTTTCAAATGTAAATGAATTTTGAAGTAACATTTAAAACTATAATAATATTTTATTCCAAATGTTATACACCTTTTTCTTAATGCAACTATGTTGAAAAAAATTTTTTGTATTTCTGTTTATTAATCATGTATTAGAAAAATGAATGAATAAATAAATAAATAATGATGAAATAAGTCAAGTGTTTGAAAAAATCTGCCAAGCTGTTCATGCTAATCCACCAAGAGTGCGAGAAATTTTTCGAATGCATTCAAAGACCAATAAAACCAAAACATCCGCTCTTAGTTATACTGCAATCACCACAAGACAGAAACCAACTTTTTCGCTCAATTGCTGGTTTTTGCAAAATTAACAAAAGGTCAATAACTTTATCTGACATTGGTGAGAGTGGCGATGGAAGAATATACGTGCAAGAAAGTTTGACAAAAAAAAAAATCGCGAATTAATGCATTATGCTTCTCAGTTGAAGTGCCAAAACTTAGCTTTATCTGACTTTGGTGAGAGAGGCGATGGAAGAATATACGTGAATGAAAGTTTGACAAAAAAAAAATGCGAATTAATGCATTATGCTTCTCAGTTGAAGCGCCAAAAATTATTGACGTCAGCATTTACCATTCGCGGCAGAATATATGTTAGAAAGAGACCAGGTGCAGAAACAAAAGAAGTGAACACCAAAGGGAGCGTTGATGCACGTATGCAGTAAACATTATCTATGAAAAGAATAAAACAACAACAAACTATCTGAAGCTTCAAAGCTATGTATGCTAAAGAGAATACAACAACAATATTAATTTGCATAACAGAAATGATACTTCAGCAACAGCAGCTAAGCAATGCTACATACAAGTTTTATGTGTTGATTTCTTTTTCACTTTTTTTCTTTTTTAGATTTCTAAATTCTAATGCTAAGGATGTATGTTATATTTTGATATTTCCTAATTTTATTTTAGAAATGTTTCTGAGCTGCCAATCTAAAAGTACCTACATTATGTTTAATTTTAAAATTGAATTTTAAAGTTATATTTGAATCAAATTCTAGTGACCCAATTAATTATTTAATAATTGAAATTGGTGATCATTTTAACAAATGTTTATAATCCAAGTAAATTATGTGATTTAGAACCCGAATTTTCAAAAATTTTTGAAATAGCACCACAATATGATTGTACTGTGTGGTGACTTTAATACAGATTTACTTAATAATGACATAAGATCCATAAACTTGCTCAATAGAATATCTTCAATTGGTATCGATCTTGTTAACAAAAGCCCTACTAGGTTTGCTCTTAATTGTAAATCTAGCTTACTTGACTTACTTTGTATTTCAGATAATTCAAATGTTCTACATTTTGAGCAGTTACTACTTGCTGGTATCTGGGATCATATTATGTTGCTTATATCATATGACATTCCATTTAACAAAAACTATGAGAACTTGGAATTCTGTTACAGGGACTTTAAATCTATAAAATTCGATCATTTATGGAATGAAGTTTGGTATTTTCCAAATGTTAACCAAAGACTATCTTATTTTACCTCTAAGATAACTTATCGCTATGAAAAAATTTACCTATTAAAGTTAAAACTCAAATTAAAAAACAGCTTTGGTTAACAAATGAAGTTATACATGCTTTAAAAATTCAAAATAAGTCGTATAGTCGCTGAAAACGCAATGCTACTCTTATTACTCGAGAGTCAAAAAAGTCTTACTTTTATTCGAAGCTAAAATCCAGTTTGCCCTCAAAAACTTTATGGAATAAATTAAGATCCATAGGAATTGGCGCTAAGTATAAAACTGACTGTAATCTAGATGTAGATGTTATGAACTCATATTTTTTACAGTCAAATACTATCCAAAATAATATAAATTTCGTAATCGATCAAAATTTGATCTTTCATCACACGATACTTAGGGTTTTTTTATTTTTTTTCTGTAGAATACACATACGTATATTAAGAACTAGGTCCTTTTATAATACTAAGTACATATTTTAGCAAGATAAAAATTAAAAACTTAAATTGCTATTAAAAGTAATATAATATAATTCTATAAAATACTGAATATAAAAATATTATGAATAAAATAAATCAAAATAAAATAAAAGAGAGAATTGGTTACTGGGAAAAATGAATAAATATGTACTTCCTAAACCCTCTACATGACTCAACCGTCTTACAGTAACTTGGAAGGGAATTCCAAAGTCTAATGGCGTTAACGAAAAACAAACGAGATGAGTTAAAATAATTAAATCTAGACTAAAATAGACTAAAAGTAAGCTTTTCGAACAAGTAGATTGGCATGTTTGAGTAAATTAGCTTGTGAAGGAATATACAATTTCTCATGTTATTTTCTTAATTACACTGTTGACGTGGTCAATGCAAGACAGCGAAGAATTAATGCAATAACCCAGGCTAATTACTTTATGCACTAATTGAAGCTTGTTACCCGCTACATATAAATTGGGAATGTCATCGAAATGAATAGCATCCTTAGCAATTGGTAAACACAGGATTTTTGTACATTAAGTGATAGACACTTCCTTGTAGCCCATTCACTTATAGATAGCAGGTCTTCATTAAGCCGGCAGGATAAGTCTTCCAAAAGATCAGTTCTATTAGACAAATGCAGTTGTACATCGTCAGCATAAGCATACATAGACGCATATTTGCAGGTTTGAAATATATCTTTAATGAAAATGGTGAACAATAGAGGCCCAAGAGCTGAACCCTGAGTTACACCACTGCTAACCGATTTGTAATCAGAGTATCTGTTACCCACCTTAACCCTTTGCGTTCTGCCCGTCAAGAAGCTCTTCAACAGCCTAACCGCGTTAATACTGAAATTATAATGAATTCCTAGTTTATGATAAAGTAAGGATTGATTAACATTGCCAAATGCCTTAGAAAAGTCAAGTAAGCAGAGAAGAGTTACAAGACCATTATCATAAGACGATCTTATATTATCCAACATATTTACCGTGGCAGCTCTAAAGCCAGATTGAAGAGAGTGTAGGAGTTTATTTTCAAATAAAAATTTATTAATTTGTGTAGCCATGAGAGCTTCAAACACCTTAGATAAGTAAGGCAATATGCTAATAAGCCTAAAGTCTGTAGGTTCGCTCGCAGTGGTACTTTCAGGCACAGGTATAACTACAGCAACCTTCCAAACCTCAGGGAATGAAGACGTCGTAAAGCTGTGATTTACTATATGAGTAAGAGGACTAATAATATAAGCTAGGATAAGTCTAATGAATTTTAAAGAAATACCATCTTCACCAATGGAATTAGACGTAACTTTCATAATACATCGACTGACATCATCTTCACTGACCGCAAGGAACTGGAAAGATTGCTCAGAAATATTGATGGGAGGATCAATTTCGCTTATCCTGGGAGATAAAGCGTTCGAGAGAAAATACTCATTTAACACATTGGGAGAGATATTGCACACAGAATTACAATTTTTTCCAATACCAAATGATTTTAAATTTTTCCATAGCACTTTAGAAGCAAAAAAAGAATTTAATTTGTAGGAAAAAAATCTGATTTTGGATTGTCGTGTTATGCGATTCGATGAATTTCTGGCAATTCTGAAATTAACCCAGTTTTCAGGAGTAGGGTTATTCTTCCAGAGGTTGCTCAGCTTATTTCGCCTTTTTATTGACTGCTGCACACTAGAGGTAAATCATGGGCAAGATTTATTTTTAATTGAAATGGTACGAACTGGGATATGTACGAAAATTCGGTGTAAAGCACTAGTAAAGAATTCTAATTTTTCACTAACAGTTTCACGAAACCAAACTTTATCCCCAGAGGTAAGAGCAAGATCTGTATAGAGCGGCCCTAAATTAATTGATTTAAAGTCATAGTAAGAATCAGATAGAAAACTGATTTGATCAAATAACAAAACTGTAGATAAATCGGACACAATAAACAAATCTAAAAGACTAGGAGAAGCGTTAGTGGAATAACGGGTTGGAACTTCATGATTTACAACCGGCATACCTACAGAGGCAACATTTTCACGCAAAGCTTTAGATATATTATCATTACATATAAGATTAACATTAAAGTTACCACATATAACAAATAAATTGAAGTCAACTATGTAGTTATTTAAATCAAGAAAATAAGAGTCTAAGCTATTGCATTTACCAGGATTATATACACAAGACAAGAAGATTTTAGTACAGTTATCAAATATACAAACATTTAAGAACTCAACACTGCTGCCTGCCTTAGACATATCCACAATTTTATCTAACATTTAAATTATTCCTACAGTATATGGATACTCCTCCACCTCGTTTCCCTACACGGTCATTTCGGAAAAGTTTGAAATTATTAAAAACGTAAACAGAATCACTGACACCACTGCAAAACCACGTTTCGGATATACAAATGACATCAATAGAAGTATATTCAAACACGAACTTAAGATAGTCAAGCTTATTTAAATTAAGGCTTCGAGCATTAAAATGAACCACTTTTAAGCCAGAGTACTGTACACAAAGAATTTTAATTAATGTTTTGTTATTTTCCCTAATGCCATTATCAGAACTGCTAGGATAAGACATTAACAAAAGAGTATATAGAGGGCCCAGGCAGACATATATAATAAGGTAACCTGTCCTCTTTACATAGATTAAATGAAAATAAAATATAGTAATTAAGATTATATAAAATTAAAAATAATATTAATAAAAAACTAAGAAAACTGATTATAAAATTAAACTTATTGCGAAAAAAATTATTGACTAGATGGTAGAGCTTTAAAATAATTATGACTCTTTATTAGCCACAGCTATATCTTCTAATTGAGTTAAATATTCAACTACGCAGCTTTGACAACTCTACCTTTTAACATAAATAACTCCTCGACTAGCATATGCAGAGAACAGCTTTTCATTTTTTTTCATACGAACCGCACTCTGCAGAAGTTGATGATTGCGTTTGGTAATGCTTTCATTAAGATAACAACTAGCATTGGAGCCTATGCCCACATCTCTTAACGAAGCTCTTTACAATTATTATTCCTATACACAGCTGCACATCGAAGTAAAAGGTCTCGCTCATAAGAGCAGTTGAATTTGAGAACAATAGGAGCATTCGAATTGGTGTCATTTCTTCTTATTCGAAATATACTTCTAAGAGAAAGAGTTTTACATCCAATAGAGTTGCACAGGCTATTGAAGACAGTTGAGAGGTTCTCATCTTTGCTCCAAGGTACCCCAAACAAGCCAGCATCAGTTGAAACCTCTCTACGCTCAAAAGCAAGAATTTTAGCATCTAAGCCACAGACCTCATCTCTTAGTGCATCAACATCAGCTGACTCACTTTCCAATTTACCAACTCGCTCAACTAGTACTGTTGTTGTTGAGTTTGTTTTTATGTCGTTCGTTGCACAGCTACCTTCTAGCGCTTTGACTTGCTCAGTAACATCAGCAATAGCAGCACTGACTTCAGAAATTTTTGAACTATAACTCTGCTCAATTTTTTCAAACTTTTTATTAAATAAATTTAGTTTTCTTGTGTTTCTGAAGAAGAAGTAATTAAAAGCTTCTTTTTCATTAAATCAAACGCAATTGGAGAGGATGGCATCAGCTTAAGATTTCTCAAAGTCATTTTTCCGCATATAGTTCCAACTATAGTACATATTTTGAATTTTTCTATTACCACATCTAGTTTTCCTGAAAATTGGAAAATTGCGAATGTCATTCCCATTGCAAATAAGTATATTATCTATACTAGGGTTGGCCATTTACCCTCCCGCGGTCACAATCTATGAAACGTGCCATCATTCGCCCCGCCATGCAGTTGCTGACCCAGTCAATCAAACATGCAAAAACAAAACAAGTTGTGCCAGTTGTGAAAATTTCAGGTCAAAGACATTATTTCTGCGAAAAGCAATTTTTTACACATGTTTTATTGACTTATAAAAAAATGAGAGACTAAAAAAACTGCTCTTGTGTGCATCATGGTTGTGAAAAAAAACTTATATTCATGGAAAAATAGTTTTGATTCGCGGAAAAGTACTTTTTGTTTTTATTGATAAATTTTGAGTTTAATAATTTTTTGTGTAGCCATGCGATGCTTTCGCAGTTTATTTATATATTTACATCAGTCATGCACGAATTTCTACTGGGTAATATTTTCTTTACGTGGAAAAGACAAAACACATTTATACTCATGTTTTTTTTTTCTTTGGAATTCCTTCACACATTTATACACATACTAGCACGAAATTTTTGTTGTAAACGTCAGCGCGCTGTCGACTTTTGGTCAAATCAATTGGCCATCCCTACTCTATACTATCCAAAGTTTATGAAAAGCTAATGACTAAGCAAATTGTTGAATATATATATCAAAATAAACTTCCACTGTAATGTTCAAAGTTTTTGACGATATCAGACCGGCGTTTGACAGAGGTGAGATCACAATCTTAACCCTGTTAGACTTTTCGAAAGCTTTTGGCACTGTTGACCACTGCATTCTCTTACAAAAACTTGAAAAATATTTTGGTTTTTCCATCTCTGCAGTAACAACAGCAGTTGGCAGGGTTATATGTGAAAACAAATACTCTGTATTAAAAAGACTGCACTCTGGAGTACCTCAAGGTTCGATACAAGGTCCAATTTTATTTAGTATTTTTATTAATGACATAATTTCTTGTTGCAAAAACGTATCTATTCACCTCCACGTAGATGATGCTCAAATTTATCTCTCGCGCCCAATTGGTCTCACTGAAGGACTTACAATGAGGACTTACAAGCTATTTCATTGTGGGCATGTCAAAATAATCTAAATCTAAATGCAGCAAAGACTAAGTCTATAAGCATTGCACACTATCTTTCATCCAAAGAGCAACTTCCCTCATTATATTTGGGTAATACAGAAATAAAAAATGAGAACATCGTTACCAGCTTAGGGTTTAAGATATTTTCTGATTTTAATGGTTCAAGTCATGGAAACTATACCATAAGAAAAATTTATTATGTACAGTAGAATCCCGATAATTCGTAATCGCAAGTGACCGTCAATTTTTTACGAATAACAGGGATTTTCGATTTAACGAGGTTTCGATTTAGCGAGGTTAAAATAAGAAAAATACGAAATAACGGGTTTTTTTTAAATTTATTTAATAACAAACCAAAACAATTATTTATTTGGCTGCAATACATATATGTATATGGGACGGTTTTTTACAAACCAAACACTTTTCGGACGACGCATTTTTGATTTGGCTGAAAATTTTTTTATGGGTTCTGTATCGAAAAAGAAGAGCGAATTCAAATTTTGAGAATTTCGTGATTTTTGGCTTGGAAGCTCACTTTAAAAAATTCATAGCTCCGGTTCTGTTAAAGCTAGAAAATTGATTTTAATGTCATTTTAAAGCTAAGAAAATTATTAACAAATTAAAATTGTTATGAGCAATTAAATTGTTTAAATTAATTTTTAAGAATTTCCCTCACCCTGTATCCAATTTTTAATATGACCATCGCATTCTACGTCAAATTTCCTATCGAAAACGTTTTTTTTTTAATGGGCAAACTATTATTTCTCTTAAATTTTGAGAATTTCGCAATTTTTGGCTTGGAGACTCACTTTCAAAAATTCATAACTCCGGTTGTGTTAAAGCTATAAAATTTTAATTGATTTCATTCTAAAGCTAAAAATATGAACTATAATAATAATAAAAAAATAGTAATAAAAAAAATAAAAAAATTATTTTTAAAAAATTATTAACAAATTAATATTATTGTAAACAAATTTCCCCATTTCTATAGGAAATTTGACGTTAAACACGATTCTGACATTAAAAATTTGATAC
This sequence comes from Meiosimyza platycephala, assembly GCA_963662105.1. Lineage (NCBI taxonomy): Eukaryota > Metazoa > Arthropoda > Insecta > Diptera > Lauxaniidae > Meiosimyza > Meiosimyza platycephala. The sequence goes on along the minus strand of OY759209.1, from coordinate 55,216,749 downwards.
AGGGTGGGAGCAATAGTTTAAAATTGATTTAAACATTTAAATTGTTTATAATAATTTTAACTTGTTAATAATTTTTTAGAAATATTTTTTTTATTTAAGTTCATATTTTTACCTTTAAAATGATATTAATTTCAATTTTCTAGCCTTAACAGAACCGGAGTTATGAAGTGAGCTTCCAAGCCAAAAATCACGAAATTCTCAAAATTTGAATTCGCTCTATTTTGAAAAAAAACATTTTTTTTTCAAAATCCTCGAATACGTATCTCTTCTTTTTCGATACAGAACCCATAAAAAAATTTTCAGATAAATCAAAAATGTGTGGGTCAATTTTTGTCAAAAAAAAGACTGTCCCATATCGCTCACTTACTTCAAGACTGGCATAACTCAAAAAACATAAAGTGGGAGAAAAACGCATTTAAAGTTTTCAATAAGTTACTTTTTTTTACTTTTGAAAATAATGCAAAGTATGTCTACATAAACCCTTCTCACAAGACAAGTTTATGAGATACTTTTCTGATGGCGAATATTTCTACGTCATTAACTCAAAAATCACGTTTTTTGAGCTATGCCTGTCTTGAAGTAAATTAGCGATATGTACTAAATCACTCGTACACTCTCTTCTTTCACACATCTCTGGTGTGACGAACAAAATGACCACGAAAAACACCAAACTTTATAAAAAAAGTGAACCGTAAACGTAGCCGTAGCTTCCTACTATGATTGACTTTTTTTTCAAACCACAGTTCCGTAGAATTTTGGTTTTCATTATAGTAGAGGAGCCCACGATGCTAAATGTGGAGTTACTTGAGCGTCGCGGGGACCTATTGGATTTTAAAGATTAGGTGGTAGGAAGAAAAAAAGGTAATATAATGTTTAACCCTTCACCGGTGGGGGAAGTCACTAGAGGCTTTCAAAAATGAAAAAAAAAACATGCACATGGATTTACTCGAGCGCGTCAGATATTGATGGTGTATATGCTGGGACATGCCTCTGATGACGGAGATATATTAATCTGCCGATTTGGATGGTGGGCGTGGCCGTACGGATGAGTTAAAAATGGAAAAAAAAACATTTACTCGAGCGCGTCAGATATTCATAGGGGATGTTAAGTGATCCCAAACGAAGCTCCCATTCCTTAGACTGACGATTCGGATGTGACGCAAGCGAGTGGCCACCTTTCGAAAATGCAAAAAAAAAACGATATATAGGTATGTAGTTACTCGAGCGCGTCAGATTTTTATACAGACGGTTCAGCTTGATGTCCTGGTCATGCTGATTCATAATCTGACGATTATCTGGAAGAGTTTGAACCGTTTCTGACCGTTTGAAAATATTTTTTTTTCATGATTTTTTTTTCTTAAATTTTAAAAATCCCAATCAGTGATGCCATTTGGGTTTTGTGAAAATGTTCAGAATCGAGATTTGAAATGTACTTTTAGAGGCCGAATGTCCTTTTTGTCTTGAACACCCAATTTAATTAGATTTATCTATAGTTTCTAAAAAAAAATCTCATTTTGCCACCTGAAAAACCTTAACAAAATGCACACATTGCGATTATTTAAAAAAAAGATTATTATCATAAACTGTCCAAATGTACCGGAAATGTACTGAAAATATCCTGAAAATTATTTAAATGTACTAAAAATTACGATTTTTTAGAACGCACTCGCTGAAGAATGGCGTATGAATAAAAGCCCTTTAGCAATCCTCGAAACGTTTAGAAACAGATGCTCATGAAAACTATTAATCAACCTTCCTATTTTATACCAAAAATCGGTTATTGATAAATTTCGGACATTATCTTATTTTATAGTGGCAATATAAATTTCGAAATTGGTAATAAGTACATATTGAATTTGTCTTTCCTCCTATGTTCCACATACATTTTGACGCAGACGAAAATAGTACCAAAAAAAAATGGGTTTCCGTACTATGGTATTTTAGCTATGAAAATAGTATCAATTTTGGTACTAAAGTACCGTCTGTGCCAACACTGGTGAGGACGGTGCGAGAGTGTGAGAGAGATAGGCACGGAGTGGGGAATACATAAGGTGACCATCCGTTCCGTAATTCGCGGCACAGTGTTGTATTTCAGTGTGATATTTCGGATTTTTTTTTTAAGAAATACGGGACGTAAAAAAAAGAAGAATAATGAACAGCTAAAAAGAATAAGGAACAACTAAATTATTTGCATATTAAGTTCCTAAAAACCAAAAAATTTAGCTACACGCGCTAAACTTTAATGACGATTTTTGTTGCTTTGGCTTGTGGAAATCGGCAGATTATATGTTTTCCGTTATCCTTGAATTATTTCCTTCAAAATAAAAAAAATTTGACCGCGCTCGAGTAAATCCAGGTGACGTTTTTTTTTTGCAAGTTTGTGACCCTGCCACTCCCTTGCGTCACGGTCAAATCGTCAGATTAGTGAAATGTAGGCTCTTTAGCATGTAATTAACCCACCATGTCTTAATCTGACGCGCTCGAGTAAATCCAGCTATCGATTTTTTTTTACTATTCTGACCAGCTTCCCTACACTCGCGGCACTATATAGAATGCTAATATTCGGTAGATGTACTCAACAAGGTGCAAGGTATCCCCCATATCTTAATCTGACGCGCTCGAGTAAATCCCGAAATCCCCGCTTGGGCTCCCCTACTATTACGAATTATAAGAGGGTGTCAAATCCAATTACGATTTATAAGAGGTTAAACATAACGTATATTGAAAACAAAAATACGAATTATCGAGGGTATCAAAATGTATGGAATTTTTTCAAGGGACCAACAGTTTGCTACGAATTATTGAGATTTTCGAATTAACTGGGCACGAATTATCGGGATTTCACTGTGCTAAGAAAATTGTGGTTTACAGCTACATATGTTCCTCAAGAAGCTAAATTGCATCTTGCAAAAACCTTCATTGTGCCCTTGATTTCATACAGTGAACTGGTGTACGGTAACCTAGACAGCGCATCAAAACAAAAATTACAACTGGCATTGATAGTACAGTCATTTAGCTAAAAAAAAATGAGGTTGCCTGGAAAGTTTTCCGGGAATTTTGAAAATTGGTAATTTTATAGATTTCGATGTGCTCTTACCGAATTTCAATTTTGCGACCTTGTATTTTTGCCGCTCGCGCCGACATATTGGAAAAATGTCCCCAAAAATCAATATCTCCTTTCCAACTCATTTCACGATAAAAACATATATGTATATTCAAAATGAAACTAGAGTAAATTATCTACAATTTATGTCAGAATCTTTTTTTCGTAAAGTCAATAGTTTTGGCGTACGAGCGCCACAAAATGTACTTCCACACGCGTTTTGGCCAAAACATTCATTTCCACACCACCTTCAGGTAGAGTAAGCGGCGCGTTTTTTTTATCGTGGTATCCCCAATAGGCCAAATCCACATGCAATTTAGTATTCCAAAGTTGAGCGAATTCTCCTTCGTTTCGCTGTTCTTGATGGACCAGCTGTTGCGAGTTCATTATTTTAGAACCGATTGAAACGTCACAGACCGAAATTTCTTCCACATCATCCGCGATAGGATTATCATCTACGATCTCGATATCATCATACGTTTGCTCGGAAGTGGTCTCCGTTGGTTCCTCTTCATCACCTTCGTCATTGAAAAGGGATAATGGAAATGGAGCAAATTCGTAAGTAAGGGAATTTTCAAGTTCCTTTTCAGATTCTTTTGCAATGCACATCCTTTAAAAAATCAATGAAGGATTAATCAGGACAATGTTGTCTTCTATCCAGATGCCTGTATTCATAACACCAAGTGATTTTATTTGGTCATTTATAAATGTACTCCAAAAAAAATCCTGCATTAAATTAAGCTATCCAGGTATTCAAAAATCCAAATGCTGATCCAGAGATCATTGCTAAAGCTGGAGAGCGTTTCCTTCTTGAATTATATAGTTACAGTAATGTGAAAAGTAAGAAAAGTATGTTTTTAAACAACTTTAGATATGCATGCTTCACACATCAGCACATAAAAGTAAATTTAACTTTGCGTCGCTACCACCAACAGAAACAGCAAAAAGACAACATTCGTTCCGAACCTACTACCAGGTTCAGCAGTGGTATGGAAATGAACAAAGGATGTCAGAATGCCTGTGGATGCCGAAAGGGTGGGTTAAAGTGCTCCGTTATATGCACGAATTGTAGTGGTACCTATGATAACTTGCAAATTACATAACAAGACAGTGATGAAGAGAATCTAACGAAGACTACTTTCGAGCAAACGTATGGTGAAATCGAGAATGAAGAGGATTGCGATGAAACACAAGATATCGATGAAGAGGAACAATTTATTTATTTATTTATCAATTGTACAAATAAGATTTCTCTTTTCAGGATGTACAAACTAAGTATGTGATAATTATTTCATTTAAATATTCAATACTAAAATCAAAAATTAAGATTAAATTTAAAAATTCGAAAATAAAAAAAAAATTCAAAAATTTAAATATAAATAAAAATAATGTTTAAGATAATTTAATTTAATTAAATACATAGGTGAGAGAGCAAAAGAAAATAAAAAATTTAAATATTTAAATAGTAGAAACATAAGAATTCTTGCGAAATATTGAAAAGGGTAGGAAAAGTGCAGTTAAAGAAAAATAAGTAATAGCCAAAGAAAGAACTTAAATATCGCCAACAAAATATTTTAATACCTCACGCCTTATTCGTTTCAAATGAGTGGGTAGCATATTCCATCGAACTATCGAATGTACAAAAAAATACCGAGAGGTTGTTAGATATTTGTGCAGTGGTACTATAAGTTGCATATTTCTTTGAGTACTGTATATTATTTTATGCAACAGCAAAACGGCATGGCGTTTAATGAACATCCAACTATTTTGTTCGTATAGTTTGAAATGTGCAGGTGACTATTAATATTAAAAATAAATATCGCGCAATTATTGAAAGTCACTGATAGTTTTCGATTCGAATCATAATCAAGGCTTGAAAATAATTCACAACTGTACAATATAATTGGTAATATTAATGACTGAACAAGTCTTAGCTTTACTACAGTTGGAAGGTACTTGGAAGTAGGGCTGAGTCCTCGAAGCGCACCATAAATTTTAGAGACAATTCTGTTGATATGGTCATCCCATGTAAATTTGTTGTTGAAGTAAACTCGAAGATTTTTAAATATTTTGAGATACTCTATTGGAATCTTGTTTAGAAAAAGAAGGAAAGGATCAATTTTTGCTTTGCTCCTGTCAATAAGCATTGCCTTTGTTTTTGTAGGACTGAGCATAAGACCTTTTTTTTCGACCATTCGGAAAGCCTGCTTAATTCAAGATTAATATCATTTACTGCAACACTACTTAAAGATTTTGGAAAAATTTTATACATTTGTATATCATCAGCATAAATATGATGTTGACAGGCTGTGAAGCAACTGGCTATATCATTTATGAAAGTCAGCTGTGTTTACGTTATTTGTTATTTGAAATTCATAAAATAAATTCATATTTGAAAAAAATGGTATTTCAAAGGGATTATTGCTTACGGGTGTATAATTTAAGTCAACCGAGATAAATATCTGATCATGGTAAGGAAATGCAGATGCAGAACATTGATCATAACGTAAAATTAAATTTATATCGGATACTAAAAGCACATCCAATAAAGTTGGCATACAATTTGGTCGAAAGTGTGTGGGAATATCAATATTAGCACATTTAAAATTAAAGAGCTCTATCATATCAAGGAATTGTTTGTTATTACCGTTCAAGATAAATAGTTAAGTTAAAGTCTCCACATAAAATTATGTCTACAAATTGTTGTGCCAGATCCTCTAAAATGTTTCTAATTAACATAAAGTTAGCAACATTTGGAGCCATATACATTAGGCTGTATCGAAATGTATAGACGATTTTTAAAACCCAATGCAAGGCCCAAATAATGAAATTGGAAGAAAAGACAATACAGGAAATATAATTTTTTTTGATTTAAAATATATTCCTAGGTCTCCAAATAGCTGTTATATATGAAAACCGTCTAGTTTTGCACTGGAGCCTATCTAATTTTACAATTTTTTCCAAAAAGCATCACAGAGCTCGATTCATTGTCAAAAACATCTGATGTATGCAAATTTTCAGCGAGATCGAACGACGTGCCGGAGCGTCAGCAAAGAAATAAAAATCGATTATTTTGAATCAGACGAATACTTTTTGCTCTGGAGCCCATCTAACGGTACATTTTGTTGAAAAAAATATAACAGCAATCGATTCATCATCAAAAATAAGTTATGCACCCAAATTTTGAGAGAGATCGAAGGACGCGTAGTAGTGTCAGCAAACAAATAAATAACCGGTTTTTTTTAGTTGTGGCACATTATTTTTCAATATCTCCCACAAACCATTTTATTTTAGGCTAAACGTAATTTTTTCATAAAATCCATTAAATTATGAAAATATTGAAAAAAAAAAATGAAATTGCGCAACTTATTAAGGAAATATCGACAATTTTAAAAAATGTCCTTTCAGAAATATTTTTTTTTTATAATTTTACCAGACAAAGTTCAAATGATGATAACTTTGAAAATTGGAGCCTATCAGCAAAATAAAAAAATATGGGTCCCCTAAAATTGAAAGTAGAATGATATCTGTAAATTTCAAGCAAATCGATTAAATTTTAGGAGTCTGCCTAAAGCGATTTGAAAAATTATGTACTACAAATAAAAAAAAAAACGTTATTTATTTGTTTGCTGACACTACTACACGTCCTTCGATCTCTCTCAAAATTTGGGTGCATAACTTATTTTTGATGATTTTAAACAAAATGTACCGTTAGATGGGCTCCAGAGTAAAAAGTATTCGTCTGATTCAAAATAATCGTTTTTTATTCCTTTGCTGACGCTCCAACACATCGTTCGATCTCGCTGAAAATTTGCACACATCATTTGTTTTTTGACAATAAATCGAGCTCTATAATACTTTTTGGAAAAAATTGTACCATTAGATAGGCTCCAGTACAAAGCTACACGGTTTTCTTATATAACAGCTATTTGGGGACCTAGGAATATATTTTAAATCATAAAAAATTTTTATTTCCTGAACTGTCTTTTCTTCCTATTTCATTATTTGGGCCTTGAATTGGGTATTCCTTTTTCGATACAGCCTTATATACATATATACATCCGATCACAAAATTACCTGAGTTATGTAACACCTCAATGAAAATATTCTCTATTGAATCATTGTTAGAGGATCATCTTATGACATGAAACTTATGTCTATTTTTTACTTAAATTCCGACGCCACCACACCTACTTTATCCGGTCTATCAGCGCGTACAAATTTATAATTGTTAAGCTTGAAAAGATCACTACACATTTCATTCTTCAACCAGGTTTCAGATAAACAGATAATATTACCATGCTTCTAGTCTAAGAGCTGGCAGCCACTTTGGGCAACCTACTAGATTCAAAGCTAAAATTTTGTCTGTGCTTGATTTAGTACTAGTAAAATAAGAAAATCAAAATCTGGCAGCCTTGGCGCGGTCGCAAAATTTTTTATTAAATTATCTTTCATATGATATCTATATTTTGGAAATCCCTTCAGCCGTTCTCCAGTTATAATGATTTTTTCAAAAATATTTTGCTTTTCGAAACGTTTAGGGTGTACCTTCGCGATCGCGCCAATTCTGGCAGATATTGATTTTCTTATCTTACTAGTACTAAATTACATATACACAAAATTTTAGTTGTGAGTGTATGTTTTTTATGAATAGTTTGCATTTTGAAAATTTTAGGGTGTACCTTCGCGACCGCGCCAAGGCTGCCAGATTTTGATTTTATTATTTTACTAGTACTAAATCAAGCACAGACAGAATTTTAGCTTTGTATCTAGTAGGTTGCTCAAAGTGGCTGCCAGCTCTCCTACTATACTATCAATTAGAAGACGCAGATCATCAACCTTATTTTTTAAGCTTTGCACATTTAAATGGCATATATCAAAACCATTTCATTACGGTTACACATTATTTTTAATAGAGCATTCGATACATCAACGGCGCTACCCCATGGAAACATTGCGCTACTCATTTAAATTTTGAAGCGAAGGTGACACGCAACACAAAGAAATCACACGAAAACAAAAAGTGAACAAGTGCTGGAGTTCTTTAAGTTCATCAGGTTGTAGAAAAAGAGGAAAAAAAGATAAAATGAAATAAAAATAAAAATGAACTAAAGATATTACATATACATACGTATAAATAAAATTTACACGAAGTAAGCATGGAGTAATAATTACAGCTCATTCGTCTCAATTAATTGGTCACTATCTTCTACATTCTGATGTTTTTCATTAATTGCGGATAGTGTTGATTCGCAGTTTATGTTAGCAACATGTCCATTTTCATATTCCGTAACGAAAACAGATCCATTTCTGGTGAACACGGAGAAGAGCTGTTTGCGACGTTTCATACGCATGGCTTGGAGATATAGCAAGCGATTTATATTAGTCAAACTCTCATTTACGTATATGTGTTTATGTGAGTCCAGACCTATGTCACGTAATGAGAGCTGCCTTTTTTGTTTTCGACGAAAATTATTTATAGCTGTCAGCACCAAATTTCGCTCTTGCGGATTTTTAAATTTTATAACTATTGGAGGGTCGATATTTCGATTTTGGTTTTGGGTTATACGTCGAGGACGAAATATTGAGCTTAAGGCTGGTGGCTTGCATTCTATGATTAACAAATGCTAAGAAAAATCATATGAAGATTTTCCTCTGGTAACTGTGGCACTCCGAAGAGAACGGCATCTGTTGCGAGATTGTTGCGTTCCAGGCTATCGCACCTCTCGTTAACTTTAATAAGCTGCTCACTTAAATAAGCGATCTCATTGCATGCCAAAACATCATATTTCTCTTTGACGAATGCCAGCTGTTCATTTAAATTGGATATTTCGTTTGAGTGCGTTGTCAAAATTTCGTTCGTTTGCAGCTCCAATTTCTCCACTCGCAGGTTTAAAGCATTGAGCGATTGCATAAATTTCTGCTCCATAATAGAGAGTTGTTCCATGATGTCACTTCTTATATTTTTAACCTCAGATGAAAGTTGGCACAATATTGCGTCGGTATGTTTAGACTACTTCCGAGCAAACGTATGATGATATCGAGATCGAAGAGGATAATCCCATCGTGGATGATGTGGAAGAAATTTCTGTCTGTGACGTTTCAATCGGTTCTAAAACAATGAACTCGCAACACCTGGTCCATCAAGAACGAAGCGAAGGAGAATGCGCTCAACTTTGGAATACTAAATTGTATGTAGATTAGGCCTACTAGGGATACCACGATAAGAAAACGCACCGCTTACCCTACCCCAAGGTGGTGTGGAAATGAGTGTTTTGGCCAAAATGCGTGTGGATGTACAATTTGTGGCGCTCGTACGCCAAAACTATTAATTTTCCAAAAAAAGATTCAGACATAAATTATAGGCAATTTCCTCTAGTTTAATTTTGTATATAGGTACATGTTTTTATCGTAAAATGAGTCGGGAAAGAGATATTGTCAAAAAACTGATATTGGGGGCCATTTTTACAATATGTCGGCGCGAGCGGCAAAAATACGAGGTCGCAAAATTGAAATTCGGAAAGAGCACATCGAAATCTATATAATTACCAAATTTCAAAATTCCCGAAAACTTTCCAGGTAAAACTACTAAATGATTGTACTATGAATAACAGCTAGATATGTTTTTCCAAAGCGCAAGGTTGATCATCTATCTCAATTTTCAATAAGAATACTTGACTGTAGCCTCAAAAACTTTTTAAATGTACGCAATGTGTGCACTATGCTTATGTTTTTGCTATGATGCTTAACTGGTCAATGCAGAAAATAAAATATAGCGTGCTTGCAGACTATTAAACGTCGGCTAACAAAGCTTACTGATGAAATGACGTAGCGTCATGGAAACTAGTATAAGCAGCTAGTTGCCCATTTTTTGTTCCTTTTATGCATTTTGCGATTGTAATTTTTTGTTGTTTTTTGCACTTATACTACTGAAGAAACAGCTCTGTCAAATACATATTAAATTTTACATTGTTCCAAAAACACAAATAAAGAAATTACTTCTCGGTGAGCAAACCGATATTTACATATGTATTGCACTTGCAACTTCGTTCGTATCGTCAGAAAAGTTTCCAAAGGAGCGCTCGTCAAGAAATGTGTAATATCAAAAAAGCTACAAAAGCAATTGCATGTGAAGGAGGAAAGAATGTGTGTGTGCACTATGTTTATGTTTTTGCTATGATTCTTAACTGGTCAATGCAGAAAATAAAATATAGTGTGCTTGCAGACTATTAAACGTCGGCTAACAAAGCTTACTGATGAAGTGACTCATCGTCATGGAAACAAGTGTAAGCAGCTCGTTGCCCATTTTTGGTTCCTTTTATGCATTTTGCGATTATAATTTTTTGTTGTTTTTTACACTAAACTCTGTAAAATACATATAAAATTTTACATTGTTCCAAAAACACAAATAAAGAATTTTTATTCAAATAATATACTTTATGTGAAATTTACCATTTATTAAATAAAAATAAAATATGTTTTTGTGTAATAGTAAACTGTGAATGTCTTATTAATCAATAATGGAGTAGAGTTCTGTTTTCAGATAAGGCTGCTGCAGCGAAAGGTGTAACTGGTGTAAGTAAGGGGCATATTAAAAAAAAAATGGCGAAGGCGAAGAATACGCTGTAGGCTGACTTCGAAGTTTGTGGGTGGGACGCATTGGTGCACTAATATCAGCACCATGTAAAGTTATTTGAAAATTTATTCTAATTTAATTTTATTTTTTAAATTTATTTTTCTTTCACCGCTATCTAGAATTCTGTCTTTAGGTTTCAATTAATTCGACACGAGTTTGAGATTTTAATATGACGGTTAGAGAGCATAAGAACCCCCATTTTCTTGCGAGCTCAGCCGAGCAAGAAATCTAGATCGCGTCACGCTCTACTAGACGCTAACTGTTATAAATTTAGCATGGTGGGTATACGTGCTATAAAATATTATATTACAAAAAATGAGCGCAATAGTACATGTGGGCGTGGCACCTCCCATACAAGAAAAAAATTTTAAATGTTATATTTATTGTGCTATGAGAGTAATCTTCTTATAATTTGGTGAGAAGGTGTCGTTTACTATAAGCTTTTAAATTAAATAGATTTCGACAGGATTGTTTCAGTGGGCGTGGCACCTCCCATGCAAACAAAAACCATTAAATGTTATATTAAGTGTACTATGGGAGTGATCTTAACAAAATTTGGTACAGAGATATCAGTTACGATAAATTTTGAAGTAAAATGGATTTCAACGAGATTTCGTTAGTGGGCGTGGCACCTCCCACATATACAAAAATCGTTTAATGTTATAATTAGAGTACTATGGGAGTAATTTTCTTTAAATTTGGTATAGCGGTGTCGATTACTATAAATTTTGAAATTATATGGATTTCAACGGGATTGCGTAAGTGGGCGTGGCACCCCCATACATACGAAAAACCATAAATGTTATTCGCATAAATAAATTGGATCAAAAAGCTGAACATTCAAACAAACTAATTTACAAAATTTTGGTCTCTAGTTTTATCAAAAGTTAAAAGTTATATTTATTTAGTGTACTATGGGAGTAATTTTTTTTAAAATTTTTTGTTCCAACCGATAGAGAAAGCTCGAAAAATAAAAAAAAAATTTTTGTTCCAATGGACTTTTAATTACAGAGTTGTGTAGTGTTAATATTGTAGTGAGCGATTTGCGGAATTCGTTGCTGTTAGGATATTTTCCTTGCTCTTTGGAGTTCACGTAGGTAGTCACTCCATAAGTGACTACTCATCGAGGCGGTTCACTCCAAGTCACTTTGGGTCACTTGAAGTCATCGAGGTGAGTAAAAATCGCGATTTTGTGGTTTGCCTGCGATTTTTGTAGAATTGCACTATAACACCTATAGGCCACGTAATCCAAAGTACAAGGAAAATATCTATACAGCAACAAATTCCGCAAATCGTTCAGGACACACAAAGTGGTTAAATATTAAAAATGACCACTACAATAGTAGCAGTACACCAATGTAGTTAAAAGTCTATTGGAACAAAAAAAATTGGCCGAGAAAACAGGACAACAAAAGTGTTACTCATTCGAACATTTGGCAAAATTTAATTAGTAGAAGCAATACTTTGCATTGTAGCAAAAAATTTATATATTGCCATACATAGAGTGTTTCCCAGCGAAATGTAATGAACAAGTATAAAACTAAAAATTATAAATAAAGCTAGGTTTTACAGTAAATAAAATACTTTGGCTAATTTTTATTTAAATTTTTAACCGATCAATGGTCGGTCTTCAGGTACTAATTTCTTATCAGTGTTCGTAGAAATCGATGGCAAAGTAACACTATTAACGCTATAAATTGCTTAAGAGTCGTTTTTGTTATTTATCTGGTCTTCCAGTAACATTCTAAAGTAGTTCCAGCCAGTAAACTTGTTGTGTAACGAAATTTTTTGCTTTTTTCCAATAATTCTTTCTCTGAGTGTAAGATATTTTGGTGAGTGATTTGAGCAAAAGTAAAATCCTTTAGCAATATGCATGAAATTCTTTGATATATTATGTGTAACGATAAAGTCAATAAGATCTGGAGTTTTCGATGGGTCTGTTAGCCAATACGTAGGTTTTTGAGTTGACATAAATTCACAATCAGTTGCTTGTGCAGCTTTTAAAAGTTGACGACCTTTTGTTGTTATTAAACAACACTGCGTATGTTTGGCGTTGAAGTCTCCCCATAATAAATTTTGTTTTATGTCTTTCTATTAAATTTTTACACTGCTCTGCAGTTATTTTGTATCTTGGTGGACTGTATAGTAGATAGTATCGACCCCCATACAAAAAAAAAAGTTCAAATGATCACCCCCAGTTTGAAAGCTAATATTGAAACATTTTTAAGGAAAAACAAATTTTTTTTCGGCCTCTAAATTCGATGCGATTTTGTTTTTGTCTTATATCTCCGCCATTTAACGTCCGATGAACAAGTATAGTGTATCTTTGTAAATATCTCAACATGAGCTACATTTCATTGATAGAAGTCATTTATGCCAGATTTTTTTTCGACTAGTTGTATACATTATCTCAGCTTCTACCACCCTAAGGTGCCAAAGGCACATCATTAAATTAAGTCTGTACAAAATCATAAAATTCATCTCTACAAAGTTTCCTCAAATTAAGTTGAAATTGAAAAAGTTACAGCGATTCTAAAATTTCAGTGCAAATATTTAATCAGAAGAATAAAATCATATTTAACTTAAGTCCTAAAACTATGTAATAGTTTTTTTTTTATCGAGGAGCTAAGTGGCTAAGGGGAGTGCAGGTTGTGGGATGCGGTACAAGCGAGGCATTAAGCTACCTCATTAACTGCATCCGCAACCAGAGTGAACCTTGGCCGGGGGCTAGGCTTGACATGGTTCCGGTTGACCAGGTTCCCCGACGCGTGGTCGTGAGAGTGTGGATTCCTCCCCCCGTCATGGAGGATGAATCCATACTCTCTCTGATCAAACGTCAGAGCAGGGGCGTCAAGGCGGATGACTGGGAAATCGTCAGGGGCAGATCATGGGACAAGGGGAACGGCAAGAATCTCTGGGTTAAGATTAGCCCAGAATCTGAGCAACTACTCCGTCCCTTGAAAGGGAGAATCGTTTCGGCATTGGCTATGTCACAATGGCCATTTCCGACAAAGAGAAGGAGAGCAGCGAACATGCTCAAGGTAGTGCAAATTAATTTGCATCACTGTAGAGCAGCAACGGACGATTTGCTACTGTTTACGGAGGAGGGTGACATCAACGTGGTCCTGGTTCATGTGCCCTGGCTCTTAGGTTCGGGTCGATAACCTGAGATAAATCACTTCTATGAATGAAATGTAGCCCATGTTGAGACATATACATCGATATACTACGCTTGTTGATCGGACATCAAATGGCAGAGATATCAGAAAAAAACAAAATCGCATCGAATTTAGAGGTCGAAAAAAAGTTTGTTTTTTTTTAAAAAATCTTTCAATATTAGCTTTCAAACTGGGGGTGAACATTCGAACTTTTTTTTGTGATACTTTCTACTTTATACTGCAGTTACTGACAACTTTTGATGAACACTATTGTAAATAGCTATTGCGGTAGCTTGAAATTTTTCACAGCTAAGTTTATCCTCTTCGTAGTGTTTAATAGACTTTCGGACTATCACTGCACTACCTCCTCTTACATAATTATGTATGTTATTAATCAGGGACGGCCAGGTCGAACAAAATTGAATTATTCCTGCTCATTCTCAAATTTTTCTTTTCCACTTTTCTTTTATTTATTGTATCTCTTTAAATCAAAAACTAACAATAAGTTATAAGCTCTTATTTCTAATAAAAACTCTTACAAATTATATACAAATTGATATATGTATTATAATAAGTAACTAAAAGTGCAGCGGGACTCCAAAAATTTTAGCTGGTCTGAAAGTAGATTTTACAAACATCATTTGTGTTCATTTCTGCAATTGCGGTAGGTGGAGAATGGGATAATCCGTTGGAGCAGTGGCGTGGCGACAGATTCATAACAACCCATCTATTATAGTACAGTTGACGACTATTGCGTCTTCTCTGATTCATTTTCAGCCGAGACGAGAGAGGTCCTGTTCTGTGTTGACGTGGTAGCAGAGATGAGCTAAGTCCCTGTCTAGCACCATGGACGTAACTAGTACCTTGATAACAATTGTGTAGTGATAGCCGAGACGAGCTAGGTCCCAGTCCGTCACGTTGGGGGGAACCAGTGCCACGAAAACAACAACCAAAAGCGGTCTAAGGGCACGCTGCTCCAACGTTTCTGTTTCCGTACTCGCCACTCAACGGGCTGCAGCCGAGACGAGCTAGGTCCCGGTCCACGCCATACAGCTGATGCTGATGGGTTGACGAGGTTGGTTTTCTTTTAGTTTTTATTTATTATGACTAGAGGACAGTGCCCGAGACGATCTGGGTCCCGGTACAGAGTCCCCATCTGATCAAAATGTAAGTCGATGAAACAGCTGAATTTGGGTTGTGATATTACAGTACTCATCTGGGGTGTCTATTTTCAACTTCCGCTCTGTCAGCTCTCTTTAGTCGCGAAAATGGCAATGTGTTACAGAGAGTCCTGGCCCATTGCCTAACATGACCTTGTAATTTTGATATGTATTTATGTTTTAGCCTTTCAAACTCGACTTTTACCATTGGGATGTGCAGATCTCTGTGAATGCATATATTTTCATTTCTCATAAACCAAGGAGCTCCTGTAATAGTTCTTAATATTTTAGATTGAGCCCTTTGTAGAATTTCAATGTTTGATGCACTTGCATTACCATACAATTGTATGTCATATGTCCAAATTGGCTTTATGACTTGGTTGTAAAGGATAACTTTATACTCTAAACTTAGAGGAGAGTTTCTGTTTATAAGCCAATGCAAGCTAGCAGCCTTAAATTTCATTTGACACCTCTTGACTTCTATGTGCTTACGCCATGTAAAACGTTTGTCCAAATGAATGCCAAGGTATGTGACATTATCTGTTTGTGGAATAGCGATTCCATTAAGAATTATTGCTGGAGAGAGACTTTTGTTGAGGGTAAAAGTAACATGGAAACATTTTTGTTCATTTTTGTTCTCGACTGACGACAAGTGGGATTGAAGCTAAAGTGTTGCTGTTACAGCATTTTTATGACGACACAAAATTGCTGTATCGTCAGCAAATGTAGAGGTAACTAAATGGTCATTTGTGGGAATATCTGATGTGAATAAAACATACAGAAAGGGACCCAAGACACTGCCCTGTGGTACTCCTGCTCTAATTGGAAAAATCAGATGTAGCAGAGGTTTTATGTCTAACTCTGAAAAGGCTATTTTCCAAATAAGACTCTAATACGTTATGAACATTTTGGGGTAAAAGCAAGCAATGTTACCTATTCTGCGATGGTGGTCTATCAGAGTAAATTCGTGAAATAATGCAACTTCCATTGGTAAATCCCGAACTATTTTTACTTGTATCGAGAGGTTGCCTTCTCTATGGATCCCCTGATACAGGGAAAACTTTGTTGGCACGTGCGTTGCCTCAATGTTGGTCGTCAACTTCCTGAAAGTAGTGTCCTTCACCATTGTTGACAAATGCATTGGTGAAAGTGCTCGTTTTATACGCACATGCACGTGATCAATAAGCTTGCATCATTTTCATGGATAAAATTGATGCTATCGGTGGGCATTGCTGCTTTGAAGGTTTTGATTCATAGGGTCAAGTTAAAATGATAATAGCAACCAATCCAACCTTGTGTTACGCGCGGCTTGCTACGGAAAAAAACTCAGTAAGCATTAGTGCCAAGCACTCAGATATCCCGGCTAGGGCGCGGTTTTCCCATTGCCGTCATGTTGCGTTACCATAGATAAAAAAATCAAAAATTCAAAAAAACGGGGAGCAGAAAAACCCCAGGTCCCTTTCCTTAAGCTTTTACCGATGGGAATACATCTTTACCGCCCCGACAAATCCCCTAAATTTACCCCCTAACAAATGTTCTTTAAATTAAAAGAAATAATTTTCATTTTAATTTCAATTTAAATTATTTAACATATGAGAATTCATAGTAACTTAGAAACTAAGCGAGTTATACCACAAAGAGCGCGAAACATTCAAAGAAAATGCGGTGTGCGCACTAAATTCAATTATGTATTCAATTCAAATATGTCTACACGTTTAACAAAATTTATCAAATAATTTAATTTTTGTAAAAAAATTAATAATAAATTCAATGCAATATTTAAATTAAAAAAATAAACAATTAAATTTAAATATTTAATTTTTTAAATAATAACATAAATAACCTAAATTTTCTTAATAGATAACAAAGTGGGAATACATACAATAAACTTATCTTTACTTCAGGGTGCCCTCCCTACAAGAAATGACTGACTGAAACTCCAACACATTGATAATGATTTTCATTTTTACTAACACATAAATAAATACTTTTACTATTAAATCAAGGCAGAGAAAAAGATACTGTTACGTTGCGTATATCAATTAAAGGTCTGCACTGTTACCAAAAATTTATTGGTTTCAATAAGCATTCAGTTTTCTGTTACCATCATTACATTTATACATTTCTTGTGAGTACCATAGCGTATAGTAAGGAAAAGATAAATAAACATCATGTATGCAAGCGCATAACAAAACAGAAGGTAACATAATACAACTGAATGAAGTGGTCTATCGGTTTTATGTATTGGATAAAAGAGAGGGAGCGAGAGAATTCATTTGTACACCATGGCGTTGTCAGAAGATGGAAATTGTACAAGTACAAATTTTTTATTTATTTATCTGAAAACTGAAATAACACGCAATGTCCAGTAATTATTGTAATTTTTCAACATTGTTGTAACATCAAATTCGTGTTTTAGATCTGTTCAAAGTACTTTTTGGTAATTTTATCTTTAGAAAAATTATTATAGCTACGGCAAAATATTTACATTTACAAAATAATTTATTCAACGATAAATCAAAAAAGTTTACTTCAGTCCATATAAAATTACATATGTAACTATGTATACACAAAATGCTCAAGTTTCACAAGGAAACAATTTATGAATTAATTTATAAATCACTATTAAAATCTAGTTCCACTGTAGACAATTTATGAATTAATTTATAAATCACTATTAAAATCTAGTTCCACTGTAGTACTAATCATATTTTAAAAATATTTATCCATGCTATTATAATACCAATTTAAAAAACAATTAAATTTATTTTATTCCAATCGAAACAAGTGGCATCGTTTGCCAACAATATGAAAAGTTATAAAAAAGGATAAGCAAATAAAACATGTATACACACAATATAATGACTGATCAATGATCATTATTTATCATTATTATGCATTATTGCATAGTAAAAAACATCAAATGCGCAGTAGCAGAAGTATCAGTTTACGCGCAGTAGACGTACGCGCTATAACACGATACATTTATGTACATACAGTTTGTTGCAAGTAAGAAGAGAATATTATAATGATGGTAACAGTAACCCGAACAAACGATATGTATACTTATTGAAAGCTATAAAATTGCCTTCGGTAACAGCTTCGTAGGTTAATGATTATACTGATGCAGGCCTTTAATATCAATACCATAATACGGAGTAGAGGAAAAGAGATAGATAGATAGAAAATTTAGCATTTAATAGAAAAATTAAAACTTTGAGTTGGTGAAGAAAAAATGCAAGCAAAAATAGCTGCGGGAAACAATTGGAATAAAAAGCTAAGTATAAACAAATTTAATAAATATGTTTTAAGTACGTCTTGTAAGTAACCCATGCATATAATTTCATTTTCCTAAAACAGCCTATGTCCAGGGACAAAATGCATCACCGCAAGATCAGGTATCTGATGCAGGTGGACGCCCTGAAGCAGAACGTAAGTCTTTAGCAAGTATGGGTCGTACAGGCAGCAGAACTGCACGACGTGCTGGAGTTACAAATGAGCACCGTGCACAGCGTTTACCCGAATTGCCACCATACTTCGGCAATTGCTGTTGGTATCAATTTGAGCTCCGCGGCTTCGTTACACTATCAGGGATTATTATCACTTGCACGTAGCTCTGTGTTACGACTAATCAATACAGTGGCGAAAATAGTTTTCAACAAAATTGTAAACGTAGCGGCCTTAGTAGCAATCGTGAAAATGAAAGCTATTTGGTTTCATAATGTTACATTTGAAGAAACTGCCGCACTATATTAGCAGCAGCGAACCATCACCTAAGCCTTACCACAAATGATCAATGAAAAAGAAGAAAAACAATAGTTACAATCTGCATCAGCAGCACAGCAACACAACGGGAAATAGCCGTCATGTGCCTAAAGATTCCAATATTGAAGAAAGGTAAATAAATTCTGAAAAAATGTTATAATAGAACTTATTAAAGATATTATTTTCTCTTATAGACTTCCTAGTGCAATTTATCACGAAAACCCCGTTGCATTTAATGTTATCAAAAGAAAGATTCGCACCGTACTTTCAAAGTCTGATTTGCATACGGGTGACTTCCGTCATACCAAAGTTAATATTTAAAAACCCGGTTTTTATGCCAATGTAATCAACTTTTAACGCTCATTCAGTACTCAAATGCATCTCCATTGCTCATATATCTTCAAATACAATTAGCTCAAGCAATGAACTTGCAAAATTTTCAACAATTCTTATATTTTGCTGAAGCTATACGTTGTTTAGCCTCTTTGGAACCGAATCAACATCAATAGTTGTTGGAAGAATTGCAAACAGATATATGGTACAAAAGCGTCAAAGTTATTTGCAATATTTGATGCGCTATCAACAAAATGTGCTGTTAACTATGAAAAATGCGTCTATGGATTATGTTTACTTTAATTTAACTTTTTTGTTTTTATTTTTGTCAATTTAAAACATAAAACAATAAGCGAACATTTTGCATATCATAAAAATTAAATCTTGTGAAATGTTATGTGAGTTATTGAAAATTTTAAAATAAATAAAAAAATTTCTTAAATCAGTAATGTTTTCATTCAAAACAAACTTTGTATTAACGTCATATCTGATTGTCATGGCTTATTGGAGCAAGTGAGACAACCATATGTTTGAGGGAATTTAAAATTTCATGTGATAGAAAGGGATGTAAAATCACATGTATACAAAAGTTTCCTTCAGATTTTTCACACTGCTATTCAGAAACTGATAGAAACTACTGACCGAAAACTGTATCAGCGCTGTCTATCAGATGACCTATCACCTGACCGATATTGTTCTTGTAGGGCTGTTGCATCGTTGACGATTCTGGTTGTTGCCTTGATGGTAACTTTGTTGGTTATTGCTGTTTTAATTTCTGTTTTTATATATATATAATGATAAGTATTGGTTCATTTTACAATATAAAAATTTAATTTTTATTCATGTAATGTTTTATAATTCTCTTCACTTCCTTTGGTCACTCTTTTTCTTTAGTTTTCGTTTTCGTGAGATTTTCTTCCACTCGCGGTAGCACCAGCGTTTTACAATTTTGCCCCTGTTTTTATTCTCTTTTTTTAAATTTTGCACATATTGCATTTATTTCACAATTAAACGTTTTTTGTTTGCATAATCCGATTTCGGATAAATTGTTTTATATATTTTGCAAACATTAGCATTTCGAACATTCACAAAGAGCTATCACTTTATTAAGTTTTTAATTTCTCAAATATTGTACATTTCTTTTTTCCTTTTAAGGGCCGTTTTCACAATGTTTTGTTAACCAACTAACTAATGTCTATTAGTTAACTACCAAATTTATGTTGTTTAGTTTCACAGTCCATTGGTTAACTAGTGATAATTTTTTGTACAAAATATAGCATCACTGCAAAAACAATATGTTTTTTATTTGACATTTGATATTTTACGAAATGGAGTCAACCGGCAAAAGTTCTAATTTTTCAGTATCGGAAATAAATTGTTTGTTGGAGCTGGTCGACAAACATAAGCATATTGTCGAATGCAAAAAAACGGACAAATGTAGCGTAGATGAAAAGAAAAAAATATGGGCGACTATCGTGGAAGAGTATAACTGCCATCCAGATACCTCCCGAAATGCAAAAGTGCTCAAGACAAAATATTATAGTTTAAAAAATGAAATTAAAAAGCGGGTTGCAACAGAAAAACGCAGCCATTACGCAACTGGCGGAGGACTTCCTGTCAAAGATTTATTAACTGCAACTGACGAAAAACTGCGAAGTATTTTACACGACCGTCAAATAAGTGGAATGGAATCCACTTATGATAGTGATGTTGTTGCGAACAAAATAGAGGAGAATTACTTATTGGAAGATGTAATCCAAATAGGTAAGGTATATAATTATAGAGAATTCGTCTTTATAGAATTAGATCAAGAAGAACAAAACGAAACTGTGGCAAAAATATAATCCAGAAAAGCTGAAGACTCCTAAAAGTCGGCTGTTGAAATCTAAAGGCAGCGATGATGTTTCGAAATCATCATGGTCAAAATTAGCTGCAGTGAGGTCAAAGCGGACTGAGGAAAAAAGGAAAAAAGAAATCAGCATTTTGGAAGCAGAGCATGAGATACGAATGAAATATATGAAGGAGAAACACGAGCTGGGGAAAAAAGAGATTAATCTTCGCTGTGAGCATATGACTCAAAAACACCAGTTAGAAATGCAATTGCTTCAAAATAAATATGTGTAAACTATTCTTCTATTGATATTGTGAAATTAAAAGAAAAAACATTGTTTTTTTTCAAAAACCAGATATTTGCTTCTAGTTTTGGAACAGATTTGCTTTAGCTGACATTTTCTAATTTTTTCTTTAGGGGTAAAAGGTGGTTAAAAGTTTCGGATTTATAGTCATCAGAAGTTCCAGAAATATGTTTTGTAGAAACAATTATAAGTTAGGAACCCCTGCATGGATATCAGAAATATGGATATCATAAGAAAGATAATTTAATAGCCTACAATAATGGCACACACACAATTTTGAAATTGGACCTATAGTTTTGGAGATATGACGAGTTTTCTTAAATTTTGACAAAATTTTTTTTAAAAACCGTTATTTATTCCAAAAAACGTGTTAATAACCTATACATTTTTAGCCTTTCAAGCTTTATTCCTTTACTTTAAAATTATGTACCATTTGCGTACTTTTTTTTCATGTTTTTTATTTATTTTGCTTAAAATGATTTTGTTAGATATTTGCAAAGTGAGTATCAATGAGGCATCTCCTAAGGTGGTTTTTTGTGATTTGTTCACCGGCTCGGCGATTATGTGGTGTACTGAGTACATTAGTAACTGCATGATTTATTTCGTTTGAAAAAAGATCTCCGTCCACTCGCAGCATGCACCCAGTTGCATAAAAACGTAATGTTAAGAGGAGCATATTCTCTGGTAACAATGCGCTGTTCATAGAACAACAATATATATAATGTTATATAAAATATAATATAAAAATATATTTAATAACGAACTAAAACTTACCACGTAGTCTCGTGTTGAATTTGTGGTCGTATGCGTTCGAGAACTTCCCAAGCTACTTCTTTGCTTAAATGAAATCTTTCACGAAAATCTTTAGCGTCGTATATTTGGAAGTAATATGGACTGGATCTTAATATTTTTTACGACGAGCAATAATTATATTCCATACTTCTGCAATATCTGAATCACTATCAATTTCGCAATCCTAATCTGAATCCATATTTATGCTTTTATTTGCTTTTTTTCAAACTTTGTTTTTTTAACAAAAAAAAAAAATTTTTTTTATTTCTTATTATGAATTTAAATTGAACTCTTTATTATTTCATTTTTCGTTATGACAGCAATCAGCTGTTAGTAAACTAATAGTTAACTTGCCAAATTTGGTTGGTTTTGCTATGAAATTGAATATGGAAGTTAACCTCAAATCTTTAGTTAACTAAACACTGTGAAACCAGCCCTAAATGATTTAATTATACTTTGTGCAAGGCTACCGCTCGCATTGAAATTTTTTCCCACTCCATTCAACTGCACGCTGATAAAGTCTTTTCGCTACTTTTGCGACCACACGCGATGAAAAATTTCCGCAACTGATGATTTTTCGGTTGTCACGCCTGCTTCGCCGTCTCATCTTACCAATACATACATACTTATGCTAGCTAAAAGCGAATTCTTATGTCAATACATTGATTTCTTCTCATATTTTTGCTTATGCAAATTCGATGTGTTTGTTCCGCTTTAACTGTCATATAAAAATTATTTTTTTCTTTTGTTCTTAGTAACGTATTGGAAGATGTCCAAAACGGCAATGACTGTTCTATTAGTTTTTTATGCAAGACATGGTGTGTAACGGCACAAGTCCGGTGATGGAAATGATAATGGAAATATTCATCATAGGATTGGCAATTAAAGATGTGCCATCTATTCGACACTAGCGTTGTAGATGTAACAGCTCAAACCAGAAATGTCAAGCTGAGCAGCGCGTCGTTTCGAAGTTTGTAGCCAAGCGATAAAAGAACAAAGAAAATCTCAGAACTCGCGGGAGTCGATTTTGGTGATTGAAGCGAGCGGACGTGCCGTGTGTTAGCTCGCGAAACGGAATTTTTCTTTATAGTTATTTTTGTTAAAGAATTCTTTACTAAAACCTACACCAACTGTAATAAAAAGAAAAAGTGCAACGCCAGCACCGATATTGGTCTACTTTATTAAATTGGCAAAAGAGACTTTTAAAATTTTGATCGTTCGTACGCTTGCAAAGAAAAATTACATAATGTAAAATTTGAACCAATCTAAAATCGTTTAGTAAAATGTAAATAAGATTTATTTGAGAACCAATTAAAATGCTATAAAAAAAAATAAAGGCATAGAAACCACACCGTAAAACCTCATGAAAGACAATTAATGGGTGGCAAGGTTGAGTTCGC
Organism: Meiosimyza platycephala; assembly: GCA_963662105.1. Lineage (NCBI taxonomy): Eukaryota > Metazoa > Arthropoda > Insecta > Diptera > Lauxaniidae > Meiosimyza > Meiosimyza platycephala. The sequence goes on along the minus strand of OY759209.1, from coordinate 55,193,267 downwards.
GGAAGCGCCAGCGCTCCACTGCATACATATAAAAAAATAAGAAACAGTGATAGACAGCGACAGAAATAATGACATTAAAAAAAAGCACATGGAGATGACATTCAAAACAAAATTTTAACCTGACATTCGAAACACAGAAGTAAAGTTGACATTGACAATTAGCAATGCTACCATAACATTGAATTTGACGTGTATTCCTAAAAAAAAAGAAGTGACATTCGAATTCCCCTGAAACAAAACAAAAAGAAAAGATCTATTGACATTTAAAAAACAAAATAAACAACAAGATGACAATGAATTCGGAACGTCATAGAGTTTCAGTCCATTTAGACGGCTGTGAGACAAATTGTGTTTAAATCGTGCGTTCGCAAAGATTTTTTTGTTGTATTAGTAAATAAACTATTCGCTAAAGCAAGCCAACAATTTTAAACTAGCGTTTTGTACAAAATATATTAAAGAGAGTGAGCAAGTGGTCGCTGTAGAGTTCGGCTCTGTTGTTTAGTAACTCTTTGTGCATGTATGCAGAAAACCAAATCCACTGATATCATTACTAAGTGTTTTTGTATATTTCACGCAAATTTCATCACACCTATTTTTGTTACATTTGGTAAGAATGTGGTCAACCAAACAAAAATATAAGACTTTTCCTGCAAATTCCTACTCAAATGTTGCGATTTACATAATTAAAGTAAAGTCGAAACCGTAGTCGCAAAACGACAGACTTTACCACAAAAGCAAACAAATCCAATATTAAACAATAGCGACCACTGCAGTAGCATCTATAAACCATACATAACCAACCAAAAGAAAACGAATATGTTGATCATCATTGATAATTTTGCTGAAGCAACATCAAAACCATTTTTCATCTTCTTAATCATCACTCTGCAATATCCACCTAACACCAGTCACACAACTATAGCATAAATACCTACACCGACAACAACACGGACAAATGTTTGCGTTAACCAAAAGCGTGAGTCACATAAATTAAATTTTTATTTAAACAAATATTACTTTTTACGTAGTACTCTGAGTACGTGCATACTAACGTTTTTTTTTTTTATTCAAATACCAATCCTTTTGTTTGGTACATACTTTAGTTAAGTAATTTTTTTGTTCTTAATGAGAAATTCTAGTAATTTAGATCGCACCGTTAAATGCAACGAATAAATTTAAAAATAAGCCTAAGCCCTAAACTCAATTAAACTTTCCAAACTTTTCCGATAATCGTCAATTATAAAACCATAAGATTTTTTTTTTATTTAGTTCTTGATTTACAAGATATAATTTCTACTTTAATATTCAATCAATACCAAGAATATCTTGAAAATTACGTATGTATGTATGTAGGTTTAAGAGTTTCCTAGTATTTAAAATTTAATATTAAAAGATATTGATTTTTGGTTTGTTTGTCGGCTTTTATAATAATAATAATAGAGTTTAGCTTTCTTAGCAATTTAGCTTGAAGCTTTAAACCAAGTAAAAAGCTTATTAATAAATTATGGAAATGAAAAAATTATACATGCAAATTAATTTGTTATATTTTTATAATTTTTTCTTAGCTTTGTCGCACTTTCTCAACATACCCACTCAGATCATAAATATATAAGCAGAAAATTGCATGAATGCAATTGTATGGATTTATTTAAATGACCTAAGGCATAAATGGTAGAAAAAATTTACCCATCATGCGGTGGGGCTCGGACAACACAAACATAAAGACCAACAACCATTAAGCTACAAAATTAACTATAGTTATTTTTCAATCTAAGCTTGAGTTGACCTTTTGACAAGCTAATATCATATACATCGCAATTGTTAATTAGAGTAGTCATGCGATTAAAAGGAGCTGCAGCCATATAATTAGTTCTACTGACTGGTTGGTAAAATATCTGATATGAGTTACGATTACTCCTACGATTAGTGTTAAAATGAATATAATTCAGAAGCTCTGGCGCAGCAAGCGACCCTGATACAAGCTGATGCAAGTAAATTATGCCCGCAATATTTCTACGAGTGCTCAAAGACTGCATACGTAATAACTTTAAACGATCCTCATAAGGAGGAAGGTTTAAGAGGTCATTCCAATTTAAGCCCTTGAGAGCAAACCGAACAAAATTTTTTTGGATTCGTTCTACTCTATCTATATGTATATTGTAATATGGAGACCATACTTGGCTAGCATACTCTAAGTGAGGACGCACAATAGTATTGTATAAAGTTACTGTTACTAACGGGCTATTAAATTCTTTTGCCCACCGCTTTATAAATCCAAGTAATGACGAAGCCTTCTTACAATATTAATAATAATTAAATAATGAACCAGGAAAATGGAAAATTTCGGGAAATCTGACAAAACCATTGGAAAGCTGAGGAAAAAATACATCGAAATGAAGTGTCGGAAAATTTTTTTAGGTACATTTATGTACCAGCAGCACGAGTTGAAAACAACAGAATTTAGCGATCGCGCACTGCGCTAGGACATTTGACGTATTTCTCCCCATATGTATGTATGTATGTAGGTACATACATGTTTATTGATCATTGATTGAGCTGTAAATATATAAATTAAGTAATGAAAAAAGTAAATTTGTACTGCGACTTACGAATAATGACAGGTGTTTAAATATAGCTTCAATCAATTAGTTATCATTTATTTCCCAAAAAAGCAGTCTTGAAAAAGCGATCAAAAAGTTAGTAATTGATCTGAAATTTCATAACATTATGAGATGCAAATTTTATTTAATTTTTTTTAACTTACGGACGAGTTCAATGTTGAAGAATTTTATTTATTGTTTGAAATGACTTTGGGCATAATATGAGGCATTATGTAAATTCACTTCTTGAGCGATAACGGGAGAAATTAAAAAATCCATAACATAAAGAAATAGATTTTTTTTAGCATTGAAAAATGCTATTTATGTGAAAAACAATCATTGATCTGAAAATACATTATTATGTCTTATGCGATGGAAAATTTTTATTTTTTATGACTTACGACTTTGATGATAGAAAAAGTTAATCATTGGTGGAAATTGCCTCCAGCACAATGTAGACTTTGGCAACAATAGTAACGAAAAATTCGTTTTGTAGCGAACGAATTTTGTCAACCATTGGTGGAAATTACCTTCCAGCACAATGTTGACTTTGGCGAAAAATGTTACTTCGTGAACGGCGAATGATGAAAAAATTCATTACGTAGCGAACGAATTTCCTTAGCATTTAAAAATGTAATTGTTGTGGTAGAAGTCATTGAACTGAAAATACATAACATTAAGATACGGTGGATAAATATTTTATGTATATATTTTTTACTTACAACCAACGACTTTGATGATAGAAAAAGCCAATCATTGGTGGAAATTACCTTCCAGCACAATGTAGACTTTGGTGAAAAGTGTGATGAAAAATTCGTTTTGTAGCAAACGAATTTTGTTATATGTTGAAAATGCTATTCTCAACCATTGGTGGATATTACCTTCCAGCACAATGTTATTTATAGAGCGGTGATGTAATATAACGAGCGAGTTTTTGGGGCGTGCCAAAAATCTGCGGACAGCGATCACAGCAAAAGTACCAATTCATCCAAAAGTATTATAAGTAATTGAAAAACTGATCCAAAATGTCTAACGAAAACCGACATATAATTTATATTTTATATGACCACAGACATTTGCAAAAAAATTGAAAGCAACTATGTAATTGGAATTTAGGTGACAAGTCCTGATAGAAACAGATAAAACTCACAAAAATATGCAGACTTCGAATTTGGCAGGGAACATAAGAACATAGATCCAACTGTTCAATATAAGGACACGCCATGTTTGACACACAGGCAGCAGTACAAATCAGGTAACGAGGAAGTGGCAGCAGTACATTAAATGACAAAAACTCAATACGTCAAAGTTACGGACTTGGAAAAGTTTACATAATTAAGTAAATAAGAGCCACCATAAACAAAGAATAGTTGCATTAGTGCTTTATTTACCAAATAAATCCCTAAAATCCCTATGAAAATGTATACGCGTAATTATCGAGTTCGTAAAAATTATACGAATGTTGATAATTGATAACTAGACCAAAATAATATGTGTAGTAAATGCACCAAAAGAATCAAAGATAAGTGACAATCGCTCGGTTCGGTCCATGCTCTTACAATACACAGACTAACGTTAAAAAATGAAGAATTTCATCTGTGTAGCGTTTTTAGTTCTGCAGATAGTACTGAACAACGTGTTACGGATCTCCTTTTGCAAACGTAAGAAGCATGTTAAGAAGTTGTCAACGCGATTGCAATTTGTTAAAAGATACGGCAACATACCTCAATTGAAGTGCAAATGTCAAATTTTAATTTCAGCCACCTATCGGCTACCGAAGAAACTTCAATTGAGATATGAAAATGTTTAAAAATCAACCGATAAAATCGCCCAATTGCAGTTTGACACCTCGTTTGACATTTGTCCAATAGAAACGCAAATTACGGCGTCCCTATTAACACCTTTTTTCTTTTTTTTGAACATATTTTGTAAAAGGACAATCTAATTTTTTATTTTAATTCAAAATATATTGTAAACCAGTACTCGGTGTTCAAATCAAAGCAATGCTAATTTTTAAACACCCTGTACTTAAACTGTATGTCAAAATAAGAAAGATTTGTAAAATAAAATTAGGCATGTCAAACCTGTCAAACAAAGAAAATGTCAGACAAGTCAAAAAGGCAAAAGTTGTCACTATTGGGCCAAGGCTGCCGTTCATTTTTTTTTTGTATGTATGTACATATGTGTTGCGTTGGTAGCGGACGGATGGCTGTCAAGCGGCATCAGGCGAGTGGCCGAAACAATTAAAAAAGCGCGTGGTGGCGTCAGTTGGCATGAGATTAAAAGTGCGTACGGACGTGCGCTAGCGGTGGTCGCTGCTCCGCAGCCGCTCAAAACTAGTGCTAAAGCGATTAAAAAAAAAATGATTTAGTTAATAAAAACACGGAATACGCTAGTGCGGGTTTGAACAAACAATTTCGTTCACAAAATAAAATTTGTTGCAAAAACAACATCCAAAGTGTCAAATAAGAAATATAAATTTAACTTTTCTTTGCATGATTTTTTCTCTTTCTATGAAATAAATCACAGTGGTTCCTAATGACTTAGAACAAACCAGAAATACTAAATATACTATTTAATTGACAATTACGTAAATAAACAACAAAACCACCAACAGTGACGTAAAATAAAAAGCAAGAAGAACAGATAAAAATAATAATAATAATAATAGAGTTTAGCTACTACAGCTATTAGCTTTCTTTGCAATTTAGCATGAAGCGTTAAAACCAAGTAAAAAGCTTATATATTAATGGAAATGAAAAAATTATACATGCAATTAATTTTTTATTTTTTTATAATTTCTTCTTAGCTTTATCACACTTACTCAACATACCCACCCAGATCATATGTATATAAATATACAATTGCATGAATGCAATTGCATGAATTTATCAACATGGTCCAAGGCATAAATGTTAGAAAAAATTTACCCATCATGCGGTGGGGCTCGGACAACACAAACATAAAGACCAACAACCATTAAGCTACAAAATTAACTATAGTTATGTTTCAATCTAAGCTTGAGTTGACCTTTTTTTTAAAACGAGCTGTAGCCATATAATTAGTTCTACTGAAAGGTTGGTAAAATAATTGATAAGAGTTACGATTACTCCTGCGATTAGTATTTAAATGAATATAATTAAGAAGCTCTGGTGCAGCAAGAGACCCAGTCACAAGTTGATGCAGATAAAGTATATCCGCGATATTTCTACGTGAGCTCAAAGGCTGCATATGTAGTAACTTCAAACGATCCTCATAAGGAGGAAGGTTTAAAGAGTCAATCCAATTTAAGCCATTGAGAGCAAAACGAATAAAATTTTTTTGGATTCGTTCTACTCTATCTATATGTATATTGTAATATGGAGACCATACTTGGCTAGCATACTCTAAGTGAGGACGCACAATAGTATTGTATAAAGTTACTGTTACTGACGGGCTATTAAATTCTTTTGCCCACCGCTTTATAAATCCAAGTAATGACGAAGCCTTCTTACAATATTAATAATAATTAAATAATGAACCAGGAAAATGGAAAATTTCGGGAAATCTGACAAAACCATTGGAAAGCTGAGGAAAAAATACATCGAAATGATGTGTCGGATAATTTTTTTAGGTACATTTATGTACCACCAGCACGAGTTGAAAACAACAGAATTTAGCGCTCGCGCACCGTGCTAGGACTTTTGACGTATTTTTCCCCATATTTATGTATGTATGTAGGTACATACATGTTTATTGATCATTGATTGAGCTGTAAATATATAAATTAAGTAATGAAAAAAGTAAATTTGCACTGCGACTTACGAACAATGACAGGTGTTTAAATATAGCTTCAATCAATTAGTTATCATTTATTTCCCAATTTTATTTAATTTTTTTTAACTTACGGACGAGTTCAATGTTGAAGAATTTTATTTATTGTTTGAAATGACTTTGGGCATAATATGAAGCATTATGTAAATTCACTTCTTGAGCGATAACGGGAGAAATTAAAAAATCCATAACATAAAGAAATAGATTTTTTTTAGCATTGAAAAATGCTATTTATGTGAAAAACAATCATTGATCTGAAAATACATTATTATGTTTTATGCGATGGAAAATTTTTATTTCTTATGACTTACGACTTTGATGATAGAAAAAGTTAATCATTGGTGGAAATTGCCTTCCAGCACAATGTAGACTTTGGCAACAATAGTAACGAAAAATTCGTTTTGTAGCGAACGAGTTTTGTCAACCATTGGTGGAAATTACCTTCCAGCTCAATGTTGACTTTGGCGAAAAATGTTACTTCGTGAACGGCGATAGATCTGATGAAAAAATTCATTACGTAGCGAACGAATTTCCTTAGCATTTAAAAATGTAATTGTTGTGGTAGAAGTCATTGAACTGAAAATACATAACATTAAGATACGGTGGATAAATATTTTATGTATATATTTTTTACTTACAACCAACGACTTTGATGATAGAAAAAGCCAATCATTGGTGGAAATTACCTTCCAGCCCAATGTTATTTATAGAGCTGCGGACAGCGATCACAGCAAAAGTACCAATTCATCCAAAAGTATTATAAGTAATTGAAAAACTGATCCAAAATGTCTAACGAAAACCGACATAAAATTTATATTTTATATGACCACAGACATTTGCAAACAAATTGAAAGCAACTATGTAATTGGAATTTAGGTGACAAGTCCTGATAGAAACAGATAAAACTCACAAAAATATGCAGACTTCGAATTTGGCAGGGAACATAAAAACATAGATCCAACTTTTCAATATAAGGACACGCCATGTTTGACACACAGGCAGCAGTACAAATCAGGTAACGAGAAAGTGGCAGCAGTACATTAAATGACAAAAACTCAATACGTCAAAGTTACGGACTTGGAAAAGTTTACATAATTAAGTAAATAAGAGCCACCATAAACAAAGAGTAGTTGCATTAGTGCTTTATTTACCAAATAAATCCCTAAAATCCCTATGAAAATGTATACGCGTAATTATCGAGTTCGTAAAAATTGTACGAATGTTGATAATTGATAACTAGACCAAAATAATATGTGTAGTAAATGCACCAAAAGAATCAAAGATAAGTGACAATCGCTCGGTTCGGTCCATGCTCTTACAATACACAGACTAACGTTAAAAAATGAAGAATTTCATCTGTGTAGCGTTTTTAGTTCTGCAGATAGTACTGAACAACGTGTTACGGATCTCCTTTTGCAAACGTAAGAAGCATGTTAAGAAGTTGTCAACGCGATTGCAATTTGTTAAAAGATACGGCAACATACCTCAATTGAAGTACAAATGTCAAATTTTAATTTCAGCCACCTATCGGCTACCGAAGAAACTTCAATTGAGATATGAAAATGTTTAAAAATCAACCGATAAAATCGCCCAATTGCAGTTTGACACCTCGTTTGACATTTGTCCAATAGAAACGCAAATTACGGCGTCCCTATTAACACCTTTTTTCTTTTTTTTGAACATATTTTGTAAAAGGACAATCTAATTTTTTATTTTAATTCAAAATATATTGTAAACCAGTACTCGGTGTTCAAATCAAAGCAATGCTAATTTTTAAACACCCTGTACTTAAACTGTATGTCAAAATAAGAAAGATTTGTAAAATAAAATTAGGCATGTCAAACCTGTCAAACAAAGAAAATGTCAGACAAGTCAAAAAGGCAAAAGTTGTCACTATTGGGCCAAGGCTGCCGTTCATTTTTTTTTGTATGTATGTACATATGTGTTGCGTTGGTAGCGGACGGATGGCTGTCAAGCGGCATCAGGCGAGTGGCCGAAACAATTAAAAAAGCGCGTGGTGGCGTCAGTTGGCATGAGATTAAAAGTGCGTACGGACGTGCGCTAGCGGTGGTCGCTGCTCCGCAGCCGCTCAAAACTAGTGCTAAAGCGATTAAAAAAAAAATGATTTAGTTAATAAAAACACGGAATACGCTAGTGCGGGTTTGAACAAACAATTTCGTTCACAAAATAAAATTTGTTGCAAAAACAACATCCAAAGTGTCAAATAAGAAATATAAATTTAACTTTTCTTTGCATGATTTTTTCTCTTTCTATGAAATAAATCACAGTGGTTCCTAATGACTTAGAACAAACCAGAAATACTAAATATACTATTTAATTGACAATTACCTAAATAAACAACAAAACCACCAACAGTGACGTAAAATAAAAAGCAAGAAGAACAGATAAAAATAATAATAATAATAATAGAGTTTAGCTACTACAGCTATTAGCTTTCTTTGCAATTTAGCATGAAGCGTTAAAACCAAGTAAAAAGCTTATATATTAATGGAAATGAAAAAATTATACATGCAATTAATTTTTTATTTTTTTATAATTTCTTCTTAGCTTTATCACACTTTCTCAACATACCCACCCAGATCATATGTATATAAATATACAATTGCATGAATGCAATTGCATGAATTTATCAACATGGTCCAAGGCATAAATGTTAGAAAAATTTACCCATCATGCGGTGGAGCTCGGACAACACAAACATAAAGACCAACAACCATTAAGCTACAAAATTAACTATAGTTATGTTTCAATCTAAGCTTGAGTTGACCTTTTTTTTAAAAGGAGCTGTAGCCATATAATTAGTTCTACTGAAAGGTTGGTAAAATAATTGATAAGAGTTACGATTACTCCTGCGATTAGTATTTAAATGAATATAATTAAGAAGCTCTGGTGAAGCAAGAGACCCAGTCACAAGTTGATGCAGATAAAGTATATCCGCGATATTTCTACGCGAGCTCAAAGGCTGCATATGTAGTAACTTCAAACGATCCTCATAAGGAGGAAGGTTTAAAGAGTCAATCCAATTTAAGCCATTGAGAGCAAAACGAATAAAATTTTTTTGAATTCTCTCAATTCTATTAATGTGAATATTATAAAATGGTGACCACACTTGGCTGGCGTACTCTAAGTGAGGACGCACTATTGTATTATATAAAGTCACCGTTACTAAAGGGCTATTAAATTCTTTTGCCCACCTCTTAATGAAGCCAAGCAGAGATGAGGATTTTTTACAAATTTGATTAATATGCTCATTAAAAGTTAATTTAACATCAAAATGTATACCTAGGTCTTTGACTAAATCAACACGACCAATTTTCTTATCTTTTAATTCGTAATCAAACTCCGCAATATTTTTTCTCCTGGTGAAAATCATAGTTTGGCATTTATCAGGATTAAGATGAAAGTTATTTTTAGAACACCAAACCTCAAAGGATTTCAAGTCAGACTGAAGTGGAATAGTATCCCCAACCCCCTTCACGTTCCTGTAAATGTTCATGTCATCTGCATATATTAGCAGATGCGAGTTTTTAATGACATGTGTAACGTCATTAATCGCTAAAATGAACAGGAGCGGCCCCAGGTGGCTTCCTTGTGGAACACCTGATGCCGCGCTGAATGGGGAGGAAAACACCCTCCGAAATCTTATCTGATATGAGCGATCAGATAAATAAGATTCAATCCAGCTGACAAAACTTAAAGGAAATCCAAGCTTTTTTAACTTAAATAAAATCAAATTATGTGGTATTTTGTCAAATGCTTTACTGAAGTCAGTGTAGATGCAGTCAACTTGCCCACCAGAGTCAAAAGAGCTTAATGCAAAGGAAGTGAAATCAAGGAGGTTAGAAACTGTAGATCTGCCATTAACAAAACCATGCTGACGAGTTGTTATGACTTCACCACAGCACACCTTAACTTGATCGTACACAATGCGTTCAAAAATTTTCGGTATCGATGATAACTTCGCCTGTAATTTGAAACATCATTTTTACACCCTTTCTTGAAAATGGGGCTTATGTATGCATTTTTCCAAAATTTAGGAAAATAGCTATATCTAATTGATTTATTAAATAGCAAACTGAGGGGCTGACTCAGCATAGAGCTACAGTTAACTAGTACTGTCGCAGGAATACCATCAGGTCCGGAACTGAAGTCATCATCTAGAGATGAGATAATAATAATAATAGAGTTTAGCTACTACAGCTATTAGCCTTCTTAGCAATTTAGCTTGAAGCTTTAATAAATTATGGAAATGAAAAAATTATACATGCAAATTAATTTGTTATATTTTTATAATTTTTTCTTAGCTTTGTCGCACTTTCTCAACATACCCACTCAGATCATAAATATATAAGCATAAAATTGCATGAATGCAATTGTATGGATTTATTTAAATGACCTAAGGCATAAATGTTAGAAAAAATTTACCCATCATGCGGTGGGGCTCGGACAACACAAACATAAAGACCAACAACCATTAAGCTACAAAATTAACTATAGTTATTTTTCAATCTAACCTTGAGTTGACCTTTTGACAAGCTAATATCATATACATCGCAATTGTTAATTAGAGTAGTCATGCGATTAAAAGGAGCTGTAGCCATATAATTAGTTCTACTGACTGGTTGGTAAAATATCTGATATGAGTTACGATTACTCCTACGATTAGTGTTAAAATGAATATAATTCAGAAGTTCTGGCGCAGCTAGCGACCCTGATACAAGCTGATGCAAGTAAATTATACCCGCAATATTTCTACGAGTGCTCAAAGACTGCATACGTAATAACTTTAAACGATCCTCATAAGGAGGAAGGTTTAAGAGGTCATTCCAATTTAAGCCCTTGAGAGCAAACCGAACAAAATTTTTTTGGATTCGTTCTACTCTATCTATATGTATATTGTAATATGGAGACCATACTTGGCTAGCATACTCTAAGTGAGGACGCACAATAGTATTGTATAAAGTTACTGTTACTGACGGGCTATTAAATTCTTTTGCCCACCGCTTTATAAATCCAAGTAATGACGAAGCCTTCTTACAATATTAATAATAATTAAATAATGAACCAGGAAAATGGAAAATTTCGGGAAATCTGACAAAACCATTGGAAAGCTGAGGAAAAAATACATCGAAATGATGTGTCGGATAATTTTTTTAGGTACATTTATGTACCACCAGCACGAGTTGAAAACAACAGAATTTAGCGCTCGCGCACCGCGCTAGGACTTTTGACGTATTTTTCCCCATATGTATGTATGTATGTAGGTACATACTAGTTTATTGATCATTGATTGAGCTGTAAATATATAAATTAAGTAATGAAAAAAGTAAATTTGCACTGCGACTTACGAACAATGACAGGTGTTTAAATATAGCTTCAATCAATTAGTTATCATTTATTTCCCAATTTTATTTAATTTTTTTTAACTTACGGACGAGTTCAATGTTGAAGAATTTTATTTATTGTTTGAAATGACTTTGGGCATAATATGAAGCATTATGTAAATTCACTTCTTGAGCGATAACGGGAGAAATTAAAAAATCCATAACATAAAGAAATAGATTTTTTTTAGCATTGAAAAATGCTATTTATGTGAAAAACAATCATTGATCTGAAAATACATTATTATGTTTTATGCGATGGAAAATTTTTATTTCTTATGACTTACGACTTTGATGATAGAAAAAGTTAATCATTGGTGGAAATTGCCTTCCAGCACAATGTAGACTTTGGCAACAATAGTAACGAAAAATTCGTTTTGTAGCGAACGAGTTTTGTCAACCATTGGTGGAAATTACCTTCCAGCTCAATGTTGACTTTGGCGAAAAATGTTACTTCGTGAACGGCGATAGATCTGATGAAAAAATTCATTACGTAGCGAACGAATTTCCTTAGCATTTAAAAATGTAATTGTTGTGGTAGAAGTCATTGAACTGAAAATACATAACATTAAGATACGGTGGATAAATATTTTATGTATATATTTTTTACTTACAACCAACGACTTTGATGATAGAAAAAGCCAATCATTGGTGGAAATTACCTTCCAGCCCAATGTTATTTATAGAGCTGCGGACAGCGATCACAGCAAAAGTACCAATTCATCCAAAAGTATTATAAGTAATTGAAAAACTGATCCAAAATGTCTAACGAAAACCGACATAAAATTTATATTTTATATGACCACAGACATTTGCAAACAAATTGAAAGCAACTATGTAATTGGAATTTAGGTGACAAGTCCTGATAGAAACAGATAAAACTCACAAAAATATGCAGACTTCGAATTTGGCAGGGAACATAAAAACATAGATCCAACTTTTCAATATAAGGACACGCCATGTTTGACACACAGGCAGCAGTACAAATCAGGTAACGAGAAAGTGGCAGCAGTACATTAAATGACAAAAACTCAATACGTCAAAGTTACGGACTTGGAAAAGTTTACATAATTAAGTAAATAAGAGCCACCATAAACAAAGAGTAGTTGCATTAGTGCTTTATTTACCAAATAAATCCCTAAAATCCCTATGAAAATGTATACGCGTAATTATCGAGTTCGTAAAAATTGTACGAATGTTGATAATTGATAACTAGACCAAAATAATATGTGTAGTAAATGCACCAAAAGAATCAAAGATAAGTGACAATCGCTCGGTTCGGTCCATGCTCTTACAATACACAGACTAACGTTAAAAAATGAAGAATTTCATCTGTGTAGCGTTTTTAGTTCTGCAGATAGTACTGAACAACGTGTTACGGATCTCCTTTTGCAAACGTAAGAAGCATGTTAAGAAGTTGTCAACGCGATTGCAATTTGTTAAAAGATACGGCAACATACCTCAATTGAAGTACAAATGTCAAATTTTAATTTCAGCCACCTATCGGCTACCGAAGAAACTTCAATTGAGATATGAAAATGTTTAAAAATCAACCGATAAAATCGCCCAATTGCAGTTTGACACCTCGTTTGACATTTGTCCAATAGAAACGCAAATTACGGCGTCCCTATTAACACCTTTTTTCTTTTTTTTGAACATATTTTGTAAAAGGACAATCTAATTTTTTATTTTAATTCAAAATATATTGTAAACCAGTACTCGGTGTTCAAATCAAAGCAATGCTAATTTTTAAACACCCTGTACTTAAACTGTATGTCAAAATAAGAAAGATTTGTAAAATAAAATTAGGCATGTCAAACCTGTCAAACAAAGAAAATGTCAGACAAGTCAAAAAGGCAAAAGTTGTCACTATTGGGCCAAGGCTGCCGTTCATTTTTTTTTGTATGTATGTACATATGTGTTGCGTTGGTAGCGGACGGATGGCTGTCAAGCGGCATCAGGCGAGTGGCCGAAACAATTAAAAAAGCGCGTGGTGGCGTCAGTTGGCATGAGATTAAAAGTGCGTACGGACGTGCGCTAGCGGTGGTCGCTGCTCCGCAGCCGCTCAAAACTAGTGCTAAAGCGATTAAAAAAAAAATGATTTAGTTAATAAAAACACGGAATACGCTAGTGCGGGTTTGAACAAACAATTTCGTTCACAAAATAAAATTTGTTGCAAAAACAACATCCAAAGTGTCAAATAAGAAATATAAATTTAACTTTTCTTTGCATGATTTTTTCTCTTTCTATGAAATAAATCACAGTGGTTCCTAATGACTTAGAACAAACCAGAAATACTAAATATACTATTTAATTGACAATTACCTAAATAAACAACAAAACCACCAACAGTGACGTAAAATAAAAAGCAAGAAGAACAGATAAAAATAATAATAATAATAATAGAGTTTAGCTACTATAGCTATTAGCTTTCTTTGCAATTTAGCATGAAGCGTTAAAACCAAGTAAAAAGCTTATATATTAATGGAAATGAAAAAATTATACATGCAATTAATTTTTTATTTTTTTATAATTTCTTCTTAGCTTTATCACACTTTCTCAACATACCCACCCAGATCATATGTATATAAATATACAATTGCATGAATGCAATTGCATGAATTTATCAACATGGTCCAAGGCATAAATGTTAGAAAAATTTACCCATCATGCGGTGGAGCTCGGACAACACAAACATAAAGACCAACAACCATTAAGCTACAAAATTAACTATAGTTATGTTTCAATCTAAGCTTGAGTTGACCTTTTTTTTAAAAGGAGCTGTAGCCATATAATTAGTTCTACTGAAAGGTTGGTAAAATAATTGATAAGAGTTACGATTACTCCTGCGATTAGTATTTAAATGAATATAATTAAGAAGCTCTGGTGAAGCAAGAGACCCAGTCACAAGTTGATGCAGATAAAGTATATCCGCGATATTTCTACGCGAGCTCAAAGGCTGCATATGTAGTAACTTCAAACGATCCTCATAAGGAGGAAGGTTTAAAGAGTCAATCCAATTTAAGCCATTGAGAGCAAAACGAATAAAATTTTTTTGAATTCTCTCAATTCTATTAATGTGAATATTATAAAATGGTGACCACACTTGGCTGGCGTACTCTAAGTGAGGACGCACTATTGTATTATATAAAGTCACCGTTACTAAAGGGCTATTAAATTCTTTTGCCCACCTCTTAATGAAGCCAAGCAGAGATGAGGATTTTTTACAAATTTGATTAATATGCTCATTAAAAGTTAATTTAACATCAAAATGTATACCTAGGTCTTTGACTAAATCAACACGACCAATTTTCTTATCTTTTAATTCGTAATCAAACTCCGCAATATTTTTTCTCCTGGTGAAAATCATAGTTTGGCATTTATCAGGATTAAGATGAAAGTTATTTTTAGAACACCAAACCTCAAAGGATTTCAAGTCAGACTGAAGTGGAATAGTATCCCCAACCCCCTTCACGTTCCTGTAAATGTTCATGTCATCTGCATATATTAGCAGATGCGAGTTTTTAATGACATGTGTAACGTCATTAATCGCTAAAATGAACAGGAGCGGCCCCAGGTGGCTTCCTTGTGGAACACCTGATGCCGCGCTGAATGGGGAGGAAAACACCCTCCGAAATCTTATCTGATATGAGCGATCAGATAAATAAGATTCAATCCAGCTGACAAAACTTAAAGGAAATCCAAGCTTTTTTAACTTAAATAAAATCAAATTATGTGGTATTTTGTCAAATGCTTTACTGAAGTCAGTGTAGATGCAGTCAACTTGCCCACCAGAGTCAAAAGAGCTTAATGCAAAGGAAGTGAAATCAAGGAGGTTAGAAACTGTAGATCTGCCATTAACAAAACCATGCTGACGAGTTGTTATGACTTCACCACAGCACACCTTAACTTGATCGTACACAATGCGTTCAAAAATTTTCGGTATCGATGATAACTTCGCCTGTAATTTGAAACATCATTTTTACACCCTTTCTTGAAAATGGGGCTTATGTATGCATTTTTCCAAAATTTAGGAAAATAGCTATATCTAATTGATTTATTAAATAGCAAACTGAGGGGCTGACTCAGCATAGAGCTACAGTTAACTAGTACTGTCGCAGGAATACCATCAGGTCCGGAACTGAAGTCATCATCTAGAGATGAGATAATAATAATAATAGAGTTTAGCTACTACAGCTATTAGCCTTCTTAGCAATTTAGCTTGAAGCTTTAATAAATTATGGAAATGAAAAAATTATACATGCAAATTAATTTGTTATATTTTTATAATTTTTTCTTAGCTTTGTCGCACTTTCTCAACATACCCACTCAGATCATAAATATATAAGCATAAAATTGCATGAATGCAATTGTATGGATTTATTTAAATGACCTAAGGCATAAATGTTAGAAAAAATTTACCCATCATGCGGTGGGGCTCGGACAACACAAACATAAAGACCAACAACCATTAAGCTACAAAATTAACTATAGTTATTTTTCAATCTAACCTTGAGTTGACCTTTTGACAAGCTAATATCATATACATCGCAATTGTTAATTAGAGTAGTCATGCGATTAAAAGGAGCTGTAGCCATATAATTAGTTCTACTGACTGGTTGGTAAAATATCTGATATGAGTTACGATTACTCCTACGATTAGTGTTAAAATGAATATAATTCAGAAGTTCTGGCGCAGCTAGCGACCCTGATACAAGCTGATGCAAGTAAATTATACCCGCAATATTTCTACGAGTGCTCAAAGACTGCATACGTAATAACTTTAAACGATCCTCATAAGGAGGAAGGTTTAAGAGGTCATTCCAATTTAAGCCCTTGAGAGCAAACCGAACAAAATTTTTTTGGATTCGTTCTACTCTATCTATATGTATATTGTAATATGGAGACCATACTTGGCTAGCATACTCTAAGTGAGGACGCACAATAGTATTGTATAAAGTTACTGTTACTGACGGGCTATTAAATTCTTTTGCCCACCGCTTTATAAATCCAAGTAATGACGAAGCCTTCTTACAATATTAATAATAATTAAATAATGAACCAGGAAAATGGAAAATTTCGGGAAATCTGACAAAACCATTGGAAAGCTGAGGAAAAAATACATCGAAATGATGTGTCGGATAATTTTTTTAGGTACATTTATGTACCACCAGCACGAGTTGAAAACAACAGAATTTAGCGCTCGCGCACCGCGCTAGGACTTTTGACGTATTTTTCCCCATATGTATGTATGTATGTAGGTACATACTAGTTTATTGATCATTGATTGAGCTGTAAATATATAAATTAAGTAATGAAAAAAGTAAATTTGCACTGCGACTTACGAACAATGACAGGTGTTTAAATATAGCTTCAATCAATTAGTTATCATTTATTTCCCAATTTTATTTAATTTTTTTTAACTTACGGACGAGTTCAATGTTGAAGAATTTTATTTATTGTTTGAAATGACTTTGGGCATAATATGAAGCATTATGTAAATTCACTTCTTGAGCGATAACGGGAGAAATTAAAAAATCCATAACATAAAGAAATAGATTTTTTTTAGCATTGAAAAATGCTATTTATGTGAAAAACAATCATTGATCTGAAAATACATTATTATGTTTTATGCGATGGAAAATTTTTATTTCTTATGACTTACGACTTTGATGATAGAAAAAGTTAATCATTGGTGGAAATTGCCTTCCAGCACAATGTAGACTTTGGCAACAATAGTAACGAAAAATTCGTTTTGTAGCGAACGAGTTTTGTCAACCATTGGTGGAAATTACCTTCCAGCACAATGTTGACTTTGGCGAAAAATGTTACTTCGTGAACGGCGATAGATCTGATGAAAAAATTCATTACGTAGCGAACGAATTTCCTTAGCATTTAAAAATGTAATTGTTGTGGTAGAAGTCATTGAACTGAAAATACATAACATTAAGATACGGTGGATAAATATTTTATGTATATATTTTTTACTTACAACCAACGACTTTGATGATAGAAAAAGCCAATCATTGGTGGAAATTACCTTCCAGCCCAATGTTATTTATAGAGCGGTGATGTAATATAACGAGCGAGTTTTTGGGGCGTGCCAAAAATCTGCGGACAGCGATCACAGCAAAAGTACCAATTCATCCAAAAGTATTATAAGTAATTGAAAAACTGATCCAAAATGTCTAACGAAAACCGACATAAAATTTATATTTTATATGACCACAGACATTTGCAAACAAATTGAAAGCAACTATGTAATTGGAATTTAGGTGACAAGTCCTGATAGAAACAGATAAAACTCACAAAAATATGCAGACTTCGAATTTGGCAGGGAACATAAAAACATAGATCCAACTTTTCAATATAAGGACACGCCATGTTTGACACACAGGCAGCAGTACAAATCAGGTAACGAGAAAGTGGCAGCAGTACATTAAATGACAAAAACTCAATACGTCAAAGTTACGGACTTGGAAAAGTTTACATAATTAAGTAAATAAGAGCCACCATAAACAAAGAATAGTTGCATTAGTGCTTTATTTACCAAATAAATCCCTAAAATCCCTATGAAAATGTATACGCGTAATTATCGAGTTCGTAAAAATTGTACGAATGTTGATAATTGATAACTAGACCAAAATAATATGTGTAGTAAATGCACCAAAAGAATCAAAGATAAGTGACAATCGCTCGGTTCGGTCCATGCTCTTACAATACACAGACTAACGTTAAAAAATGAAGAATTTCATCTGTGTAGCGTTTTTAGTTCTGCAGATAGTACTGAACAACGTGTTACGGATCTCCTTTTGCAAACGTAAGAAGCATGTTAAGAAGTTGTCAACGCGATTGCAATTTGTTAAAAGATACGGCAACATACCTCAATTGAAGTGCAAATGTCAAATTTTAATTTCAGCCACCTATCGGCTACCGAAGAAACTTCAATTGAGATATGAAAATGTTTAAAAATCAGCCGATAAAATCGCCCAATTGCAGTTTGACACCTCGTTTGACATTTGTCCAATAGAAACGCAAATTACGGCGTCCCTATTAACACCTTTTTTCTTTTTTTTGAACATATTTTGTAAAAGGACAATCTAATTTTTTATTTTAATTCAAAATATATTGTAAACCAGTACTCGGTGTTCAAATCAAAGCAATGCTAATTTTTAAACACCCTGTACTTAAACTGTATGTCAAAATAAGAAAGATTTGTAAAATAAAATTAGGCATGTCAAACCTGTCAAACAAAGAAAATGTCAGACAAGTCAAAAAGGCAAAAGTTGTCACTATTGGGCCAAGGCTGCCGTTCATTTTTTTTTGTATGTATGTACATATGTGTTGCGTTGGTAGCGGACGGATGGCTGTCAAGCGGCATCAGGCGAGTGGCCGAAACAATTAAAAAAGCGCGTGGTGGCGTCAGTTGGCATGAGATTAAAAGTGCGTACGGACGTGCGCTAGCGGTGGTCGCTGCTCCGCAGCCGCTCAAAACTAGTGCTAAAGCGATTAAAAAAAAAATGATTTAGTTAATAAAAACACGGAATACGCTAGTGCGGGTTTGAACAAACAATTTCGTTCACAAAATAAAATTTGTTGCAAAAACAACATCCAAAGTGTCAAATAAGAAATATAAATTTAACTTTTCTTTGCATGATTTTTTCTCTTTCTATGAAATAAATCACAGTGGTTCCTAATGACTTAGAACAAACCAGAAATACTAAATATACTATTTAATTGACAATTACCTAAATAAACAACAAAACCACCAACAGTGACGTAAAATAAAAAGCAAGAAGAACAGATAAAAATAATAATAATAATAATAGAGTTTAGCTACTACAGCTATTAGCTTTCTTTGCAATTTAGCATGAAGCGTTAAAACCAAGTAAAAAGCTTATATATTAATGGAAATGAAAAAATTATACATGCAATTAATTTTTTATTTTTTTATAATTTCTTCTTAGCTTTATCACACTTTCTCAACATACCCACCCAGATCATATGTATATAAATATACAATTGCATGAATGCAATTGCATGAATTTATCAACATGGTCCAAGGCATAAATGTTAGAAAAATTTACCCATCATGCGGTGGAGCTCGGACAACACAAACATAAAGACCAACAACCATTAAGCTACAAAATTAACTATAGTTATGTTTCAATCTAAGCTTGAGTTGACCTTTTTTTTAAAAGGAGCTGTAGCCATATAATTAGTTCTACTGAAAGGTTGGTAAAATAATTGATAAGAGTTACGATTACTCCTGCGATTAGTATTTAAATGAATATAATTAAGAAGCTCTGGTGCAGCAAGAGACCCAGTCACAAGTTGATGCAGATAAAGTATATCCGCGATATTTCTACGCGAGCTCAAAGGCTGCATATGTAGTAACTTCAAACGATCCTCATAAGGAGGAAGGTTTAAAGAGTCAATCCAATTTAAGCCATTGAGAGCAAAACGAATAAAATTTTTTTGAATTCTCTCAATTCTATTAATGTGAATATTATAAAATGGTGACCACACTTGGCTGGCGTACTCTAAGTGAGGACGCACTATTGTATTATATAAAGTCACCGTTACTAAAGGGCTATTAAATTCTTTTGCCCACCTCTTAATGAAGCCAAGCAGAGATGAGGATTTTTTACAAATTTGATTAATATGCTCATTAAAAGTTAATTTAACATCAAAATGTATACCTAGGTCTTGGACTAAATCAACACGACCAATTTTCTTATCTTTTAATTCGTAATCAAACTCCGCAATATTTTTTCTCCTGGTGAAAATCATAGTTTGGCATTTATCAGGATTAAGATGAAAGTTATTTTTAGAACACCAAACCTCAAAGGATTTCAAGTCAGACTGAAGTGGAATAGTATCCCCAACCCCCTTCACGTTCCTGTAAATGTTCATGTCATCTGCATATATTAGCAGATGCGAGTTTTTAATGACATGTGTAACGTCATTAATCGCTAAAATGAACAGGAGCGGCCCCAGGTGGCTTCCTTGTGGAACACCTGATGCCGCGCTGAATGGGGAGGAAAACACCCTCCGAAATCTTATCTGATATGAGCGATCAGATAAATAAGATTCAATCCAGCTGACAAAACTTAAAGGAAATCCAAGCTTTTTTAACTTAAATAAAATCAAATTATGTGGTATTTTGTCAAATGCTTTACTGAAGTCAGTGTAGATGCAGTCAACTTGCCCACCAGAGTCAAAAGAGCTTAATGCAAAGGAAGTGAAATCAAGGAGGTTAGAAACTGTAGATCTGCCATTGACAAAACCATGCTGACGAGTTGTTATGACTTCACCACAGCACACCTTAACTTGATCGTACACAATGCGTTCAAAAATTTTCGGTATCGATGATAACTTCGCCTGTAATTTGAAACATCATTTTTACACCCTTTCTTGAAAATGGGGCTTATGTATGCATTTTTCCAAAATTTAGGAAAATAGCTATATCTAATTGATTTATTAAATAACAAACTGAGGAGCTGACTCAGCATAGAGCTACAGTTAACTAGTACTGTCGCAGGAATACCATCAGGTCCGGAACTGAAGTCATCATCTAGAGATGAGATAATAATAATAATAGAGTTTAGCTACTACAGCTATTAGCCTTCTTAGCAATTTAGCTTGAAGCTTTAAACCAAGTAAAAAGCTTATTAATAAATTATGGAAATGAAAAAATTATACATGCAAATTAATTTGTTATATTTTTATAATTTTTTCTTAGCTTTGTCGCACTTTCTCAACATACCCACTCAGATCATAAATATATAAGCATAAAATTGCATGAATGCAATTGTATGGATTTATTTAAATGACCTAAGGCATAAATGTTAGAAAAAATTTACCCATCATGCGGTGGGGCTCGGACAACACAAACATAAAGACCAACAACCATTAAGCTACAAAATTAACTATAGTTATTTTTCAATCTAACCTTGAGTTGACCTTTTGACAAGCTAATATCATATACATCGCAATTGTTAATTAGAGTAGTCATGCGATTAAAAGGAGCTGTAGCCATATAATTAGTTCTACTGACTGGTTGGTAAAATATCTGATATGAGTTACGATTACTCCTACGATTAGTGTTAAAATGAATATAATTCAGAAGCTCTGGCGCAGCTAGCGACCCTGATACAAGCTGATGCAAGTAAATTATACCCGCAATATTTCTACGAGTGCTCAAAGACTGCATACGTAATAACTTTAAACGATCCTCATAAGGAGGAAGGTTTAAGAGGTCATTCCAATTTAAGCCCTTGAGAGCAAACCGAACAAAATTTTTTTGGATTCGTTCTACTCTATCTATATGTATATTGTAATATGGAGACCATACTTGGCTAGCATACTCTAAGTGAGGACGCACAATAGTATTGTATAAAGTTACTGTTACTGACGGGCTATTAAATTCTTTTGCCCACCGCTTTATAAATCCAAGTAATGACGAAGCCTTCTTACAATATTAATAATAATTAAATAATGAACCAGGAAAATGGAAAATTTCGGGAAATCTGACAAAACCATTGGAAAGCTGAGGAAAAAATACATCGAAATGATGTGTCGGATAATTTTTTTAGGTACATTTATGTACCACCAGCACGAGTTGAAAACAACAGAATTTAGCGCTCGCGCACCGCGCTAGGACTTTTGACGTATTTTTCCCCATATGTATGTATGTATGTAGGTACATACATGTTTATTGATCATTGATTGAGCTGTAAATATATAAATTAAGTAATGAAAAAAGTAAATTTGCACTGCGACTTACGAACAATGACAGGTGTTTAAATATAGCTTCAATCAATTAGTTATCATTTATTTCCCAATTTTATTTAATTTTTTTTAACTTACGGACGAGTTCAATGTTGAAGAATTTTATTTATTGTTTGAAATGACTTTGGGCATAATATGAAGCATTATGTAAATTCACTTCTTGAGCGATAACGGGAGAAATTAAAAAATCCATAACATAAAGAAATAGATTTTTTTTAGCATTGAAAAATGCTATTTATGTGAAAAACAATCATTGATCTGAAAATACATTATTATGTTTTATGCGATGGAAAATTTTTATTTCTTATGACTTACGACTTTGATGATAGAAAAAGTTAATCATTGGTGGAAATTGCCTTCCAGCACAATGTAGACTTTGGCAACAATAGTAACGAAAAATTCGTTTTGTAGCGAACGAGTTTTGTCAACCATTGGTGGAAATTACCTTCCAGCACAATGTTGACTTTGGCGAAAAATGTTACTTCGTGAACGGCGATAGATCTGATGAAAAAATTCATTACGTAGCGAACGAATTTCCTTAGCATTTAAAAATGTAATTGTTGTGGTAGAAGTCATTGAACTGAAAATACATAACATTAAGATACGGTGGATAAATATTTTATGTATATATTTTTTACTTACAACCAACGACTTTGATGATAGAAAAAGCCAATCATTGGTGGAAATTACCTTCCAGCCCAATGTTATTTATAGAGCGGTGATGTAATATAACGAGCGAGTTTTTGGGGCGTGCCAAAAATCTGCGGACAGCGATCACAGCAAAAGTACCAATTCATCCAAAAGTATTATAAGTAATTGAAAAACTGATCCAAAATGTCTAACGAAAACCGACATAAAATTTATATTTTATATGACCACAGACATTTGCAAACAAATTGAAAGCAACTATGTAATTGGAATTTAGGTGACAAGTCCTGATAGAAACAGATAAAACTCACAAAAATATGCAGACTTCGAATTTGGCAGGGAACATAAAAACATAGATCCAACTTTTCAATATAAGGACACGCCATGTTTGACACACAGGCAGCAGTACAAATCAGGTAACGAGAAAGTGGCAGCAGTACATTAAATGACAAAAACTCAATACGTCAAAGTTACGGACTTGGAAAAGTTTACATAATTAAGTAAATAAGAGCCACCATAAACAAAGAATAGTTGCATTAGTGCTTTATTTACCAAATAAATCCCTAAAATCCCTATGAAAATGTATACGCGTAATTATCGAGTTCGTAAAAATTGTACGAATGTTGATAATTGATAACTAGACCAAAATAATATGTGTAGTAAATGCACCAAAAGAATCAAAGATAAGTGACAATCGCTCGGTTCGGTCCATGCTCTTACAATACACAGACTAACGTTAAAAAATGAAGAATTTCATCTGTGTAGCGTTTTTAGTTCTGCAGATAGTACTGAACAACGTGTTACGGATCTCCTTTTGCAAACGTAAGAAGCATGTTAAGAAGTTGTCAACGCGATTGCAATTTGTTAAAAGATACGGCAACATACCTCAATTGAAGTGCAAATGTCAAATTTTAATTTCAGCCACCTATCGGCTACCGAAGAAACTTCAATTGAGATATGAAAATGTTTAAAAATCAGCCGATAAAATCGCCCAATTGCAGTTTGACACCTCGTTTGACATTTGTCCAATAGAAACGCAAATTACGGCGTCCCTATTAACACCTTTTTTCTTTTTTTTGAACATATTTTGTAAAAGGACAATCTAATTTTTTATTTTAATTCAAAATATATTGTAAACCAGTACTCGGTGTTCAAATCAAAGCAATGCTAATTTTTAAACACCCTGTACTTAAACTGTATGTCAAAATAAGAAAGATTTGTAAAATAAAATTAGGCATGTCAAACCTGTCAAACAAAGAAAATGTCAGACAAGTCAAAAAGGCAAAAGTTGTCACTATTGGGCCAAGGCTGCCGTTCATTTTTTTTTGTATGTATGTACATATGTGTTGCGTTGGTAGCGGACGGATGGCTGTCAAGCGGCATCAGGCGAGTGGCCGAAACAATTAAAAAAGCGCGTGGTGGCGTCAGTTGGCATGAGATTAAAAGTGCGTACGGACGTGCGCTAGCGGTGGTCGCTGCTCCGCAGCCGCTCAAAACTAGTGCTAAAGCGATTAAAAAAAAAATGATTTAGTTAATAAAAACACGGAATACGCTAGTGCGGGTTTGAACAAACAATTTCGTTCACAAAATAAAATTTGTTGCAAAAACAACATCCAAAGTGTCAAATAAGAAATATAAATTTAACTTTTCTTTGCATGATTTTTTCTCTTTCTATGAAATAAATCACAGTGGTTCCTAATGACTTAGAACAAACCAGAAATACTAAATATACTATTTAATTGACAATTACCTAAATAAACAACAAAACCACCAACAGTGACGTAAAATAAAAAGCAAGAAGAACAGATAAAAATAATAATAATAATAATAGAGTTTAGCTACTACAGCTATTAGCTTTCTTTGCAATTTAGCATGAAGCGTTAAAACCAAGTAAAAAGCTTATATATTAATGGAAATGAAAAAATTATACATGCAATTAATTTTTTATTTTTTTATAATTTCTTCTTAGCTTTATCACACTTTCTCAACATACCCACCCAGATCATATGTATATAAATATACAATTGCATGAATGCAATTGCATGAATTTATCAACATGGTCCAAGGCATAAATGTTAGAAAAATTTACCCATCATGCGGTGGAGCTCGGACAACACAAACATAAAGACCAACAACCATTAAGCTACAAAATTAACTATAGTTATGTTTCAATCTAAGCTTGAGTTGACCTTTTTTTTAAAAGGAGCTGTAGCCATATAATTAGTTCTACTGAAAGGTTGGTAAAATAATTGATAAGAGTTACGATTACTCCTGCGATTAGTATTTAAATGAATATAATTAAGAAGCTCTGGTGCAGCAAGAGACCCAGTCACAAGTTGATGCAGATAAAGTATATCCGCGATATTTCTACGCGAGCTCAAAGGCTGCATATGTAGTAACTTCAAACGATCCTCATAAGGAGGAAGGTTTAAAGAGTCAATCCAATTTAAGCCATTGAGAGCAAAACGAATAAAATTTTTTTGAATTCTCTCAATTCTATTAATGTGAATATTATAAAATGGTGACCACACTTGGCTGGCGTACTCTAAGTGAGGACGCACTATTGTATTATATAAAGTCACCGTTACTAAAGGGCTATTAAATTCTTTTGCCCACCTCTTAATGAAGCCAAGCAGAGATGAGGATTTTTTACAAATTTGATTAATATGCTCATTAAAAGTTAATTTAACATCAAAATGTATACCTAGGTCTTGGACTAAATCAACACGACCAATTTTCTTATCTTTTAATTCGTAATCAAACTCCGCAATATTTTTTCTCCTGGTGAAAATCATAGTTTGGCATTTATCAGGATTAAGATGAAAGTTATTTTTAGAACACCAAACCTCAAAGGATTTCAAGTCAGACTGAAGTGGAATAGTATCCCCAACCCCCTTCACGTTCCTGTAAATGTTCATGTCATCTGCATATATTAGCAGATGCGAGTTTTTAATGACATGTGTAACGTCATTAATCGCTAAAATGAACAGGAGCGGCCCCAGGTGGCTTCCTTGTGGAACACCTGATGCCGCGCTGAATGGGGAGGAAAACACCCTCCGAAATCTTATCTGATATGAGCGATCAGATAAATAAGATTCAATCCAGCTGACAAAACTTAAAGGAAATCCAAGCTTTTTTAACTTAAATAAAATCAAATTATGTGGTATTTTGTCAAATGCTTTACTGAAGTCAGTGTAGATGCAGTCAACTTGCCCACCAGAGTCAAAAGAGCTTAATGCAAAGGAAGTGAAATCAAGGAGGTTAGAAACTGTAGATCTGCCATTGACAAAACCATGCTGACGAGTTGTTATGACTTCACCACAGCACACCTTAACTTGATCGTACACAATGCGTTCAAAAATTTTCGGTATCGATGATAACTTCGCCTGTAATTTGAAACATCATTTTTACACCCTTTCTTGAAAATGGGGCTTATGTATGCATTTTTCCAAAATTTAGGAAAATAGCTATATCTAATTGATTTATTAAATAACAAACTGAGGAGCTGACTCAGCATAGAGCTACAGTTAACTAGTACTGTCGCAGGAATACCATCAGGTCCGGAACTGAAGTCATCATCTAGAGATGAGATAATAATAATAATAGAGTTTAGCTACTACAGCTATTAGCCTTCTTAGCAATTTAGCTTGAAGCTTTAAACCAAGTAAAAAGCTTATTAATAAATTATGGAAATGAAAAAATTATACATGCAAATTAATTTGTTATATTTTTATAATTTTTTCTTAGCTTTGTCGCACTTTCTCAACATACCCACTCAGATCATAAATATATAAGCATAAAATTGCATGAATGCAATTGTATGGATTTATTTAAATGACCTAAGGCATAAATGTTAGAAAAAATTTACCCATCATGCGGTGGGGCTCGGACAACACAAACATAAAGACCAACAACCATTAAGCTACAAAATTAACTATAGTTATTTTTCAATCTAACCTTGAGTTGACCTTTTGACAAGCTAATATCATATACATCGCAATTGTTAATTAGAGTAGTCATGCGATTAAAAGGAGCTGTAGCCATATAATTAGTTCTACTGACTGGTTGGTAAAATATCTGATATGAGTTACGATTACTCCTACGATTAGTGTTAAAATGAATATAATTCAGAAGCTCTGGCGCAGCTAGCGACCCTGATACAAGCTGATGCAAGTAAATTATACCCGCAATATTTCTACGAGTGCTCAAAGACTGCATACGTAATAACTTTAAACGATCCTCATAAGGAGGAAGGTTTAAGAGGTCATTCCAATTTAAGCCCTTGAGAGCAAACCGAACAAAATTTTTTTGGATTCGTTCTACTCTATCTATATGTATATTGTAATATGGAGACCATACTTGGCTAGCATACTCTAAGTGAGGACGCACAATAGTATTGTATAAAGTTACTGTTACTGACGGGCTATTAAATTCTTTTGCCCACCGCTTTATAAATCCAAGTAATGACGAAGCCTTCTTACAATATTAATAATAATTAAATAATGAACCAGGAAAATGGAAAATTTCGGGAAATCTGACAAAACCATTGGAAAGCTGAGGAAAAAATACATCGAAATGATGTGTCGGATAATTTTTTTAGGTACATTTATGTACCACCAGCACGAGTTGAAAACAACAGAATTTAGCGCTCGCGCACCGCGCTAGGACTTTTGACGTATTTTTCCCCATATGTATGTATGTATGTAGGTACATACATGTTTATTGATCATTGATTGAGCTGTAAATATATAAATTAAGTAATGAAAAAAGTAAATTTGCACTGCGACTTACGAACAATGACAGGTGTTTAAATATAGCTTCAATCAATTAGTTATCATTTATTTCCCAATTTTATTTAATTTTTTTTAACTTACGGACGAGTTCAATGTTGAAGAATTTTATTTATTGTTTGAAATGACTTTGGGCATAATATGAAGCATTATGTAAATTCACTTCTTGAGCGATAACGGGAGAAATTAAAAAATCCATAACATAAAGAAATAGATTTTTTTTAGCATTGAAAAATGCTATTTATGTGAAAAACAATCATTGATCTGAAAATACATTATTATGTTTTATGCGATGGAAAATTTTTATTTCTTATGACTTACGACTTTGATGATAGAAAAAGTTAATCATTGGTGGAAATTGCCTTCCAGCACAATGTAGACTTTGGCAACAATAGTAACGAAAAATTCGTTTTGTAGCGAACGAGTTTTGTCAACCATTGGTGGAAATTACCTTCCAGCACAATGTTGACTTTGGCGAAAAATGTTACTTCGTGAACGGCGATAGATCTGATGAAAAAATTCATTACGTAGCGAACGAATTTCCTTAGCATTTAAAAATGTAATTGTTGTGGTAGAAGTCATTGAACTGAAAATACATAACATTAAGATACGGTGGATAAATATTTTATGTATATATTTTTTACTTACAACCAACGACTTTGATGATAGAAAAAGCCAATCATTGGTGGAAATTACCTTCCAGCCCAATGTTATTTATAGAGCGGTGATGTAATATAACGAGCGAGTTTTTGGGGCGTGCCAAAAATCTGCGGACAGCGATCACAGCAAAAGTACCAATTCATCCAAAAGTATTATAAGTAATTGAAAAACTGATCCAAAATGTCTAACGAAAACCGACATAAAATTTATATTTTATATGACCACAGACATTTGCAAACAAATTGAAAGCAACTATGTAATTGGAATTTAGGTGACAAGTCCTGATAGAAACAGATAAAACTCACAAAAATATGCAGACTTCGAATTTGGCAGGGAACATAAAAACATAGATCCAACTTTTCAATATAAGGACACGCCATGTTTGACACACAGGCAGCAGTACAAATCAGGTAACGAGAAAGTGGCAGCAGTACATTAAATGACAAAAACTCAATACGTCAAAGTTACGGACTTGGAAAAGTTTACATAATTAAGTAAATCAGAGCCACCATAAACAAAGAATAGTTGCATTAGTGCTTTATTTACCAAATAAATCCCTAAAATCCCTATGAAAATGTATACGCGTAATTATCGAGTTCGTAAAAATTGTACGAATGTTGATAATTGATAACTAGACCAAAATAATATGTGTAGTAAATGCACCAAAAGAATCAAAGATAAGTGACAATCGCTCGGTTCGGTCCTTGCTCTTACAATACACAGACTAACGTTAAAAAATGAAGAATTTCATCTGTGTAGCGTTTTTAGTTCTGCAGATAGTACTGAACAACGTGTTACGGATCTCCTTTTGCAAACGTAAGAAGCATGTTAAGAAGTTGTCAACGCGATTGCAATTTGTTAAAAGATACGGCAACATACCTCAATTGAAGTGCAAATGTCAAATTTTAATTTCAGCCACCTATCGGCTACCGAAGAAACTTCAATTGAGATATGAAAATGTTTAAA
The DNA here is from genome assembly GCA_963662105.1 of Meiosimyza platycephala. NCBI lineage: Eukaryota > Metazoa > Arthropoda > Insecta > Diptera > Lauxaniidae > Meiosimyza > Meiosimyza platycephala. Next base: position 55,163,594 of record OY759209.1, on the reverse strand, counting down.
AATCAGCCGATAAAATCGCCCAATTGCAGTTTGACACCTCGTTTGACATTTGTCCAATAGAAACGCAAATTACGGCGTCCCTATTAACACCTTTTTTCTTTTTTTTGAACATATTTTGTAAAAAGACAATCTAATTTTTTATTTTAATTCAAAATATATTGTAAACCAGTACTCGGTGTTCAAATCAAAGCAATGCTAATTTTTAAACACCCTGTACTTAAACTGTATGTCAAAATAAGAAAGATTTGTAAAATAAAATTAGGCTTGTCAAACCTGTCAAACAAAGAAAATGTCAGACAAGTCAAAAAGGCAAAAGTTGTCACTATTGGGCCAAGGCTGCCGTTCATTTTTTTTTGTATGTATGTACATATGTGTTGCGTTGGTAGCGGACGGATGGCTGTCAAGCGGCATCAGGCGAGTGGCCGAAACAATTAAAAAAGCGCGTGGTGGCGTCAGTTGGCATGAGATTAAAAGTGCGTACGGACGTGCGCTAGCGGTGGTCGCTGCTCCGCAGCCGCTCAAAACTAGTGCTAAAGCGATTAAAAAAAAAATGATTTAGTTAATAAAAACACGGAATACGCTAGTGCGGGTTTGAACAAACAATTTCGTTCACAAAATAAAATTTGTTGCAAAAACAACATCCAAAGTGTCAAATAAGAAATATAAATTTAACTTTTCTTTGCATGATTTTTTCTCTTTCTATGAAATAAATCACAGTGGTTCCTAATGACTTAGAACAAACCAGAAATACTAAATATACTATTTAATTGACAATTACCTAAATAAACAACAAAACCACCAACAGTGACAGAACAGATAAAAATAATAATAATAATAATAGAGTTTAGCTACTACAGCTATTAGCTTTCTTTGCAATTTAGCATGAAGCGTTAAAACCAAGTAAAAAGCTTATATATTAATGGAAATGAAAAAATTATACATGCAATTAATTTTTTATTTTTTTATAATTTCTTCTTAGCTTTATCACACTTTCTCAACATACCCACCCAGATCATATGTATATAAATATACAATTGCATGAATGCAATTGCATGAATTTATCAACATGGTCCAAGGCATAAATGTTAGAAAAATTTACCCATCATGCGGTGGAGCTCGGACAACACAAACATAAAGACCAACAACCATTAAGCTACAAAATTAACTATAGTTATGTTTCAATCTAAGCTTGAGTTGACCTTTTTTTTAAAAGGAGCTGTAGCCATATAATTAGTTCTACTGAAAGGTTGGTAAAATAATTGATAAGAGTTACGATTACTCCTGCGATTAGTATTTAAATGAATATAATTAAGAAGCTCTGGTGCAGCAAGAGACCCAGTCACAAGTTGATGCAGATAAAGTATATCCGCGATATTTCTACGCGAGCTCAAAGGCTGCATATGTAGTAACTTCAAACGATCCTCATAAGGAGGAAGGTTTAAAGAGTCAATCCAATTTAAGCCATTGAGAGCAAAACGAATAAAATTTTTTTGAATTCTCTCAATTCTATTAATGTGAATATTATAAAATGGTGACCACACTTGGCTGGCGTACTCTAAGTGAGGACGCACTATTGTATTATATAAAGTCACCGTTACTAAAGGGCTATTCAATTCTTTTGCCCACCTCTTAATGAAGCCAAGCAGAGAAAATCATAGTTTGGCATTTATCAGGATTAAGATGTAAGTTATTTTTAGAACACCAAACCTCAAAGGATTTCAAGTCAGACTGAAGTGGAATAGGATCCCCAACCCCCTTCACGTTCCTGTAAATTTTCATGTCATCTGCATATATTAGCATATGCGAGGTTTTAATGACATGTGTAACGTCATTAATCGCTAAAATGAACAGGAGCGGCCCCAGGTGGCTCCCTTGTGGAACACCTGATGCCGCGCTGAATGGGGAGGAAAACACCCTCCGAAATCTTATCTGATATGAGCTATCAGATAAATAAGATTCAATCCAGCTGACAAAACTTAAAGGAAATCCAAGCTTTTTTAACTTAAATAAAATTTGTCAAATGCTTTACTGGAGTCAGTGTAGATGCAGTCAACTTGCCCACCAGAGTCAAAAGAGCTTAATGCAAAGGAAGTAAAATCAAGGAGGTTAGAAACTGTAGATCTGCCATTAACAAAACCATGCTGACGAGTTGTTATGACTTCACCACAGCACACCTTAACTTGATCGTACACAATGCGTTCAAAAATTTTCGGTATCGATGATAACTTCGCCTGTAATTTGAAACATCATTTTTACACCCTTTCTTGAAAATGGGGCTTATGTATGCATTTTTCCAAAATTTAGGAAAATAGCTATATCTAATTGATTTATTAAATAACAAACTGAGGGGCTGACTCAGCATAGAGCTACAGTTAACTAGTACTGTCGCAGGAATACCATCAGGTCCGGAACTGAAGTCATCATCAAGAGATGAGATAATAATTATAATAATAATAATAGAGTTTAGCTACTACAGCTATTAGCCTTCTTAGCAATTTAGCTTGAAGCTTTAATAAATTATGGAAATGAAAAAATTATACATGCAAATTAATTTGTTATATTTTTATAATTTTTTCTTAGCTTTGTCGCACTTTCTCAACATACCCACTCAGATCATAAATATATAAGCATAAAATTGCATGAATGCAATTGTATGGATTTATTTAAATGACCTAAGGCATAAATGTTAGAAAAAATTTACCCATCATGCGGTGGGGCTCGGACAACACAAACATAAAGACCAACAACCATTAAGCTACAAAATTAACTATAGTTATTTTTCAATCTAACCTTGAGTTGACCTTTTGACAAGCTAATATCATATACATCGCAATTGTTAATTAGAGTAGTCATGCGATTAAAAGGAGCTGTAGCCATATAATTAGTTCTACTGACTGGTTGGTAAAATATCTGATATGAGTTACGATTACTCCTACGATTAGTGTTAAAATGAATATAATTCAGAAGCTCTGGCGTAGCAAGCGACCCTGATACAAGCTGATGCAAGTAAATTATACCCGCAATATTTCTACGAGTGCTCAAAGACTGCATACGTAATAACTTTAAACGATCCTCATAAGGAGGAAGGTTTAAGAGGTCATTCCAATTTAAGCCCTTGAGAGCAAACCGAACAAAATTTTTTTGGATTCGTTCTACTCTGTAATATGGAGACCATACTTGGCTAGCATACTCTAAGTGAGGACGCACAATAGTATTGTATAAAGTTACTGTTACTAACGGGCTATTAAATTCTTTTGCCCACCGCTTTATAAATCCAAGTAATGACGAAGCCTTCTTACGGATTATATTAATTTGTTCATTAAACGTCAATTTAGCATCAACATGTATACCAAGGTCTTTGACTATATCGACACGACAGATTTTCATATCATTAATTAAGCTATTTTTAGAACACCAAACTTCAAATGATTTCAGGTCAGACTGAAGGGCAAAGTTGTCATTATCCACCTTCACAGTCCTGTAAATTTTCATATCATCAGCATATATAAGCAGATGAGAGTTTTTGATTATATGAGTAACATCATTGATAGTCAAAATAAACAGGAGCGGCCCCAGGTGACTTCCTTGCGGAACACCTGGAAACGCTGTAAAAGGAGAGGACAACACCCCTCGAAATCTTATTCGATAAGAACGATCAAATAAATAAGATTCAATCCATCTGAAAAAATTTATAGGAAATCCTAGTTTATTTAATTTAAACAAAATCAAACTATGTGGTAATTTGTCAAATGCTTTACTAAAGTCTGTGTAGATACAGTCTACTTGCGACCCAGAAGCAATTAAACTTAAAGCAAAAGACGTAAAATCAAGAAGGTTAGAAACGGTAGATCTGCCATTAACAAAACCATGCTGACGAGTTGTTATGACTTCACTACAGCACACCTTAACTCGATCATAAATAATTCGCTCAAAAAGCTTTGATATTGATGATAACTTGGCTATAGGCCTGTAATTAGAAATATCGTTTATTAAAAATAGGACTTATAAAAGATTCCTTCCTAAATTTAGGAAAATAGCCATCATTAATAGATTTATTAAAAAGAAAACTGAGTGGTTTACTCAGGATAAGACTACTATTAATTAAAACTGTGGCTGGAATGCCGTCAGGCCCAGAACCAAAGTCATCATCAAGGGATGCAATATATTTTACTATAAGTTCAGGGGTAAAAGATATTGCACCAAATGGAACCTGAGGATCAGTATTCATATACTCAAAGTAGTTGACATCAGGGCTAAACACTTCAGTTGAAAAAGATTGTTTGAACAAATTAGCGAATAACCCAGCTATAATTTGGGGATCGCTGGTGAGCCCGTCGACAGTCTTGAATTCTGATGGAAAACCATCCGACTTTTTTTTAGAGTTTATGAATCCCCAAAAATTTTTGGGGTCATGAAGAATATTGAGCTTCATTTTATTCAGATAGCCAGAATAAGCTGAAGCTGATTCGAGCCTAAATTCTTGGAAAAGCTGTAGATACGCTTCCAGGTCAATGCGGTCCTGACTACAAACGTATTTATTCCATGCCCTATTGCGGCCGTTACGCATTATCTTCAAATCCTTAGTGTACCAGGGGTACGAGGAATCATTAACATACCGCAGAGTATATGGCACAGATAAAGATATTGCCGAAAAAAGTTCTTTATAAAACTAATTTACGCATTCATCTAAGACGTTATTATTAAAAAATTCTAACCAAATGTTAAATCTATCGTTTAGGATATTATTCAATTTCAAGAAGTCAGCTTTCTTGAAATTAAATTCAAAGAATCTGCTAGAAGAATTGGCAGTCACTATGTTATCTCTATCCGATTGGTACAACACACTCAGAGGTGGATGGTACGCATCAACCGCAGATAAAGCATGATGAGCATTTTGCACAACAACATTGCTACTGTCTGTAGTCAAGACTAAGTCCAGTTGTCGATTGTGGGAATTTTTAATACAACTAACTTGTTGTAAATTAGACAGGATTTCGTTAACAAAAATTTGTTCTTGACGAGTTATTGGACTAGATACAAAATAATATATACCGTTGTCCGAAATATTCCATTTTAAGTCAGGCAAATTAAAGTCCCCTAACAATAAAATATCGTCATTGGTATAAAGTTTATCTATGACAAATTCTACGGCCCTCGAAAGGTGCTCGTAGACTTCTGTGCTACTATTGGGAGGAATGTAGGCGTTAAGAATGTACAAATTGGACTTAGAAAAAATTACCTTAACACATAAAAGTTCAATACTAGCAGCACAGGGAATATCAATTAAAGAACTAGTATGACTATTTTTTATAGCAATTAATATACCCCTTCCAACAGGAGACGAGTCGTCCATATATCTGTCTCTTCTAAAAACATTAAAGCTATTATCAAACTGTTCCTGATTAAGAAAAGAGCTGTTAAGCCAAGTCTCGGTAAAAATTATAATATCTTCAGAAAAGTTCTGAGTTGATAAAAAAATGTCATGCGCTTTTGAACGCATACCCCTTACATTTTGATAGTAAAGGGATAAACGATTTAGTTTTTTGGTCCAGAACGGACGTTTTGGACAGCCTTGTTTTTTTAGATTGAAACTCAGACTTAAAGATATTATTAACCCATATCTTCGAATTATAAACAGCAGCAAAATGACAGGAAGCCACTGTAATTTTAAAAGATGAATATGTAGGTTTGTTACCGATTTTCCTATAGGAAATAAAAGCGTCAGCAGGAATGACATTTTGTTGCCTTATGAATTCCCTAACAGTATCAGCTATTGTGTCAGGGTGTAAACGGGAGATAAAAATGGATCTAGGTTTAGGCATAGCTTTCAAAAAAATAGGAACAGTAGATCTTATAGCAAGGAGACTATTATCTACTGGACTAAGATTAGTGGCGTTAAATGCTTCAGGTAAAGTTTCTAGGGGAGGATTTGGCGAAACTCTTTCAGGGATGTTGGCTTCGCAGTTCGGTTTTTTAGTTGGCTTGGTCTTCTTCTTTGGGTTTTTTTTCTTCCTAAGGGAATTAGCTTGTTTGGTGCCATTTGAAGCCGAGGGAGTGGATGCAGAAGCGGTAAGGACATCAATTATAGTTTCATTGGATGGCAAACTATCGTTAGGTGAAATGGTTGCATTAAAATTGTTTTCAATTTGGGGACTTAAGACAAGATAATTGCTTAAAACATCTCTAAAATTAGTATTTAGATTGTTTAAATTATCCCCAAATTGTTTTATTTTGTCGAAGAAAATCGACGGGGAAAGGGCTCTGCAGGATGGACAGTACCATTGCAGACCCGAACGGTCAGAACATAATAATTGTGTTACTGTGGTGGTCAAGTTCGCACAAGACGCGTGAAACATCTGCTCACACGGCCCTGAACAAGGAAACATGGAATTCAAGATATTCTGACTTTTGCATAGATCTCCTAAGGAACAAGCTAGCAAGTTATCAGAAGAAAAATAGTTCATATTTAATAAAAAAAAAAAAATGTAAAAAAAGCAAAAGAAAATATTAAAAAAATAAATAATTAAGAAATCAAAAAATTTATTTTTTTTTTTTTGGTTACAAAAGTTGAGTTATTTTAGCAAACAGATGAAGCAATGTGTTAATGTTTACAAAATATAGACACTATTACAAAGCAACAACAAAAAAGCAACGTAAGTTTAATAGATTATTGTAAACAAACAACGCACAAAGAGGAACAGAAAAATTAATGCGCGCTTAAGCTGCAGCAATGCAAGCAACTATTGCTTTGCTTTAAAATTAATAGAAAATTTTAATTAATTATCACAATTTTTCAAGCAAAAAAACAAATTTTTAAATTACAATTATAACACAGGCACTAAATGAACATTAGTAGACAACATAAATTAAAAAATTTTACCAAAAATGCACTAAAATATTACAAAAAAAGTCACAACAATAAAACACACTACCGTCACCGACAAATAGACAAAGTCAACTGAAATATAATAATAGCTGTAGTAGCTAAACTCTATTATTATTATTATTATTATGAGATATATTTCTCTATTAGGTCAGGTGAGAAAGATATTTCATTAATCGAAACTAAAGGGTCGTTATCCATATATTCAAAATAGTTGATCTCAGGGTTAAATAATTCCGTAGAAAAGGATTCTTTAAACAAATTAGCAAACAACCCAGCTATAATTTGTGGGTCGCTAGTGAGCCCATCAACTGTTCTGAATTCTGATGGAAATCCGTCAGACTTTTTTTTTGTATTAATAAATCCCCAAAAATGTTTGGGGTCATGAAGAATATTCAACTTAATTTTATTCAAATATTCAGAATAAACTAAAGCCGACATATCCTTAAATTCATGGAAAAGTTGCTGATAAGCAACTAAGTCATTTCGGTCCTGGCTACAAACGTATTTGTTCCATGCCCTATTACGGCCATTGCGAATTTTTTTAAATCCTTTGTGTACCAAGGGTATGAAGAATTATTAAAGTACCTCTTTGTATAAGGCACCGACAATGCTATGGCCGAAAAAGTTCACCATAGAAAAATTTAATGCACTCATCAAATGAATTACTCGTATTATTAAAAAAAATAATAAGGTCGTTTAATTTATTCCTTAAATTCTCATTCAACCTTAAAAAGTCAGCTTTTTTAAAATTGAATTCATAAATATTGATAGAAGAACATGCATTAATTAAATTTTTATTGTCAGATTGGTACACAATACTCAACGGTGGATGATAGGAATCAACCGTAGAAAGAGCATGGATAGCATTTCTCACAACAACATTACTACTATTTGCAGCCAAGACTAAGTCAAGTTGTCGTCCATGAGAATTAGTTATACAACTTACTTGTTTGTTGTTGTCGAGTTTTTGGACACGATGCATAAAAATATCCGAAGGAGTCCATTTAAGGTCAGGCAGATTGAAATCACCTAACAATAAAATGTCGTAATTAGTGTCTAGTTCATTTATTATGTATTCTACGGACATCGAAAGACATTCGTAGACATCTGCGCTACTATTTGGAGGAACATAAGCGTTAAGAATATAAATATTGGAGTTACAATATGTAACTTTAACGCATAATAGTTCAATATTAGATGCGCAGGCAATTTTGATTAATGATTAAGACGCCTCCACTAACAGAAGAAATGTCTTCCAAGTGTCTGTCTCTTCTAAAAACATTGAAACTATTGTCAAAAAGTTCCAAATTAAGAAAAGTGTTATTTAACCAAGTTTCGGTAAAAACGATAATATCCTCAGAAAAATTCTGAGAGGCTAAAAAGATGTCATGCGTCTTAGAACGCAAACCACTTACATTTTGATAGTAAAGGGATAGCCGCTTTTTTGAATTGGAACGGACAGTCTTATTATTTTTTTTTTCGACTTAAATTCTGAAATAAAGATATTATCCAACCATACATTAGAATTTAGAATGGCAGAAACATGAGAAGATGCCACTGTAATTTTAAAAGATGCATGAGTTGGTTTATTACCGATTTTCCTGCAAGAAACGAAGGCGTCGGCAGGAATAATTTGGTTTTGTCTAATATAGTTTATAACATTGTCAGTGGTAGTGTTAGCAGTAAGACGTGAAATGAAAATCGATTTCAACCTTGGCAATGCTTGCAAGGAGACAGGTGCCACAGAACCACCAATCGTAACAACACCTTGCGGATTAGGAATAACAGAAATGGATAGAGGAGTATCGATAGTGGAGGAAAGGGGTGGAGGGTTATTTATAGCGGCAGTAGCGGGAAAGTTGGAAGTAAACGGAGAGGTATTTAGAGGGGGATCTAAGGCAGTTACTTCACGATTAACAGCTGTGTCACTCGCCCCCCCCCCACACTACCCAAATTAACATTCGACTTACGATTCTTATTTAATTTTCGTTTAAGTTTTCTTTTCTTCTTCAGGGAAATAGCTTGCTTGGGTAGAGTAGAGATCGAAGGAGTAGAAGAAAAAACCATAGCAGCCTCAGTAATAGTTTTATTTTGAAGCGAACTAACATCGGGTGAGACAGCCTCATTAAGGCTTTTTTCAATTTGGGGAGTTATGTCTAAATAATTATTTAGAATATCTCTGAAATTAATATTCAAATTGTTAAGATTTTCCCCAAATTGTTTAATTTTGTCGAAAAAGACCGACGGGGACAGGGCCTTGCACGATGGACAGTACCAATGCAGGCCCGAACGATTAGAGGATAATAAATCAGTAATAGTGTTAGTTAGGCCTGCACAAGAGGCATGAAAGACCTGTTCACAAGGACCTGAGCAGGAAAACATGGCATTCAATATATTTTGACTTTTACATTGATCTCTTAAAGAGCAAGCTAACAAGTTTTCAGACGAAAAATAATCCATCATGAAAAAAAGAAAAGACTAAGTTATAATGAAAAGGTATTATTTTTATATTGACCTAAAATATTTTTAAAAGTGCTTACAACGGGTTAATATTGTGGAAAATATACCCGTTGAACAGCAACAACAACAACCTATTGAGATTAAGGTAAAGCAATGTAAGCGGACAAAGCAGAAAAGGGAATGAAAAAACAAAACTGATCACTGCTTTACACTGCTTGTAGAAAGAAATGTACTCACGTACGTATGTATGTTTACATTAAAGAATAAATTAAATTAAAGTAAGCAAACATGCAAAACTAAATCAAATCAAATTTCTACCAACACCAATTATTATTAAACAGCGACAATTATGTACGCGCAAAAAAAAAAAAATAATTATTGTTATTGAACAAAATGATTAAACACAAAGAAATATACGTATTAAAAACAACACAAAAACACAACTGACACTGACAAAGAGACGAGATCAACAACGAAAGAAAAGAAAGAAAAATCAATTAAGACATAGAAAAGATTATATAAGAAAATTTCAAGTTACAAAAATTACAATAATAAAAAGAAAACCAAAGAAGAAGAGTGACCAAAAGAAGTGAAGAGAATTAAAAACTATTTAAAAAAATTAAAATAAATCTTAAGTTTAACATAAACAATAATTAAATTGTTATAAAATGAACAAATACTTAACATTAAACATATACTTAAAAAAAAAACAAATTAAAACAACAACCGCAACAACACTAGCTAAAACAACAACAACTACAACACCAGCTACGACAAGTACCGGCAAGGGAACAACAATAAACAAACAGTGTACCCCAACGTAAATATCTAATTATCTACATAATTTTATTACTTTATTACATACAATATTACGTAAGCTAAAATAATATAAACTAAAAGCAATTTGGAATAAGAATAATTTAAGTCAAAAAAAAGAGAATAATTATAATATTATAAAAATTTATAAATTTTTATAATTTATAATTTATAAAATTTATAAATTTTTACTGCTTTAAAAAAAAAGTATAAGCATTTTTTTCGTTATTAAAACTTGATACACAAAAAATTTATATGAAGGTGCAAATTAAAGTTTGTTTTTGAATTGAACTAATGAAAAAAAAATTATTTTTTTTTTATTTGAAATTATGAAGATTTGCTAGGTGGTGAAGGTGGGGAAGTGTCAGGGTAAGTGAATTCGTGATGCCATTGGGGTAGATTTAAAGGAAGGGACCTGGGGTTTTTCTGCTCCCCATTTGTGATAGTTTTTTATTTTCTATGCTGCGCTACAAGTGGCAATGGGGAAACCGCGCCCTAGCCGGGAATGACTACGGTGATCGATACCGAAAGTTTTTGCGAGTATTTTCTTTTTCACGTCATATGCCAGGCGTAACAAACGCTAAAAAAATAAGGATGCTTCACTCTTTGCAAAGCCTTCTCATTTTTTTATCGTGTTTTAGTTTCATTTGGTTGCGTTTCAATTCCGCGCCGACTGTCTTCTGTCTAATAGAGATAACTCTGCCAGATAGTCTCGAAACTTCTTAATTTTGTTAATTTTTTCGCAATTCCTTGTAACCGGTCGTTTGTTGAAATTTTTGTCGTTCAAATTTTTTCTGTCGCAATAATCGAAACCATCATTTAACTTCTTTAAATAAGTCATTGTTGCAGCTGCGTTTGCTATGTTTTGGGGATTGGTCAAGCGACCGTTCTACAAACAAAACTTAACAGCTACAAAAAATGAATTACTGAGGACCTGGGTGGTCAAAATAACGCGCATTTTGTCGAACAATTGTGGGAAAATATGCGTATCTGTCACCTTTGGCAACATCCGAAGACACTTAGATTTGTTTATATTATAAACTTCTACCAACACCTTCTAACTTGCAACCCCCTCTTTAATGGTGATATCGCCACCTCATGCTTTTTTGCAAACGGCAATAGTCATACATGACATACATTTTATGACCATTTGCCATGAAATGGTTTTGAGAAAAATTTTAAGTTAAGCTGCTGAACAATACTCGATTCGCGCTACCCTGGTCAGCAATTACTGCTTTCAATAAAAAGCCCGACTTTTGAACTGAATCAATAACTTTATGAAAAATATTTTTAAGCTTTTGGGAACCAATGCCATTTTTCGTGAAATAAATGCTGTGAACCATCTTCCAGCTATGTACCGCTCCCTTCAACATGAACACTAAGCAAGTGTCGGCAATATTTGCGGTGCGCGTCGCTCCTCCACAGTCCGTGAAGCCTTTGATGAGATCCGCCGATGAGTCGTAATCCAAACTCTTGCGGATGACGAGTTCATCAAAGAGGAGCACGCAATACTTTGCTTCAGTGCTCATTTTCGCCGCCATGTCCTTGAATATTTTATCCATTATTGGAGAAATACCAGGAGAGATGGTTTTTACAGGCCGCCATCTGTGAAGGGAAGCGGCACTAGGGAGTTCCTTGCAAATTTGCAATTTTATCTTGGAATCCCTGGTTTTTGTCCGCTCTTCGGCAAGCTCAGTTTCACGCATGCCACATTGTTTTTGGTTGTAGTCAGCCAGTATACAATATTTTTCACAATTCTCGCAATACTGCGATTTGCGTTCTTGTAATTCCTGACCAACTACAATTTCATCAAATTCACTGCGCTCTTTCTGCATATTTAACTCAGGGAGTGCCGTGACTTTGTACCTTTTTTTGCTGTTCGTGAGTTGAGATGGGTTAAAGTGGTTGTTGCAAATACGCAACCCTTTGCTGTTTTCCAAACCACACGCCTCAAGCCAACTTCTATTTCTTTCTGGGTCAGTGGGGAAAGTATGAAGCACAAAGTCCCCAGAAGTGCTATTGCAACCACCCACTGAGCATTTCATACATTGCTCATATGAATTTATCAGAGGAAAATTTATATCCTCATTAGAGTGGCCTATTCAATAAAATTGTATATGATGTGTATGTATAATAATATTGGTAATACGGTAGAGTCCCGATAATTCGTAATCAAAGATATTTTTTTTCAAGAGGCCAACGAATTATTGAGATTTTCCAATTAAATGGGTAAGAATTATCGCGGTTCTACTGTATATAATTATTGGAGATTTTCCATCCACATGTCAAAGAACTCGGAATAAGGCTTGGGAAACTGATATGTGTGAATATCGATGGAATTGCGGACTATGCATCCGTTCACAATGCACTCACGATTCATTTCAGCTTGCTCTACATATTATAAATTCAATATCATAATATATGTACATTAGAGCGGGTCGATTTTTTTTTTTCAAAAAGGGTATGGCAGGAAAATATTCTAAGGGCAATTCTGAGCAACTTTGCCAAAGAAACTATGGGTCTAAAATCAATTTCGAGCCTCCGCATTTTCACAAATATGTTTTTAACAGTACTTATATTGGATTTGTATGGCAACAACTACAAAGTATTTCATATTTAAAGCAAAAATTGTGGTAAACCGGCCATTTTGATGTCGGTGGAAAGGTCTTGTGCTTCTTTTGTATTTACCATGTTATTTTAATTTTTTGTAAGAATAGTGGAGTGCTGAAGTACTTAAGTCGAACGATAATGGAAAACAATTATTTACTCAAAAATAAAAATCTATCATTGAAAAATCTGCCATTGAAAACGTGTAATTATTCCGTGAAAGTTTTGATCGTCAATTGTGATTTTTTTCGTTTTTTCCAACTATGGAGCTATCGATAAGACCCATATCCTCCAGATGCAACCTGTTGCATATACCGTCTCAAGATGTCCCTACCTTTGGCTTGCCAAGTGATTTAAATGGACTGAATTTCCCAAATAATAGTAATTTATAAAAGTATTATAGTTTTTTGAGTGAAAGTGCTAAAGCTGAAAGCAGAATATTTTAATACAAAAGTTTTACACCACAAGTAGTAAAAAAATTATTTGAAATTTGGAAAAAATTAAATATCAAAATAATTAATGTTAGAAGTGTTGCTACAAAGTTAAACGCCTTGGTCGACTATTATCAGAAATAAACATCATTTTATGAAATATTTAACCTCTGACGATCGACCACTACCTGGTCCAAAAATTCCTCCATATTGTTCCCATAAAAGTGCAATATACATATGTACGTAAGTACTGTTCAAAACCTATTTGTGAAAATGCGGAGGCTTGAAATTGATTTTAGACCCATAGTTTTTTTGGCAAAGTTGCTCAGAATTGTCCGTAGAATATTGTCTTGCCATACCCTTTGATGACTTTTTAACGCCCGAAGAAATAGACCCGCCCTAATGTACATACATATATACATAGGTACAGAAATGATGGGTGCTTACATTAAGTTAATTGAAAAACTTGCATTTAAAAAAAAACACAAAAAAATCCTAAGAAAAGTTCTGTAAGATTGACAAAGTATACAAAAACGACGCCAAAAAGGAGTCGCAGGTCGGACATTTGTACGTCCCGTATTTCTTAAAAAATAGCATGTTGAAATATAGAACTGCCCGGGAAATTCGGGACGAATGGTCACCGTAGAACAATTGGACGCCTATTGTAAATGCAAATTCCACTATTCTATGAACACTGCAAGCACTCACTGTATGCTAATCTTGTTTTTTTTAATTTTAAGTTTTTTTTCTTTAATTTTTCTTTAACTTTATTTAACAAAAAAATGAGCACCCATACAACTTTTTAACTAAACTTACCTTCATTTAAAGACTGCTCGGCAAAAACTTGTGGAATGACGAATATTTATCACTTTATAAATTGATTTATAAAAAAACACTTGGAATGTTTTTATCACTTTTAAGACAAAAACTATTGTAAACTGCTAATTAAAAACACTTCCGTTCACGGTATCTGCACATTTACAAACGATTGGACTTGCATTGATCCATTAGTACAAGCAAAATCCTTAGCCCTTTCAATCAAAGCTATTTTTTCCCAGAATCTAGTTGATTTTCAATAATTTAGGACTAAAATTTGGCATTTCGTATGCAAGGATTAAAACTTTTCTCTTTGTTCATTGATAAATTCTTACAATAACCCTGAAAATCTAACGGTATAGTACATTTGCTTATTGAAGAATCGTAAAAAGATAAATCGCATAATTACGTGCCAAATGGAATTTCATATAAAATCCATTCATTTTACATATATAGTATGTACTCCATTATATAGGAAATAGACGAGCAATTTATTATTAGCACAGTATCTTAGTAGCTGTTTAGTTTTACTTATTCAATTATAATCTCACATACATATTTTACACATATGCAGCCCCTTAAGCAGCCCCCGACCACTGGTAAGGTGCCTTGCTTTCATTTAAACACTGTTATTGTGGGTTTATGTGCTTGCAATAACAATCAAACAACCTAAATAGTACTGGTTCAAGTGCCAGGACTATTTTAGCGTTATAGGCAGGTAAACTAACCTTTGCCGCAAAACATTGGTGACCCCGACGTGATTCCAGCATAAGGTGGACACAGCAGCCATCAGATCATGCAACAGTCAGCATAAGGTGGACACAGCAGCCATAAGATCATACAACAGTCAGCATAAGGTGGTCACAGCAGCCATCTGATTATTCAACAGTCAGCATAAGGTGGACACAGCAGCCATCTGATCATTCAACCGTCATCAGTAAAACGGTGACACATTTTGGCCAGGATACAGTCTGCATCAAGATCGGTACAACAACCAAAGAGTCCTAACAAACACTCTTGTATCGAAATTATTGGAGCAGCCAACCTTAATAGCAGCGTCAAAACAATCAAGGAGCTGCATGATACAACACAAGAATGCTTGTTAGCATTGGAAAATCTGGGAGTAGTGACGAACTCATGGGATCCGCTACTACTTCCAATTTTAATAAAGAAGTTGGATCGCGAAACTCATATTTTATATAAGCAAACTATTGCAAATCATAAAGAAATTCCAAAATTAAACGAATTTCTTACTTTTTTGGAAGCCCAGTTCCAAATGATGGAGGCTATTGGGGCCAAACAAAGACCTATGAGAGTGCTAACAACAACAGTACATCAAAAATGTAAATTCTGTCATGAAAAAGAACACTTTTTGTTTACATGTGCCAAATTTTTGAAGGCTTCAGTTAAAGACAGGATGAATCATGTGATCAAAAATCGACTCTGTACAAATTGTCTCAGAAGTGGGCACAGCACCTCTAATTTTCATAGCAGATCTTGCACCAGATGTCAGAAAAAACACAATACATTGTCACATCAGGAAAAAGACGGTTTACACATAGCTGCAACATCTTCTAATGAACATAATTCAAACTCTCCTGTTAGCCTTACAACCTACAACAACACCCAAAAAAAGGACTACGTGCTACTTAGCACAGCTTTAATTAAGGTAAATACAGCAAATGGAAAGGTGATAACCTGCAGAGTACTGTTGGACTCTGGTTCCCAAATCAACATTATTACTAGCAGGCTTGCAAAACGCCTTGGTGTATCAGGTCAGATGACCTCAATGTCCATAGAAGGAATTGGAAGGAAAAAACAAGTTTCAACTCAGCGGGCCTACATTAATATTCAGTCCCGTATAAATGGATACCAAAAACCATTGGAAGCATACGTTCTGCCACAAATTACTACATTGCAGCCTTCGCAATCGTTAGATACATCATCATGGTCAATTCCAAAAATTATTGAACTAGCAGACCCTTACTTCAACCAAGCGGCGAATATTGACATCCTTTTGGGAGCAGAATTTTATCATCAATTGCTGACCATTGGACAAATCAAACTATCAAGTGATCTACCTATACTTCAAAATACCGTTTTTGGATGGATTTTTTCAGGAAAAGTAGGCGACTCCTACCTTTATAACAGGAACGAGTGTGCCGCAACGTGTGGCATATGTACAAAAACTGAGGAAGATCTAGATGAAATGATTCAACGATTGTGGCAGATGGATGATCCGGAACCCAAAAATTCAAAGATAACTATGGCAGAAAAATTATGCGAGACACATTTTCAAAACAACACTCAAAGGGACTCATTGGGACGCTTCATGGTAAGGCTACCATTCCAACAAGATCCTGAGAACCTGAAAGATTCAGAAACAATAGCAATGACCAGATTCTTTTCCCTTGAGAAAAGACTATCTAAGGATCAAAACCTCAGAGAACAGTACGTCAAATTTATGAACGAGTATGAAGAATTGGGACATATGGAGCAGATAACCACTAAAAACAAATCTACACCACATTATGTTATCCCGCATCACTGTGTACTGAAACCAGATAGCAGAGGTGCAAAACTTAGAGTAGTGTTTGACGCCTCATGTAAAACTAGTTCTGGCATATCACTGAATGACATTTTATTTACTGGGCCAACAGTGCAGAGTGAACTGTTTTCGATCCTTCTGCGTTTCCGATTACCAAGATTTGTTTTTTGCACCGATATTCAAAAAATGTATCGACAAATTTCAGTGCACCCAGCGGATAGGAAATTTCAAACTATTTTTTGGAGGAATCATCCTGGTGAGCCTGTCCGCCATTATCAGTTAAACACAGTGATATATGGTACCAGATCCGCCCCGTACTTAGCAACAAAATGCCTGCAACAGCTTGCAGAAGAAAATACAGAAAAATTTTAACTGGGAGCACAAGTCTTAAAAAATAATTTTTACGTAGATGACTGTCTCAGTGGATCCAATAAACTATCAACGGTATTGGAGATGCAGAGTCAACTGAAACGCATATTAGAACCTGTTGGCTTTAAACTTCGCAAGTGGTGTGCAAACCACCCACAAATATTACAAGATATTGATAAGGATGATCAGGAAATCGATTTAGATTTTGACAATGATGATAATACTTCCATAAAAACACTTGGGTTAGTCTGGCAACCAAAACAGGATACATTTTGCATCAGATCTACGCCTCATGCAGCAAACAAAATCACGAAACGCACAATCACGTCAGAAGTTGCAAAAATATTTGATCCACTAGGGATACTTGGCCCAGTTGTAGTAACAGCCAAGATCATCGTACAAGACTTATGGCAATTACAACTTTCCTGTGACCAGGCAATACCAATCGAATTACATTCCAAATGGATGACCTTCCGAGACGATTTAAAGGCACTGAACAATTTTAGCTTTGAAAGACACGTTTTTGGACAACATGTAGCATCATCTGTTCAACCTCATGCCTTTTGCGATGCATCAGAAAAGGCCTACGGAGCTGCAATTTTTGTGCGTGCAACGTTAAAAGATGGTCGCACAGTCGTAAGACTACTATGTTCGAAATCACGGGTGGCACCTCTGAAAAAACAAACAATTCCACGCCTGGAGCTATGTGCAGCAGTCCTCAGCACAACGTTAATGAAAAGGGTGAAGAACGATCTTAATCATAAGGGACAGATACACTTTTGGACGGATTCGGAAATTGTACTCTTTTGGATAAACTCAAAATCATCTGCACTTCAAACGTTTGTCGCAAACAGGATCAGCCAGATCCAAGAATTGACAGTAGCAGATCAGTGGCGCCACGTTTCATCAAGGGACAACCCAGCAGATGCACTGTTACGAGGATTAATGCCTTCGAAATTGCCAGCCAGTCACTTGTGGTTCTTTGGTCCTTTGTTTTTGCATGGAAATGAAAATAAATGGCCAGTTAAATTCACCAAGTTAACTTATAACCCACAGTGTCCAGAAATGAAGCAAAAATCTTCCAACGTAACTGAAACAATGAATAAAGATGAACAAACAACATCCAATGTAACATCAGTGGCACTGGACTCACAAAGGGATTGGGTTTACAAAATCAACCATGGAAACTCATTCAACACACTTCAACGAGTAGTAGGTTACACACTTCGATTTATACGACGCATGAAAGGTATAACATGCAATGAGTTGACGCTAAGCACACAGGAACTAAATGACGCTCTTGTTACAATCATCAAGGTCATTCAAAAAAATGATTTCAGCGATGAGCTCAAAGAATTAAAGAAAGAAAGAACGGTAAAGGCCCAAAGCCCGTTAGCAGCCTTTTCTCCGTTCCTAGACAAGCAAGGTGTCATTCGTGTTGCAGGAAGACTGGAAGCCTCATCATTAAATTATGACGCCAAGCATCAAATTTTAGTTCCATACAATGACACATTGACGAAGCTTTTAATGGAAAAGGTACACAAGGAAAATATGCATTGTGGAGCTCAAGCGCTCATGTCGTTCACAAGACAGAAATTCTGGCCAATCAAAGCAAAAATTATGGCTAGAGCAATCATCCAACGGTGCGTTAAATGTAGCAAGGCGAAACCAAAGATGTACTCCCAAATAATGGGAAACTTACCTGCTGACAGAATAACACCTAACCGACCATTCATTATTACCGGTGTTGACAACTTTGGACCAGTCTGGATACATTACAAAATTCGAGGAAAGCGTCCTCAAAGGCTTATGTAGCAGTATTTTGTTGCTTCACTACAAAGGCTGTCCACTTGGAGCTCGTTAGCACCTCACAACAGATGCCTTCATAGGAGCATTAAAAAGATTTATTGGCCGAAGAGGTCATTGCCAAACTATATACTGCGATAATGCAACAAACTTCATTGGTGCCAGTAACCAATTACAGGAATTAAAAAATATTCTTCAATCCCAAAGAGCTAACGAAAAGATAACCACAGAATGCAACAATAGAGGCATTACTTTTAAATTCATACCTCCAAGTTTCCCTCACTTTGGAGGCCTATGGGAAGCAGCTGTTAAATCTGCAAAAGGTTTACTCATAAAAATCTTGACATCGGCATCCCTTACGTATGAGGAACTTGAAACAACGTTGGTTGGAGCAGAAGCCATTTTGAATTCACCACCTCTAACAATAGAGGCATTACTTTTAAATTCATACCTCCAAAATCCCCTCACTTTGGAGGCCTATGGGAAGCAGCTGTTAAATCTGCAAAAGGTTTACTCATAAAAATCTTGACATCGGCATCCCTTACGTATGAGGAACTTGAAACAACGTTGGTTGGAGCAGAAGCCATTTTGAATTCACGACCTCTAACTCCCATATCAAATGATCCTGATGACATGACAGCTCTTACACCAGGTCATTTTTTGATTGGAGAACCAATTAATTCATCAATTGATCCAGTTTCCACACCCACTAGTAACTCATTGCTAAAAAGATGGAAACTGGTGACACATATTAAAGAAGAGTTCTGGAAACGATGGTCCCTGGAATATTTGAATGAACTTCAGTATCGTCACAAAAGGAAAGAACAAAGTTCAAATGCAAAGCTTGGTCAAATGGTTATCATAAAAGATGACAATACTCCCTCATTGCGGTGGCCTTTAGGAAGAATTGAAAAGATTTATCATGATCAGGATGGAGCTGTACGCGTAGTAGATGTTCGCACAGCGTCGGGGGTTCTTAAAAGACCTATACATAAGTTGTCACCATTACCAATTGAACCAACTGAGGAATTTACACAGGTTAATTCTGAAGAGGTAGATGAGTTACAAAAAAAACGCGCATGAAAGGCATCAGTTGCCAGCAGCAAGACCGTATTGATCACTCTTATGATTACACTTCTAATGTTACCATTAGCGTTAGCACAAAACGTTAAAATACAGAAGTTTAACTCAGATATTGGTATACATTTTGAAGAGATTGGAAGACTCAAACTTGCTACAAGCCAATGGAACCTCATTGTCTACTATGATTTAGAACCATTAAAAACTGACATCATCACACTGAAAAATGGTATTTCATTCCTTCATAATATATGTGGCAGAATAAATCGACAATGTAGTTGTAATACTTTATCTCATTTTCAACATATGGCTGATGTGCTTCAATTAGACAATTCCTTTTTGCCAACAAGTCGTGTAAAAAGAGGTGCCATAAATTTTGTAGGAAATGTGGCAAATTCACTTTTTGGAGTACTGGATTCCAATTACGCAGAAAAATGTCACATACTATAGAGGAAGTAAAAGACAATGAAGATTATCTATTGAGATTGTTAAGAAACACAACATCTATCATAGACTCCACTCTTAACTTAATAAAGGTAGACCGAAACACTACTAAGTTGAAATTCGAGCAAGTGGAAGGTCAATTAAATCTCCTCACAAAGGCAATAGAAAACATCGAAACGTCTGAATACCAATTCCTTCTATTCCAAACTTTGACATCCTTATCAGATCAACTGATACTTATTATTATCAACATACAGCGGGTGCAAGCTGCACTCCTTGACGTATTGGCCGACACACATCATGGAAAAATAAGTCCAGCTTTACTATCTGTAAATCAACTGCGCAAGGAGCTAAAAAACATCAAGGCCCACATGCCAGCCAACTTGGATATACCAGTCAAAGATGAGGACGCCATACAGTTATATAAAATCATGACAGTCAAGGGAGGAGTAACGAATGACAATGCAGTATTTCAGATTTCACTTCCACTGACCATCCAAGAACAATTTGATATACTAAAAATGACACCTATTCCAACCATAATAAACAATACACTAATAACTGTTGCACCTTGCGCGGAAACAATTGCCATTGACAAACATATGGATCAGTACATACCATTAAGCCAAGCTGATATTAAATCCTGTATTATCATTCAACAGGATCAAGTTGTATGCACCACTCGTCCAAGGTACCACAAAGAATCTCAAGTTTGTTCCTGTGAACTTGGGCTTCTCCAAAAGGAAACACATGCCACCTGCAATTTAGAAAAGATTGAACAAAACTCAACATGGATTCAAACGGAACAACGAAACCAATGGATATTTGCGTTAAAATTTCCTACTCGGTTGACGATCGTATGTGACCAGAACTCACAACAGGTATCTTTGGCAGGTTCGGGGATTCTCACAATTGCACCCCAGTGTGTTGCCAAAAACAGCATTTTGACACTGAATGGATTCCATCTCATATCCAGCTCAATACGCACTTCCTACACTGGTTTCGGAAGTGTTCAAAGGTTATCCAATCCAGAGCAAATAAGAGCCGTATTAAGAAATGACACTAGTATCCTTTATGATGACCAAATAAAAAATCTTACTGAATTGCATATGCTATTAACAACAGAAAATTGTATACTGCCACATAAACTACAACATCAAAATACTTGGAACACCGCATTTGCCAGCACAGCATTAATTTTAGCAGTCATAATAATATTATTCATCGCTATAAAGCACATAGTAAGACGATTCACATCAACAACAACAAAGCCTACACCTCAGCCACGTTCGACTGTGCAGCAAAAACCCGACTTCGCTATCAATTTGGACGACAGCAGTTGAATTATATTCAACGGGGGGAGGATGTTTAGTTTTACTTATTCAATTATAATCTCACATACATATTTTACACATATGCAGCCCCTTAAGCATATCAAAATGTTTAGTATTGACAAAATGCAAAACATTGCAATTTATTTGAAGTCAATGTTCGCTTTTGCTTTATTGACAAAATGCAAACATTGCAACTTCTTTAAAGCCAATGCTCGCTTTTGTTTTGTTTATGGTGGCTGCATTTTAAGTAGGTCACAATTTTTAAATTAATGAAATTATGATTTGGTAAACAATTTGTAATTATCGATTAAGTATATAATAGACATAAATTAAATAAAATTTTGCCATTACATAGCAACTCAAAAGGAAAGCAACACCTATTTTATATTAAAGGTTTTCTTTGTCATTTTTTGATATTTAGTGGCCAACACAGCAAGACACCCCCGACCACTGGTAAGGTGCCTTGCTTTCATTTAAACACTGTTATTGTGGGTTTATGTGCCTGCAATAACAATCAAACAACCTAAATAGTACTGGTTCAAGTGCCAGGACTATTTTAGCGTTATAGGCAGGTAAAATAACCTTTGCCGCAAAACAGTAGCTTATACACTTGCCTTGCACACCGTAGATCTATGTTCGAATCCCCGTTCAGCAGAAATATTTTTTTTATTTTCCTACGACTGATAAATTTTCAACCAATTTGAAGGAACGGCAAAAATGCTACAGCAAGAAAAATAATAGAAACTCATATTGTTTTACATTTTTAATTAAACACTATTTAATCGAACTTACAGTCATTAAGCAAAGACCAATATTATAAATTTTTACTTATTGATCAATGCTATTTTTCAACAAACATGACAAAGATAACAAATGGAACAATTTTAACCTGGTAATTGGTGACATGTTTCGGCTATTACCAATAGCCTCATCAGACCAGTTTGGTTAATTCTGTACATGGACTCGAACCCCTGACCGTTCATGCATTGCAATTGCATATTTTGCGATGGCCGCTCTAACACTTGAGCTACTGAGGGACTTGTCATGAGGTGTACAGAGTGCGCATATTCCATTTGTCATCTTTTGTCACTTTCTCGCTTGCTGCCATAGCCGTCAGACCGTCGGCCTAAAGTCATGCTATGATTTATTTTTCGAAATTGTGGTGTTGCCAGCCACATATTTTTGAAATTCGGCGTGCTCTCCATATGATTTTAAGAAAGTTGATTTAAGCAAAGACCAATATTGTAAATTTTTACTTATTGATCAATGCTATTTTTCAACAAACATGACAAAGATAACAAATGGAACAATTTTAACCTGGTAATTGGTGACATGTTTCGGCTATTACCAATAGCCTCATCAGACCAGTTTGGTTAATTCTGTACATGGACTCTTTTTACATTTTTATAATTTATTCAATCTCTATTAATCATATATAAATTTTTAATATTAATTGCATATAAATTTAAATTAAATAAAAAATTTCGATATGAATTGCATATAAAATGAAATTTCTATGCAGCCTGCGAAATATAATACAAAATACAATACAAATAGGATAAATAATTTCAATAATAATAATACATAATTAATTACATATATAAAGCTAAATATAAATTTCAATATTAATGCCGAATTCAGAAAATGACTTTGCATATGCGACGAAGCTTTTCAAAATAATGGATGATTTTGTATTCATGCATAAAAACAAATAAGATCAGCAAAAACCAAACAAGCGCATATATACATATGTGTTTGTATGTGCAGGTTTTTGCTTCGCTTATGCTGCAATGGAAGTCCTACTTAAGTAAAATTAAATTTTTTATGATTTTATAGATATATTTTATATTTTTCATAATTTATCATTTAATTGTACATATTACTTAAATTCCCAAAAAAAAAACTAAAGATAACAACCAAAAATAAAATAAAATAAGTTAATTGGATGAAAACACTTCGTTTCAATGATTTAGCATTGTTGCCAAATTCCCATAATGACGTACCAAATTTAATTTCATATGGAATCCATTAATATGAATTGCATATAAAATGAAATTTCTATGCAGCATACGAAATGTAATACAAAATACAATACGAACGAAAATGAAAACGATTGCAAACAAACGAGTGTAGTTAATTCTAATTTTTCAACTTCGCTCATATTCGACTTCTTTTTTGAGTAAAAATTCTCCTGTGGATCTTGATTTCACGGCGAAGTTTTCGACTAAATAAATACCATGTCGCACAATCGCAACATTTTATGTTTAGACTCATCCATGAAATCTCTTTTTATTATTTATTCTCTTTGCTGTAAATTTCGTTTTGCGTTCACATCATCAAACATGCTTGTCAAACATCATTTGCAGAAAAATTTCAAGGTGTACACATCTCTCACATTACTCACTTCAATTCTTTGTTTTTTATTTTTCGGAGATGTAATAATAAAAAAAATTGTTTTCAACTCCATACAACATGGATGTGGCCCTAAAAATACCTAAATCTTGCCAAAACTTTTTATTATTCACGAAACCCATCGATGTTCACTCTACGAAATCTTATTTGCAATGAAAAATTTCTTGTTGTTGTTGTTGACGCCAGCAGAGAAATCAAAATATCTTGAATCCATCCAACATGAGTGTAAGCGGCAGTTTCGAGCGATCACATGATCAAGCAATGAGGTTTGTCAAGCATGATGGACAGCATAAAGGATGGTGTGACCGGCCCTAATCGCAATCAACAAATATGCAAATCTTTTGAAAATTCATGCTGCACATCACGGCAAAATTGACTATGAAGCTACGTTAGATGTGTCGAACAATTTCAATGGTGCTGACTTGTACAACGTTTGCACTGAGGCTGTTTTATTTGCACTTAGGTAAGTAGTAAAAGGTTACTGCAAATTTTTTTTTTTTAAGTCACATTACATATTTAATTGGAGACCCGAGCGGAAAATTTGATTCAAGAGAACTTCATCAAGGCCGATAAGAAACTAGAAAGCAAATTTAAGTACAAAATAATTTAAAAATAAAATACCTTTATCTTCAAATCTATGTACATAGCGAAATATAGCATTTTTATTAAACTTTGAATACAAAACATTGGTACTTTTAGATTAAAATTCTACTACTTTTCTTCAATACGTCGTTTCTTGCGGTCCAGTTAATCGCTATCATTGTAGCGCTTTTTGAAGCAAGCCGAAACATGTGGTTTTTAGCGTATATAACTGTTCGTTTACAATTTCTAACCAGTTGGCAGCACGGTCTGACAATGCACAATTATTATATAGTGTCTTTAGATTCCAATTACATAATCCGTGAAATCAGATCAACTCACTTACTCGTGTTATGGTCATTTTAAGGTTAGCACTTTGGCCAACACGGTTCGTTTCAAGCAAAGTCAAGATTGGTAAAAATTGTTAACCAAATCCGACAAGGCACAATTATTATTTAGTGTTCGAAGATTCCAAAACCATGATCTGTAAAATCGTACCTGGTCATCTACTGGTTTTATGGCCATTTTAATGTAAACGCTTTTACCGATAATATAATTTTAATAAAATTGTGAAGCGAACCGCGTAGTTTTTGATGCTTTTAAGATCAAGTGAAATTTTAAAATATGCTATGATAACTATTGTCTATGTAGTTTGAGTCGCTGAACACGATGAAGTCACTTATTTTTGCAAATATGTAAACGTTTTGTGTTATTCACCATTTTTCATGGAAAAAACCGATAAAAAAAATTTTTTTTTTGTCGGCCGAAAAATTAGTGAAAAATAAAATTTTTTTTACTATCTTTTGTGAGCTTAAAAAATATTTTTGACTAAAAAGCCCACGAAGCCCATGGAAAAGAATTGAAAATTTAAAAAAAAAAATTTCTCTTGGACCTTAAAACAAGTGAAAAATATTTTAAATTATAATTTTGTTTTATGGATTTGTGAGGTATTTTTGACTACAAAGTTCACCAAAAAACAATAAATAAAAAAACTTTTATATTTGTTGTGTTATTCACCGTTTTTCATGAAAAAAAAAAATTAAAAAAAGTGTAAAAAACTCTTTTGGGCCTAAAAACTAATGAAAACTAATTTTGATGGTTTTGTTTTATGGGTTTTAAAAGTATTTTTGATCACAAAGTCCACGAAGAAAAGCAAAATAAAAAAATTTAAATTTTTAATGACTTATTCACAATTTTTCCAGAACGCATTTTTATCAATATTATCGGTAAAAACGTTTACCTTAAAATGACTATAAAACGAGTAAGTGATTAGGTACGATTTTCCAGATAATGTTTTTAGAATTTCCGAGCACTAAATAATAATTGTCCATTGTCAGATTTGGTTGACAATTTTTACCGAATTTTATCTTGCTTGAAATGAACCATGTCGGCCAAAGTAAGACCTTAAAATGGCCGTAAAACGAGTAAATGAGCAAATCCGATCGCGGATTATGTATTTGGAATCTCAAGACATTATATAATAATTATGAATTGTCAGATTAAGTCGACAATTTTATCGATCTTGATCTTTCTTCAAGCAAACCGTGACAGACACGCTCTCAGCGGGTGATGCTTTTAAAAAAATGTTTAATGTTCGTATTGAGGAAGCGTTTTTCTTTGGCCTGCCAAACGTCTTTAGGGTTCATCTCAATTTCATAAATGCAAAGACTTTCATTTGGTTGGTAAAGCAATTCTGCAGTTTGAAATTTTCCTTCTTCATCTGAACGTACAGTCAAGCGTATAGCTGGTGCAGGTTATTCCTTTGCAGTGCAGGTAATTCCTTAGCAGTCACTTAAAAAGTTGTAAAATGTTATCCATTAAAGCGCTACACCGCCGACAAATCTTTATACCTGTACTGAGGTGACCCAGTAAGAGTTTTGCCGGTGCCTGAACATTTTCGCAGTCGTACTGATAGCAATCGCCAGTTTTATCTGTTACCAATATTGAACGGGAGTCACTAGCTAATGCTTGCGCACTGAAAGCACGCTTAAGAGGACGCAGCAATAGTAGATTGGCATGCAATAAACGTTAATGGTAAAGCAGTAGTGGTAATTTGTGAGTCCAAAATAATTTACTAATTCACACACGAATTTTTTGAAATTTAAACAATTTTGTCTTTACAATAATAGACTAAAACAAATCAAGCTGTTTTGACAGAAAAGGTAGGAATATAAGAAAAGAAGAAAAACTGTCACTTACTGCTACCATGATAACTGTTAATAGATACTCGATCTTGAGCTAAAAACACAGTTCGGACGTGCGATTTACCAACTGTGTCAAATCGCACCGAAAAATAGAATTTGTAATATTTCTCTGCGATAAATTTTCTAGTGTCAATTTTGTTCTTACTACTAACGTATAGGAAAAATCTGGACGATATTGCACGTCCCAACTGTTTTTAGCTCCTTAGGGCCTTTCCCAATCGATATCTTTTTACCTAGACAAATCGCGGTGAAAACCATTTTTTGCCTGGTGAGTAAAATTTTCACTCTGGTGACTAAAGTTTTCAATTCTGCCGTCCCAATCGATCTAAATTTTGACATTTCATATTGAAAGTATGCAAAAGTAAAATGCATTTGTCGAATTTTGATATTGAAATAAATTATTTGTACTTTGAAATACGTATTATAATTAAAAATCATATTCGCATGCTAATGAGCATATTCTATGCTAATGACCCTGATGAATGCCCAATCGGAAGACAACGAATTTGTGCGATTCGTTCTTGGCGAAAGAAATTGCTGAAGTAGAGCACAAAAAACCTGAAGTAAAAGTCACGGTTGAAAAGACTTGGCGTGGTATTACTTTACCAAAACCCATTACTTTTTATGGCACCAGCTATAAGGTACCTAGGTAGACTATGCTTTGGTGCCAATCAGTGTTGGCATGTCACAAATGTCGTAAACCTTCGAGCCTTTGTGACAAACATTGAGTTTACGACAAATAAACGGAATTTTATGCATTTGAATTTTCAATGACATTTCACGATTACCTGTAAGGGGGGTTCAGATCATAAAATTGTTTGTCATATTGTACATGTTCAAGTTCCATAGTTATTGTTTTGTTGGTCAAATTGTTTAACAAACAATTTCAGTGTTGTGAAATCGAGGTTGATCTGGAGTTTGCGACATTTGTGACATTTACGACAGTTTACGACGTGTGACTGTCGTAAACCTAAAAATCCATGTGACATGCCAATACTGGTGCCAATAGATGAAGAAATAAAATATTTAGAGAATATCAATAAAGCGCAAGAACAAATTTTACCAACCAAAAATGATTTCCCACCACTTTTACGGGAATTCATAGGGAATGAGACAGGGGAAGAAAATCCAAC
Source organism: Meiosimyza platycephala (assembly GCA_963662105.1). Classification (NCBI taxonomy): domain Eukaryota; kingdom Metazoa; phylum Arthropoda; class Insecta; order Diptera; family Lauxaniidae; genus Meiosimyza; species Meiosimyza platycephala. The sequence goes on along the minus strand of OY759209.1, from coordinate 55,135,669 downwards.
GATGAAGGTTTATTTCAAAACCGAACTGTACAAATTTGCACGTCTAGTTTATTGTGATGAAAAACCAACCGTTGAAATATCAATGGGAGCTAAAAAGAAGGCACAGGTTTTTTTTAGGGACAACTTTCCGATCTTTTTGTTTTTTTAAGTGAAGTATCGTTTTAGGAATAAATAATAAATCTGAAAAAAATTAGATATAGCCATCGGAAGTTGCGGATATAGCTTTATAAAAAACGGTATAAGTTAGAAAACACTAAACAGATTTCTAAAATGTGGGTATCATATGAATGGTAATATGATAAGGTATAAAATCGACGGATAGATATTTGAAATTCGTATAATCTTCAAGATATGACGATTTTTGTAAAATTGTGATCAATTTTTTTTTATAAAACCGTTATTTTTGCCAGAAAATGTGTAATTAACGTATAATTTTTTTAGATCTCAAGAAAGTCTAATTTTTTCCCCTTAAAATGATAATCACATGTACCAAATTTTTTTATATTAACATAGTTTTTATCGAAAAACAAAAACAGCCAGATTTTTTTTAAAAAAAAAGTCAAAATTTTAATAAATCCTCATATCGCGAAAATTAAACAACAAAATTCTAATATTTGTGTCACAATTTCATACTTTATTAAATTACCTATTTTATAAAAGCCTTATAAAAGTTTTTTATAAAAGCTATATTAGCAACTTCCGATGGCTATATTTCCGAAACCAGTTTCGGGCGAGACTTTTTGATTACATATTCTTTTCTAAATTAAAAACTACGTTCAAAAACTTGGTTTAAATAAAAGAGGATTGTCCCTAAAGTCAACTGAAGCTAAAAATAATAATAAAGATGAAAATTCCAGAAAATCAATTTATTTGTTGAACTTTTAAACGTGTACAATATTACATTGAGTTGTATATTATGCGTTCAATACTTTTTTATAAATTAAACATACATTAAAATTGGAAATATTGAGATGGGGCTTATGCAGCATAAACGAAAACGTTTTTAAGAATGAGTTTGCTTTGTAACAAAAAACAAACAGGCAGGGCACTTGAGTTGTGCGTCTTAGATGGGAAACCATCTATCGAAATCCTCGCCAGATGATATACTTCAGTAACAGCATCAGTGCACACAGCCAACTTATCTCAATGGCGATTGTTTAAAAATTTCTTGTTGTCGAGAAGTTGTCAGGTAATACGTCTGAAATACCAAATTTCATGATCAAATCAAAAACGTATACCTAAAACAAAATAAAATCAAATGCATACTTTTGTGACCACAACAATATCCAAGCCCCAATGTTATTAGTGCACTATCAGGTAATAAATCATCATGGGTTGAATTATTTCTCAGAATTTAAATCATCACCAGCTTCACAATAACTTTTTCATGATGTGATCAAATGTTGACGTGCCTCTTGTTTTTCTGCAGGTTCCAATTTCAGACTCTCAATATAATCGGAGACCACGTTAGTCTAGGCTTGCCAGATGCAAATTGTGTTTCACCTGGACATTTTTTAAAAAAAAACAAAAAAATCGGGATTTATCTGGACACTTAAAAAAAAATCTTGATTTATCTGGACAAAAAAGAAAACTAAAGCTTAGTGTCAGAGGAACATATATATTTTATTTAAATAAAATAAACATAACAAAAACAACAGAAACATAACAATTCATTTAAAAAAAATAAGTGATTTTTTAAATAAGTTATGCTTTTATCAATTTATTACCACTTGGAGTTTCTAAAATGTTACCAAATGATTGACAGTTTCGGTACAGTTTAATCTTATAATTAGTTCTGACTTTATCAGATCTGTCAGCATTCGATTTCTTTCTTTAGAGTATAAGCTGTTTAAAAGGCTAAAAACTTTTTCATAATAAGCGTTGGTTATTGGAATTGGAAAAATAAATGAGATCAATTTTCTTAAGATGTTCAATTCGTCATTTTTAAATTTGGAAAAAAATGATCCCCAAATTTTATCGTTGGGAACATTTTTTGGTAGATTTTCATACACACTACGTAAGCAACAATAATCTGTATATAATTCATCGTTGTTGATATAATTTTCTAAGCCTAAGACTCCTATTGCTGTTTGTAGTTCATCCCCGGAAATTAATTTATATTTAAGAAAAAATAAGGGTAATTTTTAATTGAAACGTCACTATATTCATACCGGGTTTCTAAATATTTAAGACAACTTTTTAAGAATTCAATTCTGGTTGACAAAATTATTACGTAAAAATAAAAGAGAAAATAAAAGAGAAAGAGGGAGCTTTTGTCAGTGCAGTAACCAGGTTAGTTAAATCATGGTGTTGCACACTTATTTTCATTTAAAGGTACGTAGCTGTTGGTACCGTTCAGGAGGATTAAGACCTTATGACATCCTTATAAATCATCTTATCTTGTTTGAAAAATGTCAACTTCTTAAGAGCAGTCCGTTACAGAGAGCTGCATTGAGTAGCTCACTGAGGGTTATGAGCCACTTGCAAAAATATGAGACGTGAATGTGCATATTGCATGCAATAATGAGTGTGAATCAGAGTTGCGCTCACTAATAGTGAATGCGTAGATAGCTCATAGCTCATGAATGTGAGCTGCTTAATAGCTCTAGTCTCATGAATGTGAATGCCTGAAAAGCTCACTCACATGCAGTCAGATTTCATGAATCAGTGAATGGTTTGAGCCACTTAAGTTGAACTGTGTCAAGAAAAAAATTTTAATTTGCTCCAATCGATAGGGAAAGTTCGAAAATGGCCTCCGGACATCACTTTGGGAGGCTCGGGACCCTGGAAAGAACCGTTTTTGTCCAGAAAATGGGTCCCCGGACCATGGTACCTGTATTTGACCCGTTTTCGGAAAAATTTTTTTCTGTTCCAATAGATAGGGAAAGGTCGAAAATGGACTGTAGACATCACCTGGAGTATCTCCGGACCCTGGAAAGGACCGTTTTTGACCCATTTTCGGAAAATTTTTTTTTTTGCTTCAATCGATGGGGAAAGGTCGTAAATGGATTTTGAACATCACTTGGAGTACCTCCGGTCCCAGGAAGGACCGTTTTTAACCCATTTCGGAAACATTTTTTTTTGCTTCAATCAAAGGGGAAAGGTCGAAAATGGATTTTGAACATCACTTGGAGTACCTCCGTACCTTGGAAAGAACCGTTTTTGAACCATTTTTGGAAAAATTTTTTTTTGCTCCAATTGAAGGGGAAAGGTCGAAAATGGATTTTGAACATCACTTGGAGTACCACCGGACCCTGGAAAGGACCGTTTTTGACCCATTTTTGGGAAAATTTTTTTTGCTCCAATCGAAGGGGAAAGGTCGAAAATGGATTTTGAACATCACTTGGAGTACCTCCGGACCCTGGAAAGTCCGATTTTGACCCATTTTCGAGAAAAAAATTTTGTTTTTTCAAACGAAAGATAGCTCAAAAATATTTTTGGACATCACTAAGGAAGGCTCGGGACCCTGGAAAGACCCGTTTTTGACCCGAAAATGTGTCCCTGGGCCATGGTACTCGTTTTTGACCCATTTTCGAGAAAAAATTTTGTTTTTTCAAACGGAAGATAGGTCAAAAATATTTTTGGACAACACTAAGGAAGGCTCGGGACCCTGGAAAGAACCGTTTTTGTCCCATTTTCGGTACCATGCCCCAAGGACACATTTTAGGGTCAAAAACGGTTCTTTCCAGGGTCCCGAGCCTTCCTTAGTGATGTCCAAAAATATTTTTGAGCTATCTTTCGTTTGAAAAAACAAAATTTTTTTCTCGAAAATTTTTTTTTTTTTTAACTTCTTTCTTTTATTGAATCTTCTCTTTAGAGACTAACAATAAGTTTTAAAATCTTATACTAAGTAACATTATTATAGATTAATATTATGTATAATTAATATATAATTTAATAATGAACTCGTCTCCAGAAACAAAAAGCAGGGACTTGTTTATTTATTCAACATTACTGAGCTTATAAGCCCTCATAAATTGCGAAAGTATGTAAAATAATACATATAAGTAATTGGAATATTTCCGAGCTAACGGCTGACCTCGTCAGGTCGGTAGAATGAACAAAAGCTGTATTGACTTAAGTGTCCGCGCTAACGGCTGACCTCATCTGGTCGGGTAGATGCCTGAAAGCTGCAGTGACTTAAATATCCGCGCTAACGGCTGACCTCATCTGGTCGGGTAGATGCCTGAAAGCTGCAGTGACTTAAGTATCCGCGCTAACGGCTGACCTCATCTGGTCGGGTAGATGCCTGAAAGAAGCAGTTACTTAAATATTTTCACTTTAATGATAGCCGAGACGAACTAGGTCTCTTGTTGCTGCACTCTCCAATTCATCGGACAGCGGCTGAGACGAACTAGGTCCCGGTACTGAGTCCTCATCTGATTCACGATGATTGCACGATGACGTTAGCGCTAATAAGTTCGGTTCGGTGCTGTGCAGTATGCACAACTTCCATAGAAGGACGATCCTTTCTTTTCAGTCTGGAATGATTCTCTATGTTTATTAGATTGCGAGCCAATGGGTTAGGATGATGCATCAACCTTATGGCGTAGGTTTGTTAATTTTTATTTATTTCATCTTTTACCAATGGGATGCATAGATCTCGGTGAATAATTTCATTCCTTATGTACCATGGTGCACCTGTAATTAATCTTAATATTTTGGACTGAGCCCTTTGTATTAGTTCTATGTTTGAAGAGCTGGCGATACCCCAAAGTTGGACACCATATAACAAAATTGGCTTAAAAATTGTTTTGTGTAAAAGGATTTTATATTCAAGCTTCAAAGGGGAACGATGATTAATTAGCCAGTGAAAACTGGAGGTTTTTAACTTTAACTGAGTTATTTTGGCTTCAATGTGCCTACGCCATGTAAGTCGCCGATCTAATTGAATACCTAGATATGTTACAATTTCACTTTGTGGGACTGAAGTATTATTTAGAACAATTGGAGGGCATTGATCATGCCTAAGGGTAAAAGTAACTTGCTTACATTTTTGCTCATTTATTTTTATGCGCCATATCGACAACCATTCTTCTATTGATTTTATATGAAGCTGGAGCTTTCGAGAAGCTTCTAATGGGCAACGGTTACAACTTAAAACTGCAGTATCATCTGCGAATGTTGAGATGGTCGTGTTAGCATTAATTGGTAAGTCGGAGGTGTACAATACATATAGGAACGGTCCTAGTACGCTACCTTGAGGGACACCTGCTCTTATGTTGAAGTGAGTAGAAATAAAATCTCTGTGTTTTATTTTAAAGAGCCTGCTTTCGAGGTAAGAAGTAAATGTTTTGTGAACATTGAGAGGCAATAAGTGTTTAATTTTATTGATAAGGCCTTCATGCCATACTTTATCGAACGCCTGTGCGACATCGAGAAATATTGCTGTGCAGTATTCACTGCGCTCATAAGCCTTTCTTATTTCATTTGTGATCCTATTAACCTGTTCGATTGTGCCGTGTTTTTTTCGGAAACCGAATCGGTTAAATTGTTATGGGTAACATAAGGAATTAATTTTGCTAGAATTAATTTCTCAAATAATTTTGACAAGCAAGGTAAAAGACTTATGGGTCTGTACGATGATGGTGATGTACGATCTTTCCCAAGTTTTGGTATCATGGTTATCAAAGAGTTTTTCCATTCTTTTGGGTAATATCCGTAATGAATTATAGCATTAAAAAGTCGGGTCAAAAAGTTAATGGCTGAATAAGGCAATTCCTTAATCATTTTGGGAGTGATGTTATCACACCCTGGGGCTTTTTTAGGACACATTTCTTGAATTAAACTGATTAAGTTGCTCCTGTGGAAACTCATTTGGATAGTATCGTTATTTATTGGCAGTTGGGGAGGCATGAACCCTGGATGTTCGTATTTGGTTGAAAAACTGTACTTAAGTGATTTGCAAAAGCCTCAGTTTTTCATCATCACTTCGAGCCCAATTTCCGTGGGAGTCTGTTACAATTAATTTTGTACTGCTGTTGACTACTGCTGGTAGAAGTGAGAATCCTACCGGCTGCGCCAATGTTGACTAGTAATTTTCCCGTCCTGGGAAAACACTTAGTGCTGGGTGAAAGCTGTATCTGAAAAACAAAGTAAATTTGGGGTTAATAATATGAGGATACTTACCTTCTGGACTCGTAGCTACTCCTTTTAAATAAGAAACACCAAACTTCATTTAGTCTTAAGTTCAGAACTAACTCTGATTTTAATTTTAAATTTCATTTTACTTAACACCTATGATACAGATAATTACAATAACAAATTACATGCTAAAATAATTACACATAATTACAATAACAAAACTTATTCTACTTAATTCAACTTTGTTGACCAAATTTAGTGGGGCGAAATGTTTTCCGGGTTGGACAAGTTGGCTTTTGCTTTGGGTTTTGTTGTTGCATTTAAGTTCATGGTGTTCTCATTCTTGTTAATTGCTAACAAACAGAATTTGCCCATGATAACATAAATGACCAACAAAACGACAACAGCCCGCAAGTATGCTGCACTTTTGCAACAATAATTTACTATTATTGGATAAATTGCATTATTCAATAATGCAGTTTTAATGTTATAGAATGATGTTAATCATCATCCTAAAAGTATATATAATATGCTATTTATGTTAATAACATATTATATTGTGCTAAGAAAAAATTATGATTAAGAATAATTTTTCTTAACATATTACTATGTATTATAATTTTTATCTTTAATGTTTTCCTTAGTGGAAATTCATATATAGTGCTTGAAGTGTGAAAAATATTGATAAAAATAAGTAAGTTAAATTGTAAAGTAATCTCTTGTTTTTTTTTTCTTTTTTTTTTCTTTCAAATAACCTACCTACTTCATGGCCCTACTCTCCTCCGTTACTGCTTGTCCCCCTTGGTCGGAACTGCTTCAGCTCAATGCTCAACTTTAACTGACTTCTTAGGCCGTACTTAAGATTCGGTGGGCGAGGTTACTGGTTATTCTGTTTTCCGGTCTTGTGCGACTTGGCACATCGTAATTCGGCATCCTATCGTATTCCGCTTGTTATACCTGTGGTTACCGTTATTGGTGAAACGGCTTATGCCACAGTTTTCATTTCATCAAGGGAGGCTTTACTCTTTACTTGTTGCCCCCTCCCTTCCTTTATTTTGGTTGTTTCCATATACGGATTGACAACCATAATTCTTTAGCTAATAATGCTGGATATTTCGGTTATAATTCTTGAAATATTCTTCAGCTTAGCTTTAGTAAAAATATGCTTTTCTCTTGTCTTCTCTGCCTGAATCTTTGAATTTATGAAGCGTGGATTAAAGTTTGTTTCCCGCTTTTGTATAAAATATAATAGCCCGTATGCCTTATAAGGTTGTTTGAATCGTCAACGTGGAGTGTATTTAGTCAACTCCGACTCTGCTACTGCTTAACTGCCTCAGTATAGGACCATGATTATAGATTGAAATTAAATTAAAAATCTATTTTTCCCTATCACCAAAAATATTTTTTTTTTGTTTTTTTTTTCATTAAATTTTACAATAAATTTTAATTTTGATATTATTAAAAAACAATATTTTCAATATATATTTATACCTTATTTAATATATGAAATTAAGTGTAAATGGTATATATGTGCATGCATTCTTATGTAATGCATACAAATATATATGTATTTACGGCATGTACTCCGTTTTGTTTATTTAAATTTATTTAAGTTTGTGTAAATGTTATATATGTGTATGCATTTTTATAATGCATATATATATATATATATATACGGCATTTACTCCGTTTTATCTACTTTTAAAGTTTATTGGCCGAGTTTACCAATATTAAATTTTGCAATTAGGCAAAAACATTTAAGTCTTAAAATTTAAACATGTCAACGAACTGACTTGTTTTGCTTACGATGCAAAAATGTGCAACGTAAATTATAAACCTATATATGTATATACATACGTCTTAAGCGTATGAATACAAATATATATTATTATTCTATAGTAACTAATTCCTTGCTTTTATTTTAAAGCTATTTATTTTATCAGAACAAAATAGTTTTGCTCTGTATTTTGTTTTTTGTTTTTAATCAATTCTAAATTCAAAGTACCTAACATTATTATTTTTAATTCTTTTGAGATTTAATTTTTTTAAATTTTAGTTTTTCTTAAATTTGTAACTAAAATTCAAATGTATGCTATATATGTGTATACATCTCTTGAATGTATACAAATACATATTTCGCTGTTTTGAGTTCAAATTTTATTTTTTCTTATCTTTCCCAGCCTTCTATTTCAAAACAATATAACTTAAAGTTATCTTCATATACATTTGAGCCAAATGCTGTTATTTATTAATATAAAGCTGAGCTCTAGTTGCATTTGCTTTTATTATTTGCATTTCGTTCCATTTGATCGAAATGCATTGCTTTATATTTCTTTTACGTTTTTTACGTTATTAAGAATTTTTTTGTTTCTTTACCTACTTTAATGTAAAGAAGTTATATACGAGGCGTGTGATTATTGCGGCACACGTCGTCTCATATTTCTTGTTAACAAGCAAGTATTAATGTTTGTGTATGTAGTACAAGTATCTTGCGTTTATTTTATATTTTGTTTATTTTGATTTCATTTGATCAATTTTCATGTGGTTACGTTAAATAAATTTGCTCAAGTTTGCATTGCCAAATGCAATGCAATGCTTTGAGTTTTTATTATTATTATTTTTATTTTCAAAATTTTTCCTTTACCTACTGTTGAGGTAGGTAAGTTATATGCGACTATGTGCGCTTATTTCGACACACGTCGTTTCATATTTCTTGTTTACAAACAAGTATTTATGTAGCAATTTTTTTTTTTTATATATTTAATTTTGCTGTATCATATTTCTTGTTTACAAACACGTATTTATGTAGCAAAAATTTTTTTTTTTTTTTTTAAATTTTGCTGTATTAAATGATGTGAGCAAATTATTCTAACTTAAAAGAAAAAGATTTTAATTTTTATTTTGGTTCATTAAATAATTTTAATAAATTATTATGTAACTTCTTTTTCTTTCCTTTTATTACAACTTCTGTTGTAACAGGCCCCTTAACATTTGAAACTTCAAATGGGCCTATCCATATGGGAGAAAATTTATTTTTCCGAGTTTGATTTTTCATCAAAACTTTATCCCCTTGTTTAAATATAACGGGGTTTACTGAACCGTCATATTGTTTTTTAGACAATTCTTTTGCCTTTTCTAGGTTTTTTCTCACTAACTTGTGAGTTCTTTGTATTTGAAACTTTAATACTTTTGATTGGTCCTCCGCGTTATAGAGCGGTGAACATTTTCGTTTTAAATTCGTAGGCATTTCGAATTCAAAACTGTACAAAGTTCGGAAAGGAGTTTGCTTAGTGGAAGTATGTATCGTATTGTTATGGACATGCATGGCTGCCGTCAGCCATTGGTCCCAATTCGAACCATCTTCTTTAGCAAAACTTCTCAAGTATTCTGCTAGTGGTCTGTGGCTTCTTTCCGAAGAACCATTAGCCTGCGGATGATATGGCGTTATATGCAATTTCCTAATACCCAACATTTTGCAAGTATCTGAGAATAATTTTGCGATAAAATTTGTACCATTATCAGTAATCAATACTTTCGGTATATTGTATCTGGCAATTATTTCGTCATAAAATTTTTTCGATACTGTACTTGCTTCCGCGTCGGGCATTGCAGCACATGCCATATATTTTGAAAAATCATCCCGAAATGTTAGTATATACTTATTTCCTGATACAGTTTCAGGTAATGGACCGACAATGTCCATATATACTTTATCAAAAGGCCTGCTTGGTGTATCTGTTACCACCATCGGCATTTTTGTAAGTCTTGAGCTCTTGTTGGTCTGACATTTGGTACATTTTTTAATATACTCTTTTATATCTCTTTGCATACCTGGCCATCTATACTGCTTTCTTATCCTTAGAAGTGTTTTGATAGCCCCTTGATGCCCACCAAGTGGTGTGCTATGAAAATCCCTTAATATTGTTTCTATTTCTTTAGGATCTTTCAGTATGACCACTGTTTTTCCGGTGTTATTTTCAACCACCGTGTCCTTATCCACCTCGTTTGAAATGTTCCCTTTTTCCTTTTCAGAATTTTTAGATTTTGATCTGGTTTGTACCACTGTTATTTGTTTATTTGTTTGTGGTAATCTACTTAAAGCGTCTGCATTTAAGTTTCTTTTCCCAGGCTTGTAAATGATTTCAAAATCATATTCCGATAGTTTATGTCGGAAACGCGCCAAGCGTGACGTTTGATCCTTAAGGTTTGATATACCACGTAGTGGTTGATGGTCGGTGTAAATTTTAAAATGTCTGCCAAGAAAATATGCTCTAAAATTTTTTGTTGCCCACACTATAGCGAGAAATTCCTTTTCAATTGTCGAATACCTTTTCTTGGTATCGCTTAGTGCTCTACTGGCAAATGCTATTGGATTATCTTTACCGACTTCTCCTTGAGATAATATTGCACCAATTGCATCATTACTGGCATCCGTAGTTAACAAAAATTGTTGACTAAAATCTGGATATGCCAATACAGGTGGTGTCATTATTGCCTTTTTTAATTCCTCGAATGAATTTTGGCATTCTGTTGACCATACGAACTTTGCGTCTTTTCTCAATAATTTATTTATTTTTAAATCTAATCTTGCAGTATCTTTAATAAATTTCCGGTAATAGTTTACCAGACCTAAAAATGCTTGTACTTCTTTTTTGTTTCTAGGTACTGGTATGTTTTTTACACATTCTACCTTTTCTGGGTCTGGCAGGGCTCCGTGTTCTGAACATTTATGACCTAAATACACAACTTCACGACGCAAAAAATTGCATTTTTTCGTGTTTAATTTCAGATTATGTTGTCTTAATACCGTGAACACATTACGTAGCCTTTTTTCATGCTCTCGTAAGTTTTTCCCGTATATGACAATGTCATCTAAATAAACAAAACACTCTAGACCTTGTAGTCCTGTGAGTATGTGATTCATGATTCGTTGAAATGTTGCTGGGGCTCCTGTTAGACCAAACGGCATTCGGTTGAACTCAAAATGTCCCAACCCTGTACTAAATGCTGTTTTTTCTTTATCATCTTCATTCACCAATACTTGGTGATATCCACTTGCTAGATCTAGCGTGGAAAAATATCTGCTATGTCCCAATTGATCTAAAATTTCATCAATTCGTGGTATGGGAAAAACTTGCTTGATCGTAGCTTCATTTAATTTTCTGAAGTCTATAACTAATCTCCACTTTTTCTCGCCATCTTTACCACTTTTCTTTGGGACAAGCAATAGTGGTGAATTCCAAGGTGAGGTGCTTGGTGAAATAATCCCTTCATCTAACAGTTCTCCTACCTGTTTATTAATTTCCATTCTATGAGAATGGGGTAGTCTAAACTGTTTTTGGTTTATTGGTGGTTGGCCCACCAAAGTAGGGATATCATGCTTCAATACTGGAGTATATGATAAGCAATCTCCTTCTAACAAAAATATGTCATGGAAGGATGCACATATATTTTCCATGGAAGCTTTCTCTTCATTGCTTATGTTAGGATCTAAATTAATAGATCCAAATAGCTTATCTAATCTTCCCCTCACGTTTTGTTCCGATATTATATTTATTGTGGAACTTGTGTTTATTTTAAATTTATTGTAATTTGAAAATTCTGGTTTGAACTTTCTATCAATGATAAATTTGTCTTCTGACGAATTTAAAATTGGCACATAAACTATGCCATCTTTCACTTTGCTGAGTACTTCTCCTAAGTAAACTCCTTGTGAAAGTTCTTGTTTGTGTATAACAACTTCTTTTAATGTTGTTTTAACACATAAAGGTACTATTTTTACAGTTCGAGCTTCTATTGCTGTTTCTGTATTGTATAGTACTCTGTTAAAGCCATTCATCGGCTTAAGCGTGAATGCTATTATTTTCTGACGTTTTTCATTGAAAAACGTTAGTTTTTTATCTATAGCGTTTATGACAGTTCGGTTCCACAAATTGTCCCTACCTACTATTCCATCAGCTGGAACTCCTTGATCTAGTGACACTATGTGTAACTTCAAACTTAGATCTGGGTTCTGCTGGTGTTTAATAGTGGTTGTACCTAATGTGGTAACCTGTCCGCCAAATGTTCCACTTAAATCTTTTCGATTTTTTGTATCTGATTCTGGGAAATGCAACATTGCACTTTCTTTGACCAAACTTGTGTCAGCACCGGAATCTACCAACAAAATAAGTTTTCCATATCTGGCCTCTTTACAGGGCACTTCTATGAACACGTCATTTTGATTTGCTTGGTAGAAACTCTCGTTATGCCTGCCATACAAGATGTGTCTCCCAGTTTCAGTATCTTTTGCGTTTGATACGCATTCTATGGGTTTTGCGAGGGACGCCTCAACTACAGTATTCTGTGTATGATTTGTTTTCCCCGCATTACCTTGCTTTAAGTTATTACTCAAAACTTTATAATTTTTACTACTAGTAGGTAACGTATCAACTGCACTTTGTTGTGGTTGATTTACTGTTACTACTTTGTTAAAATTATTTATGATTTCAGATGTAGTTAACGTATCAGCTGCATTTTCTTGTAGCTGATTTACTGTTACTATTTCATCTAACATATTTTCTGAAACTTCATTTGTTTCATAATTAGTAGATAACGTACCAACTGCACTTTGTTGTGGTTGGTTTACTGTTACTACTTTATTAAAATTATTTGTAATTTCAGATGTAGTTAACGTATCAACTGCACTTTCTTGTAGCTGATTTACTGTTACTAATTCATCTGAAATATTTTCTGAAACTTTATTTGTTTCATAATTAGTAGTTAACGTACCAACAGCACTTTTTTGTGGTTGGTTTACTGTTTCTACTCCTTTTGGCCCTAATTTACTAAGTTTTTTGGGTCCCCAGACTATTGGCCGGTCTTGGGCCCCCTTAGTTTCCCTGAGCCTTTTCGTAGTCTCTTTTGGCAAAACAATTTTCTATTGCATGCCCAGTTCTATTACACCAACTACATTTACTGGAGGACTGTTGTCCCCCTTGATGCCGCTGTGAATTTGAATTATTATCTTTTACGTTTTTCCCGATATCCGTTGTGTTTTGTGAACATTTTACGTTAGTCATGTGTCCATATTCTAAACACTTGTAACAGAAAGGTGTGTTTTTCCTAACATAACAGTCCTCTCTTGTGTGACCCTTTTTATTACAATATGAGCACTTAATCGGCAGCTTTCTGGCGAAATATTTATTTGTACCCTCTTGCTCTCTCATTGGAAATATTTCTTTTTCTAAAGAATGTTTCGTAATACTTGATTTCACTGGGAGTGCTTCTTCATTGCCAGACTGCTCTACGTTAACTACAGATAATAATCCTAAATCTCCTTGTATGACATCTTCCATTTTGATTGTTTCCTGCAACAATTTATCCAAGCTGTTTGTGTCCTCCCTTAACATCAATATCTTAAGCATTTTATTACGTAATCCTAACTTAAATGCTGTAATCACTGACTTATTCAATTCTTCTCTGAATATTACATCAGATAAATCTTTATAAGTTAATTTTATTATTTCTAAGGCTTCGTTTCTTAGCGTATTTATTCGTCTCGCGAATGTACGCAGTTCTTCTTCAGGAAGTTGGCGGGCGTTTCTAATTTGTTCTTGAATTAAATCAATAGATTTGGCTTTGATGTATGTTATTTTTAACAATTCATGTAGCTCTTCTAATGACTTTAGCTCATGAGATCTGATTAACTCAAATGCATCACCATGCAAATGAAGCCTTACGCTTGCTATGAGTTCAGGTTCTTCTTCAGCTTTAATAACTTTCCTTCTATGAACCTATATAGATCCGATTTCAACGTTGGTGAACTAGCCCCTGAAAAATAGGGTACTATATTTTTCACTAACTTCGAGATTTCTAGGAAACCCATTATAGAGATAAATAAAACTTAATTAGTTTTCTGTTATGCTTAAGATTTCCGTTATATGTAAATTTACACAATTTTCCTAACAATTTTCCGTGGGCGTGTTTATTAAATTCTAAATCATATAAAATACATAAAAAGCTAAGTCAGCAACTTTAAACGGTTGTTAACTTTAACAAAAAGCAAACGTTTTATTTTACGTGCTCTTTTTTTTATATATGTTTCTTTTTGCTGTACAAATGCTCTACGTTTCAAATTTATATAAGTGAATGAACGACCTACTGCATTAATAAATGTTGCCTACAAATTTGTATACAGTTTACGCGACCTATCCCAACTTTGTTTAGAAAAGTGTATATACCACTCATTAATTAGTGATACGAAATGCAAATCGTTAAACTTTATTTACTCCTTCTTTGGAATAATTTCTACCTAATGACACACGGACCTCTGCAGAACACGAATCTTTGGAATATTTGAAAGTATTCCTCAGAACCAACAATAAAATTCTGCAAGGTTACATACGATTTAAAAGGAAGTTAAAATTATTTACGAATACGCGAGTCTATGTAGAATAAACGGATCCTCAGAAATTGAAATATTCCTCGGAACCAAAAATAAGTTCTACAAGACTTTCACTAAAACAAACAAATAACAAACGTTTTCCCGCGAAAATAACGTTTTTACAAAACAAACTTTCTAAATTGGCTATAAACTTGTTTTTGTACAAGTTAATAAAAATAAAAAGTTTGTTTACTTTCCCAGTACAATTGTTATGAATTTGTATTAACTTTCAATAAACAATCAGACCTTAGTTCAACAAAATTTAAATTTTCCCATAAAATCTCAACAATTGAGAAAAGTACTACTAAAAAAAAAATTATTTTATTGGAAAATTATAAAAACGCGAGTCTATGTTGAATAACTGATTCTTAAGATACAAAATCTTTTTGGAACCCGATATACATTCAACAAGACAGAACCAAAATTATATCGCGAAAATAATATCAAATTTCTCCCAAAAGTTTCAATGGAGAAAAATAAAACAAACAACAATGTTGTACTCGTAATTTTCCCATAAAATTTCAACAATTGAAATATTATTTTGTGAACTTCCAATAAGTTCACAAAATTATTTTAATGAAACCTACTTCCCTAATCAATGATGCAGAACATGGACTATGAGGATCGCTCATAGTTCATGCTCCCAAGTTCGTTTGGATATTGCCTACAAATAGGCTGTACTGAAATTGTGATAGGCCTAAGCCAACATGTTTTTTTAAAGAAATTTATGATTAGTAATCTGTTGCTACAAGGATACTCACCAATTTATTTTTCCCAATTCCAATGTTGCACTGCTACTTCTTTTGTGGTTCGGTAAACCGGCTGCGCCAATGTTACAATTAATTTTGTACTGCTGTTGACTACTGCTGGTAGAAGTGAGAATCCTACCGGCTGCGCCAATGTTGACTAGTAATTTTCCCGTCATGGGAAAACACTTAGTGCTGGGTGAAAGCTGTATCTGAAAAACAAAGTAAATTTGGGGTTAATAATATGAGGATACTTACCTTCTGGACTCGTAGCTACTCCTTTTAAATAAGAAACACCAAACTTCATTTAGTCTTAAGTTCAGAACTAACTCTGATTTTAATTTTAAATTTCATTTTACTTAACACCTATGATACAGATAATTACAATAACAAATTACATGCTAAAATAATTACACATAATTACAATAACAAAACTTATTCTACTTAATTCAACTTTGTTGACCAAATTTAGTGGGGCGAAATGTTTTCCGGGTTGCACAAGTTGGCTTTTGCTTTGGGTTTTGTTGTTGCATTTAAGTTCATGGTGTTCTCATTCTTGTTAATTGCTAACAAACAGAATTTGCCCATGATAACATAAATGACCAACAAAACGACAACAGCCCGCAAGTATGCTGCACTTTTGCAACAATAATTTACTATTATTGGATAAATTGCATTATTCAATAATGCAGTTTTAATGTTATAGAATGATGTTAATCATCATCCTAAAAGTATATATAATATGCTATTTATGTTAATAACATATTATATTGTGCGCAAGAACCCACAACAAGTCTCTAATCGGTGATTCATTTTCAGTGGGGGCTCTTATTTTTTTGCTGGCTTTCCACAAGGACTTCTTCCCATTAGCATTGGGGGCAAGTTTCGAGACATACTTTTGCTGCTCCAAGTCTTCTTCGTTATTTAACGCAGACCTAAGTTTATGTGTAGCAATTTTTAGGATTGCTTTAGAAGCTGGGGATCTATGGACCTGCCACGCTCGCCTTAACCTACGCTTTTCGGCTACGAGGAGTTCGATTTCACGGTTAGTAAGGAAACGGCTTTTTGTATTTTTCACAGCCTGATCAGAAGTTGAGTGCTCTGCTGCTGAATACAGTATTGAGTTAAAAACAGCAACAGCATCGTCAATATGCTCGTTGTGTTCTATTGAGTAGTTTGAGTGGATGTGTGAGCTTATGTATTTTTTGTACTTAAGCCAATTGGTCTTATGTGATGTTAGTCTCATAGGGGGCTTAAGATCAGCTGATTTTTCTAGAAGGCAAAAAATTATTGGAGAATGATCAGAAGAGAGATCATACTTTGCCTCGGCTGTTAATAAGGATCTATCGATACCTCTTGTGATAGCGAAGTCAATGAGGTCTGGGATTTTCCTTCGATCGGCTGGCCAATATGTTGGTTGACCAGGTGAAGCATAGTCGAACGTGGTGCTATGTCTCATTAACATGTTATATAACTGTTTGCCTATAGGGTTTATAAGACGAGATCCCCAGTACGTATGTTTGGAGTTATAGTCTCCAGCAGCTAAGAATCTAATTCCCAAGGAGTCAAAAAATTTTTTGAATTTTTCCTCACTGATTGCGAATCGAGGTGGACAATAGACTGCTGAAACAGTAAGTTTTTTGGAGTGGTTTTGTAGGCAAATAGAGGTAGCCTGGAGATAATTTTCTGAAAAGGGTTCTAAGGAGTAGTGTTTAAGGCGATTTCGAATTAAAATTCCTGTGCCCCCGTGAGCTTTACCATCAGGATGATTAGTTTTGTAAAATTTATATCCTGGTATATGAAAATGTTGCTTGTCTGTTAGATGAGTCTCTGAAATAAGCATTAAGTCAATATTTCCTTGAGTTAAATAATGAAAAATTTCATTTTTATTTTGGCTGATGCCGTTTGCATTCCAAACACAAATTTTTAGCTTATTTATTTTTGCTCAATCAAGATTTGAAGTAATTGGTTTTGCGTTTTAACTAAATCTTGTAGAGTTGATTGCATTGAAATCATAAATTGATTCAAGGTTTGAGTTAAGCTTGTGATTTGTTTTTCCAAGCTATTTTGTTGAGAATTTGTTGCTCCTGATTTGAGCGCATATGAAATAGTTGGATTTACTGGATATGCATTGCTTTGTAACTGGACAAAGTTATGGGTAGCAAATATATTTTGATTTGGATTTCGGTTTACTTGCCTTTTTTCAGATATCTTAGCCTTAAGCTCTTTATAAATATGACAACCCCTGTAGTTAGCAGTGTGATCCCCTTGACAGTTAGCGCACTTTTTTAAATTAATATCTTTTTTCAACTTGTTAATGCATTTAGAAATGTGGTGAAGTTCTCCACAAGCAACACATACAGGTTGGAGGGTACAGTAAGCTTTTGTGTGCCCATACTCTTGGCAGTTAGTACACTGTACCGGACCGTTCCGTTTATGGGGTTCCTCTACTACCACACGACGGTGAAGCAAGAATTCAAGTTTATAAATAGGGTGAACCTCATTCTTTTTTAGTTTAGTTGAATCAGGATGAAGGTCAACCTTAAACATAGGTTGGGGAACCTTGTCCTTGTTAACTATATTTATTACTGCTTTAGTGCTGAAATTTTTCAGCCCCAAAGCTTCTTTGATTTCAGCAGGGTCAACAGTGGATTCAATTCCCTTAATAACAACAGTAATACCTTTGCTGCTTTTAAGCTGGTATGTATAATAAGATTTTTTACTGTCGTTAAAATTTTTTGAAACAATGCGGAAATATTCCTCACTTTTAACTTGAATCTTCGTTTCATGAAGATTACCTCTAGTTAAGGGGACAATGAAAAAGGTTTCCTTCCCAATAAGCTGTGTTAGCTTTGTTACCAAAGCATTTGAACTTCGCTCACGCAAATAAATTGGAGGCGGTTTAAAAGTTTTGGGGGGTTCACTACCCTTGTTTTCGTCAAGTTTGCTTAACGCTGCAAATCGATTGCTAGATAAAATATTAGAAGGTGTTGTTAATTTGTTAGTCTTGTTTAACTTTGACATTCCTGTATTCCCTTTTTGAGGGCTGAGCTTTCTCTTTGAGTTCAAAGTTATATAACGATCTATACCTGTTTGAACTTTTTTATTTTCTTCGTTTGCTCGTGCTTTAGGGATAGCGCCGGTAGAAGTTGGTTGTAATGCTGAGGCATTATTTACCATCTGCGTTGAAAAGCCATTTTCCTTCATGGCAGGAGAGCTCATTTTTCCAGCTTCTTGCTATTCTTGCAGCTGTTGCTGTTGTAAAATCTGTTGTTGTTGTGGGAGCTTTTGATGTTGTAGCAACTGTTGTTGTTTCTGTGGTAGTGGTCCATGGCTCCCTCCGGATGGAGGGGAGCGGCCCAAAGTCATTATGTAATAAAAATAATGACTTTATTTTATTGTATGTAATACAAAGTAAAGTAAGATTTAAACAGAGACTTTATTATTAGCCACTACTGTTATCCACACAATTTGTTGCCGACTTTTAGGGTCTTTCAACAAATGTTGGTTTCCCTGGTTTTGCCTGGAGCTTTTATACCACAGACTACCAGCTGCTTTTGACGGAACGCCAACTCGCAATATTCTACTCAATTTGTTGTTGTATATTGAAAGAGGAAAATACCTGCTTGTTTGCTTTGTTAGCACAACAGAATCAGCTAACTTTCAGCTTATTTGCCAACCGCTGAGTCTCCGCGGACGATAAGTTGCGTAAAACGCGCTTTATACTTTATATTAATTACCGAAATTAAAATTACAAAATTTTATTCGCGAAAAGAACTGTCACCACTTAAAGTGTTGCCAATTGAATTTCTCGAAAATGAATCAAAATCGGTCTTTTCCAGGGTCCGGAGGTATTCCAAGTGATGTTCAAAATCCATTTTCGACCTTTCCCCTTCGATTGAAGCAAAAAAAAAAATTTCCGAAAATGGGACGTGACGAATGTTAATTCATTTTTAATGCCTAGGGCAGATATTTTTGTATCTAGTCCTATTTTTCTTTTATTTCATTGTTCGAATTTTATCTGCACATATTTCTGATTGTCGGGACTCTGGACATGGGACTAAAAATCTGGACAATCCCGATGAATCCAGTCCATCTGGCAACCCTACGTTAGTCCAATGATTAAGTTGTTCAAGCCAATCCCACGGTGTGGCCACCGATACTGTGAGTAATATTAAAGTGTGGGCATAGTTGTTCTCATTTAGAGCATATTGCAGGAGATTTGTATATCCGTCAGATTTTTATATGTGTTTATATATTTGGGTGCTGACTAAATGAATACGTGCTTCGCATAGACGACGAAGTTCAGCATATTGCTCCCGTGCAAAGTTCACATTTTCATGGTTGGCAGCAAATTCTGTGGGTAATAGAAATATTTAGAATTTGTAACAAGATTTTCTAAATAAGAAATGTAAATACAATTTTTTTTGATCTATGCGCCACCAGACCCTTTAAATTGAAATCAATATCGTCAACACCGGCATCACGCAATTTTTTTTCCATTCATTCAATGATTTATATATTTTCTGCGCCGTCGACGGACACTGTAGTATTCGTTGTAGTTGCATATTATCAATGCAGTTTAAACAAATGTGAAATCTACGTCAGATGTTTGACGTAACTTCACAATTTGTTATTGTTATTGCAATTACAATCACGTGTCAAAATTTCTACAAAAGAATTTTTGTTTGAAGATGGCGCTCAGCAAATCAAACAAGATGAAATTTATTTTTATTTTTCAGCCGTAACTTACTGTCAAATCCGAACGAAAAGTCTGTCAAGTGCATAATAAACTCAGAAAAGACTTTTTTGTGGCTATGTTGTACTTACATGAACTTTAGAAGCAATGAAGCCACAGTTGCAAACCTATAGAATATTCCCACAATTGCATAAATTTTATAGGTTGTATTTCCTAAATAAATCGAATGCATTCACAAAATGTTATTAAATGACATTAACTAAGATACTTAAAACAATAAATATGCAAACCTATGATCATTTTATAAATTTTAAGAAATAAAAAGAAAGCAAAATAGTTCACTTTGTACCATTCGCGCGGCTTGTGGGGAAAAGAATTGTCAAATGCAGAGTGTGGCATCACTTGTCAATCAAATTGTTGTATGTATTGTGTGTGTATATTAAACTGCACTCCAAGCCTTATTTTACATTTCGATTATAATAAAATGCGTCTATTTTGGTACCCGATCATAATCAATGGTCATAATCCCCAAAATGATTTTGGGCATTATGTACGTTTTTTTTCCGGTCATAATCCCCATTTTTTTTTGGAGGCTATGACCACTTGAAAAACGGACATAATCCCCAAAATTTTGAGGACATAATGCCAAATAATTTTGGGCGTTATGTCCACATTAAAAGCGGACATAATGCCCAAAATTAACTATTGGGAAATATTCAGTTCTAAGACCAAAAAAAATTTCGCATAATATACTAACTTCTATTTAGAGTTACTATGGGTATCGCACCAGGTGTTGGATATATTATAGCCGTGAAGCCGGTGTCGGACACTTGGGAGTTTTAAGTCCTGAGTTGCGGCCGTAGGCCGCCCACTTTCTTTAACTTTTATGTAAAATTACTGTGGCTAGCAAACCAGGTGTTGGATATATTATAGACTGATCCCCGGCCGAAGGCCGCCGCGAAGCCGGTGTCGGATATTTGGGAGTTTTAAATCCTGAGCTTCGGCCATAGGCCGCCCACTTTCCCTAACTTTTATGTAAAATTACTGTGGCTAGCAAACCAGGTGTTGGATATCTTATAGACTGATCCCCGGCCGAAGGCCACCGCGAAGCCGGTGTCGGATTTTTGGGAGTTTTAAATCCTGAGCTGCGGCCGTAGGCCGCCCACTTACCCTAACTTTTATGTAGAAGCGTTGTTGGACATATTCGAGGATGTAATCCTCGAATATGTCCAACTGGTCATAACACCCATTGTTGTGAGTGGTCATAATCCCCAAAATTTTTTTGGGGACTACGACCATTTTTTAGGTGGACATAACGCCCAAAACTTTTTGGGGACTATGACCATTGGGGTTATGACATGGCACCGTCTATTTTATTGTACAAACATCTTCTTTTTTCCACATTTTCCATTAATTAAAAAATAAATGCATTTTCCATTTCTGGATCCTTTGCAAATGCATTTTCTTTTGTACACATACATAGACAACTGAGTCCATACAGAAAGTGCGTTGAGTTTCGCTCTTCCCTTAAGGAAATGACATTTGTGGAAATTGAACGAAACTTTTCGTTAAGTACGTTTTAATATAGGATTTGTGTGTATTCGCACAGTTGCAGAAGCTGACTGCAGTCAAAGCATGCATGGTTTAGTTGTGCTTTAAGCCCAAATAAAAATAGCACTTCAGCAGTGGCAGTTTATTTTGTCATTTTTATTTAGTTTCTTTATTAATTTTAAATAAAGTTTTATATTTTTGTATTTCACAATTTGATTTTCGTGTTTTTTTAAATACCGAATCAGTGTTAGCGATTAAACTATTCTTATTTAAGCTATTTAGGTATTAACTTGTGTTAACTAATGATTTGTTTCAAGAAAAACAAGAAAATATCAAAATAAAAGTCCATAATTTCGCCGGATTAAAAACCCCCTTGGCAAAATATTCTGGCTGCGACAAATAGCAAAATGTGAAACACATACAAGTAAACAACAGGAATATAATATGTGCCTATTTTCATCTAAATTTTTCGGCTGAAAAAAAGCAACAACAATACAGATAACGGGATCGGTTGTAAATTACAAAAAAACAACAAATACACGCATTTTGTTAGGATTTTTTCGAACGCATTTTTCTGATTACAAAAGTCAACAACAATGCAAACTACGCGGGATTGGTTGCAAATTTGTTCTTTTAGAGAAGTCAAAACAAAAATCCTACTTCTGGATTTGCTGGTTGCTTGGTAGCAATAAAACTGATTTTTTTTCAAATGCAGCTCAAATGTAAAATAATTAATTTTTTTACATATTTGTAAAACGTAAACTAAAAACGACGGAAGATATTTATAAAAAACTTCATATAAATTAAAATAAGTAGAATAGAAAATTCTAATAAAATACAAAATGGCAGAGCCGAATGAATTTTGGCTTCGTTGTCAAAACCCCAATGCGCAACATAAGCCAAAATCACATTTCCCCTTATTCCAAAACCGAAGTTCTACTCTTTGTTGAGCTATGGTACTTGTCAGTTATCGACAAAAACCGGATTGCAGTTCTTTTATATACAATTCTTTGCTCTTACTCGATACATTTCAACAAGTCTATTTTGGTTTTGGCTTATGCTGAGATCTGTTTATCATGAATAGTTTAGCTAGGCCTTAAAACATGAGACAAAATTTTTACAACATGCACTTAATGCATACTATGCACAATAAATTTATGTTTCTTTACGTTGTCAATACTGGTTGCCGGTGTTTTTATTCACCGACGTGTCACAACTTAATTTTGGTTGAACTAATCATCGGTCTTTTCTAGTTAAAAATTTGTAAAGGAGTAAGGATTAGGCTCAGATGCATCGATCAAATAAGATTTTGAGTCGAAAGACAGCTGGCTACAGCAGTCTTATCACATTTGTAATACTGCTTATAGCATGGATTTCAGGATTTTCTTCACGATTATTTGCTGTTATCCGCTTTGAATCAATAATCCATGAATTTGATCCCTGGTTTAACTATAGAGCAACAGCGTATATGGTGCAGCATGGATATTATGAGTTCTTAAATTGGTTCGATGAGCGTGCTTGGTATCCTCTTGGCCGTATAGTCGGTGGCACAGTGTATCCTGGACTTATGATCACCTCTGGCAGTATACACTATTTGCTGCATGCACTAAACATTCCAATACATATTCGTGACATTTGTGTTTTCCTAGCGCCTATTTTTAGTGGTCTAACATCAATTTCGACTTATCTACTTACAAAAGAGCTGTGGTCTGCTGGTGCGGGTCTGTTTGCGGCTAGTTTTATAGCGATCGTTCCTGGATACATCAGCCGTTCGGTAGCAGGATCATATGACAACGAAGGAATAGCTATATTTGCACTCCAGTTCACATATTATCTCTGGGTGAAGGCAGTTAAGACAGGATCAGTATTTTGGTCCGCTATGGCAGCACTCTCTTATTTCTATATGGTTTCCGCATGGGGTGGATACGTTTTTATTATTAATTTAATCCCTCTTCACGTATTTGTACTGCTTGTAATGGGACGTTATTCACCACGACTTCTGACAAGTTATTCTACTTTTTACATCCTTGGTCTTTTATTTTCGATGCAGATTCCATTTGTGGGCTTTCAGCCCATTCGCACCAGTGAACACATGGCGGCTATGGGTGTATTCGTATTGCTTTTAGCTGTTGCAGTCTTAAAGCATTTGCAAACGATCTTATCTAAAAATGAATTTAAGAAATTATTTATTGTTGGGGGATTGATCGCAGCTGGAATTGTGTTCTTAGCCGTGGTCCTCCTCACTATGGTTGGAATAGTTGCACCATGGAGCGGACGTTTCTATTCCCTTTGGGATACAGGATATGCGAAAATTCATATACCAATTATTGCATCAGTGTCTGAACATCAGCCTACAACTTGGTTTTCGTTTTTCTTCGATTTGCACATATTGGTATGTGCCTTTCCAGTTGGCGTGTGGTACTGCATCAAAAAAATCAACGACGAACGTGTTTTTGTTGTGCTGTATGCCATAAGCGCTGTTTATTTTGCGGGAGTTATGGTGCGCTTGATGCTAACATTAACTCCCGTCGTCTGTATGTTGGCCGGTGTTGCTTTTTCGAGCTTGCTTGAAGTTTTCTTGAAGGAAGAGAGTACATCAAAAATAGCAGCAGCTGTTGTCTCGTCGGCTTCAGCTGTTGAAGAGAATGAGGAAAATTCCATTGAGAAAAAGACGCTTTATGATAAGGTAATGTATACTTTATTTTTAAAATTGAAGTTAATCTCCAATAGTCTTAAGTCCCGTAATTCTAAGTATGTGTGTATATTAGATCGGTCCAATGCTCCAATGCTCCAATTTTTGTTTTTTTTTGTTTTAGAAACGGAGTTTTACCCCCTAAAACCGAATCTGGAATAAAAAAGTCGGTCTCTTATGGCTTCCGAGATAACATTGGTCAAAGTTTGAAAATTTCATGTAGCCCCCCTAGTGTAAATAAATAGTGTAAAAATTTTTAATTTATTTTTTATTGATTTTCGATAAAACACGTCAAAATAAATCGAAAATGTTAAATAAAAAAATCGATACCTCGTTTAGTTTTCGAAATATCGATACTACAAACAGTGAAAAATTACTGTGGCTAAAAGGTGTTGCATATTTATAGACTGATCCGCGTCGAAGACGCCGCGAAGCCGATGTTGGACTTTTGGGGGCTTAAAATCCCTAGAAGCGGCCGCAGGCCGCCTACTTAGGGGACGTCCATTAATTACGTGAGGTGCTTTTTTGAAAATTCTGACACCTCCCTTGGTGAGATTTGGTGAGATCTGGCGGGACCCCTCCCCCCCCTCCCGTGAGATTTAAATATTAATTTTTAATGTAAATTCTATGCATTAAAAAGTTGACGTGTGTTTTCCTAGATCCCCTCCCCCCCTTGGTGAGATTTTGCCGGACTCACGGCACGGCTCACGTAATTAATGGACGTCCCCTTACCCTAATTTTGATTTATAATTACTGTGGCTACCGAAGCCGGTGTTGTACATACAGTCGTGTTCGAAATAATAAGAACAACATAGACAAAAATTGAAGTCGTCGTACAAAATTTTAATAATAATGATATTAAATAAAACATCAAAAAAAGTCGTCTGTTCGCAAACGGAGCACTTTTTCAAAGGCCTGAATTTTTGGAGTATGATTATTTAAAGAGATGAATCCAAGTTCAACGTACTTGGGAGCGATGTTAGTCTCTATATGCAACATACTTCACTCAAAGAATAAATCATATTCTGAAAGTCAGTCCTCTGAAAAAGTGTTCCGTTTGCGAACCGACGACTTTTTTTGATGTTTTTTTTAACGACATCAATGGTTGCCCTGGCGACCCTTACATTTAAATTTTTTATATAGGAATATACTAAGGGAACATTTGGCCACCGATTACACCAAAAATTTTCCGCTGAGATGGATTTTCCAGCTTGATAATCGCCCAAAACATTAATCTCCACTTGTCAAATCTTGGCTGGACACACAATCCACCAAGATTCTGAGGTGGCCACCTCAAAGTTCCAACTTAAATTCTATAGAGAACTTATGAGGCATAATCCAACGAGTCGTAGCAGCACGAAAACCCGCGAGAAAAGCAGCTTGTGGCAAGTTAATCAAGAGAATTGGTATAAAATTACTCCAGACCAATGTGCGCGCCTGCTAGGCAGCATGATATTTTTTAAATTAAGTCCAGGTCTGCCATAGTAGTCAAAAATTATGGGGGAGCCACTTCGTATTGAATATAATGTCATGAGAGCGTATTTGATGAACATAAAAATTAAGTTTTGTATATTTTGTATCCTTGTTCTTATTTTTTCGAACAGCTCATTTTGGACTTAATGCAACAATATTGTCATTAAAAAAAAATGGGGATAGATTTGGTCATCACTTTTTCCAGTTTTTAAAACCTTAATGTGTGTTTAGTTATTACAATAAAAATCGACATTATAAAATATTATTATTAAAATTTTGTACGACGACTTCAATTTTTGTCTATGTTGTTCTTATTATTTCGAACACGACTGTAACTACTACAGGATGTAAATATTTTTTAGTATCGATATTTCGAAAAACAAACGAGGTATCGATTTTTTTTATTTAACATTTTCGATTTATTTTGACGTGTTTTATCGAAAAACAATAAAAAATAAATAAAAAAAATTTTTACACAATTTATTTATATATATATTATATTATTGATGTATGTCTAGACAAAGCTGTACAAAAGGATTTTCATCAATATTGAAAAAATGTTGCAAGTTAAAGAGGTTATCATGTTTTCCAACAAAGTGGGTATGGATTTCGGATTTTTCAGTTTAGTATTAATACTTTAAGTAAGTATGAAACTGCCTAACATTGTCTCATTTTTGCTCGCTACTGTACATTTCAAGCTGTAATCTTATACACTTTCTATTAAAAAAAAAGTCAGCCAAAAGTCGATTTTTTTCAGCCATCGGGACAGGCTTTGGCATGGCAACCCTGGTGGGTAGGTTTCACCAAAGTACATTACTTTATATCCTGTACATTCCATTCTGTAATCTTATACACTCGACTTTCCTGCAGTCGGCTCTCCGCCTATGCTATACATTAGGCTGGTTCAAAATCGTATGGAAAAATTAAATGTCGTCAAATTTCTGGTGCTCAGGCCTGAAAACATGCATTGAGCCTATGAAGCTCTTGAGCCAAAATTTCACCCGAATCGGACCATGGGAAGGCGTGTCAGTGGGCCGATTTGTATGATTTTTGTGCATTTTCGAGATGATTTTTTAGTATTATTTCCTTTAATTAAAAAAAATATCAGCTTCGAGGTATATTCGTGGTTATCATTTTTTACGGACTCAGTATGATGTGAAATATGTGTGAAAATTATAAATTAGAAAATCGCCACAAATTTGAGCATTGATTCATTGATACGAATATGAAAAATGCTAAAAAATCTATTATCATCCACTTTGCTCGTCCAAAACAATACATATTTTATATTTTTCGGCCACGGTACTATGCGCAATCGATTGGGAATCTTTTTTTTACACAGAAAACGATGTCAAAGATTATTTGTACCAACGATGCGATCTGGAGAAAGATTTGATTAATAAAAGCAAGCATTTTCGTCATAAGAAAATAAATATTTTTAGTTTATTTTTGTTCAAGAAACGGTAGTATTTCACATTTGCCCAATTTGTAGATTAAACATTATTTAATTGAGCCCATGTACAGAATTAACCAAACTGGTCTGATGAGGCTATTGGTAATAGCCGAAACATGTCACCAATTACCAGGTTAAAATTGTTCCATTTGTTGTCTTTGTCATGTTTGTTGAAAAATAGCATTGATCAATAAGTAAAAATTTATAATATTGGTCTGTAAGTTCGATTAAATAATGTTTAATTTTTTGTTTTAATTTTTTACAAATAGCGCGGTCAATAAGGCGGTTTTTAAGATCTTTATTTAAAGAATTGCAAAATATATTTATAGAGCTCAATTTATCCCCTTTAAAATTATATAACATTTAAACAAAAATATTTGACATTTACCCTTTCTAACCGAAAAAATTTAACTTTGTTTGAGAGTTTTGTGCTCTAACTTAACGAAAATGTATCCAAAAGATCTGATTTGTTGGTTAAAGTTGTAGATATTGACGAGATGGACAAAACCCCATCATCAGATGCAATTAAACTCAGTGTGCTTACGAGATACACACCTGCTCAAAATAATAGGTACACCCTAGAGTTAAAATTTCAACTCAACGGAAAAACTATTTATTTAATTCTTCGTAGCTTTTATATATATAAAAAAAGTAGAAATTCTTTAAGAATTACCGTAAGGTACGAAAGTTGAGGTCAATGAATACTATTTGCTCAATATTTGCCTGCTCAAAATAATAGGTACACCGGAAAGATATACAGAAAAAAAAAAGAAAAAGTTAAAGATATGAACTTTTTTGTTTACATTTTCATTGTTTAGTATAACTAATTTTATTTTGGATAACTTTCGCAACTCTTCTTGTGATACTTTTGATTAGAGCTTGGCAGGTTTCCTTGGGTATGTCATATCACATGTCTTGGACACACTCCCACAATTGTTCCATATTCGTTAACTTTTTTTTTGCTTATTTTCTTCTTTAAGGCCCCCCCACGGGTTTTCTATCTGCTTTAAGTCCTGTGACTGACTCGGTCAGCTAAACGCGTTGACTTTATTGTCCTCAAAACATTTTTTCACAAACACAAGAGGTGTGTTTTGGGTTGTTGTCTTGCTGATAGATCCAAAGCAAGGGTATGTTTTCCTCAGAAAAGTTCAGCATTGCCTTTTCGAGTATACCTTTATATTCGGCTGCTGTCAGGGATCATGCACGAGATTCTTTTTGCGATTTATTTTTAAATACATTTCTCACAAAATTTTGAGATATATTCAGCAACCTGCAAGCTGCATCGAAGAGTTTTTCTTTCTTTTTTCTAGTTTAAAGCCAGTCTGTATTGCTCAGCAGATCAATTTGACTTACGACCCATCTCAACTTAAATTTTTTGCTGTCGATTCACTTCATTTTAAGATTTAATTTAAGAAAACTCATCGTTCTTCTAATAGTCTAAGAGCTGGCAGCCACTTTGAGCAACATACTCTCACAAGGCTAAAATTTTGTGTATAGTTTATTTAGTAGTTACTAGTAAAATAAGAAAATCAAAATCTAGCAGCATTGGCGCGGTTGCGAAGGTACCCCTAAATTTTTCGAACGTACACCCTAAAATTTTCAAAATCTTAAGAACAAATATTATAGCTTATTAAATTATCTTTCATATGACATCTATATTTTGGAAATCCCTTCAGCCGTTCTCCAGTTATAATGATTTTTTCAAAAATATTTTGCATTTCGAAACGTTTAGGGTGTACCTTCGCGATCGCGCCAATTCTGTCAGATATTGTTTTTCTTATCTTACTAGTACTAAATTACATATATACAAAATTTTAGTTGTGCTTGTATAATTTTTTATGAACAGTTTGCATTTTGAAAATTTTAGGGTGTACCTTCGCAACCGCGCCAATGCTGCCAGATTTTGATTTTCTTATTTAACTAGTACTAAATCAATCATAGACAAAAATTTAGCTTTGTACCTAATATTTTATTAAAGTGGCTGCCAGCTCTCATACTATAAGGAAAGCTCAAAAAAATTAAAAAAAAAAATTATCAAACAAAAATTTGAACCAACTTGCAGGTGTACTTATTATTTTGAGCAGACAAATTTTCAAACTATACACAGTAAGTGGAAGCGTTCAAAATTTAGAGGAATTACATGATTTGTTTTTCTGAAGATCGCGCTACCAAATTGTGTTATTCACGTTACCACTACGATTTTTCCTCTAAATTTCCAAAATATTTTTGTAATAGAGTTTAAACTAAAAACTGAGAAGTGTACCTATTATTTTGAGCAGGTGTGTATATCGAAAACACCACATGAATCTAGGTACAAAATTCAAATATTAATTTCTCGAAAATTTGAGCCAAATGGTTTCTTGTTTTGGCCTATATTTTCACCCCGCAGCGTCAGATCCGAGTAGACTTTTGCGAAAAAAAATTTTATTGCACAGTGTAATTATAATAATAACACTGTGCGACAGCCAAAATCGGCGGGGGCTCTGACTACCGGGAAAAGTTATATCGGTCAAAAAAAGTTATACGTGTCCCGGCGTTTCGCTGGGTCACGTCTAGGAATCGAAATATATCGTTTTGAAGTTTGTGAGTATCATATAGGCGAATTTTGTTTGACATAACTCGAGAACGACTAGTCCGATTATGCTGCAACAAACTTAGAAAAATTAAAAATTACAATTGCTTTAATCTATTGATATACTATTTCTCTATATAATTAACAGTATTGCAGTTATAAATAAATTTATGAACAAAAAAAAAAAATAACACTTTTTCCAGTTTTTGGATTTTTCATGCCGCAAAATCGGACTAGTCGTTCTCGAGTTATGTCAAACAAAATTCCCCTATATGATATTACAAACTTCAAATCGATATATTTCGATTCCTAGACGTGACCCAGCGAAACGCCGGGACACGTTTAACTTTTTTTTGACCGATGTAACTTTTCCCGGTAGTCAGAACCCAGTTTCAAAACTGGTTGCGGCATCTGAAAGTACTGCTCTTTCCCTTCAAAGCTCATTTTAAAATATGTAAATATCTTTTTTTTCTCCGAAATATCCTAACTTGAAATTTATTACAAAGGCCTACATCCAGTATGGCAGGATAAATAGAAAATTTTAATTTATGATATCTCGGTTTAAAATAGGTTTTGTAGGGTAAGAGTAGTACATTTATTTGCGATATAAAATAACCTCAAATATATCCAAAAACCGTGTTTTTTGCACTTTTAGATTAGGATGACTTGACGTATAGGAGCAATTCTGAGCTCGGATTCGAATTCAGCTAAATTTTGAAAGTGGTCTATGAAAAAAAAAGTCTGGGAACCTCTGTTCTATGCGAATAAAGAGTTTTTAATACAGTATCTTGCAACTAAAAGAGAAAACATAACCCTCTAATATAAGCCATCGTTATAAATTTCCAAAAGTTAAAAATATTTGGTAACCACTCAGCCACAAGTTTCCGGGATCTTCAGAAGTTTTGTTCTTTGAGAGCGGTCAGAACTCTCATGGAAATGTTTCGTAGGTCTTTTCCTGTTAGTTTGCTGTACGTCTCTATTTTCATGATCGAAGTCAGAATCACTTTGCTTGTCTAATTTATACTCGTATTCCAGTATTTGTTTAAGCCAAGCTTCGTTTGTCTGCTTGAACTTCAGCTTCAAGTGGTCGCAGAGCTTAAGGCGCTTTTTTACGCTGTCTACTATATTTGTTACTTTCTTTAATATAAGTAGTTTCCATAGTATTGTGGCTAATAATTATAACAATTACTACAAATCAGCAACAACGCATGTGACACTTTCCATTACTGTTATCATTGCGCTTGAGCTTTTTTGTGTAAAATACTTTGCCTATTCGAGTTTTTGGCTTTATATACAAAAATTTGCTACAATTTCATTGAAATTAATGTCATAAACAATAAAAATGGTGATAACAAGAAGTTTTCTACAAAGAGCACCCAATTCAGATATCTACCTGTGACGATACCTGCGAACGAATTCATCAAATGTATGATATTCTTCAATAAAAAGAGGTAATTAATATATTGAAATACAAATATGAACACTACAGCAAAAGAAATACACTTGTTTTATGGCAGTGCCATATAAATGCAGATCAGTTCATATGAGGTGCCTACCAATTTTTGAAAAAAGGGTTCTACTGGCGGGACATGGCGGGTATAGTACGTGTGGGAAAATGTTTCCAGATATTTTTAGCTACATAAAACCAATCACCCAGACGGAAAAGCCCATGGCGGTACTGGTATACTAATTCGAAGAAGGCTTAAACATTCTTGCTTAGGGGCTTATGCCCAAAACTATCTACAAGCTACTTCAATTATCTTGCAAAGTAATGGCAAAGACCTTTCTTTATCTGCAGTTTACTGTCCTCCCCACTTTGCTGTATCAGAGGCGCAGTTTATGGACTATTTTAAAACTTTAGGTGATAAATTTGTAGCAGCCGGTGACTATAACGCAAAACACATTTTCTGGGGCTCCCGCATTAATAATCCCAAAGGTAATCAGCTGTATAACGCAATAAATAAAAATAGCAATCTGGATGTTGCTTCTCCCGGAAAACCTACATATTGGCCAGCGGACCGCAACAAAATTCCTGACCTAATCGATTTTGCCGTCACCAAGAGTATTCGCAGAGATTTAATTTCTGTCAGTACAAGTTTTGAGTTATCATCTGATCATTCCCCTGTTATCATACAAATTTTTGAAAAACCCAAGCATAGAGAAGTACCACTTACCCTTACAACTCCTTATACAAACTGGATTAATTACAAAAAATACATAAGCACACATATCCACACAAATTATAAAATAGGATGCAAAGAGCATGTTGATGATGCTGTTGAGGTCATAAATTCCATTTTAACTACAGCAGCAAATAACTCTACGCCTGAAAATTCAATTATTAGAAGAAAAGATAGATTTTCTACTAATGCTGAAATAGAAAAATTAGTTTCGGATAAGAGAAGGCTTAGACGGGAATGGCAGAAATATAGGTCCCCAGCATCAAAAATAAAACTTAGGGAAGCCGAAAAGAGGATAAGAGCTGCTCTTTCTAGAGAACAGAGTAATCACCATTATAGTTTTATTCAAAACCTTTCTCCAAACAAAACTAATAAATCGTCTCTATGGAAGTCTAGCCGCGTATTTAGAAATCCTATTGAGACCTAGCCTCCTATAAGGGATAGTAATGGCGATTGGGCACGAAGTGATGAGGAAAAGGCATATGTTTTTGCACAACATCTAAGCCTAGTGTTTCAACCCAATTGTGTTTCAAACAATACTGATCTGCCTCCGCAAATAAATAACACTCAAAATATTAACATGCATATTACTCCAACTGAAGTCGCTAACGTCATAAACAATAAACTTATTTGTAGAAAAGCACCTGGCCATGACTCCATTACTCCCATAATGCTCAAAAATTTACCCCAAACAGCTGTAGTTTTCATCACCAGGCTCTTCAATGCTATAATTAATTTTGGCCACTATCCCAGTGAGTGGAAAAAATCAATAATTAAAATGATTTCGAAGCCCGGCAAAGATTCCACCTTACCATCTTCATACAGACCTATTAGCTTGCTTCCCTGCCTCTCAAAACTGTTTGAAAAAGTGTTCTTAGAAAAGGTTATTCCTTACCTTCAAGATCATCATCTCATTCCTTCACACCAATTTGGTTTTAGGGAAAAACATGGAACCATTGAGCAAGTGAATAGAATAACAAACGAAATAAGAAATGCTTTTGAACACAGAGAATATTGTTCCGCCATATTTCTTGACGTTAAACAAGCTTTTGATAAAGTATGGCATGATGGCCTAATTTACAAAATCAGACAACTCCTACCACAAAATATCCACGCAGTCCTTGTGTCATATTTGGCAAACAGGTGCTATAGTGTTAAATATCAAAGTTTTAATACAACTGAGTTCTCGATTGGCGCTGGAGTTCCACAGGGTAGTGTTCTTGGCCCGTTTTTATATATCTTATTCACTTCTGATATTCCGACAAATGACCAGCTAGTTACCTCCACTTTTGCGGATGATACGGCTATTTTAAGTCGTCACAAAAATGCTGTGGTTGCCACCAACCAGCTTCAAAATCATCTATTTCTTATTGAAAATTGGTTATCAAAATGGCGTATCAAGGTGAACGAGCAAAAATGCCGAAATGTTACATTTACATTAAATAGAAACCCAACACCAACCATAAAATTAAATGGCATTCGAGTTCCAGAAGCAAATGAAGTCACTTATCTTGGCATTCACATAGATAAACGCTTAAATTGGCGTAAACACATCGAAGCCAAAAAGATGCAAATCAAACTCAAAGCTGCTAGCTTGCACTGGTTAATAAACAGTCACTCTCCTCTAAAATTGGAATATAAAGTTCTCCTATATAATAGTGTTATTAAGCCTATATGGACTTACGGGATACAACTATATGGATTCGCTAGTTCATCAAATATTGAAATTCTTCAAAGGGCTCAATCAAAGATACTAAGGACAATAACAGGAGCACCGTGGTTCATTAGAAATGAGCGTATCCATAGCGATCTCCATATACCTATGGTAAACGCAGAATTTGAAAGACTGAAAAGAAAATACCTCCTAAAACTGCAAAATCATATCAATCCATTAGCTACTCCACTAGCTAACACTTCAACACATTCGCGTCTAAAAAAGGCTGACCGCCCAGCTACTACAAATGGTTCTGCATAATGAACTCCATATCCATACATATATCCAAATATTATATCCATAATACAATTTTAGACCAGCAAAAAATATTTATTTTTTATTTATTTTTGAGTCCCGCAGAGCTTTAAATTACTTATTATAATAAATATATCACTTTATATATAATTTATAATTTGTAATAGTGTTAATTAGAATTAAGAGCTTACAACTTATTGTTAGTCTTTACAATGTAAAGAGATTCAATAAATAAAAAGAATACAAAAAAAAAAAAAAAAATTTTTAGCTACCTGAAAAACTTAATCAAACTACGCCGACTTTCGCCGGCCAGAATTAGTGCAAAAAATTGACGTTTACAAAAAAAAAATCCCCAAAAATATTAGATATTATATATTGTAACAACATTTAAAATTATTAAGAAGGTGTTTTATTAACCTTCATTGAAAAAAAAAAAGATTTGTCTAAAAATATTGTACCGTTCAAAAGCTACACAGCTCCAAAGCTGAAAAAAATTCGTAACAAATAAAAATATACAAAAAAAAAGAGAATGGACCTTTCAATTGGCACGCTTCTCAATATGTTCCCGTCTACCTACGAAAATTTGTGTTTTTCTTAACCAAAGTACGCGTAACAAAACTGCATCATTAGAATTTCCGAGATCATCCACCTGCGTCGATGCAAAACATAAATTCAATTAAAACAAAATGTTATAAATAATAGTATCATAAATTAATGTTGAGTACTGTGGAATTAAAAATGACTAAAAAAATTTAGAAATTAAAAGAAAAAAAAAGAAGAGAAACTGAAGCTAAAAAAAAATCAATAGTGAAATAATTGAGATAAAAAAACTGATATAAAACTCCAAATAAAATTTAGAATGGACTCAATGGAAAAACTATATATGTATAAGGACGAAGCAAAACTTCGATTTCAGTTAAATTTAAACCTAGAAGCCACAAATTGACTTGTTGTAAGAAGGTTGTTAAGTTACGAAGCATTTTCAAAGATTCCGGAAGTCTGTTGAAAAGTCTATACGTTAGTATAGGAAATAAGTTGCGATAACCTGTTGTCCGAAACATTGGTACATTCACAGTATGAATATGTCGCAGACGGTATCTATCCGACAGCCTGCTGCACAGGTAACCGCACCTCATGAAAACAATTTTTAATACTTAACAGTAGAAAAGATGACGAATGGGAAGAATTTTTAAGGTTCTGAAAATTTCAATTGAATGTGTCGAGCGAATTCTGCTGCAAAGTGTTTTAGTTATAGATTTCTGCAAAATCAGCAAAGGTCTAGTTCTTTTTTCATAGGCTCCACCCCAGCAAGAAATTCCATATTTAGTTTTGAGTGAAATAAACCAAAGTAAAATGATTTTAAGACAGGACAAGGCTTTTTGATATTATAGAAATTTCTTACCACAATTCGAAACACCACAGAAACAACAACAGTTGCCACAACATCAACAGTTCCCACAACAACAACAGATTTTACAACAACAACAGCAGTCGCAACAGCTACAAGAACAGCAACAACAGAAAAGGAACAAGCTGGAAAAATTAGCTCTCCTGCCATGAAGGAAAATGGCTATTCAACGCAGATGGTAAATAATGTCTCAGCATTACAACCAACTTCTACCGGTGCTATTCCTAAAGCACGAGCAACCGAAGAAAATAAAAAAGTTGAAACAAGTATACAGTGTTGGAAAAAATAATAGGGACAAACGCATCAAAATATTTATTATTGCAAAATTTTTTTCTGCTACAATCTGTTTTTAATGGTATCGACTGTGAAGTTACTTTATCTTACTTACTTACTTACTTGGGTGGCCATAACAACCCGTTACCGGGTTACGGCCGACCTCAAAAGCTCTCTCCAGGCGCTTCTGCTTCGCGCGCGCCTTCTCCAATCAGTCACACCAAGCGCGGATAGGGTTTCCTCGGCTTGGTCTTTCCATCGGAGGCATGGTCTTCCTCTCCGTCGTCGCACAGCGGCTTCCGCATCAAACACCTTTTTCGCCGGAGCTTCTTCGTCCATACGCACAACATGTCCCAGCCAGCGCAGACGTTGGATAGTGATGCGCTTGCCTATGTCCATGTCATCGTAGAGCTTGTACAGTTCATGGTTCATTCGAATACGGTAGTCGTCGCCGACGCGAACAGGACCGAAGATTTTGCGAAGAATTTTTCTCTCAAACACCCCAAGTGTGGCTGCATCGGTCTGCGACACAACCCATGCTTCTGCAACGTAGAGTAGTACGGGTAAGATGAGCGTCTTGTAGAGTGTCAGTTTTGTCGGGCGAGAGAGGTCCCTACTACTCAATTGCTTACTGAGACCGTAGTAACACCTATTAGCAAGAGTGAGTCTTCGCTTTATCTCCAAGCTGATATCGTTTTGAGTGTTCACGGCGGTGCCAAGATAGGTGAATTCCTTGACAACTTCGAAAGTATAGCTGTTCGCAGCAATGTTGGATCCAATGCGCCGCGTCTCCCTGCTTGTGGACAGCATATACTTTGTTTTGCCCCCGTTCACCGTCAAACCCACCTTCGCTGATTCTTTTTCGATAGCAGAAAACGCAGCAGTAACATCTCGCTTACAACGTCCAATGATATCAATATCATCGGCATATGCAAGGAGCTGTACACTTTTGTAGAAAATAGTGCCATTACGATGTACACTGGCTTTTCGCATCACCCCTTCTATCAAAAAGTTGAAGAGGTTGCAGGATAGTGGATCGCCTTGTCTGAAACCTCGTTCGGTATCAAATGGTTCGGAGAGGTCCGTTCCTACCCTGACGGAGCTGGATGTGTTGTTCAACGTCATTCTGCAAAGCCATACTAGCTTCGCAGGTATACCGAACTCAGACATGGTGGCATACAGGCAATCCCGTATCGGGCTATCGAAAGCAGCCTTAAAATCGATAAAAAGATGATGGGTATCGATCTGTTCTTCGTGGGTTTTTTCCAGGATTTGACGTAGTGTGAAGATCTGGTCTATGGTGGACTTACTAGGTCTAAAGCCGCACTGATAAGGCCCAATCAGTGTGTTGGCGAACGGCTTAAGTCTTTCACACAGTACGGTCGACAGGACCTTGTATGAGATGGCAAGAAGACTGATTCCCCGGTAGTTCGCGTAAATTGTAGGGTCACCTTTCTTCAGTATAGGACAAAGGACACTGGGATTCCAATCGTCGGGTATGCTTTCTGCTAGCCATATTTTGCAGATGAGTTGATGCATACACCCTATCAGCTCATCGCCACCGGTCTTAAACAATTCAGCAGGCAGGCCGTCAGCACCGGCCGCTTTGTTGTTCTTAAGTCGCTGTATCACAACTCGTACCGCGTCATGGCTAGGTGGTGGTCCACACCACCTAGCCTAGTGAGCCTATGTATTTTGTATGCATCCATGCAAACTATTCGATAGAACACAACGAGCATATTGACGATGCTGTTGCTACCTGTAAAGATGAACACGGAGATCTGGTTATGGATACGCAAGGTACACTGAGATTATGGAGGGAACACTTTTCCAAGCTGCTTGCTGGCGATGACTCTACCAATCCCGCCTTTGGAGAAATTAACCCGATGCCACCAATCAACGACGATGGTGTGGACGTACCACCACCTAGCCATGACGCGGTACGAGTTGTGATACAGCGACTTAAGAACAACAAAGCGGCCGGTGCTGACGGCCTGCCTGCTGAATTGTTCAAGACCGGTGGTGATGAGCTGATATGGTGTATGCATCAACTCATCTGCAAAATATGGCTAGCAGAAAGCATAGCCGACGATTGGAATCTCAGTGTCCTTTGTCCTATACTGAAGAAAGGTGACCCTACAGTTTGCGCGAACTACCGGGGAATCAGCCTTCTTGCCATCTCATACAAGATCCTGCCGACCGTACTGTGTGAAAGACTTAAGCCGGTCGCCAACACACTGATTGGGCCTTATCAGTGCGGCTTTAGACCTGGTAAGTCCACCATAGACCAGATCTTCACACTACGTCAAATCCTGGAAAAAACCCACGAAAAACATTATTTCATAGTGAAGAAAAAGAGGTCAGCTAAAAAGAAGAAGATAAAATTATCACCTCATTTGCTGTCGTCATTAGATCGTGCAAATACTAGTAGTAACAAAGCAAATTTAATTCTGACTACCGCTATTTATGCAGTCGGTGGTTTGGATACAGCCAGAAATACTGCTTCATCAACGTCATCCATACGAAGAGCTCGTATAAAAAATCGCAATGAAGCTTCAAAAAATATGCGGGATAGCTTCAAATGTGATAATCCTCTCACTTTGCACTGGGACGGGAAACATTTGCCTGCACTCAAAGGTCACAAACATTGAACAATTGATTGGGGTAGTAGAGTGTAAGTCCAGCTCAGGCGAAGATATGTGCGAACAAATTTTATCGTCGTTGGATGAGTGGAAGTTGACACAGCAAATTTCATGTATGAGTTTCGATACGACGTCAGCAAATACAGGCGTAAAGAAGGGTGCATGTACGCGGATTCCGATAGCAATGAAGAAAGAACTTCTGCTCCTAGCTTGTCGTCATCACGTTTTTGAAGTAGTACTCGGAGGTGTATACGATGCTATATTCGGCAAAAGCATTGCTCCTGACATTCTAGATTTCAACTATTTTAAACAAAACTGGGGATACATCCACCAAAAGAAATATCGGACTGCCATGAATAACCGAGAGGTAAAAAAAATATTTACGGATGACGTGGCGCAAGATGTTCTCGAATTCTGCATTCAACAGGAACACAAATTCCAGCCGAGAGGTGACTACGCCGAATTTTTAAATCTAACAATAATATTTTTGGGCGGTGTTCCTCGTCACGGTATTAAATTTTATGAGCCTTCGGGAACAAGTCGAGCACGTTATATGTGTCGGCTGTTATATACATACAAAAAGTATATGTTTGGAACAACTACAGCTGAAGATGGCCTGTACGATATCGATGAGAAAACCGAAAATGACTGTCTCATCTTAATTATTTTCGCAATCAAAGGCGGTTACATCAAAGCCTGGTTCCAAGCACCAGATGCCACCTCTGCGCCACAAAATGACATTAATTTTTTGAAGCAATTGAATAAATATCGAAACGAAAATAATGCCATAGCAAACATTGCCATCAACAAGTTCAGAGGTCATTTGTGGTATATCAGTGAAGCATTGGTTGGGCTGGCCTTTTTCGATGAAGCGATTTCAGTCAACGAAAAAAGGATAATGCTCTCGAACCTGAAAATTGCTTCTCGAGATGACTCAAGTCGCATAAATATCGATTTTCAGAAAATCGAAAAAATTGAATTAAACGTAAGCGCCTTTGTTACATCACTCACGCTGCGTTTTTTCCAAATATTGAAATTGCCAATGGATTTTCTGGAAAAAGACCCCATTTGCTGGCCAAATGAAGAATCGTATAAGTATTCAAAGATTGTGGCCCAAAAATTACATGTTGTGAACGACGTCGCAGAAAGAGCGATTGCACTTGTGCAAAATTTTAATAAACAGATAACAAAGGACGAAGATCAGTTCCAAAAATTACTCAAAGTGGTCGCCGAAAACCGAAAAAAAAATATCCAAAATGGACAAAAGCGAAATACTAGCGTTTCTTGAACAAAAATGAATAAAAAGCTTTATTTATTAAAACGAATTTGCTTTCTTTTTTTAATCGAAAATTTCTCCAGATCGCATCGTTGATACAAAAAAATTTTGACATATCGTCTTCAATGCAAAAGAGGATGCTCTATCGATTGCGCATAGTGCCGCGGCCGAAAAATATAAAATAAGTTTGGTTACAGGCAAGCAAAGTGGACGTATGTCAGATTTTTTAGCATTTTTCAGATTCTTATCAATGAATCAGAACTCAAATTTGGGACAATTTTCTGATTTATAATTTTCACATCATACTGAGTCCATAAAAAATGATAACCACGAATATACCTCGAAGTTGAAATTTTTTTTAATTAATAGAAATAATAGTAAAAAATCAACTCGAAAATGCAAAAAAATCATACAAATCGGCCCACTGACACGCCTTCCCATGGTTCGATTTGGTTGAAATTTTGGTACAATAGCTCCATGGGCTTAAGACATATTTTCGGGCCTGAGCACCTAAGATCGGAACATGTATTGCATTTTGAACTACCCTAGTGTACATCGTAATGGCACTATTTTCTACAAAAGTGTCCAGCTGCATGCATATGCCGATGATATTGATATCATTGGACGTTGTAAGCGGGATTTTACTGCTGCGTTTTCTGCTATCGAAAAAGAATCAGCGAAGGTGGGTTTGGCGGTGAACGAGGGCAAAACAAAGTATATGCTGTCCACAAGGAGGGAGACGCGGCGCATTGGATCCAACATTACTGCGAACAGCTATACTTTCGAAGTTGTCAAGGAATTCACCTATCTTGGCACCGCCGTGAACACCCAAAACGATATCAGCTTGGAGATAAAGCGAAGACTCACTCTTGCTAATAGGTGTTACTACGGTCTCAGTAAGCAATTGAGTAGTAGAGACCTCTCTCGCCCTACAAAACTGACACTCTACAAGACGCTCATTTTACCCGTGCTACTCTATGGTGCGGAAGCATAGGTTGTGTCGCAGACCGATGCAGCCACACTTGGGGTGTTTGAGAGAAAAATTCTTCGCAAAATCTTCGGTCCTATTCGCGTCGGCGACGGCTACCGTATTCGAATGAACCATGAACTGTACGAGCTCTACGATGACATCGACATAGTCAAGCGCATCACTATCCAACGTCTGCGCTGGCTGGGACATGTTGTGCGTATGGACGAAGAAGCTCCGGCGAAAAAGGTGTTTCATGCGGAAGCCGCTGTGCGACGACGGAGAGGAAGACCATGTCTCCCAAAATGATTAAGGAATTGCCTTATTCAGGCATTATCTTTTTGACCCGACTTTTTAATGCTATAATTCATTACGGATATTACCTAAAAGAATGGAAACACTCTTTGATAACCATGATACCAAAACTCGTACTCATACAGACTCATAAGTCTTTTACCTTGCTTGTCAAAATTATTTGAGGCGTTCGATAAAGTATGACACGAAGGCCTTATCAATAAAATTAAACACTTATTGCCTCTCAATGTTCACAAAACATTTACTTTTTACCTCGAAAGCAGGCTCTTTAAAATAAAACAGATTTTATTTTAACTCACTTCAATATAAGAGCTGATGTCGCTCAAGATAGCGTACTAGGACCGTTTCTATATGTATTGTGTACCTCAGACTTACCAATTAATGCTAACACGACCATCTCAACATTCGCAGATGATACTGCAGTTTTAAGTTGTAACTGTTGCCCATTAGAAGCTTTTCGAAAGCTCCAGCTTCATTTAAAATCAATAGAAGAATGGTTATCGATATGTCACATAAAAATAGATGAGCAAAAATATAAGCAAGTTACTTTTACCCTTATGCGTGGTGAATGCCCTCCAATTGTTCTAAATAATACTTCAGTCCCACAAAGTGAAATTGTAACATATCTACAGTGGGAAGCAAAACTGATGTTTTTCATTTTTAGATTAATAAATTCGTAACAAAAACGGTTGAAAGTTTTAAAATTTTTTTTTCTGTGTTTTTGTATTCTCTATACCTTATCTCAAAAATTACATCAGAAACAAATTAAATTTTAAACTCCATAGAAGAAAAAAAAAACGCAAAATATAATTCATTGTCCATGCGGACAGTTTTGCTCTCATATGATTTGAGCGAGACTTAGTACCACTACTTGTTCCATTATTATTTTTGGCTACCTGATTTTTGTTTCATATGCTTTGATAAATTAGTTGGGCTCAAAATTTTAAACTTTGGTGAGCCTACGTTG
Source organism: Meiosimyza platycephala (assembly GCA_963662105.1). Lineage (NCBI taxonomy): Eukaryota > Metazoa > Arthropoda > Insecta > Diptera > Lauxaniidae > Meiosimyza > Meiosimyza platycephala. The sequence goes on along the minus strand of OY759209.1, from coordinate 55,093,977 downwards.
TAAAAATTTCTGAATCAATAAAAATAAGAGAAGGTCCGGTTGATATTGAAAAACACGTCATAAATCTAATTGAAAAATGACTTTCAAGCCGTGAAATAGCAGAAAAATTTAGCATATGCAAAGCTACATAAATTCAATTAAAATAAACAGAAAATTCAGTTAATCAAGGAAGTCAGAAGGACGGCTAAGAATGATTTCCAATGGCGACGCGCGTTTCATAGAACATTTAATGCGTTCTAAAAATGTAAATAAAAAAATTTTAAAACTTTCAACCGTTTTTGTTACGAAGCTATTAATCTAAAAATGAATAACATCCGGACAGTTTTGCTTCCCACTGTAGGTATTCAATTAGATCGACCCCTAACATGGCGTAGGTACACTCACAGTAAAAAAAAACGCCGATTTGAATTTTGCAAGAAGTTTTAAATTTTGATGCGTAAAATAGTATCTACTCTTATTTAACGATTTTAAGTTTGATAGATACTGTTGCTAGGGACAAGTTTTGAGTATTTTCAAAACTGTCCACCTAACAATAATAAATTCTAGGAACCTTTTCCAAATAAACACATAATTGCTAGTTTTATAATCAGAAATTACAACTTATTTATATGAATAAATACATTGTTTTTTGTAGTTTTTTTACGCATTTTTAATTTCTCACATATTCTTTAATTATTTATTATTTAATTATTTTAAATAATACGGTAAAATTGATTTTAATACCGCGTAGGACCTATTTTTGCCTTGACACTTTCCATTCGAGAAGGCATGCTCTCATAGAGTTTCCGTATTAATTCCATTAAAATATCGTTGTATCAAGTGGATTGAATTATTTCCTTTAACTTTGGAATATTATTAGGGTTTTGCTGGCGCACTTTGCGTTTTAAAATGGCCCAAACATCCATAATGGGATTGAGGTCGGGGCTGTTACCGGGCTATGGACTGACTCAATTCCCAAAAAGTCCTTATATTCCTTTACCTATGCAAAACTAAATAGTTCATTATTGTAAATCTATCAAAAAAAAAAATGTAAAAAATAATTATTGTGAGTGGGACACTTACCGATTTCGAGCGATGACAAGGTGCAGAATCGTCTTGAAATATGACTTTTGCTACATGCTCGCTTAGTCGGTCGATGCTAGGTAAAACGCCGTTTTTTACGATATCAATATAAGCTGCGGAGTTCACATAACCTTCCGGAAAAATAATCTCTCCCACCTCACATCTTGTTATTGCCCCCATTTGACCAAAGCAAAAGTCATATTTCAAGACGTTTCTGCACGTTGTCATCGGTCGAAATCGCTAAGTGTCCCACTCACAATAATAATTTTTAACATTTTTTTTTGATAGATTTACAATAATGAACTATTTAGTTTGGCATAGGTAAAGGAATATAAGGACTTTTTGGGAACTGAGTCAGTCCATGGCCCGGTAACAGTCCCATTGTGAATGTTTGGGCCATTTTAAAACGCAAAGTGCGCCAACAAAACCCTAATAATATTCCAAAGTTAAAGGAAATAATTCAATCCACTTGATACAACGATATTTTAATGGAATTAATACGGAAACTCTATGAGAGCATGCCTTCTCGAATGAAAAGCGTCATCAAGGCAAAAATAGGTCCTATGCGGTATTAAAATCAATTTTACCGTATTATTTAAAATAATTAAATAATAAATAATTAAAGAATATGTGAGAAATTAAAAATGCGTAAAAAAAACTACAAAAAACAATGTATTTATTCATATAAATAAGTTGTAATTTCTGATTATAAAACTAGCAATTATGTGTTTATTTGGAAAAGGTTCCTAGAATTTATTATTGTTAGGTGGAAATTTTTGAAAATACTCAAAACTTGTTCCTAGCAACAGTATCTAACAAACTTAAAACAGTTAAACAAGAGTAGATATTATTTTACGCATCAAAATTGCAAAGTTCAAATCGGCGTTTTTTTTGACCGTGAGTGTATATTGAAGCCAAAATAACTCAGTTAAAGTTAAAAACCTCCAGTCTTCACTGGTTAATTAATCATCGTTCCCCTTTGAAGCTTGAATATAAAATCCTTTTATTCAAAACAGTTTTTAAGCCAATTTGGTTATATGGGTCCAACTTTGGGGTAACGCCAACTCATCAAACATAGAACTAATACAAAGGGCTCAGTCCAAAATATTAAAAATAATTACAGGTGCACCATGGTACATAAGGAGTGAAAATATTCACCGAGATCTATGCATCCCCTTGGTATACGACGAAATAAATAAAAATAAACAAACTTACGCCATAAGGTACATGCATCATCCTAAGCCATTGGCTCGTAATTTAATAAACATAGAGAATCACTCCAGACTGAAAAGAAAGGATCATCCTTCTATGAAAGTTGTGAATACTGCACAGCACCGAACCGAACTTATCAGCTCTAACGTCATCGTGCAGATGAGGACTCTGTACCGGAACCTAGTTCGTCTCGGGCACAGTCCTCCAATAGAATCCGACCTCGGCAACTCGTCGCAGCCAGCTCCTCTTCCGATGAGGACGCGAGATCGAGACCTAGTTCGTCTCGGCCGCTTTCCGATGAATTGGAGAATGCAGCAACAAGAGACCTAGTTCGTCTCGGCTACCACCACTATACAAAAAGTATAAGGGACGTTCTTTTACAAACCGCACAAAATTCAGGAAAAAAAAACCTCGACTTCTCCAAATGCGATGAAAATTTTTTTCTTGCATCTTCTAACAAATTCAGTTGACCCATGTTTTTTGTTTTTGCTGAAATATTAATTGAAAAACAGTCAGAGTTACATACAACCTTAGGATCATAAGGAAGTGACTGATGAAGACATATTTTATATTTAAGACAACATAATCCGTTTGTGCCTGAAGACTCAGGGGAAACAATTTGGGTTTCCGGAGTCCACGACGAGTTCCATTGTTAAAAAAAATACGTATCACAAAAATATCGGACTTCGCGCACGAGTACTTGGTATGGCTACTTGCAAAGTGGAGAAGCATTATTTGGAGTGTTGAGAGTAATATCGTTTTTTGGTGTAAAAAGTACTCGGAAATATGTAAGGCGTTGCCCAAACACAGAATACGGTCCACGGAATGCTCTTTCTGTCATCACTCCACATGTTTCTTCACTTGGTCATACAAAGTACCCGTGCGAAAAGTTCGATATTTTTGTGATACGTATTTTTTTAACAATGGAACTCGTCGTGGACTCCTGGTACCCAAATTGTTTCCCCTGAGTCTTCTTTTAACGGTCTCTAAGCTCGCTGCTACATTGTGCACTTTCCTTATTTCCGTATCAGGCACAAACGGATTATGTTTCGAAACCCATATTGCACGATGCACGTCCCGGGGGGACATGGAAGGCTTTCGTCCTCATGTTTTTCGTTTATTTGTATATTGTATCGCAGTCAAAATCACTTTCGAACAACTTTAGAATTTTTAATTTCCTTATAAAAATCCCCTTGCGAAATAAAACTTGTAATAATTATTATTATAATTATACGTTTCTCTGGCGTACAATGCTTCCCACGGCCTATTAAAATGCAAAAATTTTTAGAAATCAATGCAATGTTATGCAAAAATGATAAGAGTTACATTTTGTAAACAAATTTTTTAAATAAAAGCAAATAGGTGAACTTGAGAAGTAAACGATTTGAACACTTAATACACCGCTGGAAATTGCAAAATACTCAATATAATAGTAAACTTAGAAAGTACCGTTATTTTTTTGCAATAAAATATCATGTGATTATTTTGTGTACATATCATGTAACTGTATTTTGAAAGAGAAGAAGAAGAAAAACTTAATTTGTTCGAAATATTTACTTTGAATTCAAAAATGGTATCGCATTATTATTATTTTGACCTCAGCTGTACATTAGACCTGTTCAGAAATTTACGAAATATGAATTTTTTAATGGGTTGAAAGCTTATCTGAAAACTATGAATTTAAATAAGATTTGCATAAAAAAAATTGAAAAATATTTCTGTTAGATATTGCGCTTTGGCTAGAAAGTCGAATTCGGGTGTTAATCTGAATTTTAAAAGGTTCTCTCAGAAACACATAAATAACTTTTATTTTAGAAAATATTTCAAAATAAAAACAATGCAGTTTTCCTATGTTTAGTCTAATTAACCAGTTCTTAAGGTCAGAAACTTTTAAAATTGTTTCAATTCTATTTTACAACACTTAAAACATGTAATCTTAGATTTTTTTTTCTGAAATTTCAACTTTAACCTTAAATACTTCCGAGAAAAAAACTTTAAAAAATTTTTATATTATTTTTTTACTGTTATATGGCCTACTACCTTTGTGCTTAACTGAAAGAAGCCAGTTATTTTTGACCGTCTTTAAATTGGTTCATTCAAAAGAAAATGTACAAATTGATGATGTTAGGTTAGGTTAGGTTAAAAGGGTTGCTTGCAAAGCAAGATTCACTCGGAGGCAGTTTGCCCATTGTGATACCTTACATATATATAAAAATGTTCCCCTCCTCCTTTAAAAAGTCCTACTGAATGGGGGTGAACCACCCAGAAGCCTTGGTGAAGTTGAGGATACTGGTGAGTTCCAGCTCAGCTAGTTCCTCAAGACCAACAAAGAACGCAGAACCAAAATATTTGATTCGTCTCCTCATTAGCCCGGGGCATTCGCAGAGCAGGTGTTTAACCGTCTCATCCTCTTCTTCATCTCCGCAGCTCCTGCAGAAATCTCTGAAAGGAGCACCATATCTGCGGCCATAGGGCCAATAACACAGTGCCACGTGAGTACTCCTACAACAGTCCTAAGCTCTCCTCTTCTGAATCTTAAGAGAGATTGCGTCCTTCCCAGATTCAATTTAGGCCACATGATTCGAGACGTTCTGCATCCGGTGGTAAGGTTCCACCTTCTGTTCGTTTGTTTCTTGATTATGTCCTCTATCCGATAGTGTAATTCCGCCAATGGTATCTTAAGTTCTACCACTTGTTGATTCTCTGGTTGTTCTGATCCTATTCTGGCACACTCGTCAGCTTTCTCATTTCCGGAAATACCCGTATGCTCTATAGCATGCTGTCGGATTGAACGTAGTGATTCCCTGCAGTGTTTAACACACCTAGACTTCACTATTTTGGCATTCAGTGCTTTGATCGCTGCCTGACTGTCCACACATATGGTAATGATGGAGGGAGTAAGCTCCCTGTTCCGTATCACCTGTGCGGCTTGGTCTAAGGCATAGATTTCAGCTTGAAAAATGCTGCAATAGTTGGGTAGTCTAAAAGACATCTCCATACTCATATTATCCGAGTACACACCCGCTCCTGCGCCGAACTCCATGTTGGATCCATCTGTGAAGATGGTTAGCCCCTTTCCTTCCAGAACGGTGCCTGAGTTCCAATCTTCACTTGTTGGAAAGTTGATGTTGTAGGCAGTGTCAAAGTCAAGTATTGGTACTCGGTAGTCGCTTGCCTTGAGGCAGAGTTCCCGCTGCATATCTTGCAAAATAGACCCGTAACCATCAGAGTTTTGAAGCTTGTTGCATTCTTCTAAGAATCCCTTTTGCCGCCATATTCCTGATGTATAGGTCAATAGGCAGAAGATGCATTATAATCTCCAGGCCCGCCTGTGGTGTCGTTCTTACTGCTCCTGTTATACCAAGGCAGGCCAGTCTTTGTACCTTACGAAGCTTGTCAAGTAGTGACTTGGTGTTGGCAGCCTTCCACCATACCAGCGCTCCGTGAGTTAAAATAGGTCTGATGACCGCCGTGTACATCTTGTGTACTATATACGGTTTTGCACACCATTTTTTCTCAAATGTTCTGTTACACGTGTAGAAAGCGCTAAATGCCTTTCTAGCCACGTTCCTCTTCCATGATAGCTTGGAATCCAGAATGATTCCGAGATATTTTGCTTCTTTGGCGAGAGCCATTGTGGTACCATTTAACGTTGGCAATTTAAACACTGATATTTTATATTTCCTTGTGAACAAAACGAGTTCGGTCTTTCTTGGATTGATACCAAGTCCGTTCCTATTTGCCCAAACTAGCAGTTTCCTTAAAGCTGACTCCATCAGTTCACTGATTGTAGAAATAAACTTTCCCTTTATCAGTATGACGACATCATCTGCATAGGCAACCACCTTAATCATCGATCTTTCCAGCGAGCATAAAATTTCATTAATGACAAGATTCCACAGGAGTGATGATATAACGCCGCCCTGTGGAGTAACTCTCTTAACTGCTTTCCTGCTCTTTGATGTCCCCAGGGTGGAGCTAATGACCCTGTGACTCAGCATGTTGTTGATCCACAGAGTTATTTTGCTATTTAACCCTATGCGTTCCAATGTGGTACTAATTGACCTTAATTCCGCTTTGTTAAAAGCACCCTCTATATCCAGAAAAGCGCCATGAACATATTGTTTTACATGTAAACCAGTAAACATGTAAACCAGACCTACCTTTCAGGTATGCGTGTTGCGCCTTACTGAAGTTGTGCTCATTTAGAATGCTTTCGACGTGCATACCTGCCAGTCTCTCTAGTGTTTTTAATATACACGATGAAAGACTAATTGGCCTATAGTCAGGCCCGGATTTACCTTAGAGGCACACTAGGCCAGTGCCAAGGGCGGCACGATTTTAGAGGCGGCAAATATTGGGAACTTTGAAATTTTTTTTTTGTAATTTTTTAAATTTATTTTCGCAGGGGGAAAAAAGTGCATTTATGTGCACAAAATTACCTAAAAATGTTAATAAACAAAAAAAAAGTCCTCACTTTTGATATTAAAATTTTTTTTTTTATATTTACTAGTGAAGAGGGGCGGCAATTTCTGACTGGTCTAAGGGCGGCAGATTTCTAAATCCGGGCCTGCCTGTAGTCCTTGCTCCATCAAACATACCAATAGAATCACTACTGGTATGTTCCATTTCGCTAAGAAGTGCCCTCATGATTTTTCCCTCCAGGATAAGCCAATTGGCGTCCGAGATCTTCCCATCTGGATGACCCCGATCGACAATTGCCACCTGAAGTTCAGGAGCTGAAGGCTTCACTCTTACCCTCAGTAACCTGACCCTCGCTAGAGCGTTGCCTCTTGTTGCTTGGCTTAGCAGAGGTCACTTCGCCACCGCCCACGGCACCCTCCGATCTGGAAAGTAGTGTGGACAGAGGGTTGGCGACTTGCTTTGCCTTGCCTTTCGAAGCCTGTACTCCTTGAACGCGAGCGGTGGTTGCTGACCCTGAAAGACCTGCCTTCAAGCAGCCAGAGACGACCGAGGACATCGCTTCCTTCACTCCGGACTTGTTCGCGGTGATGGTTGCTGGACCCGAGAGTTCAGCCTTCTTCGCCACGACCTTTCCAGAGCAGCTAGAAGCGATGCCACCGGCCGCTACCGGTGCTTCCTGCTCTATTCTAGCAGCTTCAATGACGGCTGCACCAGAAACACCATCTTCGGGACAGCGCCTCTCATGCAGCCGCACATTGAAGGTGTGCTTTTTATAGAGAGCCTTTTCCTTCGGAGTAAGGGAGGATGAGCTACGCAATCCCAGTTTAATAAGAAACTTAAGGGAACTTTTGTAGTCCTTGGCTTCTTTCTCCGTCAGTGTCTTTTGAACACTCACTCCCGCCTTCTCTGCTGGAGGACCCAAGGAGGATGGCACATTTTCAGAGGATAACAATAGATCCTCCTCGTCTGTGTCATACAACCTTAAACCCTTTAGAAGATTCGACGAGGAGAGAGTGTCCAAATCGTCTTCCATGTCCATACTCAGTTGTCTGCGTAGCGTCCTGTCTTCCCTACTCTTCTCTATACCTATACTTTTGACTGCAATAGCTTTACCGCCTATCGAGCTTGCAGCCAACATTCGAGTAGACGGGGTTTCAGTAGTAGGACCATCATTCGGGTCTGAAGCCAACGCCCGAATGACTCCGGAGATTTTAGACGTCTATTTCCTGTCATTCTTTGGTCCACAAGTTTCAATTCCAATGCGCCATAGTACGAAATTGCTCCCCACACATTCCGCTACCCTCACGGATCTGATGGCGACTCAAAAATCTGTCCTCCTTTCTCAAGTCATGGAAATAATAATTATATACGACAGGATCGTCAATATTAAATTTTTTTTGTCAGTAAAGACAACTTTTTCCCCCTCACCGGGGTCGTTATTTTTCACTGAGCTCCAAGTCATGTGATCCCTTGCAAAGTCGCGTCAGCGTTGCTTGCAAGAGGCGTCAAGTCGTAGTTTTTTTGTAATTTTTAGTATTGTAGGTGTAGTGCTGCTAAAATTGCTTGTCGAACAGTCGATTTACTAGCTGTTACATTAGCTAATTCCTTTGTCTTCATTGTAGAATGAGCAAAGTTGGATGCAATCCTTGGTGATTTTGTGATTACAAAGCCCTTCAGAGCGCAAATTGTCAATTTGACCATGTTCTCGTTCCGTTAATGTTTTTTGTTTTCCCATTTTAATTGAATTTTAACATTTACAGTTAATCGCAACGAATTCTTAATAAAAAAACCAAAATACACTTCCTCACCGCACAAATAAGGAAAAAACACTAAGTGTGTCTAATCAAGTGAACCACAAAACAAAGCTATATATTGAAGTTTTAAAAGTTATACTTGTACGAAGTACCGTTAGTTTTGAGAAAATTCCAATATGTTTATTTTTATGTATTATTTTATTTATTTATTTATAGTCCTATAAGCCTAGTTGGCCAATAAAATATATTACGCGCAGAATGATATGCGACTTAAGGTAATTTAAATCTAAGTTAAAATTTAAATTAAAATTCATATGGTTCCCCTGAAAACTTGTTAAGACATAATAAGAGAATTAAAGAGATTTCCCAAGAAGTTAGCTTTAATAAAAAAAAAAAAAAATTATTAATAAAACGCACAATCTACAGAGAGTTATTTCTTACATATTCGGTGAGGTTACGTAGAAATAAATGATCAGCATTACAAAATTTTTTAAGACAAGTGGTAACTTATTCCAGCACCTTGCGACTCTAACGAGAAATGAACGTTCAAAAATAGATAAATTAATTCGTGGAATAATCAATTGCGGGTGTCTGGTAGAGTGCGAAAATACAAATCGTTTAATAAGGTATTGGGGTAACTGTCTTTTAATAATTTTAAAAAAGTTATATAACAAGCGATAAGAACATTTGAGAAACTGTAAAACAAAAGGGGAAACATGATCGCCAACTCGGATGCCATACACGAATCTGATTATTTTATTAAAAATAATTTGAATTTTTTTTGTGCTATATCCCACCGTACCAGAATAAATTTCAAGACCATAAGTTATGTTTGACATAAGCAGAGCATGAGCAACTTTATATTTAATATTTAGGGGAAGATAGATGTCAAGACTATATAATTTTTTTAAAATAACTAGTTTTATTGCTCACTAAGTTAATATGGTGTTCGAAACCTAATTTATGGTCCAAATAAATACCCAAACATTTAATTTGGTCAACAAATTCCACTTGTTCATCTTGCAAATAAATGTTAAGGACGCTAAGCTCAGGCATAGCAAATTGAATAGCTTTTGTTTTTCGTGAGTTGATTTTCAAAGAATTTACTGACATCCAAGAAGTCACACTACAAAGAGAATAGTTAATGACATTTTCTAAGACATCAATAAATTGCTTTTCACCAGAAAACAGCAGTTGAATGTCATCAGCAAAAATGAATGGAGTACATAAATTAAGGTCAATGCAATCAATAAAGTCATTAAGGTAGAGCATGAATAAAAGTGGACTCAAGACCGATCCTTGGGGTACAACAGAATTTAAATTACAAAGGTTAGATTCAACATTATTACAGATGACAAATTGTTTTCGGTCACTTAGGTAGGATAATACTAATTTACATGCATCATTCGAGAAATTGAAGTTGGATTTAAGCTTCTTTCCACGATTTTAGAAAGTGACGGCAGTATACTAATAGGTCTTAGGTTATTAATTGAATTAGAGCATCCACTTTTAGGAATAGGTACAACTTTGGCAATTTTCCATGCATTAGGAAACTTGGAGGTTGTAAGAATCGTATTAATAAAATGGAGCAAATGACGGTCAATCAAATGCAAAATAATTTTGATAAATTTAATGGGCAATTTATCATATCCGATAGCATTGGATTGAATTTTCGCAATAGATTAATGCAAATCGTCGATGCCTATATTCCTAAACGAAAAAGAATCTGCGTTATCTATAGGTTCATCCAAGTCAAGATTAAGTGAGTGGCAGTTAGATTGAGCGCTAATAAAGCTCTGGTTTAAGAGATTTATATCCACTCCTTCCAAAACAGACTGAGAACTAGAACAACCATTGTTTTTTAAGCCATTCCACATGCCTTTACTATTCAAACCTTCAAAAGTTTTTGCACCTACAATTTTTTTTTGCCTTTCTAATTGTTGACTTAGCACGATTGCGATATTTACAAAAAATCTTCCAATTTGTCTGAGTTCTCTCTTCAAGATAGGCTTTGAAGGAAAGATCACGCAATGACTTAGCTAAAGTAATGTCTTTAGAAGAAATCCAGTTGTCTCTGTTTCTGAATTTGTACTTAGAAATTGGAACTAATGAATATAATTCATTCATAATATTATTTAGAGTAGAGAGTTGCATATCAATATCGTTGTCTAAATAAAGAGAGGAAAAATCACTCGAAGTAACCTTATGATTCAGTGTTTCTAAATTAAGTTTCTTGTAGTCATGAAATTCCACAATCTCCTCAACACGATTCGTTGGCAATTCCAGAGAAATAAAAATAATTGCATGATGTGAGATTGAGGGGCATTGCATTTGTCCTTTATGTCTCAGAATGTTTAGGTCACTAATTAGAAAATAATCTAAAAGCGAAGTAGAGTTGTGGTGGATATCGAAGTGAGTGGGAATACAACTGTGCACATATGATAACATCGTAGACAAAGAGAGCGAACAAAATTAGATTTTCGAGTATCGAATAAGTTGTAGTTAAAATCCCCCATAACAACTACGTTAGAGTATCTCGCAAATAAATCACTATTCAATTCATCAAAGGCTTCAATGTTACCATTAGGCAAATAGACAACGCCAATAAGTATTCACAATTACCATATTCACAGCATTTAAAAACCGTATTATATTTTATTTGTTTAGAAATATAAAAACCAACACCACCACCTCGCAAATTAGGACGTATTGCGATGGCTCTATTGCAGATGTAGGATTTAAGCCATGTTTCGGAAACACCTACAATATCTAGAAAGCAGCCACTGAGGATGCATTTAATTTCTTCCAATTTAGATGAGGGGAGAGAGGGTTGTAAAGATTGGCTATTAAAATGTCCTTAATTAAGGTTAAGATTGAGTTTGCTCAGTTTCCTCCGAATTAAGGATTTATCGCTAACGACTGGGCCGATATTGTTATTTAAATTGAAATATTAGATACATCTTGCTCTTAAATTTTCTGAAAACAATTATTTCCTAACTCAATTACAGTGGGTGCTATCTGAATTTTATTTAAAAAAAATTACTGTGTCTAATCAAGTGAATCGGACTGTATCTTCAATTGTACCCTAAAAATGATAAATCCAAAAGTGCAATTAATCTTCGGCTGGGACGGTGGAAATTTGTCCATTTTTTATTTATTTTTTAACTTTGTTCCTTTAACTTTAATATAAAATTAATAAATTAATTTAAAACGTATACAATAGTTAATTTTTTTGCAAAAATGCAAAAAATTGCATGTCTCCATTTTTGAACTTCTGAATTATTTTTTTTTTTTGTAGCTCTGCGCAGTTTCCTTACTTAAATATCAGGCACAAACGGATTATGTTTCGAAACCCATATTGCACGTTTCACGGCCCCGGGGAACATGGAAGGCTTTCCTCCTCGTGATTTTCGTTTATTTGTATATTGTATCGCATTCGAAATCACTTTCGAACAACATCTAATAGAATTTTGAATTTCCTTATAAAACTCACCTTGCGAAATGAAACTTTTAATAACACAGATCTACAAAATTTGGTCAATTCTGAGTATCTGAAACCCAAATACACTTTTCCAAAGGTTTTCGACGTGCTGAATTCGAATCTGAGGTTAGAATTTCTTTGGTGGTTTCGGTTTTTGAGATATTCTAACCTGAAAGTGCGTTTTTCAAGTTTTTTTTTATATATTACATCGCAAAATAAATTTTATTTATGAAATAAACTACTTCTCTTCAAAATCCACTTTGAATTATATCGAAATCTTTCTTTTTTCCAAGATATCGTAAATTGAAATTTTTTACACATTCTCTAGCTGAAACTTAATTTGATTTGTATGGAGACCTGTATAATAAATTTCAATTTACGAATTTTCGGAGAAAAAATGAGATATCGATATACAGTAGACGTCCAATATAACGAACTTATTAATGCACGGGTCAGTCGTAATATCGTACGCCATATTTATTTACGATCACTATATTGACCATTCTTTTCTTACCTTCTTCAATTATAAGCAACATGAATTAAATAGCGTTCGTAATTTAGAATAGTGAAAATTTTCGTAATTTAGAGACATCAATGAAAAAATTTTAATTTGAAAAACTATTCATTAAAATGGAAATTCGTTATACCGTTATACGTAATAGTAGACGTCCACTGTAATTCAAAGTATATTTTCAAGAGAAAAAGTAGTTCTTTTGAATCCAAATAATGGTTTCATAAATAAAAATTACCTTTCGATGTAATATAACCTCATATACCTTGAAAAACGCACTCTGACCTCGGATTCGAATTCAGCAGGTCGAAAACCTTCGGAAAAATATATTTGGGTTTCAGATACTGAAACACTGTCGCACTACTATTATTTTGATTTGATTTGATTTGATTTATTAGTAATTCAGTCTTATATTCAAAAATATCACATATTTTCTTGCGCTATTACAATATAATTTTAGTTTTTATTTGATTATTTTGTATTTATTAGTTCTATAAATTTTCTTTTGTAATAAATAAAATTTGGTTCATTTTTTGTATCTTCCGGTAATGTATTAAATAACTAGAAACCTTTATAAAGCAGCGTGTTTTGAGCTTTTTTTGTATTCTGGAACTTAACACGAAAATTGCTGGCGTTCCTTAGTCCATATGGTTGCGCCCAGCAACAGTCGTGGCATGTTGAGTTAAATACCTTGGCGCAATACCTTTTTTGACTTTGAAAACAGCAATTAATGTGATGAGTTGCAGCCTTTGTCTAATATTAAGCCATTTCAGCGTCTCCAACATCCATCTAACTGATGTGTAACGGTTGCATTTTAAAATACTTCGCATTGCGTTGTTTTGTAGTTTCTGGAGCCTCCCCAATTTTGATTCATTTCCGCATGTAAATAGTATTGTAGAACAGTATACGAAATGCGGTTTAATCATTGTGCTGTACACATTTATTGCGGTTATGCAATCAATCTTATTTCTGCTCCACTTAAAAAAACCAATCTTTTTGCAATTTTTCTGCATATGTAATTGAAGTGCTCGTAAAATTTTAATTTGTTATCTACATACAATTACACCCAAATAATTTATATTGCATACTTTTTCGATTTTTTTGTGGTTTATTTCTAAACTGAAATCACTATTTACATTTATTTCCATAAATTTCGTTTTAGACTCATTTAATTTAAGCTTGTTCATTTTAAGCCATTTATTTATTTCAACTAGATCACTTTTTAGCTTATGCTCTCAATCATCTATAGATATTCCTTCCATATACATAAGTGTATCGTCAGCGTAGAAAACTATTTTGCAATTTTTTACAATACAGGGCATATCATTAATGTAAATAATAAATAGTAATGCACCCAAAATTGATCCTTGCTGTACTCCATATTCAACAATCACCGGATCAGACACATTATTATTGAACTTTGTCCTCTGAACTCTATCTGTTAGATAGCTTTCAAACCATTTTAGTTCAACTCCACGAATTACATACATCCATAACTTTTTTAGTAAGATTTCATGGTCAATGGTTTCAAATGCTCTTTTGAAATCTAGGAATAATGCCAATATTTTATTTCTATTACTGCCTTTCCATTCATTGACTATGTTACATATTGATGTTTCACACGAGTAATTTTTTCTATAACCAGACTGGAAATGTGACAGTATGCCATTACTCAACTATCTGTTGTTTTACAATTTTTCTAGTACCTTTTCAAGAGTTCCAAGTGTATTTATAGGTTGAAACTCTTCACATTTATTCGTATTAACTATTTTTTATACTGGTGTTATTATCGACTCTTTCCATGTGGTTGGGAACTCTCCATTTCTTAAAGAGGTGTTTACAATTTCTAATATTGTTTTTCCTAGTATATTCCAGCAGTCTAAAATAATACTTGGTTTTATCATATCAAAGTCGAAGATTTATTCTTAAGCGTTTTGCATATTATTTTCAGCTCTGCTAAAGATATTTCACGAAAGTTAAATTCAGATTCAACAGGCCTAGTTATATTTATAAAATTTGTATGTTCTATCTTATATGCTATTTATTTATTTGCTATTTCTGTCCCATCTGTACATTCGCCTTGTTCAAACACAACATTCCTTATTTCGCTTTTTTGCTGTATTAAGACTAAGTCCTTTATTTTAACACACATCTGTTTTTGGCCATCTGCATTATTTATTCTATTACATATGTTAATCCAATAATAGTCCGGAATGGGTTAAATGAATATTTAACGTAATTTATGTGTTCCATAACTCAATTTATGCTCATAACTAAACTATGTACCTACTATTTTTTGCTTTTATTGCTCTCAGTTATTTAACTTAATATTGTACCATGTAAAATTCTTTCTTTGATTTACTGTTACTTAAAAATCATCCAATTTGATACCTGCATATGTTAAGTTTTTAGTGCTATTAAACGCATTGACTAGCATAGTTATAGCAATCATAATTTAACCGAGTTTAATTTTTAGCAAACCTTGTCGAACTTCAAGGTAAAATCGAAACAATTCGAACGACATATATATTGGTTTTTTGCCGAAATTATTTTATTTTTGTATTCGTTTCTTGCATATTTATATTCATTCCAATCTGAACTAGAACAACTTATATTTGCTTTTCTATATTTTTCAATTTTTTTATTTTTTAAGTCTGCTAATTCATTATTTGATATTTAATTTGTTTTTCCCTTGCATATATCTCCTTTACAATAAATTTTTTCATTGTTCTTCTAAGTGCTACATTTATGTTGTTTGCATTTATGTTGTTATCCAGATTCGATTTGTAAGCGGTATCCAATAATGATAACTCATAGTTAAACATCTCTTTGTTGTATTTGCAAATATTAATGTCAATATTTTCTTTTTTTGTATCATTTTGATCTCTTTCTAAATGCATGTGTATAATTTCATGATCAGTTATTTTGTATTCAGTTATTACCTGTACCTTTAAGACATCAATGTTTGTGATAACGTACATAGTCTATTACTGTTTTCGTTTTCTGTGATTCTGGTATAATCTTCAACTTTTTGCACAAGGCAGTTATCATCCAGTGTACGTTTGATTTCTAGCTTATATAAATCATTTTTATTCCACTCAATGAAATCACCACACATAATAATAGTACAATTATTGGTAGTTTTACCTGGAAAGTTTTCCAGGAATTTTGAAAGTTGGTAATTTTATAGATTTCGATGTGCTCTTTCTGAATTTTAATTTTGCGACCTCGTATTTTTGCCGCTCGCGCCGCCATATTGGAAAAATGGCACCAAAAATCAGTTTTTTGACATCTCTTTTCCGACTCATTTCAAGATAAAAACATGTATATGAGACGTTCTTTTACATTCCGAACACTTTCTGACCGACACATCTTGGAATCGCTCCAAATTTTTGTTACATATTCTAGGCATTATATTAGTGGACATGAAAATCAGGAATAGATTTGTTATCGAATATATCGAAAGATATCGAGTTGCGAAGGTCAAAGGTTTTACGTTTTTTAGTGTTATACGCTCATATTCAAATAGTTATATCTCCGGTAAATTTTAACGGAAAAATTATTTTTTCTATATCGTTTTAAAGCTAAAGAGCTTTCCTTGGGCATTTAATGAAAAATTAATATTTTTTATATCAAATCAATTGTTTAAAGTTATTTTTTAGAGTGAATACCATTCTATAAAAAACTAAAAAAAATACCACAATTCCTCGTCAAATTTCCTTTAAAAACTAATTTTTTCAGAGTGGTCGCCAAATACGAACTTTCCCAAATAAATTAATTCTTCCGCGTACCTCTGAAAATACTGCGAGCCGCTGCACTGTTGTCCCGAATCGAGTTTTGGTTCAAATATTGCTGGAGACCGCAAATCTTATCGGAAATGAACAATTGTTTTTTGAAATAAAAGCTAACCAAAATGCAAATAAATGGTAGGAGCCCCAATTCCGAAAAAAGCTAAATTTTTTTATTATTTTAAGTTAAATGCCGAAAAAATTTGTTTTTTTAAATATTTTTTTTTGTTCAAAAATGGCTAGACAGCGCAAATCTTGTCAGAAATAAACAATTTTTTCTTTTAATTAAAGCTTATCAAAATTCCAACAAATTTCCAGAGTCCAAATTTTGAAATAAAAATATTGTTTTTTGATATCTGCATTCTAAATTAATAGACCTGAAATTTTTCGATTCGGCGTTGACATATATATACATTAGGGCGGGTCGATTTCTTCGGGCGGGAAAAAGTCATCAAAGGGTATGGCAAGACAATATTCTACGGACAATTCTGAGCAACTTTGCCAAAGAAACTATGGGTCTAAAATCAATTTCGAGCCTCCGCATTTTCACAAATAGGTTTTGAGCAGTACTTACGTACATAAGTATATTGTACTTTTATGGGAACAATTACAAGAAGGAAGGAATTTTTGGACCAGTAAGTGGTCGATCGTCAGAGGTTAAATATTTCATAAAATGATATTTATTTCTGATAATAGTCGACCAAGGCGTTTAACTTTGTAGCAACACTTCTAACATTAATTATTTTGATATTTAATTTTTTCCAAATTTCAATTCATTTTTTTACTACTTGAGGTGTAATACTTTTGTATGAAAATATTCTGCTTTCAGCTTTAGCACTTTCACTCAAAAGACTATAATACTTTTATAAATCACTATTATTTGAGAAATTCAGTCCATTTAAATCACTTGGCAAGCCAAAGGTAGGGACATCTTGAGATGGTATATGCAACAGGTTGCATCTGGAGGATATGGGTCTTATCGATAGCTCCATTGTAGAAAAAATCACAATTGACGATCAAAACTTCCACGGAATAATTACACGTTTTCAATGGCAGATTTTTCAATGATAGATTTTTATTTTTAAATAAATAATTGTTTTCCATTATCTTTCGACTTAAGTACTTCAGCACTCCACTATTCTTACAAAAAATTAAAATAACATAGTAAATACAAAAGAGGCACAATACCTTTCCACCTTTGCTTTAAATATGAAATACTTTGTAGTTGCTCCCATACAAATCTAATATAAGTACTGTTCAAAACCTATTTGTGAAAATGCGGAGGCTCGAAATTGATTTCAGACCCACAGTTCCTTTGGCAAAGTTGCTCAGAATTGCCCCTAAAATATTTTCCTGCCATACCCTTTTTGAAAAAAAAAATCGACCCGCCCTAATATACATATTAAGCTGATTCAAATTTTTTTTTTGTTCTATACAGCTATTATCGATCGAGGAACTTGAATCCGTGATTAGTTTTTCTTCTTCTTTTTTTCTTATAAAAAAATTTAAAATTGACCGAAAAAAACAAAAAATACCGATTTTCAGCTTTCAAGTTGCAAAATCGGCCAATATTGTTTTACCACTGATCCCGTTGTACAATATTTTTAATGTATTTTTATACCGAATATCATTATCTTATTTCAAAACCAAGATATCTACATTTTTCTAAATTAACATATACTATTAAAATAACATAATTAACATAAATTTTACAACTTGAAAGTAATCAAGAAAAAAAGAAGAAGAAGAAAAACTAATCACGGATTCGAATTCCTCGATTGACACTAGTTCGAAAAGCATACCCACTTTGTTGCAAAATTTGATAACCTCTTTAGCTTGCACCATTTTTTAAATCAATATTTTCGAAAATGGGTAGGCAACTTAAAACAGGCGGCGGCAATCCAGTTTTCAAAATTGATGAAAATCCTTATGGGTTGTTTTGTCTAGACATATAGGGCTATTGTAATCCACTGACACATCGTGAAAAAAATCAAAAAGTTTTTATTTTGAACCGCTCTAATGTATATAAACACCCAGATATACTCAAAAAATCGTTAAAAAATAAAAATGTCGAAAAAAAAACGGCTGGACGTTCGATTTCAGATTCGCGGATTATGGCACTGGAAGGGTCCCCCAACATTATCCCCGATAAAAATCGCGGGTGGTATTTCGAAAAATTTAAATTTTTTAAAGACCACCCGTGAGCTGTATGGCCGATTCCAGCTCTTCGGAATATTTAAGGCTTACATTACCGGAATGATGGCTACTGACATATTTTTTTGTATTTGAGCAAATTCGTTTTATTTGTTGTAAGCCCATTGGGTGACTGCAGCAGTTCTACACATTTTTACAGATGCATAATGACAGGCGAATGGTCAGAGCTCAAGTCAAAACATGATTCTGCTGTAATTTGCTTCTTATTAATTCCTTTTGTGATTGCAAAGTCCATAAGGTCTGGAATCTTTTGACGGTCTGATGGCCAATAAGTTGGCTGACCAGTGGATACATAACCAAGTCCATTGCTGCGGTTGGTTAATGAAAGCCAAAGTGCTTTACCTTTTGGATTGATAAGACGGGAACCGCAGTGATTATGCTTTACATTATAGTCACCAGCAGCTATCAATTTGGATCCTAGTGTATTAAAAAAGTGGTCAAACTGTGCTGTCGTGACCTTATATCCTTATATTTACAACAAGTTAGTTGTATTAAAAATTCCCACAATCGACAACTGGACTTAGTCTTGACTACAGACAGTAGCAATGTTGTTGTGCAAAATGCTCATCATGCTTTATCTGCGGTTGATGCGTACCATCCACCTCTGAGTGTGTTGTACCAATCGGATAGAGATAACATAGTGACTGCCAATTCTTCTAGCAGATTCTTTGAATTTAATTTCAAGAAAGCTGACTTCTTGAAATTGAATAATATCCTAAACGATAGATTTAACATTTGGTTAGAATTTTTTAATAATAACGTCTTAGATGAATGCGTAAATTAGTTTTATAAAGAACTTTTTTCGGCAATATCTTTATCTGTGCCATATACTCTGCGGTATGTTAATGATTCCTCGTACCCCTGGTACACTAAGGATTTGAAGATAATGCGTAACGGCCGCAATAGGGCATGGAATAAATACGTTTGTAGTCAGGACCGCATTGACCTGGAAGCGTATCTACAGCTTTTCCAAGAATTTAGGCTCGAATCAGCTTCAGCTTATTCTGGCTATCTGAATAAAATGAAGCTCAATATTCTTCATGACCCCAAAAATTTTTGGGGATTCATAAACTCTAAAAAAAAGTCGGATGGTTTTCCATCAGAATTCAAGACTGTCGACGGGCTCACCAGCGATCCCCAAATTATAGCTGGGTTATTCGCTAATTTGTTCAAACAATCTTTTTCAACTGAAGTGTTTAGCCCTGATGTCAACTACTTTGAGTATATGAATACTGATCCTCAGGTTCCATTTGGTGCAATATCTTTTACCCCTGAACTTATAGTAAAATATATTGCATCCCTTGATGATGACTTTGGTTCTGGGCCTGACGGCATTCCAGCCACAGTTTTAATTAATTGTAGTCTTATCCTGAGTAAACCACTCAGTTTTCTTTTTAATAAATCTATTAATGATGGCTATTTTCCTAAATTTTGGAAGGACGCAATTGGCAACACTCTAGCCAGCTAGTTAGCAAATTCATATCAGTGCGTAAATTATTGAAATTTTCAAAGTTAAATACATATTTTATTACTGCAAGTGCAATAGTTCATGGTGTTTTTTGTTCTACATCGGCGAAGCATAGAAAACAAAACTTCTACCAGTTGGTTTTTGTTTGTTCTTAATTTTCCTGTAAGGCTGCTGCATTTTTGGCGAAAAGCAGAAAGAAAAAAAGTTGAGACTCCAATAACCAGCTGTCAAAGTGTGGATTCCGTCTGTAAGTAAGAACTACTGTATGTTTCTTGCTGTGGGGTGTAATTAAGCCCAAAAGTATGCTACGAAAATTTTAAAAATTTTACAACGTACACTTAAAGACAATAGCTATCCTTTCTAATATAAGCCTATAATTGTGGTATCGAACGTGTTGACTTATAGCGCCGATTTGAAAATGCCGTGTGTTTGCTTAGCAAGGGTTGAGCGTAATCTACAAGATGATAAAAAAGTTAAATGTGTTACTTGTAACGAATATTTCCACTGTCACTGTGTGAACATAAAAAAAGCTGACTTTGAGTACATGCTAAAAAACAAACAGCAATATAAATGTGCAAAGTGTCTCTCCGCTCGTCGAGATTCGATCGTCCACTCGCCACCAATTAAGAATGCGAGCTCGGCAGACACAGGCTCTATTGTGACCGGCTCTACTTTAACTGGCAATATTTCTACTCCTCCTGTAAGTCTTAGCACTAAAGATGTAAGTGAGAAAATTTCGACTTCGACTTTGCTCACTCTTATTGAACAGAAGTTTGAGAAGCAAAGCGAAAGGTTTGAATTGCGCCTTTCAAAGTATAGTGAACAGATCACCTCCCAAATTAAAGATATACTCACAACTGCAATACAAAATAGTGAGCAGAGAGTTCTAGCTGAGCTACGTCAAAATGTCTCTGAAATACGTAGCGGCCTGCAAGCGGTGGCTAGTAGAGTTACGCAGTTAGAAAATACTGCTCTTGATGTAGGCATATTAAAAGAGGATATAAGCTCTTTCAAAACTGAACTTGACGCATTAAAGGTGCTGTTTGTTGAACAACAAGGTGCTGCTGGAGTTATTTTACCTACACATATGGGTGAAGTTGATACCCTTAAAATGGAAGTAGTCGAGTTAAAATCTCAACTCGCTAGACAAGACAATGCAGCTGTTGCTTGTGACCTTCGTCTGAATGGAGTTCCATTTTCTGAAGGCGAAACCTGAGAGAAATATTAAATAGAATCTGTTCCGTAATAAACATTAGGCCTCCCAGTGTTAAGAACTTGTTCCGGCTCAATCAAAAAGCGTCTTATAATAATAATAATAAAGATTCAACAATAATTGTCAAATTCGAAACGCTTTTTGACAGAAATTTTGTTTTAAGCTCTTGTGCAAGATTCCGGCGAGAAAGTAAGGATGTACTACGTCTGCAGCATGCATGTTTCCAATCAACCAAACCCATTTATATAAATGAAGGTTTAACAAGAGCAAACTCTGCTATCCTACAGCACGCGCTGCGATATAAAAAGCAACACCTTCTATCTACTGCTTTTACTCGTCGTGGGATCGTACACATTAAGCTCCAGGGCAATGATAATGCTTTATCTGTTGAAACTTTGGCAAAACTAGAAGCAATTGTTGAAGCACTCAATACTGGCCATGATCCTGGCGATCCTGGTACATCTAATTGTTTTCGTGACATCACGAACTAATATCTTAATTATTATTTTCATTAAATTTAATTTTATATTTTTATCTATTACAGCAGCGAAGAAAATATGTTTGATCTTTGAGCACACGTTAGATTTGATTCCTTGTTTACTACACTTTGAACATGATAAGTTCTCTAGGTTCTGAAAATTTTTGTTCCAAAGACAATAGTTACAACATGATTCGAATACTCTCAAAACAAAGTTATGGGCTTAAAATTTGCCATATAAATGCCCAGAGCTTGGTTAACAAGATGGATGAATTGCGATATGTGTTTGAAGGTTCTGGTATGGATGCTATTTGTGTGAGTGAAACATGGTTCAATAATGATATGTCTGATACTTTGTTCAGCTTGAATTGTTTCAAAGTATTTCGTGCGGACCGGGTTGGCCATGCAGGCGGAGTAGCAATCTATGTGAAAGATAACGTTAAGTGTAAGATACTGTGTAAGTCATCACATGATAGTGTTATCGAATATGTATTTTTAGTGGTTTCCAATGGTGATCAAAATTTGCTTCTTGGGTCTGTATATCGTCCTCACCGAACTGTTGATTTCTTGCCTCTTTTAAGTACACTGGAAAACATTGCACTCTCTTTCACTGAAATAATTATAGCTGGTGATTTTAATAGTAACCTCCTGGTAGAAAATAGTCTGGTGCAGGAAATGAATAGTTTAGGTCTCGTTCCTGTGAATACTGTTATGCCTACACACTACACAAAAACTACAAATACTTTACTGGATTTATTCTTTGTAAGTACTAAAACTAGAATCCTTCTTTACGAAATTATCCGTTTCTCATTTTTCAAGGCATGACCTTATTTTTTTAGCGTATGACTTTCAAGTTATTGAGACTGTTAACTGTTTTAGCTACCGTGACTTCAAAAACATCGACTATGCTTGACTTGAAACTGCTATATTAAATATAAACTGGGAATTAATTTTTCATATGAACTCAGTTTCTGATCAAGTTGAATTCTTTCAAGGCAATTTCAAAAAACTTTTTAATCAGTTCGTCCCACTAAAGCATAAAAAAACTAGTCATCAACAACGACCCTGGTTCAATAGAACAATTCAAAACCTAATATTGTTGCGCAATAAGGCATATAATCGCTGGAAACGTTTCAAAACTCCACTATTATACGAGCAGTTCAAAATTCTACGTTCGAGGGTTGTGAAAGAGGTGAAAGCGGCAATAAGCAATTACTGTGGTAATAAGTTTGGCTCTGTGGTCAACAGTAAGCAAAAGTGGCGTGAGATACGCAATATTGGTCTTTGTCAAAAAACTTTCCGATCCAGTGATAATGTGGACGTTGAAAATTTAAATAAAAAATTTGTTGACATTCCCATGCCTTTGGTTAGCCATAATGTTTATGAAAATGTCAACAGTTCTTTCAATATCGGATCAAGTTTCAGTTTCTCGTGCGTCTGTCAGGCTGATGTACTTAAAAGTATCTTGTCAATCAAGTCGAATGCTATTGGGTATGATGAAATTAACCCTATTTTCCTGAAAATTTTGCTTCCAAAGGTACTCCCATACCTAACTTACATTTTTAACACTGTGCTCATGAAGTCAATTTACCCAATTCAGTGGAAGAAAGCTAAAATTATTCCAGTTCTGAAGTCTTGTAATGAGCACCGCCCAATAGCAATCCTGCCATTTTTATCCAAAGCGTTAGAACTATTAATAAGTCAACAAATCAACTCTCACCTACACAGATATGGTTTCATAACAGATAGGCAATCGGGTTTTAGGGCCAAGCACAGTTGCATCACTGCCCTAATTGATGTTTCGGAAGAATTACGTGCTAGCTTAGATGACAATAAAGTTGGATTCTTAGTTCTCTTGGACCACTCTAAGGCTTTCGACACAGTCGATCATAATATTTTAGTGACTAAACTTCTTAAAATGTTCAATTTTACATCATCAGCTGTGAATCTAAAAGCGTCTTACCTTTCTGAAAGGTCACAAGCCGTTTACGCTAATAATATTTCATCAGTATTTCTTCCCATTAAAAGAGGTGTTCCTCAAGGGTCTGTTTTAGGTCCTCTTTTTTTCTCTTTATACATAAATGACCTACCTAGTGTTTTAGAAAATTGTAAGGTTCATATGTATGCTGATGATGTCCAAGTATATGTTAACTGTAAACGTGAGCATCTTTATGACAGTGTATTTCATCTAAATAATATTCTTGAAAACATTGGTGAGTGGGCACTCAAAAATGATTTGAGCCTCAATCCTAAAAAATCTAAATGTCTTGTGATTGCAAAAAAAGTTATTGATATTTCCACTGCCCCTCACCTTTCATTAAATGGTGGTATTATTGAATATGTTGACTTTGCGAAAAATTTGGGTTTAACCTTCAATAGAACGCTGACTTGGAATAACCATATTAGTAACACTGGCGGGAAGGTCTATGGTATGCTTCGTGTACTATGGGTGACCCAGTACTTTACTCCTCTTCATATACGTATGCTGCTTGCTAAAACATATCTTGTCCCAACAATGCTATTCGGCTGTGAAATTTATGCTAATTGTTCAAGTAAAACCAAATTGAATGTACTATTTAACAATATTGTTCGATATGTGTTTGGATTAAAAAGAAGAGACCATGTTTCCCAATATGCAAAAAGAGTCTGTGGCTTAACCTTTGATAACTTGCTTAGCTATCGAACGCTTCTATTGTTGCATAAGATTATCAATAATGTTGCACCAAGTTATTTGATTTCGAGATTAAACTTTTCTCGATCCAGTCGAACAAATAAACTTAATTGTTTGCGTTTTACCTGTTTGACGTCTGAAAGACAGTTTTTCATTCATTCTGTACGTCTTTGGAACGCGCTGCCTATTAGTTTAAGATCGTGCAATAACGTTGTGCAATTCAAATACAAATTAGCTTTACACTTTTCTTCGCTATAATAGCTGTTATAGTTGTAATAATTGAATATAATAAATAAATAAATATTCTTAAAAATTATGTTAATTATGTTAATAGTTGAAATTTACTTATAAATGTTTAATGCTATCCCTTTTCTTTGTATTCTTTGCTAATTATTATATATTAAGGTATTTAAGCTCTATATACATTTGATGTTTATACTTCTACGCTACCGGTACTGTTATTAAGGTTGTAAACTTTGTTGTGAAATGATGAAATGATGAAATGAATCTTTTATAAGTCCTATTTTTAAAAAAGGATTAAAAAATTATATTTCTAATTACAGGCCTATAGCCAAGTTATCATCAATACCAAAGCTTTTTGAGCGAATTATTTATGATCAAGTTAAGGTGTGCTGTAGTGAGGTCATAACAACTCGTCAGCATGGTTTTGTTAATGGCAGATCTACCGTTTCTAACCTTCTTGATTTTACGTCTTTTGCTTTAAGTTCAATTGCTTCTGGGTCGCAAGTAGACTGTATCTACACAGACTTTAGTAAAGCATTTGACAAATTACCACATAGTTTGATTTTGTTTAAATTAAATAAACTAGGATTTCCTATAAATTTTGTCAGATGGATTGAATCTTATTTATTTGATCGTTCTTATCGAATAAGATTTCGAGGGGTGTTGTCCTCTCCTTTTACAGCGTTTTCAGGTGTTCCGCAAGGAAGTCACCTGGGGCCGCTCCTGTTTATTTTGGCTATCAATGATGTTACTCATATAATCAAAAACTCTCATCTGCTTATATATGCTCATGATATAAAAATGTACAGGACTGTGAAGGTGGATAATGACAACTTTGCCCTTCAGTCTGACCTGAAATCATTTGAAGTTTGGTGTTCTAAAAATAGCTTACATTTAAATCCTGATAAATGCCAAACTATGATCTTCTCTAGAAAGAAAATTAATGTGGAATTTGATTATACAATTAATGATATGAAAATCTGTCGTGTCGATATAGTCAAAGACCTTGGTATACATGTTGATGCTAAATTGACGTTTAATGAACACATTAATATAATCTGTAAGAAGGCTTCGTCATTACTTGGATTTATAAAGCGGTGGGCAAAAGAATTTAATAGCCCGTTAGTAACAGTAACTTTATACAATACAATTGTGCGTCCTCACTTAGAGTATGCTAGCCAAGTATGGTCTCCATATTACAATATACATATAGATAGAGTAGAACGAATCCAAAAAAATTTTGTTCGGTTTGCTCTCAAGGGCTTAAATTGGAATGACCTCTTAAACCTTCCTCCTTATGAGGATCGTTTAAAGTTATTACGTATGCAGTCTTTGAGCACTCGTAGAAATATTGCGGGTATAATTTACTTGCATCAGCTTGTATCAGGGTCGCTTGCTACGCCAGAGCTTCTGAATTATATTCATTTTAACACTAATCGTAGGAGTAATCGTAACTCATATCAGATATTTTACCAACCAGTCAGTAGAACTAATTATATGGCTACAGCTCCTTTTAATCGCATGACTACTCTAATTAACAATTGCGATGTATATGATATTAGCTTGTCAAAAGGTCAACTCAAGCTTATATTGAAAAATAACTATAGTTAATTTTGTAGCTTAATGGTTGTTGGTCTTTATGTTTGTGTTGTCCGAGCCCCACCGCATGATGGGTAAATTTTTTCTAACATTTATACCTTAGGTCATTTAAATAAATCCATACAATTGCATTCATGCAATTTTATGCTTATATATTTATGATCTGAGTGGGTATGTTGAGAAAGTGCGACAAAGCTAAGAAAAAATTATAAAAATATAACAAATTAATTTGCATGTATAATTTTTTCATTTCCATAATTTATTAATAAGCTTTTTACTTGGTTTAAAGCTTCAAGCTAAATTGCTAAGAAGGCTAATAGCTGTAGTAGCTAAACTCTATTATTATTAATATTTGCAGGTTTATCCTGACTAGATTTAAGCACGTTTGCATAGGTCTGAGCCGATATATTTGGCAAGTTGGAGGGTACAATGTTGTTTGTAAGAGTCGGTGTGACTTGGGTTGGTGGGTTTCGAACTATTTTCTTACGTAATCGAATTTTGGTTTTTAATTCAGCGTATACTGGGCACCCCTTGTAATTAGCTGTGTGGTTACCTCCGCAATTATTGAATTTTTTTGAAGTAGCGTCTTTTTTTTCGGTAGAGCATGCTGACGAGGGGTGAAAGTCGCCACAAGCAACACAAATAGCACAAAGGGTGCAATATGATTTAGTGTGACCAAATTCCTGGCAGTTTGTGCACTGCACAGGACCCATTCGTGTATGGGGCTCCTCAACGGATATTCTGCGATTTAGTAGGTAGCACAGGTTATAAATCGGATGCACATCATTTTTTTGCAATTTTCGGGTATCTGGTTCAAGTTCTACACGGAAAAGCGGCTAGGGGATTTTAATTTAGTTTCTAATATTAAAAATTGATTTTGGATTAAATCCGGCATGAATTAAAGCTTCTCTAATTTCATTTTGGTCCACATCAGGCTCTATGCCTTTTATTATGACAGTTAGACCATTACTGCTTTTGAGCTAATAAGTGTAGTAGCTTTTTTGATTTTTACTAAGGTATGTGGCTAATGTTCTATAGCTATTTTCTCCATAAGTTTGTATTTTGGTTTCATGGACATTACCTTTGGTGAGTGGATTTATGTGAAAGGTATCTTTTCCAATTAGTGAGACTATATTAGAAACAAGAGCATTAGAACTACGTTCTCGCAAGTAGATGGGGAGTGGTTTCAGTGGTTTATCGTTTAGGTCGTTCCTGTTGCCACTATTCTCTTCAGATGGGTCATTGTCAAGCAAAGCATATCTATTTTGGCTAAGAGGGTTGGATGTAATTTGCTCGCTTTCGCTAACTTTGTACATCTTTTTTAAATTATTTATATTGCCCTTTGATGGACTTAACTTTCGCTTGATTTTTATATAGCGATCCATGCCAGTCTGAATTGCTGAACTTGCAGCTTTGTTGGAGTTAGCATCGGTGATAAGGTAGCTTTTTTGGCTAGAAGCGTTTAAAAAATTAGAAAGTTTTATACTTTTTTCCCTCATGGGGTTTTAAATATGTGGGTGACTCATTTTCCTGCTGGGGGATCAAAGGAGAGCTGCATTGTACACTCCATGGTGACTTAGCAGAGAGAGGTGCAGTTGTCTCTTCATTTGTTTCCAATATTTGCTGGTGTGTGTGTGTTGAGTTTTTGCGCGGGAGCGATCGGTTGCGTCTTAATATTGGTGGGTGGTACGCGCACTTGCACTTGCAGCTTGCATTTTAACACTATCCGATTTACCGGGCACGGTTCGCTTGAACCAAGATCGATTAAATTGTCAACCAAATCTGACAATGCACAATTATTATATAGTGTCTTGAGATTCCGAATACATAATCCGCGAAATCGGATCTGCTCATTTACTCGTTTTATTGCCATTTTAAGGTAAAATCTACCGATAATTTTAATGAAGTTACGTTTATAGGTTTCTAAGGAAAAAAAAAGGTTCGGGATTTCAATGAAATTAAGAGACTATATTCATAAAAAAAAAATGTTAATCATCTAAAAAAATATATTTGGCGGAAAAAAAAATCCTTTATTTACCCCTCCTTTATAGGGTTAATACTAAAATAAATAGGAAAAATCAAAGTTTTATTTTTTTTTTAATATTATTTTTTATTTTCAATTCAACAAATAAAAAAGTTCTTATGCCAATAAGTATGTCGACGTTTGATGTCATATTATTTAAAAAAAATAATAAAATATAGATTATTTTCATAACAAAATATGTACATAAGTAAAATATTAAAAAAAAAAAAAAAATAAATCAATATGTTTTCAAATGTTCATCGATAAAAATTGAGCAACCGATCTTTTCAACTGATTTGTGAATTTTTTACTTTCGGCACAATTAACCTTGTACATATTCCACAATATTAAAAACTGACGATGAACCGACTCTCCAGCCTGTCCTGACCACAATCCCAACCCTTCATTATGATCAAGTAAATAAAGACATTCTTCTAAATGCTTTAGAGCTACATGTATTTTTAGTGTAATAGAAACATCTTCTAAGGCAATAAAAGATGTTTTCAATTCATTAATATATTTGTTCAAATTTGTACCAACTTTTCTAGTAGATATAGAGAAGCAACATTCTACAATCTTATTCATGGCCTTAAACGCTGAAATGAAGGGAATAAGTCGAAAAATGCCCACTACTCCATCGTATATTTCACTATCAAGAAGTTTGTCTGCTTGCTTTAGTAGTTCACGGCAAGCGTTTCCTTCAAATATTTCTCCGTGATAAGATTTCACTTGAATATTTAATTTTTTAGGCCATAAAAGAGCCTTTTCTCTACCAAGAAGTGGCACAAGCCCTTGCCAAAATAAATGGTTTACAAACCCTTGCATATCGTGCAATTCGGGAACGATACATTTCTTAATGATAGGAATAATCTTGTTCGTCAAAAAGAGGGGGGTTTATTGTGCTGTGACAAGTTTTGGCAACTTTTTTGTTCTTGCATTTTGAACAAAAATCTGTGTAATCACTTCTAAGATCTCTATATGTTTTTAAATTATAAGATTATTCACTTATTCCATTATCTGATGTTAGATCCTGGAAATCTGAATTATTTTTGTTATCAAGCAGATCATTTCGATCTCGCTAATTTTTTTGTGAGCCAAAGCAGTACGGACAAGGAAAGGTCGATGTCGCTGTTTGTAGACCGTTTACTATAAGCATTGCTTTGAAGTCCGAAACAAACTTAAAGGGTATATTATTTATTTTGGTCAGGTCAAAAAGAATTTTTATATTGTCATACGACTCCTTAATTTTGGGTACGATGCACAATATAATAAGTTTATAAACACTTGATAATTTAGTTTGAATTGCAGTACTTCCTCCCTCAGAATATAGTTTTCTTTTTTTTCTTGAATTTTCTTCACTAGAATTATCTAAATCAGAATCGTTTTCTTGCTCAGGATTATCATCTGGGAAAATGCTTATACTCAATTTAAAAGAACCTTGGCCACCATCAGCCATGACTTTAATGCGAACATTTCCTACCTGTAATAAAAACATTAAATGATAAAATAATACATATATAATAAAATGATTAATTGGAAAATATATTTGGATATAATGTTTTTGTGGCTAATTTTTCAATATTTTTTTAAGCAAACCTGATTTCTTTCTTTAATAACAGCATCTAAAAGTTCTGCAGCATCTGCATAAATGACCGTTCTTTCTTCCTTTATGTTAAGGCCTTCACAATCCATAATTTTTTTTTCAACTTTATAAATAATTTCTAATAAAATAGATTTCTTTGAGAGATTCTGTATGTAATTTGGAGGGACTGATTTTCTCCCAACAGTACATCTTAAAAAATTAGTGAACTTTTTCATTTGATTTATTGAGGTGTCTGTTTTGCGATGGTAATTATCTAAATGCTCTTTTTTGAAACTAATGTCTTCATTCTTTTCGGGGTTAATTATGACTCTTAATTTTTGCGGACCAAATGTACTTAAATTCATGATAGTATTTTGATATTTATTGTTACTCAATTCGTTATCTGCTTTACGTTTTAAGCAGTATGATGCTATTTACTCTTATTGCTTTACTGGAACATTTTCGATCACTTTTATCACATTATTATGTACATGATTACAAATTTTATAACAATTTTTTGGATGAGTCTTACCTTTGCCTATCTCTTGATAACATTTCTTGCACAATGTCACAGTATTTTATGTTTCAATAGTTGCATTATTTATATTTGAAATACTAACTTCTCGTAGGTTACCTCTGCCTACTTTTACTTTTCTATGACTCGTACATCTTGCAGTTAGGCAAATGAAGCAATTACATTCGTCACTTCCAATAAAACGAGTATCCTTACGCAATTTTATGTCTTCATAATTTGGCATTATTCGTAGTTTCCTGGTGAAATTATTTTTTTCATTTTGTTGAAGAGTAAGACGGCAGCTTCCACAAATGCTCATTGGATATATATCATTACAAATATCGAAACTTTGATTTAAGTACTTTTTTATTAACTTTCCAAGCGGATGAGTTATATGGGTAGTGGAAGATTTATTGCCAAAAATAACTTTTGATCCGCAAGGTGCGCATACTTTGTTCCGATTATCTTTATGTGTGAGCTTATGATTGTTCATTTCACTTTTTAATATTTAACTTAAAAAATTTTTATATACATATAAATTAAGTATGTTGATAACACGTCCGAAGCTGAGAACTATTGACAGTATACTAATTAGCAATAAGAACAATACAATATTATAACATAAAGTTATTAATAAGGACATTTTTTTAGTTTTCTCTTCCAGGAATCCAACGGTATTTTACATACGCATGTTCGAGACGATGCGCGTAAAATTCAAAAGAATGCAAAGAATAATATTCAAAAAATAATAATTTGGTTTTTCCTATTAATTTTAGTATTATTTAAGTATATAAGTAGATAGGAGGGGTAAATGAAAGCATTTTTTTCGGCCAAATATACAGCCATGATCATATAAATAGCACACATTTTCTTAAGTTTAAAAAAGTTAATTTTATTGGCAGGATCTTATTTTTTTCATAACTATGGATATACATAAATTTAACTTAATGTATTACCAATTCAGCTAGCAAAAAAAAATTGAAATCAAAATTAAAAATTTTGAATTATTTAATCAAAATGGCTGACATAGCCATTATGAGATGTTCATATAAATAGCACAAATACTAAAATTTGGAAATTTTTTTATTTTCAATGTTGAAATCTAAAAAAATCTGCACGTAAATGATTAAGTATAATTAATATTTTGTACTATGACCCTTATTTTGCATGAACGCTTCGCATCTTCGGCTCAAGCTCTCCACTAGCCTTTGCGACCTCTCCTCAGGAATGAACACCAAGTTTCTTGAGCTGCAGTCCACAAATCGTCAAAGTTTTTGATATTTTGATTCCATAGTTTTGCCTCTACATCACCCCATAAATGTTCTTTGGAATTATGGTCGGGACTTTGAACTGGCCAATCCAAAACACTTATTTTCTCTCGTTGAAGCCAGGGTTTCATGATATTGGCCATATATTTCGGGTCATTATCATGCATGAAGTTGGCATAGAATGCAGAATATGGGCTTACCGTGTCACAGAACTTAATAGGAAGACAACTCAATGCAGCAAACCTGTATGTGCGTATTGCTAAAAAAAGTCGCTACTGTCAAAAAAAAAGCACGTGATGAAGCGTTTGTTCTTTGCCAAGAAACATCGGTGCTGTTTTCCTGGTGAACCTTGGGTTCATGGCTTGACTTTTTGGCCGACTAGCAAATGTCTTTCCATCTATCCGCAGTTAATTTATCTTTGTCTCATCAGTCCAAAGTATATTTTTCCAAAACTGGACATCCTTTTTCCGATGTTCCTTGGCAAAGAACAAACGTTTCACCACATGCTTTTTTTTTTGACAGGAGCGACTTTAAGCCCATATTCTGCATTCTATGCCAACTTCATGCATGATAATGACCCGAAACATATGGCCAATATCATGAAACCCTGGCTTCAACGAGAGAAAATAAGTGTTTTGGATTGGCCAGTTCAAAGTCCCGACCAAAGAACATTTATGGGGTGATGTAGAGGCCAAACTATGGAATCAAAATATCAAAAATTTTGATGATTTGTGGACTGCAGCTCAAGAAACTTGGTGTTCATTCCTGAGGAGAGGTCGCAAAGGCTTGTGGAGAGCTTGAGCCGAAGATGCGAAGCGTTCATGCAAAATAAGGGACTTAGTGCAAAATATTAATTATACTTAATCATTTACGTGCAGATTTTTTTAGATTTCAACATTGAAAATAAAAAAATTTGCAAATTTTAGTATATGTGCTATTTATATGAACATCTCATAATGGATATGTCAGCCATTTTGATTAAATAATTCAAAATTTTTGAATTTTGATTTCAATTTTTTTGGTAGCTGAATTGGTAATACATTAAGCTAAATTTATGTATATCCATAGTTCTGAAAAAAATAAGTTCCTGCCAATAAAATTAACTTTTTTAAACTTAAGAAAATGTGTGCTATTTATATGATCATGGCTGTATGTTTAGATGATTAACACTATTTTTATGAATAAAGTCTCTTAATTTCATTGAAATCCCGAACATGTTTGTCTTTTCGTTAGAAACCTATAAACGCACATACGTGCACGGTTCGTTTCGTTTCGACCAAATCTGACAATGCACAATTGTTATTTAGTATCCGGAGATTCCAAAAACATGATACGCAAAATCGTACCTGATCACTTACTCGTTTATGGCCATTTTAAGGTAAACGCTTTTTCCACAAATTTTAATAAAATTATGAAGCGAACCGTGTACAGTTTTTGATTCTTTTAAGATCAAGTGAAACTTTAAAATATGCTATGATAATTGTTCTTTATGTAGTTTGAGTCGCTTAACATGATGAAGTCATTTACTTTTGCAAATATGTAAACGCTTTTGCGTTATTAACCATTTTTCATGGAAAAAAACCGATGAAAAAAAAAAATTTTTTTTTTGTCGGCCGAAAATCTAGTGAAATATAAAATTTTTTTTACTATATTTTGTAGGCTTAAAAAGTATTTTTGACTACAAAGCTCACGAAGAAAAAAAAAATAAAAAAATTTTAATATATGTTATGTTATTCATCATTTTCCATGGAAAAGAATTGAAAATTTCAAAAAAAAAATTCTTTTGGGCCTTAAAACTAGTGAACAATATTTTAAATTATAATTTTGTTTTATGGATTTTTGAGGTATTTTTGCCTACAAGGCTCACAAAAAAACAATAAATAAAAAAACATTTATATTTGTTGTGTTATTCACCGTTTGTAATGAAAAGAAAAAATGAAAAAAATATTTAAAAAATGTTTTTGGGCCTAAAAACTAATGAAAAATAATTTTTATATATTTTATATATATATATATATTATATATATTTTTATATAATTTAATTTTAAATAATAATTGTGCATTGTCAGATTTGGTTGAAAATTTTTACCGATTTTGATCTTGCTTGAAACGAACCCTGGCCAAAGTAAAACCTTAAAATGGCCATAAAACGAGTAATTGAGCAGATCCTATTTCGCGGATTATGTATTTGGAATCTCAAAACACTATATAATAATCGTGCATTGTCAGATTTGGTTGACAATTTTATCGATCTTGATCTTGGTTCAAGCGAACCGTGCGGGAGAACCGCTTTTTTTATTTTTTACGCACTCAATTTTTGGCAAAGAGTTGCTGAGGATTTTTTCGTTGGTCTCCGCACTGACCGACGGGTCTTTTTTTTCGGATGGAGGTGAGCGCTCAACCGGCACTTGTTTATTAGTATAGAAAAATAAACAATTAATTTTATTTTTTATTGCCACTTAAGGCAGTAAATATGCTGCCTGCAGCTATAATTTGATTTTTTAACTTGCTTATGCGTCTTTATCGCGATTTTGTAAATTTTTAAAGAAAGTGTTTCACTACGAAAAATGAATTTTTACGCGGAGCGAATTTAAGCGCGACTGGTACCAGTGACACAAATCGCGGATGATGTGGAAAAAATTTCGGTCTGTGACGTTTCAATCGGTTCTAAAGACAATGAACTCGCAACACCTGGTCCATCAAGAACAGCGAAGCTAAAGAGAATGCGCTCAACTTTGGAATACTAAATTGCATGTGAATTAGGCCTACTGGGGATACCACGATAAAAAAACGCTCCACTTACTCTACCTCAAGGTGGTGTGGAAATGAGTGTTTTGGCCAAAACGCGTGTGGAAGTTCACTTTGTGGCGCTCGTATGCCAAAACTACTGATATTACGAAAAAAATATACAGACATAAATCGTAGGCAATTTGCTCTAGTTTCATTTTGTATATCCTACATGTTTTTAGCGAGAAATGAGTCGGAAAAGAGATATTGTCAAAATCATATTGTCCAATATGATGGCGCGAGCGGTAAAAATACGAGGTCGCAAATTTGAAATTCGGAATGAGCACATCGAAATCTATAAAATTACCAATTTTCAAAATTCCCGGAAAACTTTCCAGGTAACCTCTTTTCTTTAACCAAATGACTGTACTATAACTTGAATTTCATTTTCGAATAAAGACTCCACGATATCTTTAAAAAAATTACAGAATTCCCTTTCAGAATTGCTTGGTGCAATGCACTTATCAGTATCTCTATACACCTGTCCACCGTTTTACACGGGAGATACGTTCCTCAGAAGACCGTGTAACTCGAAATTGAAAATATTTGTATGAAAAACCGTGTAAAACGAAAAAAGTTTCAAATGTACATATTCCGTCATTTATTCAGCATAAACTAAAAGCAACACACTTAGAAAAATATAAAATAACTATTTAATTCATAGAAAAACATACATTTAGCTTCGAAAGTTATATTCAAAATTATGTCTACTAACTTTTTTTTGCCGATTTAAAGATAATTGCTTAGCTCCACTATTACAGATTTCAAAAATTTAGCTTACCTTGAATTTTAAATCGGTGTTAAAATTATTTATCTACAATATTTTTCCAATTAAAAGAGAATAGTCGTCTTAGCAATGTTTTGATGATAAACTTTAAGATTTTAGACAGTGAAACTAAATTTAAAATATGTTTTCTGTAGTTCAGAAATTTAACTAAAAATAAAAATCACAATCACAGTCTCACTTTGATAGCATCCCAGTAGATTTTGGTCATCGATAGTAATCTAAAGTTTCATCTATCTCATAGGCTTTCTATCGCCTCCATATTCCATGATTTATAACACAGCGATGTCATAGCAAAAGTAGTGCGTGAGTCTTTGCATTACGAAGTATATAAACTTTTCATCGATATAAAAAAAAATAAAAAAAAAAATGGCTGGCCGAGTATCGAACTCACGCACTATGAGTTATGAGCTCACAACGCTAGCTATTTGCCCATGCTGTATGATATTTAACAGATATCTATTTCACCTTATGTTATTCATCATTGTGATTTTGATAATTTGTTTATGCATTACACCTTCGCTTACCACATCGTGCATGTTTTCTCCGTCTACTTATAATATATGAAATCAATGATTACAAATGGTAATGCATGGTCCTAAAAACTGCTGGGAAATTCTAATTGTCTGCTATTTATGTGTATACAATCTTGTATACAAATACATATTTCGCATTTTTTTTTTCAAATTTTTCCCAGTTTGGAAATTCCCGTGTTCCAAAATCAAAATTCTGATTTTTCATTTAAATTTTGGTTTGCTATATGTGTGTATGCATTTGTCAAATCCATACAATCATATATTTCGCAATTATCTTTTACTAGCTGTCCCGGCACACGTTGTCCTGCCCTCTGCGGTAGGTGTTCCGGATGTTATATGAACTCATGCGATGAAATGTATAAGCGAAACAGCCCATTTTTCCAGTGAAACTTATTTTGCCAGGACTTTTTATATCAAGTCCCATTCATCTGCGTCCAGTACTTGATGAGATATGATTAATTTGATTTTGGAAGGTGCGCCACTGCCCATTTTTCTAAACCAAACTTTGCAAAAACCTTCCGTAGACCATTAGAAACATTTAAGAAATAATTATGAAATCTTCGTGAAAATTCTATTTAAAAAATACTTTTGTATGTGGGCCACCCTAAGTATGTGCCTCTAAATATAACAGCCACGTGGTGTAAATTCCATGAGAACCGATTAAGAGGTTTTCGAAAAAATGATATTTGTATGAGGACCACCCTAAATATGCACCCTTAATGAAAGTTTTACAGCCAAAGCTATTCCTCATCACATAAAAGACACGTCGTGTAAATTGCATGTGAATTTATTAAGTGGTCTTTGTGAAAATGTTATTTTAAAAATATTTTTGTGTGTGAGGGCCACCCTAAATAAAAGTTTCGTAGCCTTAGCTATGTCTCATAATATAAAAGCTACGTAGTGTGAATTCGGTCTGAATCGGTAAACCGGACTTCGTTAAAATGGTATTTTAAATTTTTTTTTTTGTATGAGGGCCACCCTAAATATGTAACTTAAGTGAAAGTTTTGTAGCCTAAGCTATGCTCCTTAATACAAAAACTACGTGGTTAAACTCCATGTGACTCTATTAAGTGGTCTTTCTGAAAATGCTATTTTAAAAATATTTTTGTATGAGAGCCACCCTAAATATGCACCCTAAATCAAAAAAAAACATGCCTATAACCTTTAGAGGCACGCGCGCAATCACTGTGCAAAGTTTCAAGGCGATCCGTGCAGTAGTTTTGAAGTTATAGACGGACAACGAACAGAAATTGACTTTTATAGGTATAGATTGCATCGCCCCAGCGATATCTTTAATTTTCCAAGGTTATCTTCAGCTTAAGTTGCTGTTAAATTGTTTCATTGCATTATACAGAAATAAGACAATGTTGTTATTTATTAATTAAAGCTGAGCTTAAGTTTTTGCTCAAGTTTACATTGCTTTATGCATTGCAATGCTTTGTGTTTTTATTGTTATTATTTTTAATTTCAAAATTTTTTCCTTTACCTACTGTTGAGGTAGGTAAGTTATATGCGACCATGTGCGCTTATTTCGGCACACGTCGTTTCATATTTCTTGTTTACAAACAAGTATTTATGTACATATGTTTGTTTTTTACCATTTTTTTTTTGTTATTTAATTTTGCTGTATCAAATAATATGAGCAAATTATTCTAATTTAAAAGAAAAGATTGTAATTTTTATTTTGGTTCATTAAATAATTTTAATAAATTATTATGTAACTTCTTTTTCTTTCCTTTTATTTCAACTTCTGTTGTAACAGGCCCCTTGACATTTGAAACTTCAAATGGGCCAATCCATATGGGAGAAAATTTATTTTTCCTAGTTTGATTTTTCATCAAAACTTTATCCCCTCGTTTAAATATAACGGGGTTTACTGAACCGTCATATTGTTTTTTAGACAATTCTTTTGCCTTTCTTTTGGTTTTTCTCACTAATTCGTGAGTTTTTTGTATTTGAAACTTTAATACTTTTGATTGGTCCTCCGCGTTATAGAGCGGTGAACATTTTCGTTTCAAATTCGTAGGCATTTCGAATTCAAAACCGTACAAAGTTCGGAAAGGAGTTTGCTTAGTAGAAGTATGTATCGTATTGTTATGGACATGCATGGCTGCCGTCAGCCATTGGTCCCAATTCGAACCATCTTCTTTAGCAAAACTTCTCAAGTATTTTGCTAGTGGTGTGTGGCTTCTTTCCAAAGAACCATTAGCTTGCGGATGGTATGACGTTATATGTAATTTCTTAATCCCCAGCATTTTGCAATGATTTCGTAATAAACTTTTTTCGATACTGTACTTGCTTCTGCGTCGGGCATTGCAGCACATGCCATATATTTTGAAAAATCATCCTGAAATGTTAGTATATACTTATTTCCTGATACAGTTTCAGGTAATGGACCGACTATGTCCATGTATACTTTATCAAAAGGCCTGTTTGGTGTATCTGTTACAACCATCGGCATTTTTGTAAGTTTTGAGCTTTTGTTAGTCTGACATTTGGTACATTTTTTAATGTACTCTTTTACATCTCTTTGCATCCCTGGCCATCTATACTGCTTTCTTATCCTTAGAAGTGTTTTGATAGCTCCTTGATGCCCACCGAGTGGTGTGCTATGAAAATCCGTTAATATTGTTTCTATTTTTTTAGGATCTTTAAGTATGACCACTGTATTTCCTGTGTTGCTTTCAACCACCATGTCCTTATCCACCTCGTTTGAAATATTCACCTTTTCCTTTTCAGAATTTTTAGACTTTGATCTGGTTTGTACCACTGTTATTTGTTTATTTGTTTGTGGTAATCTACTTAATGCGTCTGCATTTAAGTGGCAATCTACTTAATGCGTCTGCATTTAAGTTTCTTTTCCCAAGCTTGTAAATTATTTCAAAATCATATTCTGATAGTTAATGTCGGAAACGTGCCAAGCGTGATGTTTGATCCTTAAGGTTGGATATACTACGTAACGGTTGATGATCGGTGTATATTTAGAAATGTCTGCCAAGCAAATATGCTCTAAAACTTTTCGTTGCCCACACTATAGCGAGAAACTCTTTTTCAATGGTTGAATACTTTTTCTCGGCATCGCTTAGTGCTCTACTGGCAAATGCTATTGGATTATCTTTACCGACTTCTCCTTGAGGTATAATTTCACCAATTGTTAACAAAAATTGTTGAGTAAAATCTGGATATGCCAATACAAGAGGTGCATTTTTTCGCGTTTAATTTTAGATTATGTTGTCTTAATACCGTGAACACATTACGTAGCCTTTCTTCATGCTCTCGTAAGTTTTTCCCGTATATGACTATGTCATCTAAATAAAAAAACACTCTAGACCTTGTAGTCCTGTGAGTATGTGATTCATGATTCGTTGAAATGTTGCTGGGGCTCCTGTTAGACCAAATGGCATTCGGTTGAACTCAAAATGTCCCAACCCTGTTCTAAATGCTGTTTTCTCTCTATCATCCTTATTCACCAATACTTGGTGGTATCCACTTGCTGGATCCAGCGTGGAAAAATATCTGCTATGTCCTAATTGATCTAAAATTTCATCAATTCGTGGTATGGAAAAAACTTGTTTGATTGTAGCTTCATTTAATTTTCTGAAGTCTATAACTAATCTCCACTTTTTCTCGCCATCTTTACCACTTTTCTTTGGTACAAGTAATAATGGTGAATTCCAAGGTGAGGTGCTTGGTGAAATAATCCCTTCATCTAACAGTTCTCCTACCTGTTTATTAATTTCCATTCTATGAGAATGGGGTAGTCTATACTGTTTTTGGTTTATTGGTGGTTGACCCACCAAAGTAGGGATATCATGTTTTAATACTGGGGTATATGATAGACAATCCCCTTCTAATAAAAAAAATATGTCATGGAATGATGCACATATATTTTCCATGGAAGCTTTTTCTTCCTTGCTTATGTGGGGATCCAAATTAATAGCTCGAAATAGCTTCTCTAATCTTTCCCTCACGTTTTGTTCCGATATCATATTTATTGCGGAACTTGTATTTATTTTGAATTCATTGTAATTTGAAAATTCCGGTTTGAAATTTTTATCAATGATAACTTCGTCTTCTGACGAGTTCAAAATTGGCACATAAACTATGCCATCTTTCACTTTGCTGAGTACTTCCCCTAAGTAAACTCCTTGTGAAAGTTCTTGTTTGTGTATAACAACTTCTTTCAATGTTTTAACACATAAAGGTACTATTTTTACAGTTCGAGCTTCTATTGCTGTTTCTGTATTGTATAGTACTCTGTAAAAGTCATTCATCGGCTTAAGCGTGAATGCTATTATTTTCTGACGTTTTTCATTGAAAAACGTTAATTTTTTATCTATAGCGTTTATGACAGTTCGGTTCCACAAATTGTCCCTACCTACTGTTCCATCAGCTAGAACTCCTTGATCTAGTGACACTATGTGTAACTTTAAACTTAGATCTGGGTTTTGCTTGTGTTTAATAGTGGTTGTACCTAATGTGGTAACCTGTCCGCCAAATGTTCCACTTAAATCTTTTCGATTATTTGTAACTAATTCTGGGAAATGCAACATTGCACTTTCTTTGACCAAACTTGTGTCGGCACCGGAATCTACCAACAAAATAAGTTTTCCATGTCTGGCCTCTTTACAGGGCACTTCTATGAACACGTCATTTTGATCTACTTGGTAGAAATTCTCGTTATGCCTGCCATACAAGATGTGTCTCCCAATTTCAATATCTTTTGCGTTTGACACGCATTCTATAGGTTTTGCGTGGGACGCCTCAACTACAGTATTCTCTGTATGATTTGTTTTCCCCGAATTATATTGTTTTAAGTTATTACTCAAAACTTTATGATTTTTACTAACAAGCAAAACAAACTTTCCAAATTGGCAATAAACTTGTTCTTGAAGAAGTTAAAAAAAAAAATTATAAAGTTCAAATTTCAAAGCTCACTTAATTTCAAATTTATAAGTGTGTTTGTTTGTTTACTTTCCTAGTACAATTGTTACGAATTTGTACTAACTTTCAGTAAACAATCAGACCTTATATCAAAGCTTAAAAATTTCAACAAAATTTTAATTTTCCCATAAAATTTAATTAAAAAAAAATTTTTATTTTGTAAACTTCCCATAAGTTTACAAAATTAGTTCAATGAAACCTAATTCCCTAATCAATGATGCAGAACATAGACTATGAGGATCGCTCATAGTTCATGCTCCCAAGTTCGTTTTGATGTTGCCAAAAAATTGGCTGCGCTAGATTTGGAATTGGCTGAGAACCAACATGTTTTAAGAATTTTATGGTTAGTTATATGTTGCAATGATACTCACCAATTTTATTTCCAACGCTGTCGTTCAATTCATTGATATTGTTGAAATTAATGTCTAATTCTCTAGACTCCTTTTGTGGTTCGGTAAACCGGCTGCGCCAATGTTGTACAGCTGCGTAGAAGTGCGAATCCTACCGGCTTCGCCAATGTTGTACAAGTATTTTTCCCGTCCTGGGAAAACACTTTGTACTGTGGTTGTTGAGACTCGTATCTGAAAATAGAAATTATGGTCAGCAATATGGGTATACTTACCTTCCTTTACTTCCTTTTTCCTTTTGTAAATAAATTAAACTGAACGTCATTCACTCTTAAATTCTGAACTAAATCTGATTTCATTAAAAAATCTTAAATACCTTAACACCTTGCTAAATAAAAAATACACTAACAATTCATACAAAAATATTTACACATAATTACAATAACAAAAATTATTCTACTTTACCAAATCTTGGCCCACAAATATTTGGCCTACAAATTTTTGGCCTACAAATATTTGGCCTTCAATTCTTTATTTTACTTATGCAAAAAGTACCAAAGTAGTGAGGCCGGCATATTTCCGGGTTTCACACCTGGCTTTTGCTTGCTGTTTTGTTGTTGCATTTAAGTGCTTGGCGTTCTCATTCTTGTTAATTCTTAACAAGCAGAATTTGCACATAGCAACTTAAATTTATCAACAAAACAACAAATACCCAAAAGTGTGCTGCAATTATTATTGGATGATGTTAAGCATCATCCCAATAATATGCCATAATATGTTATTTGCTTAAATAACATATCATGTGTGGTAAAAACCCACAACACCTTTACGAAAAAATAAATGAGTGTACAATACGTATTATGTTGTCTTTATTATCTTAATAGAATATTATAATAAAAAAAAAATACTTACTAAGCCTAGCACCAATTATTTTCTCAAAAAAATCATTTAAACTAGAAAATACAAAAATATGAGTACTGTCCCTAATAATTTGGCCACCCATTGTATGTAAAAGAGTAGGGACAAAGTTAGTTTCACTGAAAAATTGGACATTCCATCACATGAGTTTATACGATATCACGCCACCTACCGGAAAGGGCAGAACAACGTCTACCGGGTCAGCTAGTATTACACTGTGGAACCAAATTTCGTTTGTAAAAGTCTACTCGGATCTGACGCTGCGGGGTGAAAATATAGGCCAAAACAAGAAACCATTTGGCTCAGTTTGTTCAAGTTGGCTCAAATTTTCGAGAAATGATCGTTTGAATTTTGCACCTAGATTCATGTGGTTTTTTCGATATGTCTCGTAAGCAAACTGAGTTTTATTGCATCTGATGCTGGGGTTTTGTTCATTTCTTTAATATCTACAACTTTCACCAATAAATCTTTGGGATGCATTTTCGGCTAGCTAGAGCACAAAGTTCTCAAACAAAGTAACATTTTTCCGGTTAGAAAAGGTTAATGTCATAAATTTTTGTTTAAATGTTACATAATTTTAAAGGAGATAAATTGAGCTTAATAAATATGTTAATAAGACTGTAGACTAATTTTGTTCGAAAAATAACGGTATTTTGAAAAAAAATTAGTCCAAATTCCGGAAAAGTCGTAATATCACGAAAACTACGAGCCGGATTTCAAAAATTTTTAGATCAGTATTGTAGCTCAAATGTTACTATTATTCATTACATCTGCATACACAGACTGTTGAATATACGAAGAAACAACATCAAAGTTATTTACATTGACATCAGTATTGTTTTACTGTAAATTAACAGCATTGGAGTTGTTATTTTGTGCAGTGCAATTAAATGCTACCAGAAACACCAGCAGCAATGGCAGAAAAAGGACGAAAAATGCACTCGAAGAACAGCGAGATTTATTACTCTATGATTGTGGACCAATAGACAAGGCTGGATTAGTGATGCTCTTAGAGAGGGAAACAGTTCTAAGTGAACAAAAAACTAGAAACGAAGAGCCAACAACAACACTTGAAGCACAAACAATTTTATTCGCGATGTAAAATAACCTCAAATATAGCCAAAAAACCGCGTTTTTCGCACTTTTATGTTAGGATATCTCAAAAACCTGACGTATAGGAGAAATTCTGAGCTCGGATTCAGCGCATCAAAGTCCTTCGGATATGATAGGTCTGGTCTCTGGTTTTGGACTTTATTTTATTTATGTCGGCCTGTGTTATTATTGAATATGTTGAGAAAACTATTTTGGACTTTATTTCACTTGCACTGTTTCAAAACGACTGTGTAGTTATTATTTATGTTGTCCGTGTCCTCCTTATAGTTCATTGCCCTGTCTCCTTTTTCCTGTATTCTAGACTTTCAATTGCCATTCTTTTGTTTTGATTTTTCTCTACGTCTAGGATTCTAACATATTGTTACGAAATTTCCTTGTGCCTTTGACAGTAATTTCAATCTCTTACACTTTTCTGAGTTCGATCACTAGACTGTGTAATAATCAAGAAAAACGCAATCTTTATTTAATTATAAAAATGGTTTATTTAAATCACAAATGTTAGTTTTTACACAGTACAATTATTTATTTAATCTTTATATTCAAATTGTATACACAAACGTTATACTTTATTACTTAAAATCCACTTTTATCACTTTAGTACTTAAATTCAAATGCTCTCACTTAAGATCCACTGTGTTCCACTGTTCAATATCAACTGTGTCTCTGCTGCTCATATAACAGCCTTTTATACTAAAGTCATCATTTGCTAGAACCATCTGCCGTTGTCTAGAATATCGTTTCTAGTGCGTTCTAGATGGCGTTATTTTTCTACGGTCAGTGATGCACGTATTTTCTTACGGTCAGTGATGCACGTATTTTCGTACGGTCAGTGATGCACGTATTTTCTTACGGTCAGTGATGCACGTATTTTTCTACGGTCAGTGATGCAAGTATTTTTCTACGGTCAGTGATGCTAGCTAATATCGTTTAATAATTATTTCGAGAATTTTCTAGCATAAACCAAATTTCGCTACAATATGTTGTGCTAATGCTGTTGATGTCTTTTTGTTTTTTTATGTCTCTTTTGTGCTCACTAAATCTAATTTCGAGCGCGCGCTTAGTGGTACCTTTGTACACCTTCCCGCATTTTTCGTTATAGTCCATTGAAATGTTACATTAACCTTGCATTTTGGGAAGGACAAGATTTTTTTTTTTGTTTTGTAGGAGGGATCAGCGTGAGTATAAAACTCGGTTTTCGGGGTTGAAAGCCCCCCCATTTGGCCGCCATTTTGAAAAAGGGTTGCAAATAGTTTTTCCGCAATATCTTGAGAGCTGTAAGTCTCACAAAATTTTTTTTTGACTTTTTTTGTAGAAAATTGAATTCTCTACAATTTCATAGAAATACTTTTTACCGTAACCTTGAAAACGAAAAAGTTATAATAAAAAAAAGACTGACATTTTCGAGTAAAATATCATTTAAGGGCTAGAACTTTTTATTTATTGATTTTATTGAAAAAACACTTGATGGTTTTTATAGACCATTTCATTGCGAACAATTTCCGATACTAACTTTTAAAATATTTTAATTTGGAGAGGTTTTATGATCTTGCAAAGGAATCAAACCATGAGGTAACCTGTAATAAATAATTAGGCTATTGACTATGTACTTCAATAAGGAACTAATTCGTTAAAGGTATTTTATTATCTTATATGTTCAATTGAATCCTAAAAATGATATAGCCAAAAATGCTACTAAATTCTGGCTTGGACTTTTGAGAACGGGTCGAATTTGTTCATTTTTTATATTTTTAATTATAACTCAAGAACCATACATTTTTTATAGAAACATATTAAAGATTTATTGTAGGGAATTAAATTTCCTATCGAAATGATTTTTTATATTGG
The DNA here is from genome assembly GCA_963662105.1 of Meiosimyza platycephala. Lineage (NCBI taxonomy): Eukaryota > Metazoa > Arthropoda > Insecta > Diptera > Lauxaniidae > Meiosimyza > Meiosimyza platycephala. The sequence continues at coordinate 55,049,197 of OY759209.1, read as the reverse complement.
GAAAAAAATTAGTTTTTCAACAAAATAATTTAAAAAAACTATTGGAAAAAAGTAAAATTTCACGTTTTTTAATTTTTACAAATTTTTGAGTACAACTTTTTTTTGAGTGTATTTAGGGAATTTTTTTGTTCTCCAAAAAGAAAGGTGACGTAGTTTCCGTCAAATTGAAGGCTCACAAAAGTATTTTGGATAAGAATTGCCTGGAATACAGTTGTGCTAAGTTACCTACTTTTGTATGATTTTAGTAACACAGGACGACAAAAATAAAAAAAAATCCAAAACCAGACACCAGACTTATTATATCCGAAGGACTTTGATGCGCGGAATCCGAATCCGAGCTCAGAATTTTTCCTATACATCAGGTTTTTGAGATATTCTAACCTAAAAGTGCAAAAATCACAGTTTTTGGCTATATTTGAGCTTATTTTACATCGCAAATAAAATTGTTTTTACAAAACTGGTTACGGCATCTGAAAGTATTACTCTTATTCTTCAAAATCCTTTTTAAATTTTGTTGATATCTCTTTTAATCACCGAATTCCGACCTCCCTTTTAAAATTCTTGAAAATAAGTAAACTAACACACCAATCAAACGAAAAGTCATAACCGCTAATACCTCAATGTATAAGAGGCACGCACATATGGACAAAAGGCCCTTACGCCAAACCAATTCCGTTTAAAAAAAATATTTAGTCCCGGCTGTTCATCAAGGGGTGCGTACGCGCGGGATGTTTAGTTAAAAAATAGTGTGCAGTGGCGTGTTCGATGGTAAGTTTTTTATTGTTTTATCTGAATTTTAGGATACATAGCTGTTTCTAGACTTTTATATTGAAAAAAGGAATAATATTAATTATGAATTCGCTTATATTTTTTATATTTAACCAATAAAATAAGGTGGACGCGAATTACTACATCGAATTTACAAAACTTCCACAAAGCGTCCGCAATGGACGCAAACTATACCTACAGGGGATAATAATATACCAAATTGCGTCCACTATTTTCGTTAACCCTTCTGTGTGTGACGGACGGGTACCCATTTCATTTTCAACTCAAAATATTTTATGGTTCCACATACTCTACAACTCTGAAACCTTACGAGAACTCCTAATATTATGTTAATAATATATTTTCATATGAATGGTTTCACTTGATCAGTTTGGGAGGGCCTGGCACACCCATTTTCTTTAACACCTTTAACAGGGTGACGGGGTATGGAGTAGCATGAAATTTAGGGTTTTGTTTGATTAAAAAAATAAATATTGCTTTAAATGTATGCAGAAATTCCTCCACAGTTTTATATAGAAAAAAGAAATAATTACATTTGAAAAAAAAGACAGATAAAGTTATGAAAATTCATTCAAAACTTTGCATACAGAAAGAGCATATGGGAAGATGGGTTTGATTGTTCATTACAAACTGGATTGAAGCAACTTGTACAGGTTTTTCTGCATTTCTTTCGTAGTTGCTTGCATACGTAACAACTTCCCATAATTGCAATGCGGCCACTTTCATCTCGATTTAATTGGATTACTTATGAAAAGGGAAATCCCCGAATGTATGTTAATGTTTACGAGACATGTTTAGCTCAATGTCGTTATTTTGTACAGTACAAACGAAAAAGTTTGAAATTTTCATACAATTTGTATGGGGGTACACAGGTAACTTATTATTAATCAAGGCTGATCTTTAGCAATAATAATATACCTTGTGATTTTAGGGTAAAATTAACAGAACTGATTACTGTTTATTCTTAAAGGTGTAATCATTATTTCTTACCTAATTTTAAGTTCAGTCAATGTTGAGAAGAATTATTTTTATTTTTTTAAAGTGATGTTTTTAATGATAATAATGTTGATATTTAATATTTATATTCTTAAATAAAGAAATTGTTAAAATACAATCTTTCTTTACAAATTCTTAAAAATATCACCCCTATATTCCTTTTCTAAGCTGGTGGACGCTAAATGATCCACGGGTGGACGCAATTTAGATTTTGTGGACGCAAAGTGGGTAAAACGCCTAATTCCGAAGTTTTTCTATTAAAAAAAAAAAAAAAAACACAAAATGTTTCGAACAAAACTGAAAGACTATATAATGAACACATTACATAAATTTTTCATAGAAATTAGTGCTGGGATATTTTTATTATCGTCGTCAAACTTGCCAACTGCACTAAATGGACGCGAACAGGCGAAATGACCCTATACAATATAAAAATTTTCTTTTTCTTCGTGGGCTTTGTAGTCAAAAATACTTTTTAAGCCTACAAACGATAGTAAAAAAAATTTTATTTTTCACTAGTTTTACTGCCGACAAAAAAAAATTTTTTTTTATCGGTTTTTTTTCCATGAAAAATGGTGAATAACACAAAAGCGTTTACATATTTGCAAAAATAAGCGACTTCATCGTGTTCAGCGACTCAATATGTAGTCATAAACAACAGTTATCACAGCATATTTTAAAATTTCACTTGATCTTAAAAGCATCAAAAACTACGCGGTTCGCTTCACAATTTTATTAAAATTATCGGTAAAAGCGTTTACATTAAAATGGTCATAAAAACAGTAAATGACCAGGCACGATTTTACGGATCATGTTTTTGGAACCTCCGAACACTAAATAATAATTGCGCATTGTCAGATTTGGTTAACAATTTTTACCGATCTTGACTTTGCTGGAAACGACCCTGTTGGCCAAAGTGCTAACCTTAAAATGGCAATAAAATGAGTAAATGAGCAGGTCCGATTTCGCGGATTATGTATTTGGAATCTCAAGACACTATATAATAATTGTGCATTGTCAGATTTGGTTGACAATTTTATCGATCTTGATCTTTGCTAGTGAGTTTTGGTATGTATTATCTTGTTTACACGCAGCGTCGACTTGTAACACCGACTCACAAGTTCGATCTCATTCATGCATTTATTTTTCGTCTATATTTTCATTTTAAAATATATTTATGTTAAATTTTACAGTTAATTTTAGCTAAATACTATTTTAAACATTTATTTTGCTTGTATATTAACTTAAGAATTTGTGACAGTTGAACGCCGACTCACCATTCCCTATTTACACCACAGCGAACTTGTTCATCGACGCACAGTGGAGGATCTTGGAAATTCGGTGGCCATAAATCAATTTTCACATTTCACTGTATCAAAAATCTAATGATGCAGTTTTGTTACGCGTACTTAGCTTAAGAAAAATGCAAATTTTCAGGTTCGTAGACGGACGGGAACATATTGAGAGGCGTGCCAATTGAAAGGTCCATTCTCTTTTTTTTGTATGTTTTTATTTTTTACGAATTTTTTTCAACTTTAGAGCTGTGTAACTTTTGAACGGCACAATATTTTTACACAAATCTTTTTTTTAAATGAAGGTTAATAAAATACCTTCTTAATAATTTTAAATGTTGTTACAATATATGCTATCTAATATTTTTGGGGACTTTTTTTGTAAACGTCAATTTTTTGCACTAATTCAGAGACAACTACTGGCCGCAAAGTCGGCGTAGTTTGATTAAGCTTTTCAGGTAGCTAAAAGTATCTAGAGACTTTTTCCCAAACATACTATACCCGCTATGTCCCGCCAGTAGAAGACTTTTTTCAAAAATAGGTAGACACCTCATGAACTGATCTGCATTTATATGGCACAGCCATAAAAAATGTGTATTTTTTTTGCTGTAGTGTTCATATGTGTATTTAAACATATTTATTACCTCTTTATATTGATAGAATTCCACATAATCATCTTTGTAGAAAACTTATTGTTATGATCATTTTTATTGTTTATTTCATTGATTTCAATCAAATTGTAGCAAATTTTTGTATATAAAGCCGAACACTCACATCGGTAAAGTAAAGTTGGGTGTTCACCACAAAAAAGTACATACATTCAGCCTCTAAAAAGTACATTTCAAGTCTCGATTCAGCACATTTTCACAAAACCCAAATTCCATCACTGACTGGAATTAGTATGAATTAGACAAGCAAAGTGGTTCTGATATCGATCGTGAAAATAGAGACGTGAGAGTTCTAACCGCCCTCAAAGAAGAAAACTTATCAAATAATTTTTAATTTTGGAAATTTATAACGATGGCGTATATTAAAGGTTTATGTTTTCTCTTTTATTTGCAAGGAACTCCATTAAAAACTCTTTATTCGTTTAGAAGATACAGATTTTTTATTATCAATATAAAAAAAAAATTGCATTTTTGGCGCAAAATGAATGAAAATGTATGGAAATCTACAAAAAATCTTCTTCTTCCTCAAAAAAAGTGAAGAAGAAAAAATCGCAAAATTTATAACGATGACTCATATTAAAGGTCTATGTTTTCTCTTTTAGTTGCAAAAAACTGCAATAAAAAATTTTTATTCGTTTAGAACAGGGGTGGCCAATCCAAATGATCTTGCGGGTCACTTTGGAATTGTATCATAACTCCCCGGGCCACATATAATATTATATATCCCATATTAGATTTAGATATATGTACTATAGAAATTTGTATGTACTATTGTGTTTATTATTCTTCTTATAAATGAAATAAGAAAATTAAATTAATAAATTCTTATTTTGCTAGTGTGATACTTGTTTCTCCACTCTTTTATTTAACTTTTGCAAATAGATCTCAATTTGGGTATTTTCACATCGTAATTGGTGTTGCAGTTTAGCGTCAGTGTTTTGCCCTTAAGCGCTGCAAATCATCAAAGCGCTTAACTTTTGGGAACGGTCAAGTGAAATGTTATGAATGCAAAAAAAAAAAAACAAATGATGACAGCCAATTGAAAATCGATTTACTCTCACGCTCTCAAAATGGCTTCAATCCAAAAATCAAAGCAAATTTTTTCTTATTATTTCGACAGTTAATTTTTGAATATAGGGATGCACAAACATGTACATTAGGGGTATGACTTTTAACAATATTTCGAAAATAAAATTTTATATAGCCAAACATGTTGAGAAATGATACAAATAGCCGAAATGTAACTTTTTGCTTTATTTTGTTTTCAATTTCTTTTACTCGTATTCTGTACCTAATTGTAAAAAAATTAAAATATAGTTTTAAAAACTGTTAAGGTATGGAAAAATAGTTTCACCCAATTTGAAAAAAGTATAACTAAATGACGAGAAATCGATAATATTGAAAAACTTTTAAGCAAAATGTGCAGACGGTTATATTAAGCAAGTATAATACATTGGCGAATATTGAAAAAAATAAAAAAAGGAGTTCAGATTCAACAAAGGCAGCAGTGACAATTAAAGGACTTAAGGAAATTTTTGAAAAATTTCAGCTGTGGAACTCAATTAAAATGATTGTATGTGATATGTATAGTATGTTGTAACAAATGTTATTAGTGGAAGAAAAATGGAGTTGTGAAGTTGCTGCAAGATCTTTTTAAATCAAAAGCTTTGTCTCCACTGCAATATGTTGGTTGTCAGCATAATGTTTTAGATTTAATTTTGAAACATGTTATGAATGAGTTGCATGTCGGAAAATCAACATCACCAAATATTTCATGATATCTTTTCGGTATCTTAAGCAGAACTTCAAAACGATGAAAAATTTAAAATAAAATGCACCAAGTGGCGTGATGATATGCTCTATTTACTACTACGTTAAATTATTTTCATTATCACGCGAAAATGTTTCTTTTGGAATAACAAACAATATCGAAAAATAAATTTTCGGTGACAAATGATTTTCATTTAAAATAGTTAAAATGCACCGTGTATGAGCTTGGACAAATTTTTAAATTTTATGAAAAAAATAAAATATTTCTTATATAAAGTTCAGAGCTATACCAGCGGTCAGTAATGCTTCGTTCATACTCATTCCCGAACACAGGATACAACTTTTACCGATTTGTAAATTTATATGCAGTGCTTGGAATAACGTGTGGTTCTCTGATCATTGTTTTCAAACCAACGGTTTTAAAAATTTGGAAATATCAGTCAAGTCCTACAAAAGTCCTCACAAATGTTTACTCATACACTGGGTTAATTAAGATTCTGCCATTTTTAATTTAAAGCGATCTAATATATGTGCAGAACGAGCCATTAAAGTTACAAGAAATGTATCCTAAATGTAAAACTGAGCGAACATTAAATTCCAAATTTATTTCTTCTAATATAATAAAAAATAAAATGTATTCTCAACGAAATCCTCGATTTTTTAATAATTAAATAGACTTCATTGTCAAAGAAATTTTGTTATCTTATTCTTATTTTTTGAAGACATACATTTTTTAAATGGCTTCATGCGGGAACTTTTTTTGATAAATAAAACAAAATCAAACTTTTTCATAGTTTTTTCATTGGTTTTCACTATAAAATAAATATATTTTGTAAAAATGTGATGAATCTCGCGGGCCGGAAAAATTTTCAAAGCGGGCCGCGGATTGGCCACCCCTGGTTTAGAAGATACAGATTTTTGACCACCAAATGGCAAAAAACCCGCTTTTTCTCCCACTGTGCGACGTACTACATCGAAGTAGAAATACCGAACTACTACTCCGACGTATCTCGGAAGAAATGGTTTACTAGATATTTGTCTCTATATCTCGTGAAAAGCTAAAGGAGAAAATAACTGGTCAGTAATCCTCCGAAAAAGAAATTTTTCAAAATAAGATTAAATTATAAATTTGACCCATAACAAAAAGAAATCCAAAAACTTTCACATGCTCGTAAAAATACCTACTCATGACGATAGAAAGTTCAAACTGAGGACATCTCTATCATGTTTTACACCATATGTTAATTAAGTCAAGTGCTTATGTGTACTAAGGAATAATGCTTTTGTGAGTTGATAACACTCTGAGGTATATTGCCAGAATTGGTCATTTTTTTATCTTTAGTATTTTTTTACTTATTGTTCATTAACTTTCAAAATTCTTATCTTTATTAATGTTTACATATTTTGTCACTAAAATAAACTGTTTTTTTTATTTTGCTGTAGGCTGGGAAACTGAAGCACCGACCAAAACACGAAACTACTCATGATAACGCCAACGGAATCGGTTCGAATTTGAAAAGCATTGTAATATTAGCCATTTTAATGATACTGATGATGTTTGCTGTTCACTGCACTTGGGTCACAAGTAACGCTTATTCCAGCCCATCAATTGTACTCGCTTTTCATAATAGTCAGGATGGGTAATTATTTTAGTATAAGGAGTGCAAAATTTAATGACCTAAAAAATCGATTGTTAAATTATTTTTCGGAGTGGATTTTTTTAAGAAATATCTGAACAAAATTTTAAAACAGTTAACGAGTGTTAAATACTCGCTCCTTTGTTTTGACTCGTCGCACGCTGCAGCGTGCACACACTTAAATTTGTTCTGGAATTCATGACTTGCGCTGGAAAATATTTAATAACTTCCGATCTAACAGAGACTCCACTTTTTTGTAAAATGGGTTTTGTAGATAAAAGAATAAGGAACAAAATGTTATTTTTTTTCAATGTATTCTAGTTTGGGAAACATCATATTAAAACTATTTAAACAATTAAATTGTTATTATTTTTCATTTGTTGACAGTATGTATAAATTTTTTTTTTTTTAATTTATTGCAGAAGCTAACGTTATAGACTACACTACTCGACAAATTTATGCAAAATATTATTGCGGCAAATAAAAACCACCATTCGCTGAATCTGAAATTCATTGTGGTTTTGCTGGATCAGGTCTGGTTTTTGAGATAAAGGGCAAAAACCAAAAATATGCACTGTCCCGGAAGGTAACGCCATATAAGCTCGATTAAAAACGTTATTTTACATGATACTCATTCCAAATTTTTTTGTGTCTTTAAAGTAGAGATCACGATAAAAACTTTGGAGTAATATGTATATGTTACAACAGCACCACTAGTTTGGTACTTACGGCTTAAAACAGGTCAACAAAAATGCAGTTTTTTACAATTTTTCAAAAAAATTTAAACTTTGGCGTCTTATAACTCGAAAAAAATCTGAATCTGAATCTGAAAATTTGAACTCAAAAAGTTAGCTATCCTATCTTGTAGTATGTTGAAATATAAAAATTTTAAGTACATGTTTATATTTTGGCTTCATTTCATAAAAGCTATTTTAAAAAAACTAAAACAATGTAAGATTCAATTTCATACATTTTTGATTAAACAGTTGGCATTTTATTAAAATTTATTTGAAAAAAAAAATTATTGTAAGCAAAAATGTATGAAATTGACTCTAACATTGTTTTAGTTTTTTTAACATAACTTATATGAAATGAAGCCAAAGTATTAACATGTTATACTTTAAAATTTTTATATTTCAACATACTACAAGATAGGATAGCTAACTTTTTGAGTTCAATAGATTTTTTTCGAGTCATAAGGTGCCAAAGTTGAAATTTTTTTGAAAAATTTCAAAAAATTACATTTTTGTTGACCTGTTTTTAGCCGTAGCGACCAAACTAGTAGTGATGTTGTGACATATATTACTCCAAAGTTTTTATCGTGATCTTTACTTTAAGGAAACAAAAAAATTTGGAATGAGTATCATGTAAAATAACGTTTTTAACCGAGCCTATATGGCGTTACCTCCCGAGACAGTACGCGTTTTTGGTTTTTACCCTTTATCTCGAAAACCAGACCTAATCCAGCTGAACCACTGTGATTTTCGGATTCAGCGGGAAATTTCCATAGGGAAATTTTTTGGTTTTTATTTGCCGCAATTTTTCTTGTCGAGTAGTGCTATTAAAAAAAAAATTTGACATTGATCGGATCAGTAGAACTGCCAATAATAGACTTCAATCCAGCCAATTATCAAAAATTCATATGTGGATATTTTCGAAAAAAAAATTTTTTCAGCAAAAACAAAAAACATGGGTCTAGTAATTTTATGTATATTAGCTGGAAAAAAAATTTCGGGCGATTCTAAAATACCAAGTCCAAAATCCTGTGCGGTTTGTAAAAGAATGTCCCCTATATGAGTGTAGCTATTTCCAGAACTGAAAAAAAAGTTTTTGACATAATGGCGCGTTCTTGAAATTTAAATATCGAAAACAAATAATTTTTCAGTAGTTTCTTTACGTAAAAAATAAGAAGTTATAAATTTAAAAAATTTTTTGGGCTCCGGCCATAGCCACTGAAGTTCAAATTTGAGATGAATCGGATGAATGTTTTTTTTTATTTTTATCCCGTCGAGCAGAAAAAAGTAGTTTCGAGATAAATGAGTTTAAACTTTTAAGTATGATTATTTTCGGACGTGGGTCAACCGTTCGCTACCAGCTATAAAGGCTGTTTAACCTAAAATACGGTCAATATCATTATAAAAATTTAACAGTATATTCTCAAAAGATTGTACTTTCGAAATATTAAAAGAAAAAATTGATTTGTCTAAAATTCTAGACCACCGGGTGGCCTTAAACACCTAGCATATATAAAAATTTTAGCAATGAGTTCGATAAACCAAAATTTCTGATTGCATTGACAAAGAAAGAGCGCTCCATAACCAAATTTCTGTACCGTGGCAGAATTAATTTTGAACCTCTTCGCGATTGTGCGAATCGAACCATTCAAAAAGGTTTTCAGGGCATTATTATGAATAATGTTGTGCAATGCAACCATATTCCGAAATCTATAATATTGCTCAAGGTCTAAGCCTAGTACATCTTTTTGAGATGTGATTCACTATTATACCTAGGTATATCAAAAATAAATCTAATACAATCATTGAAGGCCACATTTAATTTACGTTTGCAAGCAAAATCATCGCAAGGGTAAACCGAGCAATTAAAAATAAAATATGGCACTAATAAACTTTTTACTAGATGCATTTTCATATAACTATGCAAGGACCAAGCTGAAGATCTAAGGCTTCTAAGGCCTGCATATACATGTTCAATAGTTGCCGTATTAGTGTCATAGCAACTTAACGATGGATTAATGGTATATCCAAGGTATTTTAAATTATTTTTGTACGGAATAGATGTCATTTAAAACAAGAGGAGGAAAATCCTCTTCAGATAAATTATACTTAGAACAAATCATTCCTACACACTTAGAAGCGTTAAGCTTAAGTTTGTTGCAGATTGACCATGGTTGGATGTTATGTAAGTCTTCGTTTAATCTGGCAACACAGTCTTCAGAAAAACCTATGGGCCTGGATAAATATATAAGCACATCGTCAGCATAAAGATGAGTATGACAATTTACTACATCGGGCAGATCATTAATAAAAAGTGAAAATAACATAGCACACCGCAATTAGCTAAAATTGGACTAGAAAAACCTTGGTCAGTGACGATAGTAAGCATCCTATAGCATAAGTAGCATCAGCTTCAATGACGTAGAGGAAAATTTGAATTCATGTTTGAGCTTTCTTAAAAGCCTTGCATGATCGACGCAGTCAAATGCTTTTGAGAAGTCCAACATGACCATTATGCAAATATTGTCACTGTCCAAACGAAATTTTGAATTTGATTCGCTAGAAGTTTTTCAAGAACTTTGGACAAAAAAAGGAGAATACTGTCACTGTTCAAAGCAAATCGTGCATCTGAGGTTACCTTGATTACGGTTGACTCACAGCTATGCTTCTGGCGAAGGCCAGACTGCCACTTACTTAGCATTTTATTCGTTATAATGAAGAAGTTTTTCAAGAACTTTGGACAAAAAAGGGAGAATACTAATTGGTCTAAAATCAGACGGATTAGTCGGAGTGGTCTTTTTTGGTATGGGTATAACTCTTGCTGATTTCCACATAAGAACAAATTGGCTACTAAATATACATGCATTAAAAATATGGGTTATATAAGGCACAATAAGAAGAAGTATGAGTTTTAAAAACTTAGGGCAGATTTCATCTGTACCTAAAGCATCAGACTTAACTGATTCAATAGGCCCAATGACCTCAGATGGATTTACGCACGCAAACGAGAAGCAACCGTCACACTTAGGTTCGAAAGAAATGGTTTCGGGCATAGTTTGCTGTATATTGATAGGCACAATACTTGCATGCATTTCACCAGGACTGAAGGGACATCCAGTACTAGATTTGCTTCTTGCAATACCTAATTCTTTAATGTTTTTCCAAAGCTGCTTGGGGTCCAAACCAGTATTGAGTTTGTTTCAAACGTAGTTTCTTTTTGCTACTTTTGTGTTCCGTACAATTTTTAAAGATTATGGCAGGAAAACTTTCTACTTCATATTTCTTCTTTTGAAATCACAAAGTTTTTCACAGCTTCTGGATGGGATATTTCATGAAAAAAACCATTAATGTCAACAGAATTTGGATAATTCTCATACACATTTTGAAAAAACTTGGCGAAAAACTTTCTCCATCAAATTCCATACTGGAAGGAAACCCACTTGTTTTCCTCTTACTATTTAAGTGATTCCAAAAACATTTCGGATTTGATTTTAAGCTATTCTCAATTTTAAAGATATAGGTAGTGGTTATATAAAAATTTGTGTAGTGAGTCGAAATCGTTTCGTAATTGAACGAAACGCAAACGATTTAACTCACTATTTGTCTCTTTAAATTTTTTGTAAGCTTTGTTTTTGGCATTTTATAAATAGGCTAATCTGGAATTAAACCAATGAGGTTTATTCCATACAAATAAAGATTTAAAAGGAACAAATTCAAAAATTGCAAGTGAATATTTAGTAGAAATACATTCATAAATTTCAATCGGGCTATTAAGTGAATTCAAAACTGACCAATTTGTGGAACCTAAATATGAACTAATTACAGCGAAATTCGCTTTTGAGAAGTCAAGCTGCTTTGACTCGTCACCTTTTTCATCATATGTACTTGTAAAATTCAAGTGTAACAGTGATAGCTTTGTGATGCTAAATTTTCAACGCAAATTGATTTAAGATCATTCGTTACAAATACTAAGTTTAGAATTCTATTTAACTTATTTTTGATAAAATTAATCTGACAGTCATTTGAAAGAAAATAATCAGTTATAACTTATTCAATATCAGTCTAAACATTAAAAGGAAGAAGAATTTTACTATCTAAAATCCATTGAATGCTTCCCAAATTAAAATCCCCCATTTCCGGTGCCGTCAATCATTTCAATAAAAAAAGATTTTATATCGAACGACCTGCGACAAAATCCCATGCGCGCACCGTATTTGAACATCAAATACGCAATTGCGTTTGCAAAATTGCAAACACACAAAATATGCGCACTTCCTTTGTATTTTATTTTTGAAAACTTATTTGTATGGCGCGCATGGGATTTTGTCGTAGGTCGTTCTATATAAAAATGGTTTCAGGTGTGTGTCCTCAGTTTGAAATTTCCGATATCTGAGCACATCTAAAAACAGAAAATTTAAAGAATTCCTCATATGTATGACAAAACAAAAACTAATTACGCATATGATTTAAAACATATCACCGATAATATCACGCTTTAAAAACACGACCTCCTAATTTCTTTTGATGTAGTATCACTTTTCACCAACATCCAAATACATTACCGATCAGGACAATAATGAATAAATGAAACAATATTAAACAAGTCACCAAAATATCTAAACCACAATTTCTAAAAATTTTAGAATTTTGTCTTAAAGACAATAACTATTTCAGCTACAACGGAAAAATGTACCACCAAATATATGGCATGCCCATAGGGAACCCACTACCCCCTACAATAGCGGATTGGATATAATATTGGAGGATCTTCTTGACGATACAACTGAAAAACTTAAAGAAAAGGGCATTTCATTTAAAATCTTAGTGAAATACGTGGATGATATGGGCTATTATCACGAAAGGGATGATTTTTAGATCTCATAGAGAACAAAAAAAGTCATCGTAGCAACTCTTAGATTATTTTTATTTATTTCGTTTTCAAGTTATTTTAACATATTTATCACCGGATTTACAGTAAGGGTACTCAAAAGGTAGTTTGCTGAAAAATACACTAACTCAGAGCTTCGGAGGCGACAAACATTTTATTGATTACGGCGGCGACTTTTCACTGAAATATGCGTCTTGGATCTGAGAGAAGAGACGAAACACATTTTCCGGACAAATCGTCACATTACAAATGAAAACGAAATGTCAAAAGCAGGGTTTGAAATTGCTGAACAATTTTTTAGGCTATTGTTTTTGCTTAGCTGCGACTATGAAAAAATATGTAGCAGTAGCAACAGTCGAACCAACGAATTTAAAATCCCAACTGTCTGCTGTGCTTAACTTCGTTTTCATGCATAAGTTGTAGCAGCAGCCGAAGTTCTTGTACGAAAGGAGATCGCTGTTGCTATAGTAGTAGTCGAATATTTCAAAATGTTTGCTTCGGCTGTTGCTACGCATTTAACAAGAGAACGAAGCAATAGCAAAAGAAAACGATTGACAAGCATCTTTGCTTCTGCTTCTACAGTGTTAGGGGATTTTCGTGTTTTGATCACTGAAGATAAAGTGGAAACTTTTTAATTTAATTTTTTTGAAAAAGCATATTTTTTTGTTACATGGTCGCTTATGGTAACAACACTATACATTTATATTATAGGCGGAGAGCCTACTGTAGAAAAGTCGAGTGTATAAGATTACAGGATAAGATTTACGGGAAAGATATCAATATTATTTTGCAAAACTAACCAACCAGTTTTGCCTTGCCAAAGCCAGTCCCGATGCCTGAAAATGCCCGAATTTTAACCCATTTTGTTGTTTTAATTAAAACTGTAATATATTACAGCTTGAAATGCATGCCAAATTATAGAAATCGAAGAAGCCTAAGTATAATATATTAGGTTGCATGTCCGATGTCCCAAACATGGGTTTTCACTGGTTTTTTGGGTCAATTTTAATTAATGAAGAAAACAGCTTGAAATGTGTGCTTAATGATAGAGCTCGAAGAGCCTAAACAGAATATATGGGGTTGCCTTGTCGAATCATGTACTAAACATGGGTTTAGACCCGTTTTTAGGGCAAATTTTCTTAAATGAGTGGCAACCCATGTTTGGGACAGGATTTGACAAGGCAACTCTGTATTTTCTAATTAGGCTCTTTGATCTTTATCATTTGACACACATTTCAAGCTTTTATCTTCATTAATGAAAATTGACCAAAAACCGGTGAAAACCGGTGTTTGGGACATGATTCAACAATGCAACCCCAGATATTATATTTAGGCCTCTTCGAGTTCTATCATTTGGCATACATTTCGAGCTGTAATATATTACAGTTTTAATTTAAACAACAAAATTGGTTAAAATTCGGGCTTCGGGACAGGCTTTGGCACGGCAAAACTGGTTGGGTAGTTTTGCAAAATAAAATTGATATCTTTCCCGTAAATCTTATCATGTAAGCTTATACACTCGACTTTTCTACAGCGGGCTCTCCGTCTATAAGTAAACTTTACTTACACTCCATACAACCACTTTGCACTTCACAATACAACTGACCGTGCACTGCAAATAGCCGAAGTTCAGTTGCCGAGCTGAACATATAGCGAAAGCACAGTCAGGGTTCGCTTCGACATTTTTTTCTATCGCTTAGCTCGACTTCGCAATTTCCAACAAGCAACAGCTAAGGCCAAAGCGTAAAAACAAAAACTTAAGTTCGTGGCTTGCTTTAACTTCGTTCTTCTCAAAAATGCACAGCAAGCAGAAAATTCAAAATGTGAAAAGGAATAACTGTAGCAGCACAGTTAAGCAAAATTTCGTTGCTTTTGCTATTTTTTAGTCAGCAAGTCAAACCCTGGTCAAAAGTGAAAGTGAAATGTCAAACCTTTGAAAATATTCATAGCATGATAAGCAAAAACTGGCAGGTTACGGTAGCGACACACTTTTTTTCTTATCGTTTTTACGAACTATTGTCGTGTGGTAATGAGATTTGACTGTTTTAATATCTGCGATGCCCACCGGATTTTGTAGTATTATGTTCTGACACTTGCTCCCTGCAATTATTAGCCCACAAAAATCGTTTATCGTCTAGTTTATCGTCTAGTTTATTCAGGATATATCACATATGTACATATTTATATATAGAAAAATCGATGGACAAGTTTCAAACCTGTAGCGCGGGAGTGGGAAGATTTTTGTAAATTTACACTACGCGGCAATTAGGTGCGCGAGCTTACTACTACTATTTTAGAAATTCCGCGCGCGAAATTTCGAACGAGGGGTCGCGCGAGCAGACCGTTAGTGTATTGAAATGGGAAATGGACAGGTTACGGAGGCGACATATCTGTAGATTCTCGCCCTATAGCTGTTTTTATGAAAAATAAATTACCTCATCTTGAGAATAATTTGCGAAGAAAAAAAATTGTTGAGCCTTAGCATCTGACCAAACTATACACAGACATCCATTACACCCATTTCGTGATAATAGCCCATATATTGGCCATCATAAACATATGGACAAAGAGACAATTTTAACGATCTTTAACGAATATCACCAAAAAATTTAATTTAAAACTGAAGAGGAACTCAACGGAACTATTCTATTGCAAACACAACACTACATAGACACAACTACAAAATTATTTTATACTGGTACGCTAAGCCAATAGCATCTGGACGGATGATGAATTTCTACTCCACACAACCAATGCACTATAGGTCAATTAGCACTTTTTGCTGGCAAAAACTAATAACGGCTATATTATCATGGCGATCAACTGGAAATGTATTTTTTATGTTGACTCTAGACTAAAGGAAGAATTCTCAAAAAAATCTTAACCCTTGTACTACCGGGTCAAAAATGGCACGCACTAATTTTTTTTCAAATATCTTAATTATTAAAACAAGAGAAGAAGTAAACAGGAGGAACTAAACCCTCTATAATATCCTTTGAATGAATTAGAATTTTGCGTCAGGTTTTTAATTTTTCACCAATATTTCGCTTCTAAGCCTATTAATATTTTGCTGTTGGAAAATAGGCAACTTCCTGTGGCTTTTTACCCATTTTTCGTATTTACCGTAAACTCTAATGCAAAAATTATGTGCAATCTGCTGCAAATATCTTAGACTAGTAGCATCCTGAGTATTTTCAATAAATAATTTAAAACGACCTCTGGTTTTTGCAACCAGACTTCGAATAAATTGGAATTACGGGAGAATAAGTTACATGAGAAAAATATTCATTAAAAAAAAACGCAAAAAATCGCAACTTGAAATTGATGAATTAAACTCAAAATTCTTCACTTTACAGATTCCTGATTGTCTAAACACGGCCAAATTCAGCCAAGATTTTAAAAGCTTGTCCAAAATCAATTTTTAAGAAAAAACTTTAGTAGTAGTCGTTTATTTCAAAATGTTTGCTTCGGCTGTTGCTACGCATTTAACAAGAGCCGTTAGGTCAGAAATATTAGTTCTTTTCACCAACAAAGAACTTTTTTAACAAAATCTTTCTCTTAGGCTATTAAGCACTTACTATCTTTCTTATCTTATCTATCTTACTATACTTACTTTTCTTTTCCATATTTTATTGAAATTAATGCTTTTTTTTAATTATTTATTATTCGACAACAATTACTGCGTATACTTCGTTCAACACGTTTTTCACAAACTATGACTTTGATCACCTGCTAAGCAGTCGCCGTTTCTTTTTTAGAAAAAAAAACTTATCGTTATATGATCTGATGTTTTGTTTATCAAATATCATCAACAAAAAACGTATTCTTGGAAGTGCGAAAAATTACTTTTTGCCCCAAAAATTAATCAAATTACCTATTGTGCAATGGGGCAAAAAATCCACACAGCACAGAATTTTATAAACAAAATATTGAAGATAAGTCACGCCCAATTCCAAAAACAAAATCTACAAAAAATAAGACAAATACTCAACATGAAAAATTACGACTGTAATAAAATGAATACAAAGTTACTGTTTTGATCAGTACATATTTGGTTGTATTTCCCTTATTAGCTAAAACATCTTTACATCTCTTTAGTATGAACTTCACCAGAGCGTGACAAACACTTGTAGGTATGGAGTACCAAACTAATTTGATTTTTTCTCACAATTCTTCTTTATTAGTTGGCCCAAATTTGTCCTTGACAATTCTCCATAAATTCTCTATGGGATTCAAGTCTGGATTACATCAATTTTGTTGTCTGAAAACCACTTTTTTTGTTAAAAGTGCCGTATGTTTTGGGTCATTGCCTGTTTTCAGTAGTGGTTTTTGAGGACATAAGGCGTTAAAAACAAAATGCTGTGATTTCCCAGTGGTTTTGGCTATTTGGCGTTGGCTTTGCCCATCATTCCGTAGTTTCCTAATGATATCTCGTTCCTTATCTGTACAGTGACTTGCGCGATCCATTTTCCTAAATTTCCTACAGAATTTTTGCTTTAACTTTAATTTATTATTTATTTCATTTCACCTACCGGGCTTAGACCATTACAGATTACGGTAATAATACTTAAGACTAGGGTACAAAGTTTCTCAATTTAAACTATGCATAATAATGTCTTCAAGACTTTTCCTGAATATATTCCTATTTACGGTAAAATCTAATTCATGTGCAAATGTGTTGCAATTTGAAAGGCATCCCGAAATGGGTTCATTGGAACCATAATCATTTATATGATATGAAGAGTAGAAATAATTTGAACCCCTTAAGCTGCGAGCTGGGACATTAAATGGAATAAGAGCCAGTAAATCGGGAGAATCAATTCTTCCATCAATAATGTCCTTAATGAACATAAAATTTTTAGTGATTCGTCTATCCGATAAGCTGTTGAGGCTTAGTAGACGGCATCGCACCCAATATGCAGGCATATTTTCCCAAAAGTGCAGCCGTCTCAAAGCAAAACGAGTAAATCTTTTTTGAATATTTTCAATGCGGCTTATCGACACATCATAAAAAGGATCCCATACAATGCAAGCATACTCAAGAAGAGATCTTACTACACGGTTGAAAATATCAGTATAAAATTAATAACTTTTAGTTATTCATATAAATCCATAAGAAAATCGTATAGATTTTATAAGTTCCAAAGTTATAAAATTTTATGTGAATATAATATTTTTTTTTATACTGAAAAGTTTATATGTAATTTTAACGATATTGAAAAAAATGTATATTTATGTCGGTTGTTAGAACATTTGACTGGGACGCAGCACACACGGGTTCAATTCCTGGAAGATATATTTCTTTTTAATTTAATTTTATTTAAAATTTCTATTTATAAAATGATTTGAATAACGCAACTTGAATGGACTGAAATTTGAACCTGCTTCATTTATAGAATAATTTGAATGCGACCCCATTCATTTGCCAGCTCGGCCACAGAATGTTGATGTTTTATTAGACAAAATTAAACATAAATAACTGTCCGCATAGCTGGTTTTTATATGTTGAAAAGTTAAATTAAATTTACACCTAAATTCATATAAAACGACCCTTAAACTGATGTTCATACAAAAATTTATACTTATTTTTTCAACCGTGTAGGCTATAAAAGATAACCCTAAGTCTACAGCGCGCTGACATTTACAACAAACATTTCGCGCTAGGATGTGTACAAATGTGTGAAGAAATTTCAGCGAAAAAAAAAATGAAAATAAATGTGTTTTGTCTTTTCCACGTATAGAAAAAATGACCCAGTAGAAATTCGTGCATCACTGATGTTAATAAATAAAGATAAATGTTGGCATATAAAATAATTGTATTTTTTATTTAACAACAAAAAGAAAACATTTCATAAATCTTATACATATTATGTATACATATGTATGTTATACAAATATATTAACAGAGTTTACTTAAAATAAGACTTTAAATATCTGGTTTAATATTTTGTGATGACGCCAGACGCAATATCGGTGACTATTTTTCCATGAAATTGAATTTTTCTACAACAATTAAATAAAATTCAATAATACATACTTAAAAAATTGGCTTTTGCATAAATAATGTTTTTTTTGCATTTTTTTGTTTTTGCACGTTTGATTCTGAGTGGGTTTCTTGCATATTCAATTTTAATGCGAATCAGCACATAGAAATCAGCAACTGCACGGCGGGCCGAATGATGGCCCGATACGGGCAATGTGACCGCGGGAGGGTAAATGACCAAGACTACCCTAGATGATAAAGGATCTAAAAATTCTCTTGAATTCCGTTTAAGAAACCCAAATTACGAGCTTGCTTTTGAAATAACATATTCCAAATGATTATCGAATGATAGTTTATGGTCAAAATAGACTCTAAGATCTTTAAATTGATGCACTCTGGAAAAACTATCATGTGCAAGAATGGGGCAAGAATTATAATTCCACCACTATTAAATGGTTTTATTGAATTGTTGTATTGAATAATACCTAGTATCAGATCCTTGGGGGGACAATGCCCTCCCTAGCCCTACCGAATTGACGCCACTGATCTACAAAAATTGCTTTATCGGCTGGTAAAGCTGTCCTTTTCAACTGTAAATGCCCTTTATTCTTTAGGTTTTTTAAGTTTATAAGTCTTCTATTAAACCACGGATGTTTATAGCAGTGTGTTTGATTTTTTAATGGAACGTATGACCGGAGCCCTTCATTTATGAAATGCTTGAATTTAAGATACTTATCTTTAATATCCATCAATTGCAGGTCTGCAGTCAGATCTAAAGAGGAAGCATTTCGGAATTGGCGGCTAATCCGGAAAGCCGATAATGAAAGGCTTCGCATCGAAGCTAGAAATTGCTATAACGCCACGATTTAGCGCGAAAAGTTTCTTTACGAACGAAACGTGCGCAAAAGAATACTTTCATTACCCAAAGGTAGCAAAAGTTTTTGGTCATTTGTTAAGAGAGTGAAAAATCAGTCCTCATCAACTATTTCAACTCTCTTATTGAATGATCAAATATTAACTGACCCTGCTGATAAAGCTAATCTATTGGCTAGTATCTTTGCAAAAAATGCTACACTCCCAAGTAGCTGTGAACCTTTGCCCTCTGTTCAGAAGAGGTCTACGTCAATGCCGCCTATTTATTTTCGAACCAGGGCAGTAAAAAAAGTCGTTGCAAACCTCAACATAAATAAAGCCTCAGGTCCCGATGGCATATCAGCCCATGTATTGAAAAAGTGTGCCTCAATACTGGCTCGTCCACTACGCAACCTTTTTTTACATATCCTACATTGGTGGAAATATTCCCAACATGTTGGAAGGTTGCTAATGTCCAGCCAGTTTCCAAAAAAGGCGAGGGTTCCAACCCAAATAAATCCGACCCATTACGATATGCTCTGCGCTCTCCAAAGTTATGGAAGGCTTAATAAACTTCCACCTTGTGAAATATCTGGAGCGCAACGAATTACTTAGTGATCGCCAATATAGTTTTCGTAGGTCTCGGTCTACTGGTGATCTTATGTCGTTTCTCACTGAGAAATGGAACCAATGTGTTCACCTTTTCGGTGAAAGTATGGTTGTCGCTCTGGATATTTCTAAGGCGTTTGATAGAGTGTGTCATCGCGCCCTTGTATCAAAACTAATTGCTTTTAGTGTTGGTGATTCCTTTGCTCGTTGGATTACGAGCTTCTGCAGTAATCGCTCTATCCGTGTTGTGGTGGACGGATTCACCTCCAATGAACACTTCATCAATGCTAGAGTTCCTCAGGGCTCTGTCCTATCTCCGACCCTTTTCCTGGTTTTTATTGATGACCTTCTGTCATTGACTACCAATCCAATCCATTCCTTTGCGGACGACAGCAACATTTGTCATTCTTTTTGCTTCAAAAAGCGCCCTAGTTCTATAGAGGTTGACAGTAAACGCCAGCATATGTATGACTCACTAGCTCACCGAGTGGGGTCATATTAACCGAGTCAATTTTAATGCTACTAAAACCCAGTGTTGTCTCTTGTCGAACGAATGGATTACTCCCCTCCTTCCCTTAATATGGCTGACTTAGATATTGCGAGGTCAACTACTCTTGACGTTCTGGGCATATCGGTTCAATCAGACCTTAGGTGGACAGATCATGTATTCGATGTGTCGAAAGAAGCGGCCAAGTGTATTGGTTTTTTGAAACGGTGTAAAAAATACTTCACTCCTGTTGATCTTCGTACTGTCTACTTCACCTATATTAGACCCAAACTGGAATACAACTCACACATTTGGGCCGGGGCTCCAAAAACCACTTTGGAGCTACTAGATCGTGTTCAGCGATGTGTGAAAAAAAAAATCGAGTCAAAAAAGCTATTTAGAGCGAACGAGGAAAATAGTGCAGGCACGACGTTTGTGGGCGCAATGGAGTTTTATACTATTGGCGAAGATTTTGGATTATATGCAAGGCGGCTAAACCATTTGTTGTCGCTGAATAAAATCTCCGAGAATGCAGCCAAAATATCGTTTTTAGTGAGTTTAGCTTGTATAAGATACTGGTGTCTCTAATTGCTCCCAAAACCGAAACAGACGCATCAATTAAATTTGAATACTTAATTCAAAGTTTTACAGATCTTTTTGAACAAAAAAAGAATATCATAGCGGAATTGTGTTCAAACGATAGGGAAAATTAATGTTCAAGTAAACGTGTGTAATCAGAAATAATATTGTGAATTAACGGTACTAGATTCAAAAAAGAAATATGTGCTAATTGTAATTTTCATTGATTTGTTTAAATGTTTGCTTTTTAGATTGAAATAAATAAATTTTTATACCCTGAGGATGTCACCAAAAAAGTGACAAAACGTCGGTGAAAAATTTAAAATTTTGATGTTTTAATTAAGTATTTTGCAATTTAAAAGTACTGGTCAGAAAACCTCTTTATCAACCACATCAAGTTATCTAAACTGACCCATAAGATCACATATAATTCTTCGGAGAAGTTACCGAAAATTCGTTTTTAATATTTCATTTCATATCAAAAAAGAGAAAGGAAAAAGCAAAACAATGAAATGTTATTACAGACACATATCATTCAAAAAAGAATTATGTGGCAATTGTAACACTCATTGATTTATTTAAATGTTTGTTTTTTAGATTGAAATAAATAAATTATTATACCATAAAGATGTAACCAAAAAAGTGACGAAACGTCGGTGAAAAATTGAAAATTTTGATTTTTTAATTAAATATTTTGCAAATTAAAAGTACTGGTCAGAAAACCTCATTATCAACCACGTACAGTGAATAACTTTGTAGTTAGTTGAACATATTCCGATTCCGAGAATTGACGATATTTTCGCAGGTTGGAAAATATTAAGTAAGTTAGATCTTACAGGAGCTTATTTACAGATTGAGGTTAGCGAAAGGTCACGAGAATTGTCAACAATAAATACACATATGTGATTGTTTCAATATACGAGACTTGTTTTTGGTCTCAAGACAGCGCCGCAAATTTTCAACGGAATAAAGTGCGATGTATTAAAAGGCTTAGAAAAGGTTCACAGATATTTCGACGATATTTTGATAGGAGGTGAAAATGAAAAAGAGGGTAAGAAAAACGTAATTAGTGTCTTAGAAAAAAAGAGTTCAACTATCGGTCATTCTTTTACAAACCGCACAGCATTTTGGACTTGGTATTTTAGAATCGCCCGAAATTTTTTTTGCAGCTTATATACATAAAATTACTAAAACCTTGTTTTTTGTTTTTGCTGAAAAATTTTTTTTCGAAAATATCCACATATGAATTTTTGGTAATTGGCTGGATTTTGTCAAATGTACTCATACATGAAGTCTATTATCTCCAGTTCTACTGATTCGATCAATGTCGGATTTTTTTTATTTAATAGTCTATAACGTTAGCATCTGCTATAAATAAAAAAAAAATTGATACTGTCAATAAATGAAAAATAATAACAATTTAATTGTTTAAATAGTTTTAATATGATGTTTTCCCAACTAGAATACATTGAAAAAAATCAAAAGTCAAAACATAGGAACGAGTATCTGACACTCGTTATTAAATTTTGATTCTTGACTTGCGGTCGAAAATATTTAATAACTTCCGATCTAACAGAGACTCCACTTTTTTGTAAAATGGGTTTTGTAGACAAAAGAATAAGGAACAAAATGTTATTTTTTTCAATGTATTCTAGTTGGGGAAACATCATATTAAAACTATTTAAACAATTAAATTGTTATTAATTTTCATTTGTTGACAGTATAAGTTTTTTTTTAATTTATTGCAGAAGCTAACGTTATAGACTATTAAATAAAAAAAATCCGACATTGATCGGATTAGTAGTACTGGAGATAATAGACTTCAAGTATGAATGGATTTGACAAAATCCTGCCAATTATCAAAAATTCATGTGTGGATATTTTCGAAAAAAAAAATTTAATCAGCAAAATCAAAAACATGGGTCAACTGAATTTGTTAGAAGATGCAAGAAAAAAATTTTCATCGCATTTGGAGAAGTCCAGGTTTTTTTTGGGGAACTCACATACTTAGGTTATAAACTAAATAAAAATGGAATCACACCTAGTGTTGAGAAAATTTAAGCTGTCGTAGAAGCACCAGAACCGGAAAATAAGAGCCAGCTAGCTTCCTATTTGGGAATAATAAATGTTTATCATATCAAGTGAGCTAGCCTGTTTGTATAGGTTGAATAGCAAAAAATTCGAAATGGAATTGGACAGAAAAGCATAGGAAATGTTTCAATAATAGTAAGACATTACAAATATTAATATTTTGACGCATTATGACCTGTTCTTTCTTGTGATGCTAGCCCTTATAGAGTCGGTGCCGTACTGTCTCACATTATAGATTGGCAGGAAAAACCTGTAATGTTTGTATCAAGTACTTTATCGGA
This sequence comes from Meiosimyza platycephala, assembly GCA_963662105.1. Lineage (NCBI taxonomy): Eukaryota > Metazoa > Arthropoda > Insecta > Diptera > Lauxaniidae > Meiosimyza > Meiosimyza platycephala. The sequence continues at coordinate 55,025,541 of OY759209.1, read as the reverse complement.
GGCTGAAAAAAATTATTCTCACCTTCATAAAGATGCTTTAGCGATCGTGTTTGCTAAGAAAAAATTTCACAAATATGTTTATGGAAGAAAATTTAGTATTCAAAGCGATCACCAGCCTCCGCACCATTTTTGGCAACAAAAAAGGCGAAGCAACGGTGGCTGCAAATAGGCTTCAACGGTGGGCGATATTTTTATCAATGTACGGCTTTGAAATTAAATATAAAAGGGGACGGAAATTGGTCATGCGGATGGACTATCAAGGTTACCTCTGAATGTCTCAGCTCAAATTGAGGGAGATATCATAAATAATTTTAAAATTGATAGTTTTCCATTAAACATGACGAAAATAAGGCTAGAGACAAAGGAGGATGCTATAATACGAAAAGTTCACGAATATGTAAAACAAGGAAATTGGATGCATCATTTAAATGACAATTTAACCCCTTATTACAGAAAAAGGGAATCCTTAGGAATTGAAGAGGGATGCGTATTTTATGGGGTTAGGGTTATAATACCAACGAAACTTAGTAGAGACGTACTAGAGTTAACCCATGAAAGCCATGTAGGGGTTGTTAGGATGAAAGCATTGGCAAGGTCATGCGTCTGGTGGCCAGGTATTGACAATGACATAGAAGCTTATGTAAAACAGTGTCACATATGTTAAACAATGCAAAACCTCCTGAGCCAATTTTAACTTCATGGAAGAAAACTTCATATCCATTTGACAGGATTCATATTGATTTTTGTAAAATCGACACAAAAAGTCTTCGTGTTGTTTTTGGCACATACTCCAAATGGATTGATATGAAGGTTATGAGAAGAACAGACGCAAAGGAAGTTTCTAAAATCCTAAGAAAAATTTTTACGACAATGGGTTTACCAAAAACGTTGGTAAGCGACAATGGACCACCATTTGGCTCAAGCGAGTTTTTGAAGTTCTGTGAGTCAAATGGGATTGAAGTTTTAAAATCACCCTCTTATCACTCGCAATTCAACGGTAGTGCAGAACAGTGCTGTACAAACTGTTAAACAAACCTTGAAAAAGTATATAGTCGATCCAAAAACAAAGTTATGGAATTGGTGACTTAAAATAAGTAATTTTTTGCTAAGATATAGAAACACGCCTTCCACCACAACGAATGAGATACCTTGACACACGAAATTTAAATATAAAACTCACACGCTTTTAGACGTTTTAGTAAATAAAAAAGGGGAGAAGATAAAGAAAAAGTTAAACGAAAAAAAATACCACAATCAATCATGAGTTCGGAAGACCAAGCTAAGATAGAAAATGTACCAAAACAAAAATTGTTTAAAGAAAACGAAAATGTTCTTTATCGTAAGGTTTTTGAAAATAATGTTAAGTGGTTATACGGATAAATATATAGGAAAATGTCTAGTATTTGATACATTGTTATTGTAGCTGGAGCACAGGAACATAGTCATATAAATCAATTAAAAAAGATAAATGTGAGATTCACAAGGTCAGGTCTAATTTCCTTTAAGAAAAAAATATATGAAAATAATATTAAATCCGATAATATCCGAAGTCCTATTTTGACAAGAAGCAAGAAAATAAAAAAATAAAATATGGAGATACAGTCGTGTTCGAAATAATAAGAACAACTTGGACAAAAATTTAAATCGTCGTACAAAATTTTAATAATAATATTTTAGATCAAATCCATCTCAAACATTGCAGTCGGAGTGACTTCAAATTGCGGAATTGGTTGCCGATTAAATTTGTTGTTTTTCAAAGTAATTAAGGAAATATGTGCTTACAATGTTTTTATATATTTCCTATGATAAAATGTTATTACGAAAATAACGGTGAAAAAAGTATGCAGAATGCAAGCAGGATTTGCAGAAAGTAATTTGGAATGTTGCTGTTGTTATTTGCTTTGAAAATAGTACCGTAGAGTGGCTTGGCAATGATGAAAAAAAAAAATTGACATTTTCATTTTGGGGAAAAAAATCTCCTGACCACAAAGGTGGGTTAACAGGCATATTAATACAAATTCACAATAAAATTTTAAGCGAAAAAAAAATTTGGTTTTTGGTTTTGTTTTTTTTTTCATAAAAAGCGCCATAACTCCGCCAATTTTCAACAATTTTTAAAATTTCTTAAAGATTCTGACAGAGAATCAGAAGTTATATTAGAATCAAAAGACTAAAACTAATTATTTTGATTTGGATGAAAATGCGACTATTTTGAAACAATTTTCAACGATTTTTCAAGCTCTGACACTAAAACTTTAAATGGGCATAACTTCGTAAAAAATAATTTTTAATCAAATCGGGGAACGGTATATTTCCTTAATTACTTTGAAAAACAACATATTTAATCGGCAACCAATTCCGCAATTTGAAGTCACTCCGACTGCATGGTTTGAATTGGATTTGGTCTACATGAAATGTGTTTTTTTTTTTTTTGATATATTATAAAGTATGTATTTTATTTCATGACTTTAACTTAAATTGAATCAAGTTCTTCTTGCAAGGAATAGTGCTTGCTTGTACTTCGTTTCTTGAAATAGGTATAATGCAGGGCCGTATTAAGGCTATACGCCGCCCGTACGCCAATAAAATTTTGCCGCCCCCAAAATTAAAAAAAAATTATAAGTAAATTTTTAGTAGTATAAACGCCTGACAACAAAAGCAACGTTAGGAATTTATTAGTAATATGCCATTCAAGTGAACCCCAAGTAACCTAAAGTAACCTCAGTAATCTTAAACTATTTTTTTGAACTTTGACACTGCAAACGAAAGTAACCGAAACGACCCAGCTCGTGAAATTTTTTGGTTTCTGAATATGCAATCCTAAGTAATCGAATCGACCCATCTCGTGTATTTTTTTGATCTTTGAGAATGTAATCGCAAGTAACCAAAGCGACCCAGCTGAAGCTATTTTTTTGAAGTTTGAAAAAGCCTCTCAATTACCAGATGGTCTGCGCGCCACTATGCATGTAAAAGTTTGTGCGAGTCTTGGAGCGAAATTTTGGGTGTCTTACAAAGCATTTCAGAGGATAGTTCTGAGAAGCCTTTGACTCGATCAGAGTCCAACAGTCTCTACGCTTTCTTTAATTCGCTCGATAGTTGCTTCATAGCTCTTTTTTGGAACGACGTATTAAATCGATTTAATATTGTCAGCAAATCACTGCAATTATCTCTGGCTGAGTTAGTTCACTCTGTAATTTGGGTTAAATACATCTACAACTGCTGTAATAAATCACGGGTTTGGATTGAGTGACCCTAAAAAAGTATATAAACTATTCCGTTGTATACATATATTGCACGTAGGGCTCGTGAGGAGTATTATGAAAAAAATCTTGACGTGATAGAGCTGTATGGACCTCAAATTCGAGATCAGGGCATCAAATTACATAGGAAAAATATGGTCTGGCCAAATGGACAGCAACTTTTTTTTTTGTAGGCCTGTGTAATCTGTGAGAATAAATTTCAAAATATCTATCCAGATCTCCATACTTAGTTATGCATGTATTTATGCATGATAGTATCAAATTGTAGTGGAGAGCGATCTTTTTCAGTTTTGAAGAGGGTAAAAATTTCTATCGTTCACTGAACGCAACGAGCGACTAAACGCACTCGCTTTGCTGTACATTGAGGCTGAGCTGAGTAATAAATTTGATTATAACCAGCTTATAGATGACTTCAGCTTACCGAAAACGAGAAAAGTAGCTCTGTAAATATATTTCTGTTTACTATACGTTAAATAAAAATTCTGAAGAAAATATTCATATAGACTTTCATTTCTTTCTACCACTTCATACTTGGTGTTAATTTTTGGATTTAAAAAAAAATTTTTTTCAAAATTTTGCCGCCCCCATGGTCTTGCCGCCTATACGCCATGGCGTCGATGGCGTATGCGGCAATACGGCCCTGGTATAATGCAAAGATATTTTAATGTCCCTTCCACTGCTAAAGCTTTTTTAAATCTCGTCTCCAATTTTCGTTCTTCCTCATCATACGCCTTATTTGATACATATTTTGATGAAATATTAGCGAGAGACTCAGAGACCCAATCAAATAATTGCTTCGGCGTTTGGATTGGGTTCGATGTTCGTTGAAGGCTGGTTCTTGCAGCTAAAATTTTTAAAGTCCCACCCAATCCATCGCACGCGCCGTTGCCATCAGATGTAGGGGAAAAATGCCACTCTGCAGCTAGACCAAAATCTTCTTTGTGGTGAATAAGATTCACAAAATTTTTCTTGTTTTTATACTGTGCACCAGACCCATCAGAAAATTCTATAATTTTTGAAAATTTATTCAATTAAGTTTTTATGAAATTCACCAAATGTTTTTGGAACACATGAACTGCTATAGGGTCATGGTGCAAACATTCTGATATAATCACAAGACTTTTTACTTGGATATTGCCGTCATTATGTCTGTAATATATTGCAAATGGGTGAACTGTAGCCTGATCATTATTCCATTGGAAGCCTTGTACAGCATTTAGAACAACAAAAACATAGTTTTCAGCAAAATCGCAGACTACAATGCCGTCATTCTCTGTTAGGTCTCGCTTTTTATTCTTCATAAATTCATTTTGCTTTCTCATGAGGAAGTAATTTTACTAAACACAAGGTAGTTTCGTCAGTAAAATTTTGTTCAAAAATGTTTTCTAGTGCGTCGATTGCGATCGATGCAAATTTACCGAAACTACATTAGCTTCTGGGTAAGTTTCCTTGAACAAATGATAAAGTTCTTTCATATTTACTAATAACAACATTTTCTGCATTTGAACGCGTTTGTCATCAAAATTTTTCCTTAACAATTTGCTTTGCAATTTTAATCACATGAGAAGTAGTGGAAGGAAAATGGGGTTGAATTTTTTGGTAAGACCAGTCTTTAAAAATAGTCAAAATTCGCGTTAAATTCATCTTTCAAAACCTGCAATATATTATCTCCGTCATTTCCCTCATCGCTATCAGCATTATCATGAATAACAGGATGAAACATTTTTCTGTCAATGCTGTCATCTATTCATTCGAATAACGCTGTTGACAAACTTTTTTTCTTCGAATGGGTGAAACTCCTATTAAATTCAAACCCTGGTTGATAGAACTAATTGCTCCAGATACCGCCACTTGGTCTTCCGTAATCGATGCATCGGAACTTTCAAGAAAAAGTGCCATGTTAACGTAATCACATTCCAACACGGTAAAGTTAAAATCATTAGTTTCTACTTCCTATAAAATATAATTTATATAGGCAATTAAACCCAAAGTTTAAAAATTTATTTTATAATTTTAGAAATTTTACAACTCGTGTTATATAATGAATAAAATTTGCTTAAAAAGCATAACTTACAGTAGAATTTATGTTCTTTTCACGATCCTTGTGTAATTCAGAAACTTTATAGTAAGAATTAAAAATTTTTTGTTGAAGGGCCTCATCTATTATTATGTGCTTATAATGCAAGCAGGATTCGCAGAAAGTTATTTGGAATGTTGCTGTTGTTATTTGCTTTGAAAATAGTACCGTAGAGTGGCTTGGCAATGATGAAAAAAAATTGGCATTTTTATTTTGGGGAAAAAAACCTCCTGACCTAACAAGCATTAAACTCATGTCATTTCTTTATCATGTTAATACAAATCCACAATAAAATTTTAAGCGATAAAAAAATTGTGGTTTTTGAGAAAATCAGCCGTTTTTTTCATAAAAAGCGCTATAACTCCGCCAATTTTCAAAATTTCTTAAAGATTCTGACAGAGAATAAGAATTTCTATTAGAATCAAAAGACAAAAGTTAGTTATTTTGATTTGGATGAAAATGCGACTACAGTAGACGTCCATTATAACGTATAACGATATAACGAATTTCCATTTTAATCAACAGTTTTTTAAATTGAGACTTTTCCATTGATGTCTCTAAATTAAGAACGCTAAAAATGTTTTCCGTTCCAAATAACGAACATTGTTTAATTCAAAAATAACTGTTGAACTGAAATAACTTTTTTTTACCAGTAAAAGTGATCGCCAGTAAGAAAAGCATTGCTAAATCTAATTGAACGTTTATACGAGTAAATATATGCGAAAATAAAAGCCAGTTTCTTTAATAAAAAAACACTTCGATATAACGAATTTTACGATATTACGACTGTCCCGTGCATTAATTAGTTTGTTATATTGGACGTCTACTGTATTTTGAAACAATTTTCAACGATTTTTCAAGCTCTGACACTAACACTTTAAATGGGCATAACTTCGTAAAAAATAATTTTCAATCAAATCGGGGAACGGTATATTTCCTTAATTGCTTTGAAAAACAACATATTTAATTGGCAACCAATTCCGCAATTTGAAGTCACTCCGACTGCATGGTTTGAGATGGATTTTGTCTATGCATTTTATCTTCTAGATACAAAATCTGTTTTTAAAACTTTACTGTACTTAGCTATTCTTCTCTTAACACTTTTCAAATATCGACTGAGCTCTCTACAGCAGTAAGTAATTGTGAAAACTTTTTTTTTTCAAAACATGTACATAAATTTATATACCATTTTTTTATGTGCGAAATCATACAGAATTTTTATTCTATTCTTCGAAAATGCTCTCATCAACATAGGTGCACCTGTTTTTTTTTTTCCTAACTAAGCTTTATTACTTACTAGCCGCTATTAATGTGTACTACCTGTAAATATGCTTCAATAATGTTAATCCTCCGAAAAGCGTTGACCTGTTTGAGGTTAATTTTATTACAACACAACAATCGTCATCAATGGGTTGTGTTTTTATTACACGAACTTTTATTCAAAAATTTCAGAATTATGTCAAAAATTACTATATTATGTTGTATTGTTGGAGTTTGTGTAATAATAGTTAGTTTTATGTTTACTTTTCAATCAATTTTTGCTTAAAGTCTTACCTAGTACTTACTTATGTATAGGAGTTTGTGAATTAACTCTGTATGGAGTATATTTTTTTTACTTGTGTAACGTTAAAGTAAGAAATTTTTTTTCATTCCTACTTTAGAAGTGCAAACTAAACACTATTCCTTGCAAGAAGAACATGATTCAATTATACGTAAAGTCAGGAAATAAAATACATACTTTATAATATATAAAAAAAAATAAACACATTTCATGTAGACGAAATCCATTTCAAACCATGCAGTCGGAGTGACTTCAAATTGCGGAATTGGTTGCCGATTAAATACAATGGGTGGCCAAATTATTAGGGACAGTACTCATATTTTTGTATTCAAGTTTAACCGAATTTTTTGAGCATGTAAATTAGTTTTCGTAAAGTTTTTTACTTCCCTTTTGCAGCTGGTACTATTTATTGTTGTTTTTGATAAGCGGCAATGTTAGTATGAGCGTCATATACTAAATAGGCGCGGTTAAGTGAGTTTACTTCTCATTTGGTACAACTTGCTGTTGTAGTTTGAATATAAATCATTTTTCGTAAGTTTTTCCTGTCCACAATATTCAAAATATAAATAATGTTTCTTATTTAATTAGTTTTACTAAGTTTCATGAATAAATTTATATTTGGACAACGGTACTGAGGTATAACTTCAAAATTGCTTCGTTTTAGAATGGGCAAGTCTTCAGACACGTTTCCAAGAAAATGTAGAGAAATACAGACGTTAATTTGTCACTCTACACATTCCCAGATAGACATAGCAACGTTTGAAGGTGTTTCAAGATCGGGTGTTAGCCACATTAAAAAAAATAGATCAAAACGAGCCACTGGACGCAAACTGCGTAGGAAAATGTGGTAGAAAAAGAGTCACCACACCTCGTACCGACCATAAAAATGGGGACATCTGCCTCTTAAATCGTAGGACAAGTGTTGCTCTTCTGTCTACGAAGATAAACGACGGGGAATTCACATTCAAACAGAATGTCCAGTGGCGTTTGGCAAAAGAGAACTTGACCGCTCCTTGGCCTATCACAAAACCGCGCCTGACTGAAGCCATGGAGAAGAAGCGACAAACAGACAACACGTGAATAAGGCTTTTGTGGATTGGAATCGAGTATATGCTACATTTTAAAATAGTTTAGTTCACGAATAACAATCTTTTTATATTTTAATCGTGCTTTACAGACATTCTTCTCTGACAAGTCAACATTCCAACTTTTGGTTGACAAGAGTAAGTTTGTCCGATGATGCCCTGGTAAGTAGTTCCACCCCGACTGCTTTCTAGAGAGGGTTAAGCACTCGATTAGCGTCATGGTGTGATCTATGATCTCAGCCAAAGTCATGGGGCGTCTACACATCGTGGAAGAGACCATGAAGCAGGACCAGTACTAGCGAGTACTCGAGACTCGCCTTCTCCCAGAGCTATATGAATGGTTCCCTGGTGACCAGCGTACGTTTTTATGCACGATTCGGTATCTAGCTACAAAGCCAGGAGTGTTACTGCATTTCTAGCTGACAAAAGCATAGGCGTTTTGCCTTGGCGGCGAACTCACCTGACTTGAAGCTCATAGAGAACATGTGGGAAAACTCCAAACGGGCGATCGTGAAAGGATTTATTACCACCACGCGGAAGGTGATTGAAACACTCACCAGGGAATGACACCACAACACCGAACTCCTACAACATCCAAAAAAATATATACAGAACATTCCCCGACGCGTACAAGCCGTTATTGCAGCAAAGGGTGCTATCACCAAATATGAATATTATTTATATAAAATTTTCAGAATACATAAATATTGATTTTACGAAAAAATAAATGGATATAGACTATTTTATTTTTATTATCTAAATAGAATATTATAATAAATAAAAAATACTTACTAGACCTAGAACAAATTATTTGCTCAAGAAAATACTTTAAACTAGAAAATACAAAAATATGAGTACTGTCCCTAATAATTTGACCACCCATTGCATGTTGTTCTTCAAAGTAATTAATTCAGAATAATAAAGTTGAATTTAAAACGAACATTTTGGAGTTGGATATTACAAAAACCTTTAAGGGAACTCGCCGTGGCCGCTGATTAGATTTATGAAGTTTCGCCATCGGCCAGTGTTCATAGTGTTTCAAATATAAATCCCAGCTCGCATAGTTTAGAAAAACGTCTTGATAGATTGGAATCGATGATCGAAGGATTATCGTTTAATCGCCGTCCTGTGAGCCGGAAAAAGAAAGTAAACTCATCGAAATCTATTCTATGTTGGTATCATAATCGGTATGGTGACGATGCCAAGAAATGCATCAAACCCTGTAACTTTTCCTCTTGTACCGACAAGCAAAAATTTTCAAATTCAAATAACCCAAACTAAATTCGACTGCTGTTGCTGCGGCAAACAGTCAGTTAGCTACAAACCACCGCTTATTTTTAAAAGATAACAAAAACTTATTATTTTTGATTGATTCTGGTGCGGATGTGTCGGTTATACCATTTAAACATTCTCAAAAATTTTCTAAATCGGACACATTTCTATCGGCCGCAAACGGAACAATAATTCATGCCATTGGATCGAAACTACTTAAACTTAACATCGGTTTAAGAAGAGATTTTATTTACTCATTTATAATAGCTGAGATTAATCGCCCGATTTTAAAAGCCGATTTCCTAACAAAGTTCGGTTTTCTTGTCGATGTAAAAAATAAAAAATTAATTGATTCTGAAACCAATCTTTAAGTTTCAGCGGTTATTAGAAACGAGATTGCGCTTACGCCTCTTCAATTTGTAGTCGACAACGAGTTTGGTATAATTTAAAAAAAGTTCCCATCTTTAACTCAAACCCCCAACTATTTTGCTCCGGTTAAACATACAGTTGTCCATCAAATAGTGACCGAAGGTCAACTACCGTATTCAAGACCAAGGCGATTAGACCCTGCGCGACACAAGGCTGCTCTTACCGAGTTCGAACATATGGTTGATCTCGGCATTTGTCAACCTTCTGCTTCTTCTTCAAAAAGAAGAATATTGACTGGAGGCCTTGTGGTGATTACCGCAGGCTAAACGCGGTTGCTGTACCGGATCGATAACCGATCCCCCACATTCAGAATTTTGGAATGAATATTCACGGTTGTTTTATTTTTTCAAAAATTGATCTAGTTAGGGCATACCATTTAATACCAGTTGATTCAGAAGATATTTTTAAAACCGCTCTCACCACCCCTTTCGGTTTGTTTGAATTTCGGCGAATGGCTTTTGGCCTTCGAAATGCTGCGCAATCCCCAACGCTTAATTAATGCAGTTTGCAGAGGTTTAGATTTTGTTTTTCCGTACATAGATGATATTTTAGTAGCATCTAAAACAAGCCAAGAGCACAAAGAGCATCTTAACTCACTTTTCGAAAGACTTGAAGAGTATGGTATGACAATAAATACATCCAAATGTATTTTTGGCGCCACATCTTTAGATTTTCTTGGTCACAAAATTTCGGCAAGGGGAATTTTTCCTTCGGAAGATCGCAATAAATCATTTCTCGATTTTCCTATCCCACAATCTGTTAAACAAGTGCAACGATTTATAGGAATGGTAAATTATTACCATAGGTTTATTCCTAAAATAGCACACCTTTTGGCACCTATTCACTCTCATGTAACGATTTCTCAGAAAAACCGCAAGGTTAACAAAGACTTCTTTTGGCCCGAAAAGTTAACTGAGTCTTTTGAAATAATTAAAAACGCTCTCGCTCAAGCAACTTTATTGGTTCATCCCATAGCTAATGGACATTTCTCTATTGCCACCGATGCCTCAAATATTGCAGTTGGTGCTGTTCTGCAACAGAAAAATAAAGACTTTGGGAGCCACTTTCATTTTTTTCCAAGAAACTTTCCGATGCTGAAAGGAAATACTCCACTTTTGATAGGGAGCTACTAGCCATATATTTATCCTTGAAGCATTTTCGTTATTTTATTGAAGGGCGAAATGTAACAGTTTTTACTGACCATAAGCCTTTGGCGCACGCAATATTCACCAAAACCGAAAGAAGTCCCCGACAATCCCGGCAACTGGATTTCATTGCCCAGTTTACCACAAATGTCCAATATGTTAAAGGGAAAGATAACGTCGTAGCTGACAGCTTGTCAGGAATAGCTACAGACGAAATAACTTATAGTCAGAACATTAAGATTGACATGAAAACCCTTGCAAATTTACAAACTGCGGATGAGGAATTAAAGAAAATTTTAGATTTAAAGCACGATAATAAAACCTCGAAATTTAAACTTGAGAAATTTTCTTTTCTCAATTTCGTCATATATTGTGAAACTTTGACTAATATTTCATGACCATAGCGCCGTACGCACTCCGTGTTGCAGTTTTCCAAACTCTCCATAAACTTTCACATTCGAGTATTCGCGCCACGCGCCGCTGAATAGCCAATCGTTATTTTTGGCCAAGCATGAATAAGGATATCAAATCTTGGGCGAAATCTTGCGATGCTTGTCAAAGATCGAAAATCCACAAACACACGAAGTCGCCTCATGAAAAATTTCATATACCCTCAGGTCGTTTTGACCATATTCACATGTATCTAGTCGGACCGCTTCCGATTTCAAACGGTTTCTCTTACATCCTAACCATTGTTGATCATTTCACCAGGTGGCCTGAGGCCTATCCTTTGAAGGACATTTCAGCAAAGACTGTCGCGAAGGCATTCGTTGATCATTACCTGCCCCGTTTTGGCTTACCTTTAAAGATCACAACGGATCGCGGAACTCAGTTTGAATCTAGACTAATGAGCGAACTTTCAGCCTTGTTGGGCATACATAAGATTCATACTACCCCTTATCACCCACAATCCAATGGGATGGTAGAGAAATTCCACAGGCAACTGAAGGACTCCCTGAGAGCCAGAGAAAACTTTTCAAATTGGAGCTTCGTTACAAAGGAGACCTTAAGTGCTCCACTGCCGAGATGGTATATGGGCAGAACCTTAGACTGCCCGGAGAAATTTTTGTAGATAGTAAAACAAGTTCACCCGATCAAGACGCCGTAATTAATAAACTTCGGGAAACCATGAGAAATCTGGTTTCGACAGACACTCGATCAAGTAAACATGCGATTTTTATTCCGAAAGATTTAAACAAGTGTGATAACGTTTTTGGTGGGTTGGTAAAGTGAAGACAGGCTTAGCCTCACCATACGAAGAACCCTACAAAGTCACTTAAGACGCTTAAGGAAATATTTTATTATCGAAATTAAAAAAAGAAAAGTATCAATTTCTATTGATAGCCTGCATATACAATACTTTCTTCAGATACAAACAAACAGACAAACATAGACATGCCACTTACTGGGCACTCATTTGTGCGTGAACCTTTATTAACAATGGCACTGAACACACCCTCGACGAAACCGGTGCCAACTTAAGATATTAAAAATAAAACATCTTATATGTCGCCATCTTCTTCCGTTGTTTTGTTCCTTTTATGCAGAAAAACGTGCCGAAAGCAGATTGTCTCAAAAGAACTCCTCCAAAATTAATTAATTATAATAATTCAGTAATTGTAAATTAAAGAATAATAAAGTTGAATTTAAAACGAACATTTTGGAGTTGGATATTACAACCTCCGAAGCATCAGGCCCGATATAGTTTTTTGATAAAACAATAAGCTCCGAACAGTACATTAACATTTCGAAAAATGTTTTGCTGCCCTACATCGAGACATTAGGTCAGTCCAAGGATAAATACACATTCATACAAGATGGAGCTCCTCGCCATACGTCCAGAGCCAGTATGAATGTCCTGAACTCTTTAAATTTAGAAGTTTTGCCATAGTCGGGCAATTCGCCGGACTAAAATGCAATTGAGAACTGCTGGTCTCATTTAAAATCACTGGTGTATAAACGACAAAATAGCACCATGGCTCAATTAAAAGAAAATATTTCTGATGTGTGGAATAATGGCCCATTTTTTAAGGAAATGATAATTAATTGTATATAAAGTATGCCGAGCAGAATAAATGAAGTGCTTAAGTCCAGAGGTGGAAACACTAAATATTAAATTTTTTTTTTAAAAACTATAAAAATATCTAGAATACATGTTTCAAAAAAAAAACAAAAAAAAAAATGCATGGTACTTATTTTATTTGAGGAACACTGAGAATTTTTTAATATTTTTTCACCGTTCCTAATTCAATTCAATATAAACTATGATATAAAAAAATAAAATGATTTTTCAAATATTTTTTCCTTTTATAAATTTGCAGTTGATTTTTACTTTTTTTCCATTTTTTCGAAAAAAATAGTATTTTTTTTAGAAATCAATTTATTTCACCGATACTAAGAAGCCAACCAAAAAATAATGTGGACGTTATTTATAGGAAATTTAATTACCTTTGTTTTGACATGTAGTAAATTGTTATATAGATATTGGCTCTTGAGATATTTGTAATTACATGAAACAAACTTTTTTTTTGGTCCAAACACCGAAAATGACCAATATCTCGAAAACAACATGAAAGAAAAAAAAATAATGTGATTTGCAGAATCAGCAGCCGATTTTACATATAAAATGAATAACGGTATTCAAAGTTCTTTCTGGCTGTAAACTAGTGTTATAAGCAAGTCCTTTGGTTCTTATGGAGACGTTGTATATAGAAAATGATATAATCTCGAAACAGCAATGACCATTCCATATGAAGTAACGCTCATTGGCAAAGAAATTTATAATAGAGTGGTACGATTATTTTAAAACATAAAATAAACATTTATTTCCTAACAATAACATATGGTGGCGTCTCCAACAAAATCAATAAAAAACACCTGGGAACAGAAAAATTATGCGAGAAAAGTTATATATGCATATGTACATAAAGTTTTATATAATAATATAACTAACAATAAAAAATTAAAAAAAAGTTGCATGAGCCGGGGTTTGAACCAGCAACCCCCCTTCTTATACGCTAATGTTGTAAACAGAATTGGGTCGGAGTCGAAAAAGCGGAACTCCGCTGTCAAAAATTAGTACACACTTGATGCTATGAAATTGAACAGAACTGCGGCGTACGACTGATAGCCTACCGACGGACATCCGTCGATTTAGATTTAGTTCTATTTTCTCCGTTGGATCAGGGTTGTATTTCCAATCAGTTTGTGTCAATTTTTTTGTTTACGTTTTAAATGAGAATTTTGTAAAAAGTAATCTTACTATAAATATATTCTGCAAAAATAAAAATATTCCGGATTAAAGAATTTAAAAAATGAGTAAACAAGTTATAACGAGAAATTGATTGAAGAGGTCCGCCCAATTTTTTTTTCTTAGGGATAAAATTGAGTTAAAAGCTAATAAAAAACATGTATTTTTGCATCGGATCTAGTTTCAGAGATATAGCCATCGGAAGTTTCGGATATAGCTTTTGTAAAAACTATTATAAGTTGAGAACCCCTGCATTGATATCAAAAATATGGGTGTCATATGAAAGACAATTTAATGGCCTACGATGGTTAATGGTTAGCAAATCTTTGGAATTTAACCTATAATTTTGTAGATATGATTTTTCGGAAATTTTGATCAATTTTTTTTAAAAAAACGATATTTTCTCCAAAAATTGTGTTAAAAGTCTATACTTTTTTTTTAAATATAAAAATGCTTGATTCTTTTGCTTTAAAATGATGTACCATTTGTATAGTTTGCATAGGGACGCACCCACTACCTCCTTTTTATGCACTTACATGCCTCAACATACATGTTGTACATAGCGTCCATTACGGCTACATTTTTTATTATACGCACTATTGTTTGCATATTGGTATTCATTTTTTTTTCAACAATAATTCTAACTCAAATCACCAAAAAACGTTTCACTTTGTCACATTAAAAATATTTAAATTCAAAAATTTTTTTCATGTAAACTAAATGACAGCTGAATTTTCCGTTCCGCCGCAATTGTGTTTATTCAAATGATTTTCCGACGGACTTTTTTTTTGATACGATTTTCTCGCTTTTCCTTGAGCATTGTGAAAAACGGCGAAAATGATTTTTCTTATTTCAGGTGAACTACCATCTGGAAAAATTTTAGCCCAATCGGAGATGTTGCAACCTGGTGGTCTCCTTGTGAGATTTAAATCACCTAATACACATTCTTATGTGATGACCAGGCCTCATAATGTTAAGCATTTGCTTAAACTTGCTTATTTTACATATTTCTTATTACATACAGTCGTGTTCTACTTAGACAAAAATTGAAATCGTCGTACAAAATTTTAATAATAATATTTTATAATATCGATTTTCATTGTAATAACTAAACACTTAAGTATTCAGGTTTTAAAAAACTGAAAAAAGTGATGACCAAATCTATCCCGATTTTTTTTTAATATTGTTGTATTATTGGCAATATTGTTGTATTAAGTCCAAAATGAGCTGTTCGAAAAAATAAGAACAAGGACAAAAAATATTCAATGCTCAATTTTTATGTTCATCAAATACGCTCTCATCAGATTATATTCAATATGAAGGGGCTCCCCCATGATTTTTGACTACTTTAGCTCACCTGGACTTCATTGAAAATATCAGGTCTTGGCATCTGGAGAGCGATATATTTTCCCAAGTAATTTTCCCTGCTTGCCATAACTCTTCAGAATTTCTGGGTCTAGCGTGCAACTTTTGTCTCATCCGTCCATAATATTTTGCGCCAAACGGTCTGAGCTTCTTTCTGGCAGACTGAAGTCTCCTTCATAGGGCTTCGTGGATTCAGATTATTGCAATTAATCCTTTTCTTATGTTAGAAGTGCTATTGGAGGATTCAACTCATTTCTGAATTTAGTAGAGGTTATAAATGGATGCCGTTTAACAATCTTTGCGATCAATTTATACTGTCTCACGCTGGATTTTTACGTCTAACTCTACTTTCGGCGTACGGTGACCAATTTTTAGCATAAGTTATCATGCCGTTTGAAATACCAAGAAGTTCCCTTGTGAATACAAAGGTTTTGCCATCGCTGAGCAATTTTTTATTAATTTTCTTTACTTAGAAGAACAATGTTGTCTTTAACCCATTTTTATGAGATTTTTTCCAATTTTTTGCACACTGAATATTTTAAAATGCAGTCAAAATTAACCACACAAATACACATGATATGCTTGCATTTAAAATTTGGAAATCCCTCCCTTGTGCCAAGTAAAGGTGCTGCCAACATGATTACCATATGTTCTTATTTTTTCGAACAGCTCATTTTAGACCTAATGCCACAATATTGCAAGAACAAAAAAATTTAGATGCATTTGGTCATCACTCTTTCCATTTTTTAAAACCTTAATATTATATATGTTTAGTTATTACAATCAAAATCGATATTATAAAAATTTTGTACGACGAATTCGATTTTCATCTAAGTTGTCTTATTATTTCTAACAACTTTCTACTCTCTCCACCGCGACGGTAAAATTAAAATCAAATCTAATTCTATCGTCAGCGGTAGCGGCATTTACGACGTACGCCCGAATTCTGTTTAATGCATAAATCAGTATAGTTGCTCTGTTTTTGTGTTTGGCAACAGTTCTTCGATGCATATCATGGCTGTATCCGTCATACATTAGTTCCAAAAACAGCCACTAGTGACATTTGAACTTAACAAAGGTTTTGAAAACCGAGTACGCAAGAATGATAGAAAAGAAGATTACGCATTCCGAGTTTTCAAATGAAAATCTGCGCATGTCGTCATCTGGAGGACAATCACGGATGAATTTTTCTATTTTTGTAACAAATATATAAGGGTTGCCGAGTACTTTTTTCCTCAACTACTTTTTAGCCTATATGAACAAATATTTAGGCGCAGAGTTGTATTGCCTTATTTAAGAGTCATAATATTTTAAGACATTATGACACTTTAACTTACCGTGAATTGTCTAATTATTTATTTTGAGTTTAACTTCGATATTTAGTTATATTATTATTTTTATTATATTTAACTATTTCACTTTTATTTTTTCACAAAAGTTGTCAAAATATCTATGTAGATCTTGTTGTAAGCAATGAAAAACAAATTCTAACTCAGGTAATTGCTTTATTAAGTTTTCGTTTTCTTTTATGGACATTTTGATCCTTAGTAAGAAATTTAATTCTAAAATACATTCTAGCTCTGAAATTTTTTTTTTACTTTAATGTTGCAGTTTACATAATTGGCTTGTTCTAAGAGTTTTCTTCTAAATATTTTTCGGTTATTTCTATTCCGGCGTCATGAAACTCTTATAAAATTTTGTCGAGTAGTCTCACATGAGTCATTAGCTCCTTAATTTGCTTTGAAGGTTATCGCGGCTTATTGTTGTTGTGATATATGGCATATTTATATATATATATATGTTTTACGTGAGGTGTTTTTTTGAAAATTCGGAACCCCCCCCCTTGGTGAGATTTGATGAGATCTGTCGGGACATCTCCTCTCCTCCCGTGAGATTTAAATTATAATTTTTAATGTAAATTCTATGCATTAAAAAGTTGACGTGAGGTTTTCCTTGACTCCCTTCCCCCCTTGGTGAAATTTTGCCGGACCCCCTCCTCCCTATTTTTACTCACGTAATTAATGGACGTCTCCTAACCAGCAAGATTTTCTGGGCCATCAACTCGCTGTCGACGTTTGGACAATAAAGTTGAACATCCCTACCTATGTCTATCGAAAAGTTTTATTCACACCTACTTCTAGAACTCATAGTTTGAGCTAATTTTCCAATATTAAAATAAAGAAGTATCATAATAGTATTTTCAGTATCGGAAAACACGATTTTGTCCACTAATATATTATATGATCATAAAATAGAAATTAGTACATGTTTTGGGAACATTAGTAGTAAAAAAGTAACTTGATTATGTATTTCTTATTCCACGGCAACTCTAAACGTCCTCCATATGCGCAATGCGTAATCTTCTTTTCTATCATTCTTGCCGAGTACGCATTCACGGACGTCAGGGTTACCATGTCGTACAGAAGCGATTCCCGGCCTTCTCAAACTATAATACTCTATGCTTAGCATCGAAAATATTTTTTTTGGTTAGCAATATTAAAAAATCCAAAATGGTAAGAAATTAATTTTTTTTGTAGCATTTGTTCATTTCACAAAAATCGTCGAATTCCCGGCTTTTTCCGAAATTTTTTAATTCCTACCAGGCTCCCAGCTTTGACATGACATTCCCGACCAGGCCAGGTAAATCTCGTTCACTTGGTAACCTTGACTGATGTACATTCATTCAACTAAACTTTTAAAATTACAACAGTTTTTTCAATGTTGTGGTACAGACACACATTTTTTGAGGTCTTTTCTTTTTGAAAATACTCAAATGTAATTGATGGTTCATTGCAACGGTATAAATTCTGAATAATTAAAAAAATTCAATATGTTTTTGTGCTACATTTTGTGTATTTTTAAACATAAGTATTATCGTGCATATTTTGTAGTTTTTTCGAGAATATTTAAACGCTTAGGGCCGGTTTTACAGTGTTAGTTAACTTAAGATTTGAGGTTAACTATCCAATTTCAGTTTCATAGCAATTAGTTAACTAGTCAAATTTGGCAGGTTAACCAATAGTTAACTAACAGCTGATTGCTGTCATAACGAAAAAGAACATAAGAAATAAAAACACAGAGTTGAAAAGAGAAAAGAAAAATTAGAACTTATTGCTGCTGACTTCATTTCACTTGTATACGTATACAACAGGAGAGAAAGAGAAAGTAGTATTGCTTTGCCGACCCCAGCTACGAATTGTCAAATAAAAAACATATGTTTTGTGCAGTGATGCCTTATTTTGTACAAAAAATTATCATTAGTTAACCAATGGACTGTGAAACTGAAAAACATAAAATCGGTAGTTAACTAACAGACGTTGGTTAAGTTAACTAATTGGTTAACTAAACACTGTGAAACCGGCCCTTAAAGTCAGTTTTTTCCAGCATAATTTTCTAAGTCCTGGTGATGACTGTCGTTATTATTGCTAAAAGGATCTCTAATATTAACAATGTGGGCAGCATAAAGCACCTCCGTGCTACAAGACGGGATATACGACACACAAACAAACAGCATACCAGTAGATCCCATTATAGAAACACAAAGTTGATCATGTCCATGTTCTTAAGCTTATGAAATAATGAACGAAGCATACGCTTAACGGCAATTAAAACTCTACCACTTCTCGAGCAGCCAGTTTTAATTCAATCTCTATCCTTTGGGTATACCACATAAAAGTTCGAATCAAAAAATTCATTATCAAAGAACTCTAAACGTAACCAAGTTTTTTTTTTTAGATTAGATTTATTTTTATTATTATTATCAAGTTTATTACAAATTTCACTAAATTATATACATTTTTTACTTACTAATTAATAACAATAATAAACAAATCCAAGCCCTGTAGCTCATAAGAACTAGAATTGGACGCAGAATTACATGATTAAATTAATACAGTGGGGTACATGGGGTCGTGATATTTAAATACAATAGAAAATTTTAAAACAAAATATTAACTTAAGAGATCAGTGTGAAAATAAATAAAAAAGAAAAAATTAAAATCAAAATAAAGAAAAAAAAGGCTAATAAAAACAAAATTTGCCAAAAGACCACAATAAATACTCAATACTAAAGAATAATCTCAATAACCGTATTTATGCTTTCATGTGAAAAACAAAACAGCCAAGATTTCACTCTATTGAGGAAAGTATGTTTATTTCGCAGGCATCTTATATAGTGCGGAAGTCTGTTAAATAATCTGGGAGCAATGGAATCGTAAAAACGCAAAAAATGTTGCAGATAGTGGGATGTAACTACGGCCAAGTTAAGACAATTTATTCTCAATCAATAATTTGTATGGCATCTGCTGTTAATTATATACCCAGATTTAATGTAAAATGTTTTCAAGACCTTAAAATAGTACAGGTGTTTTAACGGTAAAATGTTAAATTTTTTAAACAGAGGTAGACTATTTTCTAAGCGCCCCTTGTGCCACCCCAACATGCCAAACCAGAATCCAATTTTGATTGAAAAATACCAAAGTAGATACAAGTAACTAATTTTACTGAGCAAAACTTACTCAAGTAAGCTGCCAATAAGTATTTTTTCATTGGTCAGACCAGTTTAGTTTTGTATCAATCAATAAGCCTAGATACTTAAAAGTTTTTACGCAATTAATTTTAAAACAATTTGTGGAACAAGCACCTGAATCGACATAAGTGTGCAAAGTATTCACGGAACCACAAATGTTTTTACTAATAAAGAATTTTTGACATAGCGCACCATGAAAAGTTAAGTCACCAAGTTGAATTTCCTTACCACCCAGATTAAAAAACATTATCTTCGTTTTGTCGCTTAAAACCATTTTATGAGTTAAAAACCAAAGTTTCCAAATCATTGTTTATTTCAAATATTGCGTGGGCAATGGTGTCACATGAGAACGTACGATAGTTTTACCTATGAAGTTTTGGGAGAAAAGCGAGTTCACAAATATTAGGAACAGAATTGGACCCATTACTGAACCTTGTGGTACTCCTATATCTATTTTCTTAAAGAAATAAAAGCATTTGCCAATTTTCACTCTTTGAAATCAGTTAGTTAGATGATGATGATGATGAAAACCAACAACTTGTTTAATAGAATCTCGTGATCCACTGTATCGAAAGCCTTTGTGAAATCAATGAAAAGAGCGGCAGAGACTTTTTGAATTAAGACTACCATGAATATGGTTGCAAAATTTTGAGAGCGCATCTTCTTTAATAGTTCAGCTCTAAAACCAAACTGACAGGCAATGAAAAAATTATGTTTTTCTAAAAAATTTATCATTTTGATTGTACAGCTATCTCAAAGTTTTTGGAAAAAATAGGAATAATCGAAATTGGCCGGACGTTGTAAGGATTTGATTTATCTCCTTTTTTAAATAGAGGAATAACGTCCGCTTTTTTGAGCTCATCTGGGAAAATACCATAACTAATACTTTTGTTTCCCAAATGACATAAAATATCCGCAATATTGAAAACAATTTTTTTGATGAAAATACTTGCAGGAATTTGAGTTTTTATCTTATAATTTTCACAAGAGGTTATAGGTTCGCAACAAAAGCTAGACGCAATTGCGTTTTCTTTATCCAAGCAATTACAGAAAACTTTTGTAAGCCATTATTAGAAATCAATTCATTGCCAACGCTTGAAAAGTATTCATTAAATAAATTGGCTTTGTCAGTATCATTAGTATAGATTTTGTTTCCAGCTTTTAAGTCATGAACGTGTTCACTACGAGTTGTTTTATTTAGTATATCGTTTACGAGCTTCCATTCTTTTTTTACTTCGCCTTCGATTTTGTTAAATTCATTTGAGTAGAATTCATTTTTATACGCAGAAGTTGTACCAGAAATTTCTCTACAAAGGGCTTTATATTGCATTATTTGTACTTTTACGACATTTTTTGAAAAGTTTATTCTTTTTATTTATCTTATTCATCAGTTCGATGATCATCCAGGGTTTTAATCTTTTTTTGCTCAATGATATGAGCTGAACACGCTTTCGTCGACATAATAATTTAAACTAGTATCGTATTGTGGTCGAAACTCGACCGTACTCACCAAGTTTTAACTTTGGAAAAATTTTGCCTATTTATGACGAACAAACCTTCTGTGTCCATGGACCTCATTTCACCTCACCTCACCTTGCCTCTACCTCATGCAGCCATGAACGCGATTAAAATGCGTTGGTTAAAGCGTTTTGTATGGGGCAATCAGGCGCGTATGTTTTCTTTATTTTACCTGCCTTAACGGCACATATTACAAATTATTATTTTTTTGTGCACATCTACAAAATAGTACCTTTCCAATGATATAAGTTTCATTCCCTCTCTTTATAATAAATACTAAAAAAGTGTACCATAAGTTTCGATGTTCACGTATTAATATATAGATTATGAAAAAAATTATTGAAAGCTAATGTTGGATGTGGCTCATTGAGCACATAATTCCAATCCTCAAAGAGCAGGTAATTATTTAACTCCACAAAATCAGTTACTATTTTGAATAACGCAGTATCTTATTTTATACTTATGTTTTCGAAGCAAAGACGTGTTAGGCAATGATCAGATAATTTAAGATCGTAAATCGCACTAGTGACCAACGCATGATTGGAACGACTTAAACGTACAAAAATGTGGTCGATACAGGTTTCTGAGAAATCAGTGATTCTAGTTGGAGAGTTTATACACGATTCAAGTCCAAACGAAGAAAGTAAAGTTAGATAGCTATCAACTGCTGAAGAGTCCTGTAAAATGTTCAGGTTTATATCGCCCACTAATACTAAATTTTCGGATTTTTCATTGACGAGCAAGTTATTCAGGTCACTTAGAAAACCATCTAGTGGAACAATGTTATGAAATCTATAGTTGCAAATGAAGCAAAAGACCTGATTATCTTTTGAACATTTTACCTTTATTACATCAGAACTTTCTAAGCTGTAACTAATAAATTCGCAGTTCAAATTTGTTGAGACAAAAACTGCTACGCCACCAGCTGCATACTGGTTGTTGCAATTTGTATAAAAATTACAGCTCCGTGCAACTAATTAGGGACACTAAATAAGCATTGAAACTTTTGGTAATATTGGTATTTGATTATAAAAAAACACTGAATTTTGTTTAGAATTTTCATTATTTTTTATTCTCAACAAGTTGATTTCTTTTTGTAGTTATTCTACTTGATTTGCCAAAAATTTCTTCTCTTCTTGGAGTGTTGTTAAGAGAGACAGAGTGCTTTCGTTTTGAATTTGAGCTTCAGCATACATAATTTTAATTGCGACAATTTCTCTATATATTAGTTCTAATGTAATTCATAACTCATCTTGTGAACATACCAAATTGTCATTGCTGATATTTTTTGGTTGCGGCTGCTCTTTCAAACTGACCTATGCACTGTTAATGTTACAGTTTAAGTCCATCGGCTGATCTTTCTCCATCTGGTTCTGCTTCAGTTGTTGTTGTCGGCATTGCTGTACTTGTGGTTGCTGCTGTTGATTTTGTTGTTGTGAAAGAGAAATATGCTGATTTGTTTTTTGCTGCTCTTCATTATTGGCGCCAATACTCCTGTTTTTTTTTTGCGAATAGGTCGATGGCCCAGAACACGAAGGGAGTTCAACAAGATAACGTCTCTTCTTTGAGCAGTCCATGCAATAAAACTTTTTTCCACTTTTCTCTAAAAATGTTTCTATCAGCACAAACACATCATATTCCAACTGAGACGTAGCTCTACGAATTTCAGGAGATTTCGTTTTCATTCCGGAAACATTTTTTAAAATAAATTTTTAAAGAGGTAAATAAACAATTGACGTTCGAAATAATGGCAGGAGAGCTAGAATCATTAGGTGGCAGCACTGTTGAGGCGATATTAATCCACTATTTTGAAAAAATCAAAAAAGACGTGTTTACGTTTCATATGATTTCTTATTTTAGGGGTTGAGTTTTAGTTATAAAATGCTGAAATGTTATTATTTCGTCATTTGATTTTTGCAGTGCATGGACGAAATAACCAGCTCATTTTGTAGTTTGCTTACTCTCGCTTATTCTCTTCGTTCGCCCGCGGGCATAAGAATGCCGACCCCTGGTTTAAAGCATTGACCGATTGGTGTAAGTGCATATGAATATCGGTGTTTTAAAATTTCCGGAAATGATTAGTTTTTGTGTTAGTGATAAAAACAGTTTTGCTCAAAATGTATCACTTTTATCTCCCAAGCTATTAATTTTCAGTAAAAATCGCACTGAGTAAGAAGAATTTTTTTCGTCGAAGAGTTCGTAAAAAGTTGCTAAAATTAGTAAAAAAAACTCTAAAAGTTACTTTATTTTTATTTTTGGACACATATCTTTAAAATAAGAGCCAACATATTGGATTTCAACTACCCAAAATAAGTTGATCATCAATATTCAACATTGCTAACATAACTAAGATAGTCATTTAATTTCCATTACAAATTTCTATATATATTTGTTAATTAATTTATTAGTTTGTAAACTAATTACAATAATATTTTTTTTTATTTTAAAATTTCTTTAACGCTGTAGATCTCGAAATATTTTGGACGATTTTCGCGAAGCATATTACTGGCTTTCACAAAACACTGAAGACGATGCGCGAGTAATGTCTTGGTGGGATTATGGATACCAAATCGCAGGGATGGCCAATAGAACAACTCTTGTAGATAATAACACGTGGAACAATAGTCATATTGCTTTAGTTGGAAAGGCTATGTCTTCTACTGAAGAAAAATCCTATGAAATAATGACGTCACTTGATGTAGACTATGTGCTTGTTATCTTTGGTGGAGTTATTGGGTATTCTGGAGATGATATAAATAAGTTTTTGTGGATGGTGCGAATTGCTGAGGGTGAACACCCAAAAGATATTAGAGAAAGTGACTACTTTACGGATCGAGGAGAGTTCCGAGTAGACTCAGAAGGAGCTCCTGCACTTTTAAACTGCCTTATGTATAAACTCAGTTACTATCGCTTTGGTGAACTTAAATTAGATTATAGGTAAGTATCAAGAGTTTTAAAGTTATAGAAATGTGGCCTATGAAAGTCGTTAAAAATTTTAAAAATTCGGGAGAGTTTTATATTGTACGGGTTTTTAAGGAAAAAAAAAATTACGTGTTTCATCAGTTTCGGTCTTTTTCCCGTTTAATAGAGATCTGCAATGAGTATTGCGTACCAGCGTATAATTGAGTGACCATTCATAGTGTCCTGGCGAGAAAACAGATCGCTCAATGATTAATTTATTTTTGACTAACCGCCATTTTTACATTCAACGTGTACACACGAACGTTCGAACTCTATTCAGTTCGATTTTGAATGCAGCATAGCGAAAACCACGAGTATCACACTGGAGTGACCCTATTTTTTTTTGTTTTTTTAGGGTGCTGTTACGGAAAAATTGGGTTTATGATGTGAAGAAAAATTTCATGAAAGCGCAGCTCTGTAGTGCAATTTTAAAAAATGGCGCCAAAGCCTGTTAGCCTTACATGTAAATTGTCTGGAAAACCTTTATTTTATTAAATAGATCTGTGAATAAAGAGGTCATTAATGTTGTTGGGTAGCTGAGGGTAATTTCTTAAGTAATTTTTTGTCCAAATCTGGGTTTAAGTACTTAAAACATGGTTTTCTTAGTCTATTTTCAGCTTATTTCTAATAAAAAGATCATTTAGTTTCCTCTTCAAAATGAGCTTTCAAATGGCTATCAACATATGATTTATCTTCGCAATGCTACAGCCATTTTTAGATAACATGAATTCGAAAGATTGTTGGGTTGTACTCAGTTGGATCAAACTCATGCCATTTTAAAATGGTTAGAACTTTGCGAGGAAACATCACAGAAAGCTATCTTTAGAGAACATAAATGGTGTTTTTATTAAAAATACGCTGAACAAATTTTTTCGAATCTTATACATAACCTCGAAATTAGACAAAGATAACTTTGTTTTCAGTGCTTGCATTCAAGTTATGTAAAACTCAGTGACACTTAGCGTGCGAGACACTTTCAGAAGCCTAGCGTCATAAGTTTGATTTATATAATTTTTTACATCATTTTCTTCGTCCAGTTATGTTGTCATTAGAGTCATCAGCTTATTTTTTTGTTGTGTAAGATGTAAAAGACTTGCATTACACAAAATGTTGTATTCCTCCAATGAAGAAAATTTTTATGTGTAACAATGATCGGTTTTTTTTTTTAATAAATTGCTCTAAGTTTTAATGCAATAATTTGGCTAAAAAAGCCGATGTTAGATAAACTAAACTACATAACTTAATTTACCACATAAAACCTTTGACCACAATCCCAGAGCTCACATTTGGAGAATAGTCTTCATTCATTTGTATGTACAGTAGATCGTACCACCTTATAGGAAAAAAAAAGTCCACCGTACACCAGCGAATCCGAAGCATTTTCGCAAGGTAATTTCGAAAAACAATTTTTTTTTTGCCGAAAATACAGGTCGCGCATTTGAGTTTTTCATCATTTCTTCGGTATTTGTAGTCCGATCTTAAAGTATGATATATCAATGTTTTTGTCTTGAGTAGACCAACTTTTTGATTCAAAGGTCATTGACATCAAGTCCCCGTTCTTGAACTTACCCACTAGATCTCAGTTCCTACCATCCTAATGTACCACCCTAATGCCAGAAAATTAAAGTTTGCAAAAAATCATTAAATTTTTCTCACTAAAGTATTTCGATTATTCCATTAGAACTATTTTAAAAAATATTTGTAAAGTTTTTTACACCGACCAATTTTTTTGCTCCAACATTTTTTCCTTTATAATTTTTTTTCATGACTTCTAAACTAAATTTTTTCTTGTCTAAATTTAAAAAATATAATATCTTTGGGTTAGATATCGAAAAAAAGGTTTTTACCTATCTTCTAAGTGTGAAAATTGGAAGAAATAGACAAAAAATTACCTAATATTTTTAAGTAAAAAAGCGAAAAGGGCAAAAATTAGGCAATTTTTTGTCCATTTCTTCCAATTTTCACATTTAGAAAATAAGTAAAAACCTTTTTTTCGATACCTAACCCAAAGATATTATTATTTTTTAATATTTAGATAAGAAAAAAATTAGTTTAGAAGTCATGAAAAAAAATTATAAAGGAAAATATGTATTATGGGAGTTTTTTTTATTAAAATGGCGAGTGGTAAATAACCTCAAAAAAATCTGAAAAAATTCATGAATTACTTTTTTTTTATAATAAATCGAATTTCGGTTTAAGGTTTGAATTTGGAGAACCTTTGAAAAAAAGTGAAACACCCTAGTGCACATCCCGCTTAAGTACCCACTTCTTTTGGGACTCTATGTTTTTACACCAAATCTCATACAAATTTCCCCTTTTCAGTACCTCCTGCTTAAGTACCCCAACTTTTTATGTCTCAATTATGATTTTACTCAAGTTTTTCCCTTTTAAAAAGGAAAAAAAATTGAAAACTTGGCAACGTACCGTAAACGATTATTTGCACACATCAGCATGTATAGCCAGAGAGGCCGCTGTAGAAAAGTTGATTGTATAAGATTACATGATGAGATATACGGAAAAGATAGTATTGCATTATTGTGAAATTAACGAACTAGGGTTGCCTTATCAAAGCCCGTCCCGATGCCCGAATTTTAGCCAATTTTGTTGTTTTAATTAAAACTATATATATTACAGCTCGAAATGTATGCAAAATGATAAAACTCGAAGAACTTCTGTCTCAAACATAGGTTTCCACAGGTTTCTTGAGTCAATTTTCATTAATGAAGACAACAGCTTAATATGTGCGCCAAATCATAGAGCTTGTTACGGATTGCCTTTTTCAAGACGTTGGAAGTACGTTAAGAAGTTGTCAACGCGATTGCAATTTATTAAAAGATACGGCAACATACCTCAGTTGAAGTGCAAATGTAAAATTTTAATTTCAGCCACCTGTCGGCTACATTAGAACCTTCAATTGAGATATGAAAATGTTTTAAAATCAGCCGATAAAATCGCCCAATTGCTATTTGACACCTCTTTTAACTGTTATCCAATAGGAACACACATTGCGGCGTCCCTATTAACACCTTTTTCCTCCTGTTGAAAGAAAAAAATTTTCTAAGAAGTTTTGATTTTAATTTTGTTACATGTTGCACGCTATTTCCAAATATTCCCACTAAAATTAACGCAAAGATAAACAAATGTTACCACCCTGTATCCTTAAGTGAATTTTGTTGAAATAAAAAATCGTACGTAATCAATACATGCATTTAAATAGCTACATAAGTATGTTTGTGTTACTCTATATCTCTCTTACTCTTCAATATTACTTTAGTCTTTAATAAACTGTTGAATTGTCAACGCGTGTTTTTTTTTCTTTTATTCGGATTAAAGCTCAACAGGTTATGGGCCCAGGCACG
Source organism: Meiosimyza platycephala (assembly GCA_963662105.1). NCBI lineage: Eukaryota > Metazoa > Arthropoda > Insecta > Diptera > Lauxaniidae > Meiosimyza > Meiosimyza platycephala. Next base: position 54,997,731 of record OY759209.1, on the reverse strand, counting down.
GCCTGGCGCGTTAGTAATTAAATAAAAATAATTTAAATTCATTTCCTGACTTGGTGTTTGGACTAAGTGAAACAAATATAGCAAAATGAGTGCATTGTATCAAATTGAGAAGCTGGAGGAGAAAAATTATGACTCCTGGTGTATTCAGATGCGTAGCGTTTTGGTATATGCGGAGCTATGGAAAGTGGCGTCTGGAGAAATAAAGGCGACCGATGCCGGTGCAGGCAATGACTGGTCAGGTAAAGACGAGAAAGCTCTGGCAATGATTACCTTGAGCATAAAGCCTTCTCAATTGGGCTATGTAAAAAATGCAAAAACATCATTTGATGCTTGGAGCGCCCTAAAAGATGTTCATCAACCAAGTGGCCCTGTAAGAAAGGTATCGCTATATAAAAAGCTGCTCAGTATGCGAATGTTAGAGGGGCAAAGCATGTCCAATTACATAAGCATATTCGTTGAAATTTTGGATCAGCTTGCTGCAGTTGGAATTGAAATAAATAGTGAGTTGCAAGCCATTGTTTTGCTTTCCAGCCTTCCAAAAAGGTACGAAAATTTTGTTGTCGCCATAGAGACGCGCGACAGCCTGCCTAGTTTTGATATTCTTTGTATCAAGTTGAAAGAAGAAGGGGAACGCAGGGACAACGCAGAAACACATAACGAAAACTCACAGGCATTTACAGTAACAACGGTTCAGCAACGGCCAAACTCTAATTCGAAAAACTACACAAAGAAGAGAATGCAAAATATTGTGTGCTTCAAGTGCGGTGAGCGAAGGCATGTAAAAGCAAAATGCAGATCTAAGAGTACGAAAAATGAAAGAGAGCGCGTAACTGAAAAGGAACAAGAAAAACAGTGCAGCTTGCTGGGTACTTTAGACGCTGACAGTTTTGATCGCTCCAAATGGTGCTTAGACAGTGGCGCAACTAGTCACATGTGTTGCGATAGAGAACTTTTTACGAAGTTTGACGAACATACCGAGATGATCGGGTTAGCTGGTGACGGATTTTTACGAGCAACAGGTAAAGGCGAAGTGAAACTGCAAACAGATTTGTATGTTTTAAAATTGAATAATGTGTTGTATGTGCCAAGTATGAAAGGTAACTTCATGTCAGTGAGTCGAGCCATAGAAAACGATTGTGTTGTGCTTTTCGGTGAAAAAAATGCCGAAGTTATTCAAAATGGCGAGTGCATTTTGAAAGTAAGCAAAATTGGAAATTTGTACGTTTTTAAAGGCGAACGTAATAAATGCCTTGCTGCTATTCAAGCTGATGGAGTTTTATGGCATAAAAGGTATGGCCATCTAAATTATGCTAGCTTGATGGAAATTGCCCAAAAAGATCTTGTGCGCGGCATTAATAAAATTGATTTTTCGCACGATATGTCATGCAGAACGTGCATGGTCAGCAAAATTCATGTGCAGCCTTTTCCGAATGCAACAGAAAATAGAGCGAGTGAGCTGCTGGAGTTGGTGCACAGCGACGTGTGTGGTCCATTTGAAAAGGCATCGCTTGGTGGTTCAAAATACTTTTTGACGTTTATCGACGATAAGTCAAGAAGAATTTTTGTATACTTTTTACGAAGTAAAGGCGAAGTTTTTACCAAATTTGTGGAATTCAAGAATCTTGTAGAACGTCAAACTGGAAAAAAACTAAAGTGTATTCGTAGCGACAATGGTGGCGAATACATGAACAACACATTCGATGCTTTCTTAAAAGAAAATGGCATTGCAAGACAGCTGACGGTTGCATACACGCCACAACAAAACGGCGTGGCAGAAAGGGCCAATCGTACTTTGGTGGAGATGTCGAGATGCTTACTGGTGCAGTCAGGACTATGCGAGTCGTTGTGGGCTGAGGCAGTTTATACAGCGGTTTACCTGCGTAATCGTTCGCCAACAAGTGCAGTTGCTAACATGACACCAATAGAAGCATGGACTGGTAAGAAACCCTCTATTAGTCATCTAAAAGTTTTTGGTTCCATTGCAGTAGCGTTAGACAAAGGTCATCACAAAAGCAAATTTCAAGCTAAGGGCAAGGAATATCGAATGGTTGGTTATTCCAGAACAGCAATATGTTATCGGCTGTATGATCCGGAGACAAAGTCAGTGGTCGAAAAAAGAGACGTCCTGTTCAACGAGCTTTGTGGTGAAGAGAATACTAGTGGCGATGCTGTTGTTTTTGATTTTTCAACTGACATAGATGATAATGTGGTCCAAACGAATGTCAGTGGTAACGAATACGAGGTCGAGAAAAATGAAAACAGCGGTAGTGACGATTTCGCAAGCGCAGAAGATGAAGAGGTGCAAATAGAACCTGGCAGACCAAAATTAATTAGAACTGGAAAACCTGGCCGTCCTAAAAAACAATTTAATTTACTCAGCGCCTTGGTTGCCAGTGATGTACCAATTCCATCAACATTCGAGGAGGCGATGAGTAGTGACCACGCGTCGTATTGGCATGAGGCTATACAAAGAGAGTATGCGGCTTTAAAAACAAATAAAACCTGGATAGTAGCAGATTTGCCAAAAAATCAACGTGCTATTGGCTGTAAATGGGTGTTTAGCGTAAAGCGTGGTGTAGATGGCGAAGTTCAAAGATTCAAGGCACGTCTAGTGGCAAAGGGCTGCTCGCAGCAGTATGGTGTGAACTATCATGAAACTTTCTCACCTGTATGCAGATTAGAGAGCATTCGCTTAATTCTGGCTCTGGCTGCTGAACTAAAATTGTACCTACATCAAATGGACGTATGCACGGCATATCTAAACAGCAATTTAACTGATACTGTTTACATGAAACAACCGAAAGGGTTCGCAGATGAAAGTCAACTTGATAAGGTGTTATTGCTAAAGAAGGCAATATATGGGCTGAAACAGTCAGGAAGGGAGTGGAACTCCAAATTAGATGCTGTTCTGCGAGCAATTGGTTTCATTCCATGTGAAAATGAGCCCTGTCTGTATAAGCAGCGTAAAAAAGGTAATCTTTCATTGATTTTGGTTTACGTAGATGACCTTCTCATAGCATGCCAATCGAAACAAGATTTGCTCAACATCAAGGAAGAAATTTCAAAATCGTTCGAGTGTGATGACAAGGGTCAGGTGCAGCAGTCTCTTGGGATGGAAGTTCAGCGAGTAGGCGAACTGGGTGAGATTATTTTTGGTCAGTCACAATACATCAAAATTCTGTTACAACGACATGGCATGGTAAACTGCAGGCCAGCAACTACTCCTTTGGATGCGGGGCATCAGGTGGCGTGCGACAGCGATAAATGTCAGAAAATAGAAGTGACGTCATACCAATCTATAATCGGCGAACTTATGTGGTTAGCACTAACAACAAGACCAGATATTTTACATTCTGTTGCAAAATTACTTACTTACTTACTTGGGTGGCCATAACAACCCGTTACCGGGTTACGGCCGACCTCAAAAGCTCTCTCCAGGCGCCTCTGCTTCGCGCGCGCCTTCTCCAATCAGGCACACCAAGCGTGGATAGGGTTTCTTCGGCTTGGTCTTTCCATCGGAGGCATGGTCTTCCTCTCCGTCGTCGCCCAGCGGCTTCCGCATCAAACACCTTTTTCGCCGGAGCTTCTTCGTCCATACGCACAACATGTCCCAGCCAGCGCAGACGTAGGATAGTGATGCGCTTGACTATGTCGATGTCATTGTAGAGCTCGTACAGTTCATGGTTCATTCGAATACGGTAGTCGTCGCCGACGCGAACAGGACCGAAGATTTTGCGAAGAATTTTTCTCTCAAACACCCCAAGTGTGGCTGCATCGGTCTGCGACACAACCCATGCTTCTGCACCGTAGAGTAGCACGGGTAAGATGAGCGTCTTGTAGAGTGTCAGTTTTGTCGGGCGAGAGAGGTCTCTACTACTCAATTGCTTACTGAGACCGTAGTAACACCTATTAGCAAGAGTGAGTCTTCGCTTTATCTCCAAGCTGATATCGTTTTGAGTATTCACGGCGGTGCCAAGATAGGTGAATTCCTTGACAACTTCGAAAGTATAGCTGTTCGCAGCAATGTTGGATCCAATGCGCCGCGTCTCCCTGCTTGTGGACAGCATATACTTTGTTTTGCCCTCGTTCACCGTCAAACCCACCTTCGCTGATTCTTTTTCGATAGCAGAAAATGCAGCAGTAACATCTCGCTTACAACGTCCAATGATATCAATATCATCGGCATATGCAAGGAGCTGGACACTTTTGTAGAAAATAGTGCCATTACGATGAACACTGGCTTTTCGCAACACCCCTTCTATCAAAAAGTTGAAGAGGTTGCAGGATAGTGGATCGCCTTGTCTGAAACCTCGTTCGGTATCAAATGGTTCGGAGAGGTCCGTTCCTACCCTGACGGAGCTGGATGTGTTGCTCAACGTCATTCTGCAAAGCCGCACTAGCTTCGCAGGTATACCGAACTCAGACATGGTGGCATATAGGCAATCCCGTATCGGGCTATCGAAAGCAGCCTTAAAATCGATAAAAAGATGATGGGTATCGATCTGTTTTTCGTGGGTTTTTTCCAGGATTTGACGTAGTGTGAAGATCTGGTCTATGGTGGACTTACCAGGTCTAAAGCCGCACTGATAAGGCCCAATCAGTGTGTTGGCGAACGGCTTAAGTCTTTCACACAGTACGGTCGACAGGACCTTGTATGAGATGGCAAGAAGACTGATTCCCCGGTAGTTTGCGCAAATTGTAGGGTCACCTTTCTTCAGTATAGGACAAAGGACACTGAGATTCCAATCGTCGGGTATGCTTTCTGCTAGCCATATTTTGCAGATGAGTTGATGCATGCACCCTATCAGCTCATCGCCACCGGTCTTGAACAATTCAGCAGGCAGGCCGTCAGCACCGGCCGCTTTGTTGTTCTTAAGTCGCTGTATCGCAACTCGTACCGCGTCATGGCTAGGTGGTGGTACGTCCACACCATCGTCGTTGATTGGTGGCATCGGGTTAGTTTCTCCAAAGGCGGGATTGGTGGAGTCATCGCCAGCAAGCAGCTTGGAAAAGTGTTCCCTCCATAATCTCAGTGTACCTTGCGTATCCGTAACCAGATTTCCGTGTTCATCTTTACAGGTAGATGCTCCGGGCTTGAAACCTTGGGTCAGACGCTTGACTTGTTGGTAAAATTTTCGAGCATCATTCCTGCCTCGTAGCACTTCGAGTTTCTCACGCTCACGCCTTTCCTGCTCTCGTTTCTTGCGTCTGAAAAGGCGCCTCTCTTCCTTTCTCTTTTCCCGGTAGTTTTCGCGTACGGCTCGCGTTGCGGCTGACTGCAGTGTTCTTTTGTATGCGGCGTTTTTCACTGCAGTAGCTTCGCGACACTCCTGGTCATACCATTGATTTCGCGGAGGTGGGCGTCGGAAACCAATTACTTCCTCAGCGGCAGAGCGCATGGAGCGGGAAATATGCGCCCAAAGTCCACCGGCATCATCGGGTAGAGAGTCAGGTTGAAGGAGCAGTTCTGAGAGGTGAGCGGAATAGGCTTCGGCCGTCCGATGTGATTGCAGTTTAGCGACGTCCAGCTTTCGTTGCATACCAGAGCGTACATCCTTTGCATTGCACAGACGCATGCGTATCTTGACTGCAACAAGATAGTGATCGGAGTCAATATTGACTCCACGGAACGTACGAACGTCTAGCACGCTGGAAGCATGCCTTCCGTCGATCACAACATGATCGATTTGGTTTTGTGTTTTCTGATCAGGGGACAGCCAAGTGGCCTTGTGGATGTCGAGGTGTTGAAATCTGGTGCTACTTACTACCATGTTTCGCGCCGCGGCGAAGTCAATCAGCCGTAGACCGTTGTTTGAGGTGATCTCATGGAGGCTGAACTGACCGACAGTGGGGCCAAATATACCTTCTCTTCCGACCTTTCCGTTGAAATCCCCGAGTACAATCTTAACATCGTGGGCCGGGCAGCGGTCATATACTTCCTCGAGTCTCGCGTAGAAGGCATCTTTGACAACATCGTCCTTTTCCTCCGTCGGGGCGTGCGCGCAAATCAAGCTGATGTTAAAGAATCGAGCTTTGACGCGGATCGTAGCCAACCTTTCGTTCACAGGTGTAAACCTGGAGATATGGTGGCGAAGTCTCTTGCTTACAACGAATCCGCATCCTAATTCGCGCCTCTCCGCATGGCAGCTGTAGTAGATATCGCAACTTGTTTGGTTAGAGCAACCTTGTCCTATCCATCTTATTTCCTGGATGGCGGTGATATCAGCCTTAATTTTTTTGAGGGCATCCGCCAATTCGATAGAGGCACCTTCCCTATTGAGGGTCCGGATATTCCAGGTGCATATCCTTAAATCATAGTCCTTTTTTCGTTTGCAGTGGTCGTCAACATTGAGGGGTTCTTTATCCGAGGCTTTTTTAGTTTTCATTGGATTCTTTTTTTTACGTGGCGGGTACCAAACCCTGCGCACAACCCATTTTACTTCCAGGGAGGACGCGCTGCACACATTCGCTCACTATCTCAGCGGATGCAGAGATAGCTACCCAGATGGAGCCAGCGGGGAGGCTGTGTGTCAACTTGCTAATGGTTGGCTCAGAGATCGCTCTGGCAATCCCCAGGTGGAAAGCAGTCAGAAACTTTACTCTGATCAACCAAAAGCCAATCCATCCTATTGTTGCAAAATTAGCACAGCGGAATAAAGATCCACACAGTGAGCATTTTGCAGGTGTAAAACATGTTCTAAGGTATCTGGCGTCCACGGTAGATATGAAGTTGCACTACAAAGAGTGCGGGCAAGCATTCGTCGGGTACGTTGACGCTGACTGGGGCGGCGACAAGGTCGACCGCAAATCATACACTGGCTACGTTTACTTCCTTGCCGGTGGTCCGATATCTTGGAAATCGGAAAAACAACGCAGTGTGGCACTCAGTAGCACCGAGGCAGAGTATATGGCGCTATCAACCGCGTGCCAGGAAGCAGTGAGCCTGCGACAGCTTATAATTGAAATCGGTTGTGGTGAAGCTAATACTCCGACGATTGTGTTTGGTGACAACTTAAGCGCACAGCAACTTGCAAAGAACCCTGTGCATCATTCCAGGACAAAGCATATGGATATAAGATACCATTTTGTTCGTCAGATCGTTAATGAGGGTCAAATTGAACTAAGATATACCTCGACAAATACAATGATAGCCGATATTTTGACTAAAAATTTGCCAAAACAGAAGCATTTAGATTTTACAAAAATGTTAAACTTAAAATAACTTTGTAAACATGCATGAATTGAGGAAAGGTGTTGAAATAAAAAATCCTATGTAATCAATACATGCATTTAAATAGCTACATAAGTATGTTTGTGTTACTCTATATCTCTCTTACTCTTCAATATTACTTTAGTCTTTAATAAACTGTTGAATTGTCAACGCGTGTTTTTTTTTCTTTTATTCGGATTAAAGCTCAACAAATTTTAACAAGAAAAAATTATACGTATCACGCCTGCCAAATAAAAGAAATGTAAGACAGGTCAAAAAGGCTAATGTTGGCAATAATGGGCCAATGCCCATTCATTTTTTTTTGTACGTATGTACATGTGTGTAGTGTTGGTAGCGGACAGCTGACAAGCGACATCACGGGATGAGAAAAAAGAAGTGAGTTGCGGTGTGGTTTTGGCGTACAGGCGTCAGTTGGTAAAATTTTTATTCGCGTACGGTCGCAAGCTACGAGGTTTTTGCTCTGTCGCACGCGAATGCAAACGACTTTTTCCAAGATGGACGGTAAAATGAATAACTCGTCGATAAAAAATGAACTAAAATTGTCAAAACTATAAAATTTCGTGAATAAAAATGATAGAAATTAACTATAAAGTGAAATAAATGTGCTAGGGGAAAATTTAGAGTGGTTCCGAACTGAATTAAAAAGTGATAAAACGCTAGAAAAAGGAAAAGTATTTGGACTAAATGACTTGCAGCAGTCATCTTGCTGATACAACCCTTTATAAAAATGTTTTGCAAGCATTGTTACATCAGTTTCAATTAAAACTTAAAAAAAGATGAAAATCAACTTTAACTGTTCCTTGATAATTTAAAGTCTTAGTATATATTTGTTCACTAAATTCTTGTAAAATCACTTTCATCCCCTCACTCCTAACCACGTTTTTATGTTGTAATAAACAACGCAAAGCAACAGCAACAACCATTTAGCTTAACTTAAAAACAACTTAAAATTAACTTAAATTGGACTAAGGTGTAAAGAAATGAACTATTGTAAAAATCTAAAAAGAAATAAAAGTTAAATATCTCACACGTACCGCGACAGACACATTACACAGTAACAGCAAATTAGCGAGAAATTGTGAAAAAAACTAAAAAAGGGTAGAAAAATCCAGTCCACCAAAAAGTTATTCGACAATATAAGTGCATAAATCATCATTTCGTCAATTAAACTGATAATTTGTTTTATCAAAAGATAAAATGCAGTGGGAGCCGCCTACAAGGTTTTCTTGCAACAACATAATACAATTTCAAAACTTTGGGAAAATGTTTTAGTGAAACTCCGTGTTTTTTTCCATTAAAGAAAATTATCAGCTGCGCGAGTGCGAATGAACAGTGGTTAAAATTTACAAAAACGGCTCAAGAAAAACCGTAAATAATAAAATCATAACTTGAACAGTAAAATCCTATGAATACTGGAAGTTACATATTTAAATAAGGCTAAATTTTACACAATCTTCTCTAAAAAAATATTTTTTTTTTAAATAATATGAAGCACAATGTTCACTTTGCGTTTCGGTGAAATTTCTTTTGACAGTTAACAGCTACAGTGAACGTAAAAAAAAAAAGACATAAAATTAAAAACTTTCGCATATTCAAAATTTGTACAGAAAAAAAAATATAACTTGAAAGCTTAAAATTAACGATTAATAAAATCATATACGATGTTTTCTTAAAAGTGAGTTCGCGTTTAATTTGACATTTCTCCATTAAAAACGCGCAATCTACGGTGTATCGGAAACATTCATTGTGCTGCAACTTAAACTTTGAGGACTGTGTCATATTCATTTTGCGAAAATAAAAAGCTTATTTAAGGCTGCAAATTAAAAAAACAACTTGATCAGCAAGGTACATAAAAATGCAACGAGGAAATATTGTATCACAAAGATCAACACATTCAACATCAACAACATTAGTAGCAGCAACAACAACATCTACAGCACTGACGGAGCAGCAGTCTACATTATTAACAGTCAGAGCTGTCGACAACCGCAGCCACCAGCTAAGTCATTGATTAGTCGATTTTTTTTTTGTATTTCTACATCTATATATATTTATACATATTTTATTTTTAACTTCTCATTAATCTTTGAATTTATTTCCTTGTCATAGTGAATTCCCTTAGGCTAAATTTGTATAATGTAAGACAAAATTTTGTTCAAAAGAAAATTAAAGAAAAAAAAAAATAATGGTGAAACTAAAATTAAATCTTCTTAATTTTCAAATTATGATGATGTGCTAGGCAGTAGAATTTAGGGGAGGTGCCATGAGTTGGTTCACCGCGATGCCACCGTAAAAGTTAGTGGAAGGGACCTGGGGTTTTTCTGCTCCCCGTTAGGGAATATTTTTTTTAATTGTTACATTTTGCTATGATGCGCCATAAGTGGCAATGGGAAAACCGCGCCCTAGCCGGGAATGACTTCGGTGGTCGATGCCGAAAGTTTTGTTAGTTTCTTTTCCTACTAAATGCCAGGCGTAACAAGCTCTAAGAGCTTAAATAGAATATATTGGGATGCCTTGTCGAATCCTGTCCCAAAATTGGGTTGCCACTCATTTTTGGAAAATTGGGTCTAAAAATGGGTGGTAACTCATTTTTAAGACAAAATTTAAGACATTTCAAGCATTAATACAGATGACACGTTCATAGCAAAAACCAAAAAGATATTTTGTGCCAGCAAAAACCCAAAAGAAAAAGTGTGACCGCAAAAACCTCTCTTGCTATTTGTTGCGGCGCGTTGAACAGAGTTGCAAGCGACCGATGGTTGTAAGCAAACGTTAAAGGAGTAGATGAAGTTAATGAACGGGGTTGCATGTACAGTAGGGCGGGTCGATTCATTTTCGCAAAAATGGTGTAGCAAAATCGTAATCTACGGAAAATTCTAAGAAAATTTCTCTTAGAAACCATGGTCCTAAAATCTATCCCTGTTCCAGCGTAAATTGACCTCTAAATTTGCTTACAACTTTTCTCTAAAAATCAATCTAATGAAATAAATAGTTAACAAAGTAAGCTGATATTTCGAATTTTGACAGCAAGCGATCATCGCCTAGGCTACCTATATTAATTTTTCTGTATATTAAATTTTTTCTTCAACGACACCTACGCGATTTGGTTCAGTGTACAGTAGACCGTACCACCTTACAGGCCAAAAAAAAAAAATTCACCGTACACCAGCAAATCTGAAGCATTTTTGCCAGGTAATTTCGAAAAAAAAATTTTTTTTTTTGGACGAAAATAGAGGCCTCCCTCCTCAAAACTTATTCAATGGTGGAATAAATCGAGACGATGTGAGAGCAGTAACTTTGGGGAGTCGCACAAGAACGGCTCGTGCAAAAAGGATTTAAAAAACTAGATTTTATCTTAATTTGAAGAACATAATAATAAAATACTAAATATTTATACGAATGTATTTTCAATGGAGTTATCTGGTTTGTAAACGTTATAAACAAATTTTTAGTAGTACTTGTAGTTTTCTTACAACACTTACTGCCAAAATTCGAAATATCAGCTTACTTTGTAAACTATTTATTTCAGTAGATTGATTTTTAAAAAAAAAGTTGTAAGCTAATTTTGAGATCGATTTACGCGGAACAGGAATTGATTTTAGGACCATGGTTTCTAAGGGAAAATTTCATAAAATTCTCCGTAGATTACGATTTTGCTATACCATTTTTTGTTTTTTTTTTCCACCCATATAAATTAACCCGCCCTAATGTACAGCATGAATGCTTGTAAGTTGTATGACCATGATGATGCTTTGTCATGCAGGAATTAAGAGCAATGATGGTGGGTTATTAATTACCAGCAAATAATACGAATTTTCTCATTACTTATATAAATGAGTTTTAATTATATATTTTCATAGCTGGGCACTAGACCGTACCACCTTACAGGCAAAAAAAAAAAAGTTCACCGTACACCAGCAAATCCGAAGCATTTTTGCAAGGTAATTTCGAAAAAAAATTTTTTTTTTTTTTGGACGAAAAAAGGGATCGCGCATTTGAGAAAAACATCATATCTTCGGCATTTACAGTCCTATCTTATAGTATGATATATCAATGTTTTTGTCTGGAGTAGACCAACTTTTTGATCTAATGACCCTTGACATCAAGTGTCCCGTTTTTGAACTTACCCACCATATCTCAGTTTTTACCGTCCTAATGTGCCACGCTAACGTCAGAAAATTAAAGCTTGCAAAAAATCATTAAATTTTTCCAACTGAAGTATTTCGATTACTCCATTAGAACTATTTTTAAAAATGTTTCCTAAGTTTTTTACCGAAGGTAGGGGTCCCCTTATTAAATTTTTCGTCATATCTTCGGTATTTATAGTTAGTAGTGCTAAAATGATTTCTAATCGAATGATAGTTGGAATAATACCGTTATTACTCTCTTAATGTATTTTGTTATTGCTGTTCATTTTACCTGTGAGATACATATCAGTTGGAAATGCGTCTATATTTTATTCCACTAAAGTTATAAAATTTAATTGAATGTTTTGTTATAATGATAACGAACCCAAATCTAAGCCCGGATTTAGAAATTCGCCGCCCTAGGCAGTTGCTAAAATTAACGCCTGGAATAAGTTTGGTACGAAAAACTTTTCAATCAATAAAATGCACTTTTCTGAGAGCAAATATTTTATTTTATTTCAGTCATTAGTCTTATAATCATGAAGTATGCAAGTATATGACCTATGTTATTCAACAATTACCATTATGTATGCGATTGGTTTTTGTGGAAAAATTATTGCTTATTGGTTTAAATTTATACGTTTTGATTTTCGGATGACATTGTCATTGATAATGTCATCATAATCTGAAGACATGAGCAAAGCTGACTCTATTGTTAACAAAGCAAGTGCGTTCATCGTTCTGCAACCAGTTTTGATCTCAAATAGTTTTTCACTAGCTGATCGATCACCAATGTTCAGTTATAATGACATTTTCCCTTATAATGTTTCAATGTTTCCGCCAATATTTGCCGCCTGTATGGTAAATCCGGGCCATCCAAAATCCGCAAGTACATTGAGATGACTAAGAGAAGATTTTAGCCGCCCGCAAAGAAGCAACAGGATGCATTCGTCAAATGTTTGGTCCACAAATAGATCATTTTATAAATTTTGAGAATGACTCATATTTCAATATGATCAATTGGCTCAAATTCGAAGTGACTGAGCCGCCATGCTTGCAGTTCTTCACGCAAGACCAGCTGGAAGCATTACAATATTCAAAAGAAATAATCAAATTAGGGGCCGTTCAAGTATTACGTAACGCACTTTTTGAACAATGCGTTACGCTGCGAGTTAAAAATTTCTTGTTATATTTATTAACGCGACTAAAACAAAACAGAAGTCGCTAAAATTACTTTCCGGTACATTGTGCAACATAATTGTGACTTTTAGGTAAACATGGTTACTTGGGTGATACCGTAACGTTTAAGGAGAGGAGGGGGAGGTCAAATATTTTCAAAAATATCATTACGTAATACTTGAACGGCCCTTTACCAGGTTATTGCAAGAAAATAACTTTATATAGCTTTCTTTGCTAAACTTAATTGTTTTCACAGTTTATCCATTCCTTTCTCAAAACACAGAGCGTTTTGTTCAAGTAGTACATGAATCTGCAATGGCGGTCACCCATGAACATGATGTTTGGTATGGGCCATATTTTATCTAAGCTCGAGAGCCGCCAGAAATACAGCTAACTTGAATCACGTCGAAATATGGTCGATTAAAATTCTATGCTTTTTATAACGAATTCGATGCCACTATAAAACTAGATAGAAAGACAACAGTAGAGCTTAGAGAAAAGTAACTTGATAAATAAATTAAAGTCTTAACATACATAAATAAGTTTTCTCACTATAAAAACTCCATGTTTTGTTTAAATGATAAGAAGAGCGAATGAAAATTGTACCGTACGGTAGGCTTTTTCGAGATGCTGGGCAACGGCTCCAATACATTTTATTTAATATTTTTAATTCATGCTGTAGATCTGGTGTGTTCTTAAAGTCAATGACCTTTGGAGCCGAAAAAAAATTGGTCTTCTGGAGACAAAAAGAATTTCAACTTGGTTGGTGTCAAAACCAAAAAGCCAAATTTTGAGTTTTTTTAGGAACCCCGATAGAGATCTCTCGATTCGTATATCTTCTGGAAGAGTATTGAATAATTTACAAGATATTATGGTATAGAAGTTTCTAAATAGAGTAGTTCGAAAAGGTGGTATTGAGACCATAGAACTTAAATTGCTTCGTAAATTGTGTGAAGTGCGAAAAGGACTCTGCAGGTAACCACCTCTCATAAAAAATATTTTTAATGTCTTATAATAAAACAAATGACGAATGGGCAAAATTTTCAAGTTTACAAACAATTGTGAAAAGTGAGCTAATCGTGGGAGGTTGCAAATTTTTCTTAGTGAATGCTTTTGCAGAACAGTCAGCAGATGTATTTTGCTTATGTAAGCACCACCCCAACAACATATTTGGAATATACCAAAATATATTGTTTTCATGGTATGGTTAGAAACATACTTTCTGAGACGGTAAAAACTTCTTAAACACAAAAGCAAATATCTTCTTAGATTATTAATATGTTGCGTCCAACTAAGATTTTGGTCTATTGTAACACCGAAGTACTTAAAATATTCAACCCTTTCTATTTGAAAACATTTTGTGTCACATGCAGAATCAGGATTAAAAAAGGAATTGTAGCAGTCATTATTACAGCTATTACTATACAAAATGTTTTTTTTTTGCAATTCGCGGCATGAAATATAAATTCAAGGTCCGGAGATTGCCGTAATTTCGGATCAAATATCATTATTTTAGTTTTGCTACTTACAACAAGTTTGTGCTCCGCAAACCAAGACCGCAGGACATGAATGTCATGATTCATATCAGCTACTAAATTAAAAGGGTCAGTCCAACAGTAAGAGATACCAAGGTCATCCGCAAACGCTGTTAGAGCTCCTTTAAATGGTTGCACAAATAGAAAATTGATATAAATCAAGAATAAAGTTGGACCTAGCACAGATCCTTGCGTCACTCAAGCTACTGAGCACTTTTACTTTCTGTGAACGATTTTGAAATAAGAAGCAAACCAATCGTATAAAAAAACCCGAATACCCAAGCTATGCAACTTCTTAAGAAGAACTTCATGATGTCAAAAGCCTTGGTTATGTCGACAAAGAGTCCAGCGCAAACCTTATGTGTATCCAATCCTTTATGAATTTATGAACAGAACTTTAAAAGTGCATCTTCGGTAGAACAACGTTCTCTGAAACCAAATTGCATTGAACTGAAAAACTTTATTTTATTCAGATACTGTGTGAGCCGACATTTAATAATTTTTTCAAAAACTTTTGAGATGGTAGATAATAGTGAAATAGGTCTATCGTTGCATTTATCTTTAGTATTACCTGTTTTAAAGAGTGGTAAGACGATGGAACATTTAAGTTCGTCGGGAAAGTAGGCAGAAACAATACTTCGATTGAAGATGTCTGTTAAGACATCGACAATATTAAATGAAATTTTTTTCAACAATACACGTGAAATACCATCAATAACACTCGAGTGTGTGCTTTTCAGAGACTTGATTGCTTTAAGTACTTCTAAACCTGAGATAGGCGCAAAATAGAAACTATTCCGAACTAATCTGTCGCTATTAAGCCCATAGCTAGAACAGCAATTACATGGCAAATGCAATAAGTACGGTGACAAAGTAAGATGAACTGAAGAAAAATAATTATTGAACACATTAGCTACATCAGTAGGAGTTATTATATCAACGTTACCATCACGTAGAAAAATTGCGAATCAGATTTTTTACCAATGATATTATTTATAACTCTCCATTCTTTTTTAATGTTCCCCTGGGAACTACGAACTTCACTGAGGTAGAAATTATCGCGGCTAGTACGACCTTCATTCTTGATTTTTTTACACAATTGTTGATAACGAATTTTCAAGTTTGAATTTTGTGGGTGTCTATAGCATTTTTGTTTTAGTTTGTTCTTTATTTTTATTTTACTAAGTAAAGGTTTAGTAATCCATGGTTTTAATCTAGTTTCGGAGGATCTTATAGTAATAAAACAAGAAGAGGCGGTGATGAAAAACTGAAGGTTATTTAAAAATAAGTAATAAGCAAATAAGGATGGTAAAAACTGAGATATGGTGGGTAAGTTCAAAAACGGGTCACTTGATGTCAAGGATCATTAGATCAAAAAGTTGGTCTACTTCAAGACAAAAACATTGATATATCATACTTTAAGATCGGACTGTAAATGCCGAAGATATGATGTTTTTCTCAAATGCGCGACCTCTATTTTTGTCCAAAAAAAAAAAAAAAAATTTTTCGAAATTACCTTGCAAAAATGCTTCGGATTTGCTGGTGTACCGAAAAATTTTTTTTGAGGTACGGTCTACTGGGCACCGTTAATCAAATAGTTAACTTCGTTAATCGCTAATCCGTTACTAACAAAGTTAACTTCGTTAAACGTTAAAACGTTGCATTTCGGAAGGTTTAACGCAAGTTAACGTTAATCGTTAATCCGTTAAGATGTGATAAATATTGAATTTTTTATTTATTTACAAGAAATATTATTATAAATAACGATATTACTAAAAAATTAGTTTTCTATATCGTTGCGTTAGTGATCATATTATAAAAACTGTTGGTTTGGACTCTGTTGGTTAGGAACAAAAAAAGAAGACGTTTATAATTGGAGTGTGTAATTTAGTCATCTGGCATAATGTGGATATTCATGAACATTTATATGAATTTAGGTATAAATTTAATAACTATTTAACATATAACTAGCAAAGGTGTTATCTTCGGCAGGCCGAAACTCACATACCCTACACTTCACTGAAAGTACTTTTCAAATAAATGTTAAAAAAACGTTGAAAAGGATGAAAATGTCGAAAATAATGTAATAAGGTTCAAAGAGGTTGAAAAGTTTTGAAACAGTTGAAAAAAAGTTCAAAATAAGGACTGCGTTTGAAAAAATTGTCTATCATAAAATTCAAAAAATCTTCCGAACTACTGGTTCGATTTTCAAAATGAAAAGCATCTTATAACAGTATTCTTCTTCAGATTAATTTTCCATATTTATATATATCATATTTTGTTACTCTTTTTGAATAAAATTTTTAATTTTTTTCGGTACCCCTTCCATCAGCGATTTTGTGGCTTAAGTCTCTTCTCCAAGTATTCTGTGATGTAAATATCCGAGTTCACTGTGCCTGTGGTTACAAAATCTGGCTCCTTTCGCCATAACTGCAGATAGCTTGCCAAACAAGAAATTTTAGAGTAAATTTCGATTCCTTTTTTGACGTAAAATTTTAACCCACATTTCCTCGGGAGCCTGCAATGTAAAACTCCAGGCCAGGCAGCTGCGAAAACTCAGCCAACATACATGTTTTGTCATCCATGATACATAACGCCCAAATCTCATTAAGACATAACGCCCAAAATGTGGCACAAGGCCCAATTTTCAGGAAAATTTAAGACATAAAGCCCAAATGAAAAAAAAAAAAAAATAATCGAAAATGACATAACGCCCGAATTGCTTGTGAAGAAATTATTTGTTGGCGAATTTGGGAATTACGACTTTCAATTTGGGTCCTATGACTTCCAGTTTGGGCATTATGACGTCGGCGACTCAATAACTTTTATGAGAAATTACAGTAGCAAAGCCGGTGTTGGATATATTATAGACCGATACGCGGCCGAAGGCCGCCGCGAAGCCAGTGTTAGACTTTTGGAAGTTTTAAATCCTGAGTTGCGGCCGCAGGCCGCCCACTTACCCCTTCTTTTATGTAAAATTACTGTGGCTAGCGTAGCTGGTGTTGGATATAATATAGCCACTGCATATCCATCACCGGCTTCGCTGACCCCAGCAATTCTACTTAAAAGTTAGGGCAAATGGGCGGCCTGCGGCCGCAGCTCAGGATTTAAAACTCCCAAAAATCCAACACCGGCTTCGCGGCGGCTTCGCCGTGGATCAGTCTATAATATATCTAAAACCTAGTTCGCTAGCCACAGTAATTTTACTTAAGAGTAGGGGTAAGTAAGCGGCCTGCGGCTGCAGCTCAGGATTTAAAATTCCCAGAAATCTAACACCGGCTCCGTTGGCCATAGCAAAATACCATAATTTTTTTCATTTGGGCAATATGTCTACTTATTTGGGTGTTATGAAACTTTTCCCCAAAGTTTTGGGCACTATGCCTATTGTTGGGCGTAATGACATAACTTTATTTGGACATTGTGACAAATCCATGGCGGCGTAACACCCAAAAATGTCATAGAGCCCAAAGTTTAAATCGAAAATGTAACAATGCCCAAATAATTCCGCAACAAAAATTTATATGGAAAATGTTTGGGCGTTATGTCTCAATGGGATTTGGGCGTTATGATTTTGGGCGCTATGATGCAACGCCGATACAGCAATTTGTAATTGTAATTTGTAATATTTTGGCGCGCTGTTGGGCCTCAATTGTTTTCGTGACATTCTTGTCTGGAACTTTTTGTGTTTTGAAAGTCTTAAAACCAGCTTCCTTTTTGGCTTTGCGTACAAAAAACTCGGAACAATTTACTTTTTTAGCCACTTTTTTGGCTGAAACGTTGGGATTCTTCTTCAGCATGGCACGGATTTCCTTTGATTTTGCCTGGTCACGGAGCCCTTGTTTTCTCTTTAATTCTGACTTTAGAGTGACGACGAATTCTTCCTTAAACTTCTTCAGTACTCTTGATATAGTTTTCGGAGTAGTTTTTAACTCCCGAGCAATTCTTTTATAGCTCCAAGTGGGTGAGTTTGTGAAGTTTTTACAATGAGTGTGCTCACTTTTAATTCATTTGTCATTTTTAAACTAGTAAATATATCAAATTGGCAAAACATCTTCACGATACTTTCTGACATTCATTTCAAAGCTAATTACGTTTAAATTTTTAAATTTGAATGATTTTTAAAAAAGATATCTCGAGAAATGTAGTGTACAATTTTTTCAAACGCAGTCCTTATACACGGAAAAAACACCAACTCGAAATTATTGTAAATATTAATGAAAATTTAAGAAAAATTAGTAGGTAATTTAGTAATTTAGAAACGGTTCGAGTGTCTATTAAAAATTACTAAGCGTAATATAAAAATTGCATCAAGCAGGCATTAATTTTTCGAATACAAGTTTTTAATTTTTACAAAGTAGATTTTAAAATTTCTGCAATAATTTATTATATTTTAAAAGGACTGTACTATTTTTTAAAAAGTACATTATAAAGTTTTTATGATGAAATAATAATAACTGAAATTTATTTTTAAATTTTTTGGTGTGTTGAACAAAATTAGGGCAGCCAGCGAGTTTCCGTTGCCGCTTTTCCGACCCCGTCCCAATTCTGTTCAACACATTACTTCAAAGCCAATTAGTAAGAGTTTGGCAAGCCTTATATATTTATTTTTTTGCATGAACATGTTGAGAACTCAAACAGAGTACAAATTAAACACAAAAGAGAAATAAAATTCAATATAATAAAAATTAATAATCTTGAAATAATTTTTCTATAACTACTTTTTAAAAATTATAAAGCGGGAATCATATATTACAATATGAAATATATAAAAATTCTAATGTGGCAATTTATTAAAATTTAATAAATTCTTTGTAAAATTTCAAAGTTTTTAGGTGATAATTAAAATGAAGAAAATAATTTTTAATATGCACTTATTAAAAAATGTAAAATGAAAATATTTACAAACTAGAATAGAATTTTTAATAAGGATTTTCTATTTATTACTATAAAAAAGTAATATTTGTTTTCAGATTTTAATTTTTATAATCTCCTATTAATTTTTAATAAAATTTGAGTTGGTGTTTTTTCCGTGTATGGGCATTTCCATGGTGTCGAATGGGACAGTCGTACAGTTTTAAAGTGGAATAAAAATCAAAGTAAAGCACTTTTTTTTTTTCTTCTGTTACTTAAAGGAATAGCTATTTGGTAGCACTATATATAGTGGTAAATTTGATGGCAGGCGTACTACCGGTTCCAAGATAAAGGCAATAAACGAGCCATTCAAATGGGACAAAAAATGGAAGTGTTTTTCATGGCCATTTATAGAAAAGCATAAGTCAGCGAAACCTACCAACATTTTTTAACGCAACTAATTTTAAAATGTTATGGAATAATAGCACTTTTTATTAAATTTCGTTTAATTGAAAAATCTTTTTTATTTTTTTTCTTACAAAGTATAATATGATTCGTGACGGGACATTCGAATGGGACATATTTTTCCATTACGGTTTACTTGGTAAATTTTCATTTATTTTTTGTATTTGAGACTTATACGGTAATTAAAAAACAAATTTAATATTAATCACTGTCGAATTAAATTAGCGAGATAAATTTTAATTAATTTAATTTAAATTTAAAACATTTTTCTTAAAAGAATATGAAACTTTTTTGCTGTTTAAACGTTTTTTCCTGTAAGGGGCGTGATATCGCCCCACTAAAAAAAATTTCTCTTATCAGGAATCAGCTTATCCCCATACAAAATTGGATTATAATTGGTGGAGCGACTCTTTGGCTGCGTTTAACCTATTTTGGGCGGTGCCTACTTAAAGGGCTTGGGGTCTCTTATAACCTTTTTTATGGTTCAATTTATTTACAAACCAAATTTAATTAAAATATGTTTACTAGATTAGCTGTGAAAACGTATTTTCCTGTTAGGGGCGTGGCACCACCTTCTATTAAAAAGAAAATTGTATTGTATATTTACCTCTCTTTACAACTTTGCAAAAAAAAAAAAAAATTTAAGCGATTATGTTGTGTTCTGGTAGTTAAAAAAGGGTCGAACCGTTTTGCAACTGCCTAGATTACAAAAGTTTTACCCTGACGATTGCGGATGGGACAACAGCTCTAAAAATTTTAAATTTTACTTTTTTGCACTCGTTTAATTGTATTCATAAAACTCTGTTTAAACAAAAATTTTGGCACATTTACTGCTGTTCTTAACCACGAAATGGGAACAAATGATGTTTTTTGATGGTGGTCGGGACATTAGAACATGAACTAAAGCAAATTAAAAATTTATAGTTAATAGAGATTGGTTTGATGTCTTTGCATTTTTTTTAGCTAATTGTTGTTGGGAGAGAGATTTTTCGGAATGACTTTCATCATATATCATCTCTCTTATATATTTAAATATTTAAGATAAAATGCTATTCAAAATTACAAAAAAGAGAAACTTCATTTGTGCAATTTTGAAGTCGGTTTGCTCACTGTTGTGAATGAATTCAAGTATAAATTGCTTGAATTAATAAAATTTGAATATTTTTCTTAGATAATATCAGATAATAACGTTTTTTTAATAACTTTTAATTTTTTTGTCATGGTGTACCTTTTGGTGGAAATGCCCATATGCAGAAAGTTTAAAGAAATTGAAAAAGACGGAAAAATGTGAAAAATGTTGAATGTGGTTAAAAAACTCAAAAATAGTTGCAAGAAGTTGAAAATTCATGAAAAAGTCGAAAAAATAAAGAAAATGTCGAATCAAGTTGAAAGAGGTTGAAAAAGTGGAAAATATACATATGGAATATGTTGGGAAAAGTTAAAAAATTGGAAAATGTTGAAAAAAATATAATAGAAATGCAGAAAAACAAATATGCCACGCCTACTCCTCCAATTCCGCCTACTTTTGGTTCAATAAATTTTTTGTCGTGATTGACATCCACATACTAAATTTTTGCAAAATAGCTTGTATGTATAGTTTGCGATATATGCCTTAATTAACCTTAAAATTTAGGGCGGTGACACACCCACTGATGCAATCGAGACTGATTTTGATCCAGAAATAGCTTTCCATAAACAAACGTCTTTTACCAAATTTTAGTATGATTGCTCAATTATTTTGATAGATATGCAACTTAAGGTATGTGCCACGGCCACTGGTGCTATTTCTCTCGCTTCAGATGCTGACATACCTTATAACAAGTTAACCACCTATGTACATCAAATTTCATGCCAATTGCTGCAATAGTTCTCTTAAAATATCACTTCCAACTTTAAGTTAACATGGGAGGTGCCACGCCCACTGATGAAATCCCGTTGAAATTTATTTCATTTTATAGCTTATAATAACTGACATCTATGTACCAAATTTTGTGAAGATTACTCTCATTGCACACTATCTATAGCATTAAACGTGTTTTGCTTATATGGGAGGTGCCACGCTCACCGGTTCTATTGTGCCAAATTTTCGTAAGAAGATAACTTTTAGCAAGTATATCTGCCATACTAAATTTCATTGCGATTACGTTGTTAGTTCTCTAATTATAACGTTTATAAATATTGTGGGCTGTGCCACGCCCTTCGACATGTTTTTCCAGTATACTGACGATGCTTGTATTGATGATAGCACTTAGTAGTATCATCTCTAAATATTTATGAAAACCAAATGTGCCAATTTTGAATTATACCAAATCAAAATTTTTAATTACTTAAAAGTGCCACGCCCACTTTTCCAATTCCGCCCACTTTGAACACCATTCAATATATATATTATCTGCATCCGTGTACCAAATTTCATCACAATATGTTGCACGGTTCACGAGTTATGGCGTTATAAAAGTTAAAATGTAAGGCTGTGCCACGCCCTTTAAGAGCCTTTGCAAATTTAAAATCTAGCCCAATCTTAATTTTTTTAACATGTTCACCAAATCACCAAGTTTCATCAAAATCGCAGCATCTTTTTTTCAAAATGCCTGAGGTATATTCTCATAGAGTATGGGCGGTAGGCGTGGTCGTGGGCCGATTTTGCCCATTTTTATATGCTAGCAGCTTGCAAGAAGGTGTGACCTGTGTGCCTAATTTCATTAAATTAGATTGCTTAGTTTTCCCGTAAACGTGATTTCAACAGACAGACGGATATAGCTATATCGACTCAGGTGGTGACGCTGATCAATAATATATATACTTTTCTATACCTGCCACGCCCCCTTCTATGCGTTACAAACGGAATGACAAAGTGAATATACCCTCTGTGTAGGGTATAAAAACTGGCTATGCGGACAGTTATTTATGTTTAAATTTGTCTAATAAAACATCAGCATTCTGTGGCCGAGCCAGCGAATGAATGGGGTCGCATTCAAATTATTCTAGAAATGAAGCCGGTTCAAATCTCAGTCCATTCAAGTTGTGTTATTCAAATCATTTCAATAGAAATTGTAAATAAAATTAAATTAAAAAGAAGCATTCGTTCCAGGACTTGAACCTGTGTGTGCTGCGTTCTAACAACCGACATAAATATACATTTTTTTCAATATCGTTAAAATTACATATAAACTTTTCAGTATAAAAAAAAATTTTATAACTTTGAACTTATAAAATTCGATTCGATTTTCTTATGGATTTATTTGAATAACTAAAAGTTATTAATTTTATACTGATATTTTCAACCGTGTATAAATGTAAAACAATTTGTCTTAGATCAATCTAAATAAAGATGAAAGACAAAGATATTTAGGAGCAAAAGAAGAAAAAAAGTATTATAGTGAAACATGAAGTAATTAAGCAAACTATGGAAGTCAAAAGAGCATGAACAATAATTTTATAGAAAGGAGTAATGAGGCAATGCCTGCATGAAACATCTCTCCCTTTCTTTTCACAAGAAAATTCATTCACATCTTCCACCACTCTGCTCTGCTCTGTCTTTAATTACATCTCATATTTTTGATTCATAAGTATAGAGATGCCATTCAAATCAATTTCTCAATCGCCAATGCCATGATAACATCTTCCTATCAACTCTTTTGCAACTATGTACTTTAGTGAGAATCGTTGGTAGAAATTAGGGATGTTATGGATATCCGTATCCGTAACCGAAACCACCGGATATCTGAAAAAAAAGTTATCCGTAACCGTAACTGAAACCGAAATAAAATTTTTTTAGTATCCGTATCTGTAACCGAAACCCAAATCTTATATCCAGATATTAACAGTTGTGCTCATATTTGTAGCAATATCTATCTCCGCCTGCTGGAAATGTGGTGAGTGAACAGTTATTTAGTGCATCAGGAAAAGCACCAAAATTACTTTTTGTAAAATATAATTTGCCTTTACTTCAATTAAAAAACTAATTTCATTGATTTGTACTAAAAATAAATAAAAACAAAAATACAGTGACATGATTTTTTGTTTTTTACTGATAGATTTCTGTAAAAAGTTCACGAAAATATCCGTATCCGAAACCGAAATAAAATTATATCCTTATCCATATCCGAAACCATTACAAAAATTTTTTAATATCCATATCCGTAACCGAATCCGAAATTTCGTATCCATAACATCCCCTAGAAATACAACAGGAATGGTTAGTTTGTTCATAATTTTGCTTAATATTATTATGAGAATGTTTTTACTTTCTTAACTGGGTTAACGATTAACGGACTTGAGGAAATTTAAGGAAGTTAACGATTTTTAAAGTTAACTTAAAAGTTCATCCGTTAGTCGAAATCCGTTAATTAACGATTAACGGATTAACGAGTTAATGCCAAGCTGTGTATATTTTTTTATAAAAACAATACCAAACAAAAATATTTTATAGTGTTAATTAGAATTATTGCATTAAAAACAAAATAAAAAATATAATCTCAGTAATTTTTACTGAATTCTCAGTAATTTGTCATCGGATGTGTATGAAATTATACGGTAATCCACATGAAATTTTACTTTCAGTATTTCAGTAAATTTTAATGTGTGTCACAATATAAATTACTGAGAACTGTGTAAAAATTACTGTAAATCCAGTAAAAATTACAGATGGTTCAGTACAATTTACTAAGTTTCATGTACGAAGCGGGCAATTACTGGAAAATTTACTGGAATTACAACCAATTTTTACAGTTTTACTTTATTATGTATAATCAGTTTTACTTTATTATGTATAATTTAATTTTTAGTCTGCAATTATAATCTCATTTTATGAGTTTGAACTAATTCAATCCACTTCTTAAGTCCTATCTATTGACCCTTCATATTTCAACTTATCGTAAAAATGGTGCTTTTAGCTGCGATATAAGTTTTAAGCTGTTTAATATCTATGTAGGAGAAGGGGGCAAAGCGGTACAAAACGCCATCTAATGTAGTTATAAGAAAATTGTTTTTGAGTAGTGCTCTTGTAACTGCCAGGTTATAGCGACATTTCGACGTTCCGTTTTCGAGATCCACGAAGTTCATCAAAATGAGTGCAGCCGATGTAAGATTCGAGGATTTTCGACTTAAGTAAATTCATTTCATATGAATAATTTATAAAATATCGTAGTATATATTAATGACATTCATTTTTATTGACAACGATTTGTTTATGTTTATAAATTTTTGTTTCGCGAGTCTGTATGTTTACATAGATCATGGTGGCAGAGTGGTATTGCACTTCGTATACCGCTTTGCCCCATGGGTGGGGACTCAGTATGATGTAAACGTACTTTTTTTTTTGCATCGTAATTATAAACATCTTCTGTTAAGAAAATAATAAGTCTAATTACCTTAATAGATTCAATATAGATCGAACTAATAACTTACATGTTTAATTGTGTGAAAAAATTCTTATTTTTTTTTGTGAAAACTTCGTTTTCCCGTTAGGCATACCGCTTTGCCCCAACTTCCCCTATTTAGATTTAGTTACTGTTTTCCAAGAGGATACAAATAATCTAATTTCGTTAGCCGAAAATCGTCGGCACTAACAATCCTTTTTCCTAAATTTACCACCAGTGCCGTTCCTTGATTAGGGAAAATAACTTCAAAAACTTCTGTTTCAAAAAGAATTAAGATAGGTATGTACCCTAGGCTGGTTCAAAATCGTATTGAAAAATTAAATGCTGTCAAATTTCTGGTGCTCAAGCCCGAAAATATATCTTTAGCCCATGGAGCTATTGTACCCAAATTTCAACCGATGGGAAGGCGTGTCAGTGGGTCGATTTGTATGATTTTTGTGCATTTTCTAGACGATTTTTTAGTATTATTTCTTTTAATTAAAAAAATATCAACTTCGAGGTATATTCGTGGTTATCATTTTTTACGGACTCAGTATGATGTGAAATATGTGTGAAAATTGTATATCAGAAAATCGCCGCAAATTTAAGTATTTATTCATTAATACGAATGTGAAAAATGCTAAAAAATCTGACGTACCATAACCATAACCATAACTATTTTATATTTTTCGGCCACGACACTATGCGCAATCTTTTTTTACACCTTCTCATGGTCCGAAGTTGACATTTTGGCTGAGGTACTTAAGCGGGATTTACTGTAGATGGAACTAATAAATAACTTCATGTTAGAATTGCAAAAACTATATTTAAACTTGAAAAAAAGCAAAAGATATTAAAAAAAAACACGTTGAGAAAAAATTAGCGCGAATAAATTTTTTAAAAAATGAGATCGATGAAATTTGTGTCAAAACAAACTGATTATTATTATTTAAAAATTCAATTTAAAGAGAGCTACGAAAAAATAACAACTATTTTAAATAATTTGAATTTAGAAGAAGAACTTAAAGATAGTATGGAACTAGAGTTATCTAAGAAGAAGACCAACAAAAAATGGCTCATTTCGACATATCGGTTGTAGGAAAAAACCTACAAATATTCAGGAGAATATTTTCAGATTTAGAGGATTTTTTATTGTAGAAGGAACTCCTACATGACATCCTGAGAGATGAACACAAACCATTATTCATTAAGTATGTCTACAATTTCAAACTGACAGCACAAGTCCGTAGTATTTAAGGCTGATCTAACAGCCCTACGACTTCCACAAAACTAAAAAAATTACTGGAAGATTGATACCCAAATCTGAGAACTCTACAACAGGTCTTGACAGAGCTAGGGTCAGTTAAATAAAGTAATAAAAGTATAATAACTGAATTTAGAGAAAGAATAGCGGAACTTTCAGATCAATTAAGTCAATTTGAAATAAAATCCTTATCTTATCTAAGTTAGGAAACAAAAATTGCGTTTTTTAAAGTTAGCGAGAGCATGGCATTAAATGTTTTTAGGAAAGGTGCTAATCCTGAATACCAAATTTTACTGTAAAACCCACCGAAAACATTTAGTGAGGCCATCGAAAGATGTACGATAGCCGAAAGAAATTTGAATTGTAATGAGAACGATGTTTTCCAAGTTCAGAATAGTAGATACTCGAATAACCGAGAATCACAGAACGATAGTTATAGAAACAATAATTTCAGAAACAATAGAGATTATGATTACAACAATTATGGAAACAATAATTTCAAAAATAATAACACTAGAGGCAATTTCCGAAATTACAATAACCATAATAATAACTA
This sequence comes from Meiosimyza platycephala, assembly GCA_963662105.1. NCBI lineage: Eukaryota > Metazoa > Arthropoda > Insecta > Diptera > Lauxaniidae > Meiosimyza > Meiosimyza platycephala. The sequence continues at coordinate 54,971,163 of OY759209.1, read as the reverse complement.
TTTCAGAACTAATAATGTCAGAAATAATAATTTTAGAAATGGAAACAACAATCAATATAATAACTCAAGAAAGATTATCGAAGAAGTAATGATAATAATAACAATAATCAGGGAATCAGAGAAGGCCGGCCGAAAGAAACTGTTGCCCAAACAGGCCTAAATTAATATACAAAGTTTCAAAAATTTAAATAATTACGTCTCACTAAAATGTTAACATAACAATGAAAACTTATACTTTTTGATAGATACAGGGGCGGACGTTTCCATTAGTAAAATTAGAAATTTACACGAAATACATCACATTTGAGGAGCGTCGGAACAAAAACCGATAAATCACATTCGTGTTTTTTTTGTGAGAAATTGAAAAAATATGTCTAAGTTCTAATTTGGAATTGAACGAAATCTATCAATATATTGATGTTGAAATCACGGTTTGGAAGCCTAAATTCTACATTTGTGTGCATGGTACATTTTGAGATATAAAAAAAAATAAAATGGACATATCGGTTTTTGACCAAACCAACTGGATATATCGGTTTTTGATAAAACATTGTAGGATATATCGGTAGATTAGGTAGTTTCTTATCATTCAATAGCGCTGTAAACCATAGTGCTTCCAAAGCCATGTACTCGGTCTCGGCAGTTGAAAGTGTAACCGTTGGTTGCTTCTTGGAGTTCCATGAAATACTTCCTCCTTGATACTTGAAAACATACCCAGTTGATGATTTTCGCTCATCTGTATCTCTAGCTCAGTCTACATCACTGAATCCTTCTATTTTACCACTAGTGTCTCTGGTGAACTCCAATTTGTAATGACTTGTCCCTTTTAAATACCGAAACATTCTCTTAACTGCTACCCTGCTATCCTGGACTTTTGTTATATTTGGATAATGCACCAACCGGAAATGCTAACTCTGGTCTTGCCACTTCCGCTGCATACATTATAAAACCAATTGCTTCTTAAGATGGCACACTTCGCATACGCTCTTCATCTTCTTTGTCTCTTGGGCAAAGCTCTTTAGAAAGTTTTTGATTTATATCTAATGGTGTAGATATTGGCATTCCTCCATGTTAAACCTTAATAGTTAAATCATGTGCCACACTACACATTAGGGATGTTATGGATACGGAATTTCGGATTCGGTTACGGATACGGATATTAAAATATTGTTGTATCGGTTTCGGATACGGATATGGATATAATTTTATTTCGGTTTCGGATACGGATAAGTAATCTATCATTAAAAAATAAAAAAACCTTTTATTGTATTTTTGTTTTTATTTATGTTTAGCACAAATCAATGAAATTAGTTTTTTAACTGAAGTAAAGGTAAATTATATTTTACAAAAAAGTAATTTTGGTGCTTTTTCTCCACAGAGCCGATTTCTAAGTGGATTATATATCAAACCTGCAGCACTGAATAACTGTTCACTCGCCACATTGCACAACTGGATATGAGATTTCAGTTTCGGTTACAGATACGGATAATAAAAAAATCTTTATTTTGGTTTCGGTTACGGTTACGGATAACTAGTTTTTTCAGATATCCGGTGGTTTCGGTTACGGATAAGTATATCCATAACATCCCTACTACACATCTATGGATATGACAGTTTTTGACAGAATCAAAAGAGTCATTAATGAAAGATGCTAAGGATTTATAGGTTCATGTTCAGATCCGGGTATTTTGCGGAAGGATTTGGAGCGGATTTATCAATTTTCGACCAGGATACATTGACGATAGGTAAAGATATGTAGGAAAACAACGAATTGACATCATTAACAAAAAAAAAAGCTAGAATGTCATATATTGGTTTTTGTTCCGACGCTCCTCATGTATCAGGTATAACCAATGAAATAATAGAATGCATTGGTGCAACAAAACTCAACTTATTCAGCTCTATCATCGCGTCGACATTAGTGACTGTCGACTTTTCTTTCGAGTCGACATAAAAAGCTGATCATCGAACTAGCTCGACTCGACGATGTTTGTAGTAGATTATTTTTCCGACAATAACTTGTGTGACAGGTGACTTATACAAACTATTTGGATAAAATTCAAAAATATTTTTAAATTTGCTGTCAATTGTGATTCGTTTTCAATATTTTGCAGTCTCTGCCGGACTTCAATAAATAACTTTTTTGGAATTTCAACCTGATCCAACAAAAGACCAGTCTTGCTCTTCATCCTACTTTTCTGAGTACTTTCATTAATGGTACAAGTTACGTCGGCACTTTCAGCTACTTCCACTGTTGTATCTCTTCTGAGTACTTCAACGGATGTTGATGGTACTGGATCAGGTTGAAAGGCTTTTTTTCTTAAATATCCTCCAATAGGTAGCGGCATTTTTTTACTTTTCCTTTTTAGTCTATCCATACCTATAATATACGTTTCATTTTACTAACATCAAAGGACTTTGATAAATTTTACTTTTCGCTAGCCATCGCCTTCACGGCGACCCAAGATATTTAGCTTCCCAGCTAGCGAGCTACACTTGTGCTCACTGCATTAAGTCATTCGTATGCTACGTATCATTTTTGTTAAAATTTATTTACTAATTTTTTTTTCTGATTCTGACATTAATAGTTTTTATAATACTGCTATGTAAGCATCAATTTACAGCAAAAAAATCAAAATAAATGTTTTGGGTTTATCCCGAAAAATGTAAAAACGTCAATAAAGGTCATATATACTGTGCTCATATAATATAATTAAGTCATCTGAAAGAAAGTACTTAATTGAAATTTTTGATTTTTTGGTGTGAGTCCTATTTTTTTTTTATTAGTTTAGCTTAATAATGAGTATACCTACTAGTAGGAGAACCTTTTTTTTTCATAAATGTTGAGAATCGGTTTGGCATGCTGCCTACCAGGCGCGCACATTGGTCAGGAGTAATTTTATGCCACTTTCTTGGTGGATTGTATGCCCAGCCAAGATTTGACAAGTGGAGATCAATGTTTTGGCCCATTATCAAGCTGGAAAATCCATCTCAGCGGAAAATTTTTGTTGTAATCGGTGGCCAAATGTTCCCTTAGTATATTCCTGTATAAAAAAATTAAATGTAAGGGTTGCCAGGCCAAAACCGTATAAAAACTAATAATATCAGAATCAGAAAAAAAAATTAATAAATAAATTTTAACAAAAATGGTACGTAGCATACGAATGACTTAATGTAGTGAGCACAAGTGTAGCTTTTGCTCAATGTGCAATTTTATTAAGCCTTTATTGAACGTGCTTCCCAACTCCACATTTCGTTCCATGTGGTCTACTAATGCTTCAAATTGATTTAAATTTATAATTTTCATTTGTTTTATGCGTATTTCACATAACTTTTTCGCGTTTTACTTTAACTAGAGTTCGGCCAGTGGTTGAAATTCAACCAAGTTTTTAGTATTTAATATTAAAAAAGTGATATAGGAAAGAGGTATTTCTTGTTAACGCTTCCAAAAATAAAAGTCATAGTATCATATTGCTCTATCCCCATCTCTTCCTTAGAGTTCAATATACATGTCTCCATACCAAATTTCATCAAAATGGGTCCATTAGCTCAGCAGAGAAAACATATTTTCCTATTGGGGCGTGGCACCGTACTAACACTTTGAAACAAATACCTTTCTCTAGGGTTCAATCTATTTCTGTACCAAATTTCATCAAAATCGGTTCATTAGTTTAGCAGTGAAAACGTTTTTCCTGTTAGAGGCGTGGCACCGCCCACTCAACTCAAATATCTTTACTGAAGATTTAATCTATCTCCATACCAAATTTCATCAAAATCGGTGTAGCGGATCAGCCGTGTCAGTGTTTTTTCCTATTAAGGGTGGTTCCACGCCCACTAAAAGGACACATACTTTTAATACCCTTCTTTGGAGTTCAATCTAACTATGTCCCGAATTTCACCAAAATCGGTTTATTAGTTTAGTTGTGGAAACGTTTTTTCCAGTTAGGGGCGCCTACTATTGAAAAAAGAAGTATACGTGTCCCTCCCGCACTTCACAACCTTCTCAACAAAAAAAGAATTAAGCAAATATGTTGTGTTATGGATGCTAAAAAGCATTGTAACTTTTTACCAGCGTTACCAAGCCGTTAAGAAGGAATTACTATATAATGGGGAAAAAATTACGCTACTTTGAGACGAAAAGAGCTACGGGTTATAATTTCGTCAGTTCATAAATTTTTCAGTTGAAAAGCAAAAAAGAAAAAGGTTTTAACCAATTGTCAATGTCAACAATAAAAATTAATTTTTTGTTAATATTTGAATAATATAATAACATTTTTCTGCGAGTTGATTTCTTCACCTGAGTCTGCAATTTTTCATCGCCTTGAACATTTTTATATAAATTCGTATGAGTCTTGCGCGCGTACATTCTTGATTATGGCTTGAAATTTAAGCAACATTTTCCATCCAATATTTGATAAGTAGCCAAAAATTTTTGCGGTCGAATTTTATCGTGAAAACAAAATTAAAATCTTATTGACCGCAAAGCCCGTAATAAAACAATTTCGTGCTCTGTGTGTTTTTTTTCTTCTTTTTTTTGCTTTGCGGTCAATAAGGTTTTAATTTTATTTGTACGATTTTGCACCCACTTGTGTTGCTTGACTAGATAGAAGTATCCCATTAATAGTACCAACTATCAATCGATTTCCGTATTTCGTTTTTGTAGCATTAATTTTTGGAAAAAATCCTCTCACAACTAGCATTTGAGTGTGGTAATAAAATGACTGTTAAAACAAACTTTGACAAGTCCTTAAAAGCCATCTTGTCATACCAACCATCAACAAGATTTTTGATCTGTAAAAATCAAGATTTTCACAAGATTCAGATAGAGTTGGTATACATACATACAATATTATATATTATATTATACACAAATATACAAATATTGAATTTAAAAAAAAAACGTATTTACCAAATCCGAAAATGTGTCTGTTTAAATCCTCGTGGAAGACATTGCCTCGCTAGAAGAATTTTATTGTTATTTTCTTCCAAGCAAGCAGATAACTTTTGTACAATATTTAACAAAGAAGGAATCCGGTCTCTTTCTTTAAAGTATAGTGCCACATCCGGATTAAATATATATAATGTGGAAAAAACTTCACCATCAAATTTCTAACGTTGTTTTATTTCTGTGCAAGCTTTTATAAGAAACTTCAAACAATTTAATTTGGGGTGTTCAAGAGATTGTATACTGCTATCCCTTAGTAGAGCTGGTTAAAAACATTATTATTTCGCAGAAAACATGTATTGCAGAAAACGTGCTGAAAGTTTTCCACTGTAGAAAAAAGAATGACATATTCTCTTCTCAAGATATCAATATGAATTTCATATGAAAAATTGTTTTAATGAGATTTAGTAAAATTGTGCTACATTTCGCGTAGCGTTACGCTACGAGCTACGGAAGGCAAAAATGAGCTACATGTACCGTAATTACTCTATGTGTGGCAACGTTTTTACCAACTGCCTATTTATATTTAGATTTTTGAACTGCCGACTACAGAAAAAAAAAAAATCGAGAAAAAATACTACTTTCGTCGACGCTCAGCTTTCACATCGACGTTTAAAATTCAACAATTGTAATAAATTGTTCTACGTCTGTCGATTGAAATGTCGAGTTCGACAGCGGTGATGCGACAATACTGCTGTCGAGCATTTTAGAGTCGACTTCGACAATGATGATAGGGCTGATTATTTGAAGAATATTACATTCAGCACCATTTCCATATCATGCATAACGATAATCCAATCACAACCGATGGAATCATAGGATGCGACATTTTAGAAAAATACATGTCTAAAATCTATTTTGAGACATTTACAAAACTTTTATAATAAATGAGAAAGAATTAACTTTGCCGATCATTACAAAAACTTACATCGAATGAATGTTATTATACCAGCTCGATCTGGTATAAAAGTCAATGAAGATAGCATCGATCTTAATAAAGAAATAACTAATGAAACATTTAGGAAACTCTAATACCAGCAAAAGGTATGTCACATGTTAGATTATTAAATACGACTGGTAAAGATTTACAGCCCCTTCATGGTTGGCTACAATCTCGCCTTTTTAGTCGCCGAGATAAAATTGGCTTCATGTGGTTGGCGACATTGGCGAAGTATCACAATTTATTCACAAAAAAAAAACAGTCTTGAAGAACACACTTATAGAAATAATAAAGAACTTTGAAGATAGTTTTCATCTCCCGGGAAAACAGCTACGCGTAAACAACTTCTATACACAACAAATCCAAACGACAGACTCAACACCCGTTAACGTTAAAAATTAGCATTGATCAATAAGTAAAAATTTACAATATTGGTCTTTGGTTCGATTAAAATAATGTTTAATTATAATAAAAATCAGTCGATTAAATCAACTTTCTTAACCATATGGAGAACACGCCAATTTCAAAAAATATGTGGCTGGAAACACCACAATTTTCGAAAAATAAATCATAGCATGACTTTAGGCCAACGGTCTAACGGCTATGGTAACAAGCGAGAAAGTGACAAAAGATAACAAATGTAATATACGCACTCTGAACACCTCAAGGGCAGTTCCTCAGTAGCTCACGTGTTAGAGCGGCCGTCGCAAAATATGCAATTGCAATGCATGAACGGTCAGGGGTTCGAGTCCATGTACAGCATTAACCAAACTGGTATGATGAGGCTATTGGTAATAGCCGAAACATGTCACCAATTACCAGGTTAAAATTGTTCCATTTATTGTCTTTGTCATGTTTGTTGAATAAAAAAATAGCATTGATCAATAAGTAAAAATTTTCATTATTGGTCTTTGCTGAATGACTGTAAGTTCGATTGAAATAATGTTTAATTATATTAAAAATTATAGATAATCGGAAACACAAATTAAAGAAAATAATGAACAGGTTAGAGAACTATTAAATGACAATATTATTGAAAATTCAGTTAGCCCCTACAATGCACCATTACTAGTTGTTCCCAAAAAATAAACAAATGATACAAAAAAATGGCTTTAGTCGTGGACTTCAGAAAACTGAATGAATGATAAAATAATAAATGATAAATTTCCGCTGACTAAAATCGAAGACGTGTTAGAAAAATTGGGAAGAGCCAAATATTTTTTTTTACACATATGAATTTTCGATAATTGGCTCGATCTTGTCAAATATACTCATACTTGAAGTCTATTATCTCCTATTGTACTAATCCGATTAATGTCGGATTTTTTTATTCAATAGTGTAGCACTGAGTTTAAAGTTATATCAGAAATAAATCAACTGTTTCTTCTGTCGATTCAAGACTGACTCCTTTTTTATGCTTTTTACATTCTTTTTCCCGCGAGAGCGAGACAAATATCTGTTGAAAAGTCTTTAATAAATTTGCGAAAATAAAAGCAAAGCCCCAAAAAGCTTTGCAACTCACTAGTTTTTGTTGGAATTGGAAAATTCCTTATCGTCTCTAACCCCTTTTCATCCGCCTTAATACCGTTACCTGTAATTAAATACCAAAGATATTTCACGTTCTTTTGTAAAAATTTGCATTTATCAAGTCTGAGCTGTAGTTTATTTTCAATTATTCTGTCAAAAACTTCTCTTAAAATTTCTAAATGTTCATCAAAATTCTCAGTTGCGATCATTATATTGTCTAAGTAGATAATAACATTTTCTTCCTTAACCATGTCTGCGAAAATTGTATTAATAAATGTTTGAAAAGTCGAAGGAGCATTCCTTAAACGGCGGCATCCTTAAAAATTCGAAATGACCTAGCGGTGTTGTAAAAGAGGTGTACTTAACTGACTCTTCATGCATATAGGCATGAAAAAATCCATTTTCAGGTCAAGCTTCTTAAATAATTTTTTATTAGCAAGTCTGTCTAATAAATTATCAATCAAAGGTACACGGTTGAAAAAATAAGTTTAATTTTTATACGAATATCAGTTTAAAGTCGTTTTATATGAATTTAGGTATAAATTTAATAACTTTTCAACATATAAAAACCAGCTATAAGGACAGTTGTTTATGTCTAATTTTAACTAATAAAACAACAACATTCTGTGGCCGAGCTAGCAAATGAATGGGGTCGCACTCAAATTATTCTAAAAATGAAGCAAGTTCAAATCTCAGTCCATTCAAGTTGTGTTATTCAAATCATTTTATAAATAGAAATTGTTAATAAAATTAAATTAAAAAGACGTATCTGTTCCAGGACTTGAACCCGTGTGTGCTGCGTCTCAGTCAAACGTTCTTACAACCGACATAAAAATACATTTTTTTCAATATCGTTAAAACTACATATAAACTTTTCAGTATAAAAAAAAATTTTATATTCACAAAAAATTTTATACTTTGGAACTTATAAAATTCTATACGATTTTCTTATGGATTTATATGAATACCTAAAAGTTATTAATTTTATACTGATATTTTCAACCGTGTATAGTTATCCTTTGCAGTAGATATGTTTAATTTCCTAAAATCTATACACATTCTTAGTTCACCCGTTTTCTTCCAGATTCCAATAAAAAATTTACAGCTTCGATGCCAAACCGTCTTTAAGCTATAGTTGACCAAAGAGGCTACCACACTGCATATTTCAAATTACAAAATCATAAATTTAAGCAATGTTTTTTCAATTTATACATGTCTGCATGAAATAAGCTGTGACATGAAATGTTGAAGTATATTTCGATTTTCTATTATAAAAATTCCAGGTAATACTTTTTTACAATAAATAAATATTTTTTTTTGAACTATAATTCTTGTTCTTTCAAATGACATCAATTTTTTTTTTCATATTTCACTTAGTTTCAAAACCACAGAGCATTGAAATTGAAAGTATGCACTCCATGAAATAAGTTGTGTGCCCACTGTACAGTCGTGGACAAAACAATAGGGTCAGCAATAACTTAGAAATATACATTAAATTTTTTGGCAACCCTTGTACGATACCAAACGAAAACCATTGGGGAAATATTTATAGGTATTACTAGCTCCGAAAATGATTGGTTGGAAACTTTGAAATCTAACGGTTAATGATTTATACCCTCAATATTACGAAAAGCAGCAGTAGCACGTGGACAAAACAATAGGGTCACCTCTTTAATACAATTAAATTATTAATTTTGTGATAACAGTAGATATTGTGAGTATTGTTATTATTAATTTCATTTATTTATTTGTTTATTAAGAAAAAAAAATCTTATCAAATTAGGGTTAACCCGTTACTTATTTAAGGGCTCTGCTGCAACCACAACTGAGCTGTGGCTGCAAGTTTCCTTCAGTACTGTTAGGCAGAGGTTAGTGGAAAAACATCCTTTTGGTAAAATATAGCGAAAAGTGCCCGATTCTGACTTATTGGCATAGACAAAATCGTTTGTTGTTCACTATATCCCATATTGATTAAGCAGATCCTTAGAATAGTGAAAACTGGCGAAATATATAAATTCAACAACAAAAGATTTTTCTATGCCTATAGGTCAGCATCGGGCAACAAATCATTATCCATAAAAGACTACACGAAGTCCCACATTGATTGGCCAGGTACTTAGAATGATGAAAACTGGCGATATAAGCAACATTCAACAACAAACGATTTCCCGATTTTCCGATTTCGTTTTCGTTTGATATCTTACAAGGGATGCCAAAAAATTTAATGTATATTTCTATGTTATTGCTGACCCTATTGTTTTTTCCACAACTGTATATAATGTAGTCAATTAGCTCGTTTTCTGGTATGCGAATATCGCCCGCAAGAACCAATTTGTCGCTAAAATATGGGAGAAATTACTCTCCCGTGCGCCACTTGCGTGCTTCAAAATTTTGGCGCAAAGTAACACTGCTTTTTTCGAAGCAAAAAAAGTTTTCATTGCAGCCAAAATGCTGTCAATTGGTTCACATGCAAATTCACCTTTTGAAAATAACCACATCTGTGCCTTTCCTTTTAATTCAAAAGCAAAAAAATGCTAAGAGTTGAAATGGGTTGTAAAAGTGAGTCAGTTGAATTATTTTGAATAAGCTAAATAATAAATTAAAAAAAAGTTAAAAAAGTCAAAACGTGATTAAATTGAATAGTTTTCAGTAGTAAACGTCAAACGTGTTGGACGTACCGCTTAAATTTCCGCGCAGGAAATGGAAATATAAAAATAAAAAACTTAAATAAAAATATTAAATTTTAAGTGCATATTTAAATCAATGAAAAGTGAAATTTAATTACAAAACGAATTACGAGAAATATGTAAACTAACTATGTAACTAAATTTGCAAACTAAAATAAGAACCATTGAAACAGTTGCAAGAAACAGAATAAGATAATTAATAAAAAATTTCACCAACATAATAAAATAAAATATTTCAAAGTTGCTAAGTGTAAAAGAAGTAATTATCTTCTAAAAGTGTTCATATAAATAACTTGAATAAAGACTTTATTTGCGTTCGTGTCTAACCTCAACTGTCAGCGCAGCCCCTAAGCAGCTCTAAATTTATTTGTTGATGTATTTCTGTATGTAGTAAAAATACGTTTAAAATGGCTGCCAAAGCTACTGTTGTACTAGTATTTTTCCCGTCCTGGGAAAACACTTAGTACTGTTTTGAAAGCTATATCTGAAAAACAAAGTAAATTTGGGGTTAATAATATGAGGATACTCACCTTCTAAACTCGTAGCTACTCCTTTTGAAATAAATAACACCAAACTTCATTTAGTCTCTAATTCAGAACTAACTCTGATTTTAATTTTTAATTTCATTTTACTTAACACCTATGATACAGATAATTACAATAACAAATTACATGCTAAAATAATTACTTAGGAATACAATAACAAAAACTTATTCTACTTTACCAAATCTTGGCCCACAAATAGTTGGCCTACAAAATTTTGGCCTACAAATATTTATTTGACTTATGCGAAAATTGCATAAGTCTTATTTAACTCACCAAAGTAGTGAGGTCGACATATTTCCAGGTTTCACACCTGACTTTTGCTTGCTGTTTTGTTGTTGCATTTAAGTGCTTGGCGTTCTCATTCTTGTTAATTCTTAACAAGCACAACTTGCACATAGCAACTTAAATTTATCAACAAAACAACAAATACCCAAAAGTGTGCTGCAATTATTATTGGATGATGTTAAGCATCATCCCAAAAATATGCCATAATATGTTATTTGTTTAAATAACATATCATGTGTGGTAAAAACCCACAACATTCCTCACCCCTTCGAATAAGAAAAAATTATAGCTAAGAATAATTTTTTCTTAATAACACATTATTGTGTCTTACAATAAATTTTTGTTTTGAATGTTAAATTTAAGTGTAAGTATAACTTATTATTTTTTTTTTTTTTCGAATAACCCTACCTAATTCATGGTCCTACTTTTCTCCATCGCCGCTGGTCCCCCTTGGTTGGAACTGTTTCAGCTCAATGATCAACTTTAACTGACTTCTTAGGCTGTACTTAAGATTCGGTGGGCGAGGTTACTGGTTATTCGGTCTTGTGAGACTTGTCACATCGTAATTCGGCATCCTATCGTTTTCCGCTTGTTATACTTGTGGTTACCGTTATTGGTGAAACGGCTTATGCCACAGTTTTCATTTCATCAAGGGAGGCTTTACGCTTTACTTGTAGCCCCCTCCCTTCCTTTATTTTGGTTGTTTCCATATACGGATTGACAACCATAATTTTTTAGCTAATAATGCTGGATATTTCGGTTATAATTCTTGAAATATTCTTCAGCTTAGCTTTAGTAAAAATATGCTTTTCTATTGTATTCTCTGCCTGAATCTTTGAATATATGAAGCGTGGATTAAAGTTTGTTTCCCGCTTTTGTATAAAAAATAATAGCCCGTGTGCCTTATTAGGTTGTTTGAATCGTCAACGTGGAGTGTATTTAGTTAACTCCGACTCTGCTACTGCTTAACTGCCTCAGTATAGGACCATGAATCAATAGAATCAAAAAAAATTTTTTTTTTTTTTTTTTTAAAAAAAAGCTTATTGCTTGATTAATTTATGTAGTGAAATTTAATATGTAATTTAGTGTATCTAAATGTTATATGTGTGTTAGCATATATAAATATATACGTAGTCCTGCCATATATATTGATACAAGATTTTTCAACCACAAAAATTAAACTACTTGTTGGATTTAAATAATTTCGTTATATTTTATTGGGGCAATAGAAAGCAACATAATAAAAAAAAAATTATTCAAAATGGCCGCCATTTGCCTTAATACAGCGCCGAAGTCTGTCAGGCCACTCATCGATCGCTGTACGGACGATATCCATGGGGAAATTGTCAACTGCTACTACCAACGCCCGCTTCAATGAGTCCAGGTTGTGGTGACGTCTTCTACAGACCATACCCTCCAAAACTGACCACAACTTGTAGTCAAGCGGATTTAGATCTGGGCTGGCTGCTGGCCAAGAGTCAGTGCTAATAAACTCAGGCACATGATTTTCGAGCCACTGTTGAGTTGTTTTGGCCTTATGAGCAGGAGCAGAGTCTTGTTGAAATATCCACGGTTTGTTTTGGAACATGTTTTGGTTTAAGGGCTCCACAACGTTTGTTAAAATGTCTCGCTGATAGTTTTTTGCCGCTGTTTTAACACCTTTTTCACAAAAATGTAAAGAAGTGACACCGCCACGTCGTTTAATTCTCGACCTCACAGTATTGACGGCCTGTGGCGTACGAACCGAGCGAGGCCGACCAGATCTTTTACGGTCATTAACATTTCCAGTATCAGCAAACAACTTGACGGCACGATACACAAAAACACGCGTAATGTTTAACGGTTTTAATAATTCAAAAATACGGGCTCTTTCTATTCCACAGAGCAATAACGGCAATACGGTTTTCTTTGTCCGACCATTCCATTGTAACAACTCAAGTTATTGTGAATTGGTTTGGGGCGATTATAGAGTACATATAAACTGTCAAAACTGCTAATATAACATTTGACTGTATTTAGGTTATCAGCCGCAAATGCCGCGTTTACACTTGTATCAATATTTATGGCACGACTAGGTATATATATATATATATACGGCATTTATACTGTTTTATTTCTATATTATGTAAATGCTATATATGTGTATGCATTTTATAATGCATAAATTTATATATATGTTTACGGCATTTACTCCGTTTTATTTTATTTACTTTTAAAGTTTATTGGCCTAGTTTACTTAATGTGTAATTTTTTGCAATTAGGCAAAAACATTAAGCTTTACACATTAAGCATGTCAATAAACTGACTTATTTTAGCTTACGATGCAAAAATGTGCAACGTAAGTCATAAAACTATATATGTATATATATACGTCTTAAGCGTATGAATACAAATATATATGTTGTAATTAAAAAAATCTATTAGAACAAAAAGTTTTGTTCTGTTTATTATCTATTGCCCATTTTTTGGGTTTAGTTTTTTTAAAAAAAAATTTCTTTTTTTCTTTTTGTGACTGCTATTTATGTGTATACAATCTTGTATACAAATACATATTTCGCATTCAAATTTTCCCAGATTTGAAATTTCCGTGTTCCAAAATCAAAATTCGGATTTTTCATTTAAATTTTGGTTTGCTATATGTGTGTATGCATTTGTTAAATCCATACAATCATATATTTTGCAATTTTTATTGTATCGTCCCAGCGATATATTTAATTTTCCAAAGTTATCTTCAGCTTAAGTTGCTGTTAAATTATTTCATTATATTATGCAGAAATAAGGCAATGTTGTTATTTATTAATTAAAGCTAAGCTCAAGTTTTTGCTCAAGTTTGCATTGCTTTATGCATTACAATGCTTTGTGTTTTTATTGTTATTATTTTTATTTTCAAAATTTTTTCTTTTACAGTTGAGGTAGGTAAGTTATATGCGACCATGTGCGCTTATTTCGGCACACGTCGTTTCATATTTTTTGTTTACAAACAAGTATTTATGTACATATGTTTTTTTTTACCATTTTTTTTTTTTATTTATTTAATTTTGCTGTATCAAATAATATGAGGAAATTATTCTAACTAAAAAGAAAAAGATTGTAATTTTTATTTCGGTTCATTAAATAATTTTAATAAATTATTATGTAACTTCTTTTTCTTTCCTTTTATTACAACTTCAGTTGTAACAGGCCCCTTGACATTTGAAACTTCAAATGGGCCTATCCATATGGGAGAAATTTTATTTTTCCGAGTTTGATTTTTCATCAAAACTTTATCCCCTCGTTTAAATATGACGGGGTTTACTGAACCGTCATATTGTTTTTTAGACAATTCTTTTGCCTTTTCCTGGTTTTTTCTCACTAACTCGTGAGTTCTTTGTATTTGAAACTTTAATACTTTTGATTGGTCCTCCGCGTTATAGAGCGGTGAACATTTTCGTTTTAAATTCGTAGGCATTTCGAATTCAAAACCGTACAAAGTTCGGAAAGGAGTTTGCTTAGTAGAAGTATGTATCGTATTGTTATGGACATGCATGGCTGCCGTCAGCCATTGGTCCCAATTCGAACCATCTTCTTTAGCAAAACTTCTGAAGTATTCTGCTAGTGGTCTGTGGCTTCTTTCCAAAGAACCATTAGCCTGAGGATGATATGGCGTTATATGCAATTTCCTAATACCCAACATTTTGCAAGTATCTGAAAATAATTTTGCAATAAAATTTGTACCATTATCAGTAATCAATACTTTCGGGATATTGTACCTGGCAATGATTTCGTCATAAAATTTTTTCGATACTGTACTTGCTTCTACGTCGGGCATTGCAGCATATGCCATATATTGTGAAAAATCATCCTGAAATGTTAGTATATACTTATTTCCTGATACAGTTTCATGGACCGACTATGTCTATGTATATTTTATCAAAAGGCCTGCTTGGTGTATCTGTTACAACCATCGGCATTTTTGTAAGTTTTGAGCTCTTGTTAGTCTGACATTTGGTACATTTTTTAATATACTCTTTTACATCTCTTTGCATCCCTGGCCATCTATACTGCTTTCTTATCCTTAGAAGTGTTTTGATAGCCCCTTGATGCCCACCTAGTGGTGTACTATGAAAATCCCTTAGTATTATTTTTATTTCTTTCTTTATTTCTTTCAACCACCGTGTCTTTATCCACCTCGTTTGAAATGTTCACTTTTCCTTTTCAGAATTTTTAGATTTTGATCTGGTTTGTACCACTGTTATTTGTTTATTTGTTTGTGGTAATCTACTTAAAGCGTCTGCATTTAAGTTTCTTTTCCCAGGCTTGTAAATGATTTCAAAATCATATTCCGATAGTTTATGTCGGAAGCGCGCCAAGCGTGACGTTTGATCCTTAAGTTTTGATATACCACGTAGTGGTTGATGATCGGTGTAAATTTTGAAATGTCTGCCAAGCAAATATGCTCTAAACTTTTTTGTTGCCCACATTATAGCGAGAAATTCCTTTTCAATGGTCGAATACCTTTTCTCGGTATCGCTCAGTGCTCTACTGGCAAATGCTATTGGATTTTCTTTACCGACTTCTCCTTGAGATAATATTGCACCAATTGCATCATTACTGGCATCCGTAGTTAACAAAAATTGTTGACTAAAATCTGGATATGCCAATACAGGTAGTGACATTATTGCCTTTTTTAATTCCTCGAATGAATTTTGGCATTCCGTTGACCATACGTCTTTTCTCAATAATTTATTTATTGCTAAAGCTAATATTGCCGTATCTTTAATGAATTTCCGGTAATAATTTACCATACCTAAAAATGCTTGTACTTCTTTTTTGTTTTTATGTACTGGTATGTTTTTTACACATTCTAATTTTTCTGGGTCTGACAGGGCTCCGTGTTCTGAATATTCATGACCTAAATACACAACTTCACAACGCAAAAAATTGCATTTTTTCGTGTTTAATTTCAGATTATGTTGTCAATACCGTGAACACATTACGTAGCCTTTCTTCATGCTCTCGTAAGTTTTTCCCGTATATGACAATGTCATCTAAATAAACAAAACACTCTAGACCTTGTAGTCCTGTGAGTATGTGATTCATGATTCGTTGAAATGCTGCTGGGGCTCCTGTTAGCCCAAACGGCATTCGGTTGAACTCAAAATGTCCCAACCCTGTACTAAATGCTGTTTTTTCTCTATCATCTTCATTTACCAATACTTGGTGGTATCCACTGGCTAGATCTAGCGTGGAAAAATACCTAATAAGTCCTAATTGATCTAAAATTTCATCAATTCGTGGTATGGGAAAAACTTGCTTGATCGTAGCTTCATTTAATTTTCTGAAGTCTATAACTAATCTCCACTTTTTCTCGCCATCTTTACCACTTTTCTTTGGGACAAGCAATAGTGGTGAATTCCAAGGTGAGGTGCTTGGTGAAATAATCCCTTCATCTAACAGTTCTCCTACTTGTTTATTAATTTCCATTCTATGAGAATGGGGTAGTCTATACTGTTTTTGGTTTATTGGTGGTCGACCCACCAAAGTAGGGATATCATGCTTCAATACTGGAGTATATGATAGGCAATCTCCTTCTAACAAAAATATGTCATGGAAGGATGCACATATATTTTCCATGGAAGCCTTCTCTTCATTGCTTATGTGAGGATCTAAATTAATAGATCCAAATAGCTTATCTAATCTTTCCCTCACGTTTTGTTCCGATATCATATTTATTGCGGAACTTGTGTTTATTTTGAATTCATTGTAATTTGAAAACTCCGGTTTGAAATTTCCATCAATAATAAATTCGTCTTCTGACGAGTTTAAAATTGGCACATAAACTATGCCATCTTTCACTTTGCTGAGTACTTCTCCTAAGTAAACTCCTTGTGAAAGTTCTTGTTTGTGTATAACAACTTCTTTTAATGTTTTAACACATAAAGGTACTATTTTTACAGTTCGAGCTTCTATTGCTGTTTCTGTATTGTATAGTACTCTGTTAAAGTCATTCATCGGCTTAAGCGTGAATGCTATTACTTTCTGACGTTTTTCATTGAAAAACGTTAATTTTTTATCTATAGCGTTTATGACAGTTCGGTTCCACAAATTGTCCCTACCTACTATTCCATCAGCTGGAACACCTTGATCTAGTGACACTATGTGTAACTTTAAACTTAGATCTGGGTTCTGCTTGTGTTTAATAGTGGTTGTACCTAATGTGGTAACGTGTCCGCCAAACGCTCCACTTAAATCTTTTCGATTATTTGTATCTAATTCTGGGAAATGCAACATGACACTTTCTTTGACCAAACTTGTGTCAGCACCAGAATCTACCAACAAAATAAGTTTTCCATATCTGGCCTCTTTACAGGGCACTTCTATGAACACGTCATTTTGATTTGCTTGGTAGAAATTCTCGTTATGCCTGCCATACAAGATGTGTCTCCCAGTTTCAGGATGTTTTGCGTTTGATACGCATTCTATGGGTTTTGCGAGGGACGCCTACAGTATTCTACAGTATTCTGTGTATGATTTGTTTTCCCCGCATTATATTGCTTTAAGTTATTACTCAAAACTTTATAATTTTTACTTCTAGTAGATAACGTATCAACTGCACTTTGTTGTGGTTGGTTTACTGTTACTACTTTATTAAAATTATTTGTAATTTCAGATGTAGTTAACGTATCAACTGCACTTTCTTGTAGCTGATTTACTGTTAATATTTCATCTAAAATATTTTCTGAAACTTTATTCGTTTCATAATTGGTAGACAACGTACCAACTGCACTTTGTTGTGGTTGGTTTACTATTACTACTTTATTAAAATTATTTGTAATTTCAGATGTAGTTAACGTATCAACTGCACTTTCTTGTAGCTGATTTACTGTTACTATTTCATCTAAAATATTTTCTGAAACTTTATTTGTTTCATAATTAGTAGATAAC
The DNA here is from genome assembly GCA_963662105.1 of Meiosimyza platycephala. Taxonomy (NCBI): domain Eukaryota; kingdom Metazoa; phylum Arthropoda; class Insecta; order Diptera; family Lauxaniidae; genus Meiosimyza; species Meiosimyza platycephala. Next base: position 54,953,310 of record OY759209.1, on the reverse strand, counting down.
GTACCAACTGCACTTTTTTGTGGTTGGTTTACTGTTTCTACTCCTTTTGGCCCTAATTTACTAAGTTTTTTGGATCCCCAGACTATTGGCCGGTCTTGGGCCCCTCTTAGTTTCCCTGAGCTTTTTCGTAGTCTCTTTTGGCAAAACAATTTCCAATTTCATGTCCCATTCTCCTACACCAACTTCATTTATTAGAAGATTGCTGTCCCCGTTGTTGGCGTTGAGAATTTGTATTATTATTATTTGTATTACTCTAATTTACGATTTTAGACGTTTCGTATTTGTTCTGTGAACACTTTATACTGGTCATGTAACCGTATTCTGAACATTTGTCACAGAAAGGTGTGTTTTTCCTTACATAACAGTTTTCCCTTGTGTGACCCTTTTTATTACAATACGAACAAATAATATTTGGTTTTTATTATTTGAGAAATTATTTTTTATATGTTTCCCTGAATTTTGTTGGTATTGTCTAGCCTGCTTTTGTTCCAATGGTCTATTCCATTTTTGTGGCTGAGCATCATATAAGGCCGGAGTTAGTTGAGCGACATTTGATTGATAGGTGTTGACGCCTAGTACTTGTTCTGAATCCTCTCGCAGATCATCTTCTGCAGAGATTGCTTCACCCACTAATTCTTCTAGAGTACTTGCATTCTTACCCATCATTAAAATTTTCAAGGTTGGTCTCCTTAATCCCAATCTGAACGCTCTTACTACAGAATTTAATAGTTCCTGTTTATATACCCGATCTTCTGGTGTCGAATACCTCTGTTTTAAGTTATCCAAAATGGATGTTTGAAGCGATTTCAGCCGCCTAGCGTATGCGCACAAATCTTCAAAGGCCCCTTGACGAGCATTACTTAATTCCTTTTGAACTGCTTCCAAGGGTTTTTCTCTTATGTAGGTTTCTTTTAAAATATGGTATAGGTCTTGCATTTTTAAAAATTGAGTCGCTCTGACTAACTCGTATGCGTCTCCATTGAGATGAAGTCTCACTTTAGAAATTAATTCTTCTTCATCAGCAGGGTCAGTGGTTCTCCTCACCGAATCGCAAGCCTCCTCCTATATAAATTTGCCTTGATAGTTGGTGACTCTACACCGGAAAAATAAGGTACTGTGTCCCGCACCCATTTGGCTATTTGACCATAACTTCTTGAGCTTACTAGATTGGGTGTGCTTTCAGGCTGATGCGTTTGTTGTTCATTGTGGATATCTGCACTTATTGTATAAACATTATTATTCCGCGCCTCTCTTTGCTGACCTGCATATGAATGTCCTTGTTGCGATAATAATTGGGCTGCCCTAGTCTCTTCTAAGGTGGCCAGTTTATAGAAATTCTTTGTAAAGTATTCGTGAGTAGGGTAATCTGATTGGTCATCCTCAATCACTTCGTTGTTCAATGAAAAACCCGACCATAACCTTTCTAACTCTTCAATCCTTTTTGAAAAATATTCTACGGTTTCTCTCTGTGCTGGAGTTTTCTTATAGTTGATGCACATTCTCTGTAACTATTGCCAAAATTCCGCTTGTTTGTTGGTCAGTTCAAGCAATTTGCGTTCTTCTGCCATAGTGTTTGCTGATGTGTGGCTTTTGTTTGCTAAATCAAAAGTCACCTTTTGTTCTTTTTTCCTTAATTTCTCGGCTTGAAGTTCCTTGGTCAAACGCTTGTTTGCGTTTTCTAGGTCCTGAACGCGATTCCTAAATTCTATTAAGGACTGATTTTCCTCGTCCAATTCCTGACCCACTGGTAGTGAAAAATTTAATTTCGATAAATTCCTTTCACTCAGTGTATCGTTTAGTATACAATTTTCCTCCTCCAAATCCTTTATTTGCTCAGCGTATAGTTTCAACTGAGTAATATGTTGGTCGTATCTTCTTTTTAGGGCGTGGAATTCCTTCTCCCAGGTCTCTGTTATTCCTTCGTCACTAAGATGCTTTTGCCAATTGTTACACTGCTTTTGTGGTCCTGTAAACCGGCTGCGCCAATGTTGTACTAGTATTTTTCCCGTCCTGGGAAAACACTTAGTACTGTTTTGAAAGCTGTATCTGAAAAACAAAGTAAATTTGGGGTTAGTAATATGAGGATACTCACCTTCTAAACTCGTAGCTACTCCTTTTGAAATAAATAACACCAAACTTCATTTAGTCTTTAATTCAGAACTAACTCTGATTTTAATTTTTAATTTCATTTTACTTAACACCTATGATACAGATAATTACAATAACAAATTACATGCTAAAATAATTACTTAGGAATACAATAACAAAAACTTATTCTACTTTACCAAATCTTGGCCCACAAATAGTTGGCCTACAAAATTTTGGCCTACAAATATTTATTTGACTTATGCAAAAATTGCATAAGTCTTATTTAACTCACCAAAGTAGTGAGGTCGACATATTTCCAGGTTTCACACCTGACTTTTGCTTGCTGTTTTGTTGTTGCATTTAAGTGCTTGGCGTTCTCATTCTTGTTAATTCTTAACAAGCAGAACTTGCACATAGCAACTTAAATTTATCAACAAAACAACAAATACCCAAAAGTGTGCTGCAATTATTATTGGATGATGTTAAGCATCATCCCAAAAACATGCGATAATATGTTATTTGTTTAAATAACATATCATGTGTGGTAAAAACCCACAACACTACCGCTCAACCAGTCTCTAAGCAGCTGCAACCTCAACAATCACAAAAAACATCTGACTTAAATGAAATTCAAAATAACTCGAAAAGTGGTGATAAGACAGAGTCATTAAATAATTTGATTGATAAAACTCCAACTGAAATCAAGGAATTGTTGCAAAAAGAAAAGAAAAATAAAAAGAAATCTGTTTTTAATTCTAAAAGTAAAAAAATGGCGGGAAATGATGTCTTGATGGAAAATTGTCTTTACCATGTATGTGACATGCTGGTGGAAGTAGAGGATGCTCTTTTTTGTCCCAGCTGCAGCTGTTGGATCCACGGTATGTGCACAGGGTTGAATAAGAAACAATTTTTGGAGTTTTTAAACGACAAATCCAGGAATTGGAGTTGCTCCCGATGCGACGACAGCAACAGAAACAGTTTGGTATCAATCATTGAACAATTAAATGATATAAAAAAAACATTGATGAGTGAGCTGGAAAAGGTGCAATCAGAGATGGAGATGCTTAAGTCCAAAACAGTTACTCAGTCTGAAGAGATTTTGTTACTCAAGTCGCATATACATGAAATGAAAGCTAACAAAATAAAAAAAGCTATTGTGATTCGTAATGTAAAAGTCCTGCCTACAGATGACATAAAAATTAACATTAATCAAATTCTCAAACAAACCAGTCCATATATTGATGACAACGACATCAAGAGTTATAACTGCAGTTTTCCGAAAGGAGACAGTCACACAGCAACTATATTTGTGAAAATGTCGTCAACTGAGGCCAAAGAGCGAGTCATGGCGAATAGGCGTAATCTACTGGTTGCTGACAAAGATAATAAAATAAGAATATTTGATGTCCTGCCACCAGAACTAATGGAGTTATACAACTATACCAAGACGCTGAAAATTCATGCTGGCCTCAAATTCGTTTTCTCCAGATATGGTAAGGTGATGGCACGAAAGGAAGAGGGTTTAAACCCTATTCATATAAAAAATATGGACCAAGTGGACCAATTAATTAAATTAAAAATTACAGAGAATAAAGTAAATAATAAAACTAATAAATGTTAATGGAGGACTATATCCATAATTATTTTTATATTGACTTGGATGATTATCAATGCAAGATTTAAAATCGGAAGATTGTTTTTTGAAAATTTTAAATGTAAATGTTCAGGGCATATCTTCCATAGAAAAGTATAACAAATTTAAAGATGTTATTTTTAATATTCCATTGAGTCTTCACATCATAGCTGTTCAGGAGCCATGGTTCAGAGGTTGTCTGACTGATATGTATAGACTACCTGGTTTTACTGCGGTTTATTCTTGTAGAGAGGATGCTCATGGTGGTGTGATTTTGTACATTAGTAATTCTTTACAATTTAATACACATGATATTACAGAGGGTTTTTTTTAGTAGTATTCAAGTGTCTATCCGGATATAAAAATAAATCCATCTTCTACAAAAGTCAAAGGACCTAACACCTAATCTCTCCGCATGTCTACCGATAAGGCAGTGGCCAGTTATGACTGCAACAACTGACGAGACGCTATGTCTAGTGCGGGAAATCAGCTCTGACGAACGCTTAGCGTCCCGTTTCGGCCAGATATGCCTAGTTATATTGCAAGTTGACCCTTGAGTCCATCTTTTGTTAGCATTTTTTACCATTTCTTCTTTAAGCAGTAACTTGCAGGTAGCAAGTGGCATGCCAACATTTTCCTTGTCCTGAGGAATTTGTGCAGTAGTCCCTTGCCTAGCAAGTTCATCTGCTTTGCAATTGCCGTCAATGTTCCTATGCCCTGGCACCCAGATGAGGTGAAAGTTAAAATGTTGAGCCATCTCATTTAGAGACGAGCGGCATTGTTGGGCTACTAGTGAGTTTAGGAAGACTGATTCTAGAGATTTGATAGCAGCCTGACTATCTGAATAAATGTTTATATCCCTTCTGGATACAACATTCATCCTCAGCCAGGATGTACAGGTCACAAAAGTGTTCTGTAAACCAATTTCTTGAAATTATTGAAGATAAACTGTTGTCAGTAGGTAGCAAACCATGCTTATGTATGGGGACTCTAATATTAACACACTTAAACAATTTCGTGATTCAGATAATTTTATAAAAATTCTTGCTACTAATAATTTTGTAATTTGCAATTCTAACATATCGCGACATCGATCTGCGACTATTATAGAACAAATTTTATGGGTAGTGATTATCTTCCCCAGGTAGATACTGTTGGTGAGGGAATAGGTGATCATAACATGATTATCAGTCAAATATCTGTGGTTTCACCGTTAACAGGCTACGTTTACAAGACTAAATCATTTACGGATTATGTCTCGGTCAGAACCGATTTGATTCCACTCTTGAATTCTTTAAATTTTGCTGGTTATGTGTGCCCAAATGCATTGTACAATGATATAACTAATCAAATTTCAAGGTTACTGACTGCTCATACTACTTCTAAAATAATAAAGACTAAAAATAAATTCTTATTATGCCCCTGGGTTACCAATGATCTGGTTAAATTACTTAATTACAAAAACAACATAAGAAAGAAACTAAGAGCGAGACGATTCGACCTAAAACTCAAAGCTAAATGCGACCGTTTAACTATTCTGGTTAGAAACTGCTTCAAAGCTTTACGTGATGCTTATTATGCTAATAAGATAAAAGATTGTAGCTCTGACCCAAAGAAAACTTGGAAATTTATAAATCAGATCACTGGAAAGCACAAGGATAATTATATTTCCTCGTTGTATTCTTTTAACGGCTTAATCATTGAAAACCATAATGACATTGCCAATTGTCTTAATAATTACTATTCGAGTATAGGATCTAGCATGAGTGCGGCTATACCCTCATACTTATCGGACAATGTTAATAATTTGGGAACTTTGACTCTCTGCGAAAATAATTCTAATTTTGAACTGACTACCATTCAGGAAATGATGGAAGTTATCACTTCGCTTGATACCAATAAAGGTGCTGATTATGATAATATTCCAGTGATTCTTATAAAAAAACTGTGCTGACATTCTGAGCCCACCTTTAATTCATCTCTTTAACCTAATGGTACTTACTGGTGATTACCCTCAGGGTCTGAAACTCCAAAAAATTATTCCGATCTTTAAATCTGGAGATAGGAAATTGCCATCCAATTATAGACCGATATCAATACTTCCAGTCTTAAATAAGGTAATCGAAAAACTAGTTGCCCATCGAATATTGAGGTTCCTCCACGACAACAACTTTTTGTATGCATGTCAATTTGGTTTTAGACCAGGCTCTGGTACTAACAATGCAGTAACGCATATATTGAACCATATTTTAAAATAAATTGATAACGGAAATTTGGTGGGTGGTCTCTTTTTGGACATTAAAAAGGCCTTTGATTCAGTTGACCATAATCTTCTCTGATTCTTCCCTTTTTTATCCTTCTAAGTCCGCTAAGATTATTAAGGATAATATTTTACAAGACTTTGAACTGCTGCACAATGGGGTCAAAAGGCATGTTTTCTTGGATCAGGAAAGCTGTGTTCAGATAATTTTTCGTTATTTTTTGGCTAAGTCAGTGAAAAAAAATATTTTTCAAGTGTATTTGAGTTCAATTTTATTAAATATTAGCAGATATTAGTGTAAGTGTATAGTGCAAGGAGTACAATATGCTAACTTAAACATTAAATTTTAAACATCTCATCATTATCATCAACATCATTATCATCATCATCAGCAGTTTCATCATCATCTTCAACATCATCATCTTCAACATCATCATCATCATCATAATCCTCATCATCACCATCATCATTTAAATAGGTTTTGTTCGGAGCTGCAGGTACAATTAAATCAATTGCCTGCTTTGGCAAGCATTGGACACAATTTCAGGTCCGTGAATGAAGTACTTGTGCAAGGTGGGATTCATATTGTACCAAGGATATGTTTCAACAAAAAGTCGGCCTATATTGTATGCATATATTTAAAATTTTTCAATTTCATGGCCACTGGATACAACAATAAGCAGCACGTGCATTTTTTTTATTAAATTCACATCTACTTTTGTTATTTCGGCTGATTTTTCAGCGTTTTGAAAAAAACTCTTGCCGTATTCCCATCATTCGAGTTTTCAAAGCCAGGTTTGGGTTGGTCAACTATTATTCCCAAAGTCTCTGTAAACTTTTTCTGAATTTCTATTTGTGTTTCAGCTACTACCCTTTTTTCGGAATCAGTTCTAGTCTTTCATAGGAAATATATAAAAACATTGTCAGCACATATAGCTTTTTCGCTGAAAAAGTCAAACAAACAAAACATTCAAAACCCACAGAAGTACAGTCAGTGAAATAGCTATATTTGTGTACAATGCTTTTATATATTTCCCATAATAAAATGTTATTACGAAAATAACGGTAAAAAAAAGTATGCAGTAAAGCAGGATTTGCAGAAAGTAATTTGGAATGTTGCTGTTGTTATTTGCTTTGAGAATAGTACCGTAGAGTGGCTTGGCAATGATGAAAAAAAATTGACATTTTCATTTTGGGGAAAAAAATCTCCTGATCTCAAATGTGGGTTAACAGGCATTAAACTCATGTCATTTCTTTATCATATTAATACAGATCCACAGTAAAAATTTAAGCGAAAAAAAATTGTGGTTTTTGAGAAAATCAGCCTTGTTTTTTTCATAAAAAGCGCTATAACTCCGCCAATTTTAAACAATTTTCAAAATTTCTTAAAATTCTGAAGAGAATCAGAAGTTCTATCAGAATCAAAAAACAAAAGTTAATTATTTTGATTTGTATTAAAATGCGACTATTTTGAAACAATTTTCAACGATTTTTCAAGCTCTGACACTAAAACTTTAAATGGGCATAACTTCGTAAAAAATAATATTCAATCAAATCGGGGAACGGTATATTTCCTTAATTACTTTGAAAAACAACATATTTAATCGGCAACCAAATCCGCAATTTGAAGTCACTCTGACTGCATGATTTGAAATGGATTTGGTCTCCTATAAAATTCAAAAAAGTATTCAAAATTTTGGCTTTAAAATTTTAATAATGCCTTTTACCCGATTACTTGTGACTGCACAACACTATCACTGGTTGTTAAAATAAAGAATATGATTAAAAGAAGCAAAAGAAACAACAATTAATGTACCGAAACACGAAAACAAATTAAAAAAAAAACACAACAGCAGCTGTTGCGAGATTAAATGATTTTTTTTGGAAATTTGACTGCTGTAGGACTTGCATAAAAAAACACATTACTTCTAAAAGGCACAAAAGGGTACCGTGAAATTTTGCAATGTATTAGTGATTTGTCCCACCTTCATAATAAACTACAAATTACGACACGAATGTACACGAATAATAACTTTACATCCACTTAAAATATAAAAATCCAAATTATGTCTTGCACTTCCAACATAAACAACTAAAATTAAAACACTTCTACACACAATTTTTTGCACAAACATTAACGAAATATTTGCAAAATAACCTGAACTTAATGGTTCCATAGCAAACTTGTTTACTTTTGATATAGTTTGGCAAGTAAATAATATTTTATAACGTGAAAGTTTTCGCCTTTTTCAGCTATATATTTCATATATATATTTTCGTATTAGCAAACTTACAATTAATTTAGATAAAACGAAATTTCTTATGTGTTCATCGAATAGAAGAGCGAATCATATCTGTCTTAAACTAAATGGTCATGTTATAAAAAAGAGTTACAGTGTTAAATTTTTGGGTATCACATTATCTCGTAAATTAACATGGAATGAACATGTTACGAACATAAAAAACAACATATCACCTGGAATTGGAATCCTTCATAAACTAAAATCAATACTCCCGCTTTCAATCCTGAAAAATCTTTACTTTGAATTAATGCACTCCCACTTGAACTATTTAAATTTGATTTGGGCAACTCAAAATACTGTTTTGCTAAAAAACCTTCAGATATCACAAAATAAAGCTTTAAAAGCTGTCTTTAAATTAGATAGCTGATATCCGACTTATGACCTTTTTGCTTCTTTTGCATGTGATATCCTACCAGTTCGGGGTATTTACTTTTTACAGAAAGCTACTTTCGTTCAGAAATCTCTGTTACACTTGGGGTATAACAGTATTGAGTTTCCTACTGCTACTCATGGTCGCCTTACTAGACAAAGTCTAGATTTGATAACTCCGCGATATCGACTGTCTATGAGCAAGCAAAGAATTAGCATCAGAGGTCCTTCAATTTATAACTCAATTCCAACTGAAATCAAATATATACAAGTATACAAATATTTAAAAAAGAAATCAAGATGTGGTGGCTTTCTAACTATCTGTGGAACTGCTTCTGATAGATCGTTTTTGATCATTATCTAATGTAGATAAAAAGTTTTTGTTGTTTTTGATGTAATTTTGGGTATTTCTGCAAGGAAAAAATAAATTTTTGTGCATTTGTACATTTGTACATTTTTTTGTTTTTTAGTTTTGTGCAGTATTGTATTTTCGGCAAAAAAAATTAATTTATACATAAATCCGCCATAACGGACCCAAATGACCATTTTTGGCCATTTTGGGGCGTGGGGCCAGTTCCGAAAGAATTTTTAACACCGCCATCGTGCTCAGCATCCTCGAAAACGGGGGGCTGATAAATATTTTACCATTTATGCTTTATTTATTTTTCACTTCAACAAAAATCATTGTCTAATCTATTGTCTTATCGGCACTTTGCTTTGTTTCCTATGTGTTTTTGCCCCTTAAATGATTATGCAGGGACTTTGTTAACTAATTACTTTAAGTAATTACTTTAGTATTACTTTTAAGTTGCTTTGAAATTGTAAAAGAAAGAAATAAATAAATAATTTTCCGAACACAAGAGCACGAACTTTGTTTTCGCTTAACTTAAATGACGTCTTCAGGCCGACAACATGAGCTAGCCATCAAAATCTGGGATAAACTCTTTTAGCGTATTGAAAGGAATCTCATCTTCTTTTTTCAAACATTCCGTTTCAATTTTTCCTTCATTTGCTTTGCTCATAAGTTTTTTTTAAATCCCAGTAGCTCCAATTTTCTTTGCATGAGTTTCATCTGTCTTTGTATAAAATTGAACGTTGAACGATTATCTGTCATCTGTTTTGTTGTCTGTTGCTTCTGAATAATTTCTTCGTTATCATATTGAGTGCGCTGCTTGTCATTTGTTAGTAGAATTCTTTCGCTAATTCGTGTGCATAATTTGTTGTTTTCGATCATTTGTGATTTCGCGTTATTTTTCTTTAGCTGTTTCATTTGTAGCTTCGCTATTTTGTTGTGGTTGCTGACTAATCGTCGTTTCAATCGGGAACTTGTATAGCTTCTCGTTTGTCATTTCATTTGTTTGTTGTTGTACTGCCATGATGGCGTCGCCTGTTGCTCTAGAAATTTCTTCATTCGAAAATTGTTGTTGTACTGCTATGATGGCGTCGCCTGTTGCTGAAGAAATTTATTCATTCGAAAATTGTTGTTGTGGTGTTGTACGAAAGCGTCGCCTTTTGCGCTAGCGCTATCTTCATTTGGAAGTTGTTGTTCTGTCACGCTGGCGTCGCTTTTTGTACTAGAATCCTCTATATTCGACGTGCCAACATCGACTAAACTATTGCCCTCACCCGTACACTCGCCACGCAAATAAGGCTCCACCTCATTAGTTCTTGCCGCCATAGCGTTCTTATTGCCATGTGATGGTAATCCAATTTTTTGACACCATGCACGCAATTCCTTTCCTGAATAATCTCCAGAACAAATTTTTTTTATAAAGGAATAGGGCGAAGATTTTGAACCACTTCTGAAATTGTAGCACTGAGTTTAAAGTTAAATCAGAAATAAGGCAACTGTTTCTTCTAACTGCCGATTCAAGACAGACTCCGTTTTTATTCTTTTTACATTCTTTTTCCCGCGGGAGCGAGAGAAGTATCTGACAATCAATGTAGACTAGATATACGAATCAAAATGAGATAACAAATATTTACAAAAATTATAGACCGACCTACATAGATAAATATCGATTACACAGGTTTACAAAAAAAAAAAAAAGTTGCTGTCCATTTGACCAGCCCATATTTTTCATAGGTAATTTGATGCCCTGAACTCGAACTTGAGGTCTACATAGCTCTATCACGTCAAGACTTTTTTCATAATGCTCCTCACGAGCCCTTTGTCCCATTCGCATATGAAACTTGGGAATTTTGTAAAACCACTTTGTTGTCCCAGTATAAGGTTACGACTTTCAAATCTGTAATTTGGGTTAAAGGCATCTACAACTGCTGTAATTCCTTATTCTTTTATCTACAAAACCCATTTTACAAAAAAGTGGGGTGTCTGTTAGATCGAAAGTTATTAAGTATTTTCGAGCGCAAGTCATGAATTCCTGAAGGAATCTAAGCGCGCACCGTATCTGACACTCGTTAAATTTTGATTCGTCGCACGCTGCACGCTTAAATTCCTTCTGAAATTCATGACATGCGGTCAAAAATATTTGATAACTTCCGAGCAAAAATAGCTATTTTGGGTGAAAAATGTGATTTTCAGATCTGAACGAGTAATGTTAATTTAAAACTTTCAATATAGACCTTACTTTTTCGAAAATGGAGATGGTCGTTGAAAATTTTAGAACAATGAAAGTGGGTCGAGTCTGGTCAAATTGAAATTTTTCGGGCACGAAATCGATATGTTTTCATCTGCTATACAACATTGGTCTTAATATAATTTTTTACTTGTGGCTTACTTTCCAAGTCAATGAGCGAAACTGTTTTCGTCAACCTCTCACAACCAAACCCACCACGATTCTGGCAACTGACGCTTATTTCCAATATCAGTATTACTTAAACTAACATTTGCAAAAATAATTAAGCAGTAAAGTCAATATGATTATAAATATGATACGGTAAGTCAATTTTTATTGCCACGCTTTAATTCAAGTCAAGTCGTTTTTATAGACACTCATAATAGGGGCCAGTGTTTCTTATTTTTAAATAGTTTTACAAAGAATTTTTTTTATTATTTAGAATGAAAATAATTATAAACTTACTGAAGTGGGAGAGCACTTATTTTAAATTGTAATACTTTTTATTTTTTTGTTATAAAGTAGGATAAATGAAGTGAATAATGAATGAATGAACCTTTATAGCTTAATTTAAAAGGTTGGCGCTTAAGCCAGTTAGTTTTTCATGGAAAAACTAGATTTGCATGTGTTTTTAAACAGTCTGCGAACAAAGGCGTCATGAACGTTGTTGGGCAGCTGAATTTTCGAATTAATTCCGAACTATTCTGAATCCGAATCGATCTATCACCTATCAGGACTTTGAAATATTTCAGATTAAGTACTTAAAACAACGTTTTCTTTGTCTACTTTCGACGTTATTTATAGGAATTTAAAAATTTGGTTTTTAGCGACTGATTATAATTAAACATTATTTAATCGAACTTTGCGATGATAGTTTGTGTTTTGGTTACATTTTTAGCATTCACAAGCAGCTATCATACGAAAAATTAAAAATCAACATCATTTTTCAGCAGTGCAAATAAATAAAAGCTTCGCTGAATATACTCGATTACATAAAAGTGACAAAACAGTTCGCAGGAGACTCAGAGTTTTGAAAAAGAACTTAAATAGCAACGAAAGGGTTTGGTCTAGCGTTATTTTTAGCGACGAGGCAAAATATAAAATTTTTGGACCCTATTTTGGAAATAAAATATGGTTTAAGTGCTTTATTTCAAACTCTATGCCCTTTTTACGGTTAGCCTCGCTTATTAATGGCTTGACACGTGGAGTTCTTCTGTTATAACCGGCACATCTGAGTATCCTGCGAACTGTTTTGTCACTTACGTATACTCCAGTATATTCAGCGAGGCTTTTATTTATTTTCACTGCAGAAATACGATGTTGATTTTTAATTTTTCGTGTGCTAGCCGCCTTGTCTCGAATTATTAGTTTTGCTGTCCTACCGGAGCGTTGAGAATTTTAAAACGGGTTTCTTTCTAAAAAGCTGTGGATAGTCGAAATAATTCTTCTAACGCTGCCAGCAATCTCCTTAAGGGTTCTTTCTCGCTTACGCAAATCAAAAGCAATTTTTCCTCCTTCGAAAGATTTATTTTTTTTGATTTTCAGCCCATATTTCTTTTTACAAAATCAAAGTAAAAAAGTCCAACTCTAAATACCGAAAACAAAATGGAAACTGAACTGGACTACTTAGATCTAACTGTAAATTGATTTTGAAGAGTGCTCCACTACTTTTGGATTTCTTTTTGATCTACTATTTAAGATATTGTTCGAAATTCCGAATACTTTTGTGCACTGAATTTCATTAAGTTTTTGTTTATAATTTCATTTTTATAATTTTAAGCTACATATACGAAAATTTTTTGTTAATAAATAAAACTAGATATACACAGCTAAAGTTACTTAGTTTGGTTTTTAAAAAAGACTCATTCGCTATAAAAAAATTTTAAGATTCTTTCAAAAAATTTAAAATTCCGAATACTTATGTGAGGCACTGTACATTCATACATATTCATTAAAATACACTTGACCCATTACTTCGACAGCTCCCGGAGGCGGACATCTCCCGTGGCCGGACGATTTCACTTGAACCGTGGGTGTCCGCCAACGGGAGCTTTCACTGTATGATGTTTTCTCGCAATGGTGCAGCCATTTTAAGGTGACAATTCAATTCAATTTTATATGTTACCGCCTAAACTAGTTTTTGGGAAAAATTAGTATTTTCTTTAGAGATACTAGTTTTTCTTTTTTAGGAAAAACTAGAATTTTTTAAAAAATTTTAGGATATCAATAAACAACATCTCACTTTTTTATAAGGGTCTTGTATTATATAATTAGCTACCAGATGGTATAAAATATGACGAAAATTTTAGCGTTTTTAATGCATATAATAAATATTATTCTTGAGTTCAAATTGTGAGAACAAAGCATTGTATGTATACAATGCAAATGGTAAATATTTTGTGTTATTTTTGCATATATTTCCTTTTTTTTTTAATTATTACTCAAAAACTATACATTTTTGGTACATACTAATTATAAGATTTTTTGTAGGGAATGAAATTTCATATCGAAATGGCATTTTATAAAATCAAAAATCGTATTTTTTCAACAAAATAACCTTAAAAACTGATCAAAAAAATCCGAAAAAATGTAAATTTTTTGAAGCTTTTTTCATATCTAAGCTCATATATTTTATATCGAAATTTTGAATAAATACCTTCATCATTATCATTGATAAGCTAAAAATAACCTTTTTATTGAATAAAAAATATTTTTGTGTGTTTGACTGAGCGCCTTGCATTGCTAGTAAATCTGCCTTTTCATTTCCTACAATATCGCAATGCCCAGGTAACCACTGAAGGACTACTGACATAGCCCCAACGGACATAATCCCCATTTTCGGTATGGGGGTTATGACCGAAAAATTTAATAAATGCAAACAGTTTTGGGTCTTATGTCCGTCTTTTTTTTTCGGTTATAATCCCGGTGCCATGTCATAACCCCAATGGTCATAATGCCCAAAAAACTTTGGGCGTTATGTCCACCTAAAAAACGGTCATAGTCCCCAAAAATTTTTGGGATTTTAGGGATTATGACCACTCATAACGATGGACATAACACCCATGGGTGTTATGACCACATTTGTTTTGCTTGAAAATACAGGAGTGGGCGGCCTTCGGACAAAGATTACATCCTCGCATATGTCCAACAACGCTTCTACATAAAAGTTAGTGTAAGTGGGCGGCCTACGGCCGCAGCTTAGGATTTAAAACTCCCAAAAATCTGACACCGGCTTCGCGGCGGCCTTTGGCCGCGGATCTGTCTATAATATATCCAACACCAGCATCGCTACCCACAGTGATTCTAAATAGAAGTTAGTATATTATGCGAAATTTTTTATTGAAAATTCGTTTATTTTGTTATAAGCACCCAAAATTACTTGGCCTTATGTCCTCATGTTTTTGGGGATTATATCCGTTCTTACAAGTGGTCATAGTCCCCAAAAAAAATGGGGATTATGACCGGAAAAAAACGGACATAATGCCCAAAATCATTTTGGGGATTATGACCATTGGGGTTATGACCGGGTACCTATAATCCCAACTTCGTTTTGGGATTATGACACCTTCTAAGAACGAACATAGCCAGTGTTGGATTTTTGGGAGTTTTAAATCCTGAGCTGCGGCCATAGCCCGCCCATTTACCCCCCATCTTATGTAAAATTACTGTGGCTAGCGAACTAGGTGTTGGATATATTATAGACTGATCCGCGTCGAAGCCGGTGTTGGATTTGTGGGAGTTTTAAATCTTGAGCTGCGGCCGTAGGCTGCCCACTTACCCTAACATTTATGTAGAATTACTATAGTTGTCAATAACAAAATTATTGTTATGGGGATTATGTCCGAAACTGATGCTAACATAATCCCCATAGCTTTGGGGATTATGTACAATCCCCATAGATTTAGGGATTATGTCCACTCCCCATAACTTTGGGGATTATGTCCAATCCCCATAGCTTTGGTGATTATGTCCACTATTTTCTGGAATATTCGAAGTTCTCACTCTCCGTGTCGAGCTGCGTTTAAATTCGCTCCGTGTTGAAATTTGATTTTTTAGTGAAAACTCTAATTTAAAATTTAATAAATTGCGACAGAGACGCACAAACAAAGTGTAAACCAAATTACATTAAGAGAAGTCAGATTCTCTGCCCTTAGTGGCAAAAATAAAACAAAAAAAGAATTAATTGTTTATTTCAAATTCTAATAAGCAAGTGATAAAAAAAATGCCGGTTGAGCGCTCACCTCCAACCGAAATAAAGACTCATCGGTCAGTGCCGAGTCTAAAAAAAATAGTGAGTGTGAAAAAAATAAAAAAAGCGGCTCTCCCGGTAAATCGGACAGCCTAAGTGCTAAAATCTATGCTAGTGCGCGTAACAACACCAAAGAGTCGCCCACCAACGCCAACACTCAACAGCTCGCTCTTGCGCAAAAGCACACACCATGTACTCTAGCCTCTTCAATCCCGAACCAAAAATACAATAAAAAAATTACTTTTTAAGTTTTATTTTTACTAAATGGGATCTAAATAACTCATTTCTGCAAAAAAAAATTTAAAAAAATTTTTTATAAATAATAGTTTTTAAATGTCCACATATGTGGACAATGGTTAATTATGCCTAAAAAAATCAAATATTTTCTTTGGTTTTTTGTTGTGAATTTTACTAGCCCCAAAAACTAATAATAACTTTAATAAATAAAGAAAAATATAATTCATTTGATCATATGTGGTAAGATAGGAACTTAATAGTAGTAAAAACTATTTCGTGTACGAACATAGATATATGAATATTTTTATGATTTTTCATGGTATTTTAAGAAGCACTTGTTACTACTAACGCAAAGGTACAAATTATATTTTGTGCATATTGTACGAGTTCTTGGAGTGTAGCCTGAATTTCGACATCTAGATGCATTATTTGATTTAAGAAATTTTGGGAAATGGTCGAGAGCATCGAATCGTTTCTCAATAACCAATGACACGCTTGCTTTCCTGCGCTTCGCGCACTTAGTCAAATCCTGGTCCAATTGTGGACCTACGGAAGAACTTGAGCGTTTTGAGCACACCCTTCCCTCGCCTTGCTGGAAAATCCTATCAAGGTTATTCCTACACATAATTTATAATAAAGAAAAGATATTTTTCGCTCTTTTTAAACTTTCTGATGCCTATTAAGCATAATCCCGCAGTTCACAATTACTAAATCTACGAAATTAATGCAGGCCCTTACTGTCTACTCTTTAGTAACAGCGGTGCAATGAAACGTAACGGTCACAGAGATCTACTCTTTCCATATACTTTTTGTACATGCTGACGACGGTTGGTTTAGGCAAGGTAATTCTGGGAGAATGTTCCTTGGACCATCGTTGACACACAACTTTTGGCTGAGCTCCAAGAAATCAATACAAAGTTTACTATTTTTATAAGCAAAAGCATCCAAAGTACTCATACGTGGACAGTGAATTCACACTTTTTTTTACACACAAAAACCTACAGTCCACATATGTGGACATGCTTTTATTGACTGATTACTTTTACAGTGTTCAGTATTTTATGTTAATTTCACGACACACAGATACAGTAATGGTTGCTTTTTGCTATTTTTTCAATTTTTGGTAACAAATTCTTTATTTAATAACATTTTTTTACTTACCAAACAGACGGCCTTTCTTCCGCGACATACTTGCAAAAATTATATGAAAAAACTCGCCGAAAAAAGTAAACAGAAGAAATAAAAGTGTACTAAGGAGAGAGAATATTTTCTCTTTATATTGCGCTAATATTTGAGAGAAATAACGAAAAATCCGCAAATATATGAATAGGAAAACTTATGTCCACATATGTGGACATTAACCCCAAAGAGGCTAGAGCGGTTGAAAAGAAAAACTTTTTAATTTTTTCACGATGTGTCAGTGGATTACAATAGCCCTATATGTCTAAACAGAACAACCTAAAAGGATTTTCATCAATTTTGAAAACTGGATTGCCGCCGCCTGCTTTAAGTTTTCGAAGATATTGATTTAAAAAATGTTGCAAGCTAAATAGGTTATCAAATTTTGCAACAAAGTGGGTATGCTTTTCGAACTATTATCGATCGAGGAACTTGAATCAGTGATTAGTTTTTCTTCTTCTTCTTTTTTTCTTATAAAAAAAATTTAAAATTGACAAAAAAAAACAAAAAATACCGATTTTCTGCTTTCAAGTTGCAAAATCGGCCCATATTATTTTACCACCGACCCCGTTGTACAATATTTTTAATGTATTTTTATTTGCTTAAGAGAATGCCGCAAACCGAATATCATTATCTTATTCCAAAACTTAGATATCTACATTTTTCTAAATTAACATATCTGGCTTGATTTGAAATTTTTGAAAATCCTAGAAAAATCTATAGAATTTCAGGTCTATTAATTTAGAAAAATGCAGATATCTTGGTTTTGAAATAAGATATTGATATACGGTTTACGGTATTCTCTTAAGCAAATAAAGGTACATTAAAAATAATGTACCACTAGATCGGCGGTAAAATATTATATCAAGATTTAGCAACTTGAAAGTAGAAAATCGGCATTTTTTAATTTTTGTCCGGGCAATTTTCAATTTTTTTGTAAGAAAAAAAGAAGAAGAAGAAAAACTGATCACGGATTCGAGTTCCTCGATCGATAATAGTTTGAAAAGCTTACGCACTTTGTTGCAAAATTTAATAACCTCTTTAGCTTGCACCATTTTTTAAATCAATATTTTCGAAAATGGGTAGGCAACTTAAAACAGGCGGCGGCAATCCAGTTTTCAAAATTGATGAAAATCCTTATGAGTTGCTTTGTTTAGACATATAGGGCTATTGTAATCCACTGACACATCAAAATTTTTTTTTTGAACCGCTCTAATGTACACACACACCAAAATGTAGTAAAAAATACTGAAGAGTCAACAGCACCTAATCAAACGGGTCCTCTCTCTGCTAAGTCACCATGGAGTGTTCAATGTAGCTCTCTTTTGATACCCCAGCAGGGAAATAATGCAATAACCGTAAGTATTAAATTTCTCAATGTTTCTAATACTTCAAGCAAAAATATACCTTTACCGCCGATATTAACTTCAACAAGGCTGTAACTTCAGCGATCCAAACTGGAATGGATCGCTAAGGGTAATGCAAGTAACTCAAAAAAGATGTTTAAATTAAGCAAAAGTGAACAAATTACTAACAACCCACTTAGCGAAAATCGATATGCTTTGCTTGATATCGACTCATCTAAATTGAATGACGACAAAATGGTCGACTCAAACAATAAAACGCTTAAGCCTCGCCCCATCTACTTACGTGAACGCAGCTCTAATGCACTTGTTTGTAATTTAGTTTCTCCAATTGGAAAAGGTGCCTTTCATATAATACCTCTCACGAAAGGCAATGTTTCCGAAACTAAAATACAAATTTAAGCCAAAAAAAATTATACAACAATTGCCACTTACCTAGAAAAGAATAAAAAGAGTTACTACACCTATCAGCTTAAAAGCAGCAAAGGTCTAACAATTGTAATTAAAGGCATAGAACCAGACGTCGAACAAAATAAAATTAAAGAAGCCCTAATTCATGCCGGATTTAACCCGAAGTCAATTGTCAACATTAAAAACAAAAATAAAGTCCCACAGTCGCTTTTTCGTGTTGAACTTGAACCAGATACCCGAAAATTGCAAAAAAATTAGGTGCATCCTATTTATAATCTGCGTTACCTACTAAACCGCAGAATATCCGTTGAGGAGCCCCTTAAACGAATGGGCCCTGTGCAGTGCACAAACTGCCAGGAATTTGGCCACACCAAATCTTATTGTACCCTTCGTACTATTTGTGTTGCTTGTGGCGACTTTCACCCTTCGTCAGCATGTCCTACTGACAAAAAAGATGCTACTACAAAAAAATTCAATAATTGCGGAGGTAACCACACAGCTAATTACAAGGGGTGCCCAGTATACGCTGAATTAAAAACCAAAATTCGATTACGTAAGGAAATAGTTCGAAACCCACCTACCCAAGTCACACCGACTCTTACAAAAAACATTGTACCCTCCAACTTGCCAAATATATCGGCTCAGACCTATGCAAACGTGCTTAAATCTAGTCAGGATAAACCTGCAAATATTATAAGTAACTCTCAAAATTTTGAGCCCATGCTTATGACGCTCACTCAATGCATGACTCAGTTCATGACAACAATGCAGACAATTATGCATGAGATGATGAACAATCAAAACCAACTTATGAAAGTTTTGATTGGAAACAAATGAACACTCTTAAAATCTGTCATTGGAATGCAAACGGCGTAAGCCAACACGAATTAGAAATTAAAAACTTTCTTTGCAATAATGAAATGGATGTTTTACTTATTTCTGAAACACATCTTACCCTCATGCACAATTTTAAAATTGATGGGTACAGATTCTACAAAACCTGTCACCCTGATGGTAAAGCGCTAGGAGGTACATGAATACTCATTAAAAATCGTATAAAGCACTACGCACTTGAGCAGTATGGGAGGGACTACCTACAAACTACTTCGATTTGCTTACAATGTTGTGATGAGAAAGTAACAGTTTCAGCTGTATATTGTCCGCCAAGATATAAAATCACGGAAGCCCAAATCGACTACTTTTTTAATTCATTAGGGTCAAAATTCATTACTGCTGGTGACTACAATGCGAAGCATAGCCATTGGGGCTCCCGACTTATTAACCCAAAAGGCAAAGCACTTTGGCTTTCTTTAACCAATCGCCGCAATGGACTTATGGATTATGTCTCCACTGGCCAATCAACTTATTGGCCATCAGATCGTCAAAAGATTCCAGACCTTATGGATTTTGCAATTATAAAAGGAATCAATAAGAGGCAAATTTCAGTAGAATCATGTATTGATTTAAGCTCTGATCATTCTCCTGCCATTATGCATATATTGATAAATATGTGGAGATGTTGCAGGCACCCAATAGGCTTACAACAAATAAAAATAATTGGCTAAAATATAAAAAATACATCAGTAGCCATCTATCTGTTAATGTAAGCCTTAAAGATTCGGAGGAGCTGGAATCGGCCCTACAGTTATTTAACAGCATGCTTGTATCAGCTGCTCTTCATGCAACTCCTGTGCATACAATGTCATCCCACAAAATTCAACGCCTCAACTCTTCTCACATAGAACGTTTAGTGATGAAAAAACGACATCTCAGGCGTCATTGGCAAGAGGTTAGGTCACCCACACTTAAACATAAACTAACACTTGCCAAAATGAAACTAAGAAAGACCCTACGAGAAGAGTCTGAAAGAGGTATAGACACGTATGTCAAAAAGCTGAGCCCTTTACAGTCTTCTAACTACTCTCTATGGAAAGCCATCAGGGGTATGAAAAACCCCACTGACTTAGATTCCCTAATAAGACTAAGCAATGGGCACTGGGCCAGAAGTGATGAAAAAAAATGCCAAACATGTATTTCAGCTAAATCCCCCGGGCAACAGCTTCGAAATACCACAAGAAACTCAAAATATGAGACAAATTCTGTTGCGCTTCACAACTAAAGACGTTCAATTTTTCATACAAACGCAACTTTACAAGAAGAAAGCACCTGGTCATGACCTTATAACTGCTAATATGCTGATTGAATTACTTTGTTGTGCAGTCAAACATTTAACCATACTTTTCAATGGTATTACTCGATTAGGCCACTACCCAGAAGTGTGGAAAATGTCTCAAATTACAATGATTCCTTAACCTGGGAAAAATCCCACACAAGTTTCATCATATCAGCCAATAAGCTTATTGCCCACCACATCAAAACTTTTCGGAAAGTTGCTACTTTCGAAAATTATGCCCCACATAACCCAAATGAGCATAATACCTCAACACCAATAAATATATAAAAAAAAAGTTACTCCCCAAAAATACACACGTTTTACTAGGGTCCTATCTTACAGGGCGAAAGTTCCGTGTAAAATGTAAAAATTACATTTCAGATGATGTGGAAATTTTTGCAGGCGTGCCCAGTCCCGGATTTAGAAATCTGCCGCCTTAAGGCCAGTCAGAAATTGCCGCCCCTCTTCACAAGTAAATATAAAAAAAAAATTTGTAATATCAAAAGTGAGGACCTGTTTTTTTTTTGCTTGTTAAGATTTTTAGGTAATTTAGTGCACACAATACCAATATTTGCAGTTTTTTCCCCCTGTGTAAAAATTACAAAAGAAAAATTTCAAAATTCCCAATATTTGCCGCCTCTAAAATCGTGCCGCCCTAGGCACTGGGCTAGTGTGCCTCTAAGGTAAATCCGGGCCTGGGCGTGCCGCAAGGTAGCGTTCTTTGCCCAATTGTTTACCTTTTATACACTTATGACTATGCTTACATCTACTTTTGCTGATGACACTGCAATTTTATCTTGTCACGTAGACCCTAATAGTGCGTCACATACCCTCGATGAAGATATGCGCCTAGTTGAAACATGGCTTTTAAACTGGCGAATAAATGTTAATGAGCAAAAAAGTTCACATGTAACTTTTACACTTAATAAAAAGACTTGCCCCACAGTTCACCTAAATAACACCGCAATACCTCAGAGCGCTGAAGTCAAATACTTAGGTATGCACCTTGATAGACGGCTTACTTGGAAAGCTCATATTGAAAAGAAAAAATTCAAATGAAGTTGAAAGCACCAAGCATTAATTGGCTTCTACATAAACACTCAAAACTAATCTTTAATATAAAGTACTTTTGTATAAAGCTATTATAATACCTATTTGGTCGTACGGAATCCAACTGTGGGGCAACGCAAGCTTAGCAAATATAGAACTATTGCAGAGGTCTTAGTCAAAAATATTTCGAACTATTTCCGGCACACCTTGGTATCAAAAAGCGATCATATCATCTAAAACTGCAGCAACATCCAAACACGCTGGCTAGGACCTACTCCTAGCATCAAATACATCTCGACTAAAGAGACAAGACTTGCCACCCCTGTACCCATTAAATACACCTATACTGGCAACTCCTTCAACAACTCAAGACTGAGTTTAATTTGAGAAAAAACCACATTTCTTAGCAATGGCTTAGAAAAGTTCAACTCTCCATTAGTTTTTAAGATCTGTATACTTATTGTTAGTCTTCAAGCGAGTTGTTACAATAAATAAATAATAAGTTTGAAAAAAAAAACTATTTTCTGGGGATAATGTCCGAAAAATTTTCGGACTTAAGCCCTATACCGAAAATGGGGATTATGTCCGTATAATTTGCGGACATGATCCCAATTTACGAAATGTGGGCTATGTCCGTGGAGATTATGTCACGGCACCACTGTCTGCATAGAAGTACAGTTTTTTGTTAAGTGTACTTTCTTTAAAGTAGATTGCAGCTTTATAAATCGCATCAATTTCAGCCTGGAAAATGCTGCACTCTTCCGGTAGTTTGAATGATTGGCTTGTGTTGCAGTTTGAGACATAAGAACCAGCTCCTACTCCTTCATTCATTTTAGGGCCATCTGTGTAGATGTTTATTGCATCTGTAGTATCGATGACAGTAAGCCAACGAGATGAAAACAATAAAAATGAAACAAAAATTTCTGTGTCAACGACCTTAGGAGAGATTAATAATCAAAGTGAAGCAGCTGAGCTCCAGTCGCAACAAAATTTAGCCGAAGCAAAACAAAACAGTGCGCCAAAAAATCTAACACAGTCTCAAAAAGAAAAAAAAAGTTCGCCACAAGTTCAACAAAAACAGCTACAGTCTCAAAGAGAACAAAATAATTTACCTACAAATAATCAACAACAACAACTACAGTCTAAAATATCAACTCAGAATCCACAACAACAGAAATTACATCAACTACAGCAAGTGCATCAACAACAACAGCAAAACCAGTTTCATAAACATAGAACGCAGTCTCAAACATCTCAACAGATTCCAAAACAACAACAACAACAACAAAAAGATCTCCAACTACAGCGAGAGCAACAACAGAGAGTGCAATTGCAAGAGCAATACAATAACATTTCGCAAGTACAAACTAATATAGAAACAAAGTTAGAATTAGTTTATAATAAGATCATGTCACTTGAGTCTATGCTTTCAAATGCAATGTCCCAGATAATTGCTCTTCAAAAAGAAAAAAGAGTTCTAACAGATACTGTTATTGAACTTAAAAGAGAAGTGAATTACCTTCAATAGCGGAGCAGAGACAAGTGCAGTGAAATTATTGGCATTTCTAACGTCAATAACGACAATGCACTGGATTCTGCTCTAAAAATATTTTCAGAAGATTTAGATGCAAACATTAAGGTAGTGCAGATCGATAACTGCTATGTTCGTAAAGTAAGAAATTTAAAGGACAATGCATCTTCGAGTTTGTCTAATGATGTTTTGTGTATTAAGTTTGTTTCGTGCATCACAAAAAAATTGGTGTTGAATAAAAAATATGCAAACAGAAATAAACTTGTACTAAACTTTTTGGCGATAGTCAGAATAAAAGTATTTATTTTATTCTATTAAAAAAAGAGAAAAACTTTAAATTTGTTTGGGTTGGAAGGGGAAAAGCTCTGATGCGTAAAAGGGAAGGTGACAATTTGCTGCCATTTGCCATTCCAGGGGTCCGCGAAACAATTTTGACATCAATAATTTTATATCATCAAACTGTTCGCTTTATTCAAATAATTCATTTACAAAAAAATTCTACATGGCCATGAGTTTTTAAATGATTGCATATACTATATTTTTAAAAAACAAAGTGTGCATTTACTTTTGTTCAAACCCAAGATGCCCAGCATCTAACTCTAAAAAAACAAAGTACGCGTTGATTTTCAAATTTTGAGTTTTTGAATAGTACAATTTTTCCGCGTTTCAATTTAAGAAATATATTTTTATTTCATTTCTGTGTGCTGTGTGTTACATGCACGTACGTGTGGTGTCTTCAGTTGTGATTAATTTCCGATTACTTCTCCCAGCTACGAGTTCAATTTTCCTGGCTGCAGCTGTTACATACATCATATTAAATCCTTTTAAAAAGTATTTGACCCAACTCTATTTTGTATTATATATTTTAAAACGCTATTCGTCATTTATATTTTTGTAGCTATACTTTAATTCAGAATTTGAGTCTTAAAATGGATCGTTGGCTAAAAACAGGATCTATATTCAAACAAGATGTAGGTGAAAGCGATTCAGATGAGGGACCATCAACCTCCATCAAGAAACGTAAAACTAGAAAGTACTGTGATGAGTATTTATCATTTGGATTTACTTCTGTAAGCAAAGAAGATGTAGAAAGGCCTTTATGTTTGTTATGTCGAGAAAGTTTATCAAATGAATGCATGAAACCCGCCAAACTCCGACGTCATTTGGAAACAAAGCATAGCGAGCACATTAGTAAGTCTGTCGATTTCTTTAATATCAAAAAACAAGAACTTGTTTCCAGTCAAACTCTTATTCAAAATACCGCAACTGGAAGTATCAATACAAAAACAGTAAAAGCATCATATGAAGTATCCCTACTAGTAGCAAAAGCTGGAAAACCCCACAATGTAGCAGAACAACTAATTCTTCCTGCTGCAAAAGCAATATCAAATACAATGTTGGGGGCTAAAGCTGCAAAATATTTAAATTTGATTTCCTTATCAAAAGATACGGTCAAGAATAGAATTGAAGATATGTCCTGCAATATAAAAGAGCAATTAATTTCAAGAGTGCTTAAAAGTCAATATTACTCAGTACAATTAGATGAGAGTACCGATGTCTCTAATAATGCTAATTTGTTAGCATTTATTAGATATGAATTTGAATTTAAAATACAAGAGGATTTGTTATTTTGTGATTCCTTACCATCGTGTACTACAGCTAAGGCCATATTTACTACTTTGAATCATTTTATAACCGAAAATTGAATCCAAATCCAAATCCATCCCTCGATTTACGCGGTACTTCTTTTGCGCGGTTTTAAAATAACGCGGTTTCAAAATTTTATTTGACTAAATTTTTTTTTTCAGCTAATAGCACGTATAAGACATTTTTTTCAGATAAAAACACGTGGACATAAATAATATGACGAAGTTTCGTATATATGTAGTAAACATCAGGGTGTAAAGACAAAGGTGGAGTCATGGTGTAATAACAAAGGTGGAGTAATTATGACACTTCTCTCATCATTTTCGAGATATTGGCCAGTAATAGACTCACATTGACATTTATCACCAATTCGACTTTATTGTTGACATATAGTTGTTTTTCATTATTGGTCCCGTTTAGCAACTCCTACATTTTTGAAGCGTTTGAAGCAAATTTTAACTAAATGGTATTTGTGTTAGGCTTTTCAGAATTCTATTGCGAATAAATAATTATGCTAAATCGTGCATCGGGTTTCAATCTGACACTAATAAGTCTTTTCTAATATTGAATAACAACAACAGCGACCAAATTTGTCACAATTAAAGTATTTTGCGCAACATTAGCACTCTCACGCTCTTAAAATGGCTTCAACACTTATGGCTGTCCTTATTTACTTCACCTTTGTTATTACACCATGGTCAACATAATATTTTTTGGAAATATTTTGGTTTTACTTTCATGTTACTTTTTTATTTAATTTTCTTACTTTTTATAATTAATACTTTGGATATGTGATTGAATTTAAAAAATAAAAATTAATTCCATAAAATCTAATTGTTTTATTTAATTATTATTTTTTATATAATCTCCAATTTTTCATTAGGAAGGTACGTACATATGTACATTATGGGTTCAGTTTACGCGAATTTTTTTACCAATTATGCTATTTTCTTTGAGTTCTATTGCTCGATTTACGCGATTTTTAAATTCTGAAAACCAATCCACTCAATTTGTATGGACTTCTTGTCTCGATTTACGCGGTTTTGAATTACGCGGTTTTTTCAAAAACCTATCTACCGCGTAAATCGAGGGATGGGTGTATTATTACACACAGAAGTACGTTGGTTGTCACGTGGGAAAGTACTCAGTCGCCTTTTTGAACTTCGTGACGAAATAAGATTATTTTTAATGGACACGCAATTCGAACTGAAAGAATGTTTTAATGATTTTCTCTGGTTAGCTAAGGTTGCTTACTTGACTGATATTTTTTGTTATTTGAATGAGCTGAATTTGAGCCTACAAGGTGCAGCTGTAAATAAATTTAAAGTTGAAGATAAAATAGAAGCGATTATAAAAAAAATCGAATTATGGTCAAAACGCATTCAAAAGTGTGTATATGAGTCTTTTCCAACACTCAGCGATTTTATAGAAGTTTCTAATAAAGAGCTTGACAATGAAACGCGGCTCCTGTTTGTCGAACATTTAATGACTTTAAAAAGCAGCTTCCGAAAATATTTTCCCTGTCCTGATTCTGGCAACGACTGGATGTAATGCTAAGAAATTATCGACATTACAGCAAGATATGCTCGTGGATATCTCTTGCGATACGGCTTTGAAACTTAAGTTCAATAAAATTGAACTAACTAACCTTTGGTTACTCCTAAAATCCGATTACCCTGCACTTGCAAATAAGGCTCTCCAAAACTTGATTCCGTTTTGCACAAATTATTTGTGAGAACAGACTTTTTCGGTACTATTATATATAAAATCAAAGTATAGAAACAAGCTTAGTGTAGAAGCAGACCTGAGGATAAAAATTTCGAATATAGAGCCCGACATTGTGGATTTGGTTTCGAGAAAACAACATCATTCATCTCATTAAGTAAAAACTTCTACAGAAGAAAATATAACAAATTTCGCATTTAAAATAACAAATAGTCAACAAAAAAATAATTTTCATTTTAATTTTATGTTCAATTAATTTTCATTTTAAGCTTTATTTATTAAAAAAGCTATGAAAAAAAACATAACTTATTTTCTTAGCTTTATTTTGACCACAAAATATTTGTCTTAATATTTGAGTTTAATGTACATATTTTGACTTGTAAATTTTTTAATTCTTTTACTTTTCACAATTTTTATTCATTTTGTTTTTTAATTACATGAAAATCCTAATAAAAAATGTTTGCCTCTATAAATGCGTAAGATTTGTTAAAATACAGAGATATATGGTATCAGTATCAATATTTATTTTGGACCTTCAAAAAACGGAAATAGTGTTGGAAAGACCTTTAAAAACCGGAAAACTTAAAGCAAAGTAAAACTACTTCGTTCCTTAACCTCGTCAGATGATCGGACATTTTATGCCTATCTGGGTGAGTTTGATAATCGGACAAAGCTTTCAAAAACCAGGCTGTCCGGGTGAAAACCGAACGGCCTGAGTGTCTTTGTCATTATTGAGCCAGAAATTAAGCTTATGAACGATGTCAAATGTCTAGGGTTGGGAAGGGGTCCGCAAAAAAAACTTAGCTCGATAAGGGGTCCGCGGACTACATAAGTTTAAGAACCCCTGTAATAGAGGATGATAAATCGGACAATATTATTTTACTGGGTGATATAAATTTAAATATTTTGCAAGATTCAATTTTCGTTGATAATTATTTGATTTTGATTTCGTCCTATGGATTTGAATCATGCATAAATCAGCCAACTCGTATCTCTTCTGGTACATGTATTGATCAATTTTTGTTCGACTTAAACAGTCAAATTCATTATGTTTAACCAGTGCTGTAAGTGATCTTGGAATTTCGGATCATTCCTTAACTTGTTTAAGTTTTGGTAACTTCAAAAAATATATTACGGAGCCTACTCCAACAGTTGAACACAAATTTATAAATTTTATTGAACAATCTTAGATTTGAATTTTGGGACAGCGTTTTTGTAGAGCCTGATCCTTCAAAAGCTTATGATCTTTTTAGTCAAATTTTGAAACACCATACAACTCTTTGTACAAAAGCAGCTGGCAAAGCTAGCTCAATCTCAAAAATGTTAAAACCATTGATGACGAAAGAATTGCTTCAAAAAATAAATAAGAAAAATAAGCTTTATAAAAAACTTAAAATACACCCATACAAAACTTGCTTAAAACTGCAATATAAAGAACTTTGTAAGGAACTTCATTCAGAAACTACGAGCTGTAAAAATAATTACTACATGAATGAATTTAGTAAAATCAGAGGTGATGCTAAAAAGGAATGGAAGTTGGTTAATGATATATTAAATAAATCAAATAAAAATGAACAAACTTCAGACTTAAATATAAATGGTGCCGTTGTGTCAGATCCAGCTGAGAAAGCAAATTTTTTCAATAGTTTCTTTGTAGATGCAGGCAAAAATGTAGTTTCAAATATTGATATTTCTCAAACATCGTGTAATTAACGTGTAAATAATTATCTCAAGAAAAATCTTTCAGCTCTAGCTTATTTTACGACCCAGTGACGTCTTTTGAGATATTTAAAATTGTAATGTCGCTCAAAAATTCACACGCATAAACAGCAAATCTCAAATCTTCTTGTAAAAAAAATTATTTATAATATTTCCGATGTTCTTAGCTATCTTATAAATAAAAGTATTGAAGCTGGTATTTTTCCAGAACAACTTTTGAATAAGTACAGGCCTATATCATTACTGGCTGTTTTTTCGAAAATCTATGAAAAAATTTTGAGTGATTGTCAATTTGGATTTAGAGAAGGACTGTCGACGGAAAAGGCTCTTTTGGAGTTTTGCTCAAATGTGTATAGTTCACTGAATAATAAAAAAATTGTTGGCTCTCTTTTCATCGATATAACCAAGGCCTTTGACACCGTCGATCACAAAATCCTTTTAGCTAAATTGTACAAAAGTGGTGTAAGAGGCTCAGTACATAAATGGTTAACGTCATATCTTTCAGATAGAATGCAGAGTGTAAGAATTTTAAACACTTTAAGCTCCTATAAAAATATAGACATAGGCGTTCCGCAAGGATCAGTGCTAGGTCCTGTTTTATTTCTCGTTTTTATTAATTCGATTTTTACGCAAAAATTTGAAAGTAAAATTGTGGCATTCGCGGACGATATGGCATGCACATACTCCAGTGATTCGGTGCTTAATGTAGTTGCTGATATCAATAACGATCTCTGCGTATTGAGACATTGGTTTACTTACCATAAGTTGGTTTTAAGTGACAAGACTAAAATTATGCTATTTAGTGTAGTGGGTAACGATTTCAATGTTAGTAATTTAGTTTTTCACCACGGACACTGTAATACATTTTTGATTGGAAATGATATTTGTAAATATGCAAATCAAGTATATTCGTACGATGCCAACAAAACGTGTTCCAATAAATGTTTCCGCATTGATAGCGTTAAAACATTTAAATATCTTGGCGTTATGGTAGACTGGAAACTAAGTTGGATAGATCATACTAGTGCACTAAAGTTGTATGCGTTGGCTGTTGTTAGACAGATATATCTCCTAAGATCATTTTGTTCCATTAAATTACTTACTTGTATTTATTATAATCTATTTCATTCCGAGTTAGAATATGGACTAGTATGTTGGGGTGGAACACAAAAATAAAATGAACCCTTTACTTATTATTCAAAAATATATCATCCGTATTATATGTAAAAGAAACCGTATGGAAAGCAGCCTGCATTTGTTCAAAAACTTAAAGATACTCCCGCTTAAGCACTTATACTTTTATAAAGTATTTTTTAATAATTGCGGCTACCTTTTAAATAGAAGCTATACCAACTACAATCTTAGGGCTAACAACCAAAACCTTGCGATAATACCTTCCCATTCGTCACAGCATTTTTTTATTTCTACTGTTCAGTAGCTCCTAGAATGTTCAACAAACTTCCTGACGATATTAGATGCCTTCGTAACATTAATGTATTCCTCGATAGAGTTAAGTCGTGGCTTTTTGATAAAAATTATAATGAAGTTAACTTTTTGCTTTCGATTCAAAGCTAACTCTTTTTTTTTTTTTACTTAAAAACAAAAATAATAAAAAAAAAACTCAAAAAACATGAAATAAATTTAGCTCTAAGCATTTTTTAAATTCTTAAATTGTATTAATCATATTGTGGTTTGACCCCATAATTCAAATTCAACATGTATATCTAATTACGTTTACTAGTATCAAATAAATATATATTCGCCTCTAGTTCTTATTGAACTATAGAATATACTTATTATTAAATTATTTTACTTATTTTTTGTGCCTACATATTACTACTGTAAATTTTATAAAAAGTTTATTAATAAAATTAAATGAATGAATGAATTCTCGCCTTTTGCTTTCCAGCTTTCTCTTGAAGGAAACGTAACCAAAAATTTCCTATCATCCTATCAATGAATAAAGTGGAGACCATGTAGTCAGTGTTAACATTTAGGATATCACCTACGTTGCCATGACCATATGGTCGGTATCTAAAAAACCAAGATACTTTGAGCCTAAGTATAGTTTTATAAGCTACTCCTTTTGCAAAAAGATCGATAAGTAATAAATGAAGTATTACGTTTAAAGATTCTGCTGAAGTGGTACTCAGCCCCACTTTTATACCAATACACATGAGACGCTATAATCGTTCTAAAAGTGTAAATGTTGATTTTACTTTAATAGCAGTTCACCAGACATGAACTCTGAAAAGTAAAACTGGTCTTACTATCGCAGTATAGATCCATTGTGTGATTTTGGGTTTTAAAGCCCAGGTTGCTCCATAGAATTTTTTACTCTAGCATTCGATTGCCAGTTAAGTTTACGATCTAGAATAATGCCCAAAAATTTTGCATCATTAGATAAAGGTATAGTGTTGTTATCCAGAGTTATGTCTCTAAAACTAGGAATTTTGTATTTTCTAGTGAAGAGCACCAAAACTGTTTTTTCGG
This sequence comes from Meiosimyza platycephala, assembly GCA_963662105.1. Lineage (NCBI taxonomy): Eukaryota > Metazoa > Arthropoda > Insecta > Diptera > Lauxaniidae > Meiosimyza > Meiosimyza platycephala. The sequence goes on along the minus strand of OY759209.1, from coordinate 54,922,300 downwards.
ATTTATATTCAGCCCGCTACTTGTAACCCACAACAACATGCTGAGTCACAGGGTCATTACCTCCACCCTGGGGACTTCAAGGAGCAGGAAAGCAGTTAAGAGAGGTTCTCCACAGGGCGGCGTTATATCACCATTCCTGTGGAATTTTGTCATTAATGAAATTTTATGCTCGCTGGAAAGATCGATGATTAAGGTCGTTGCCTACGCAGATGATGTCGTCATACTGATAAAGGGAAAGTTTATTTCTACGATCAGTGAACTGATGGAGTCAGCTTTAAGGAAACTGCTAGTTTGGGCAAATAGAAACGGACTTCGTATCAATCCAAGCAAGACCGAACTCGATTTGTTCACAAGGAAATATAAAATACCAGTGTTTAAACTGCCAATGTTAAATGGTACTACACTGGCTCTCGCCAAAGAAGCGAAATATCTCGGAGTCATTCTGGATTCTAAGCTATCATGAAGGAGGAACGTGGATGAAAGGGCTAGAAAGGCATTGAGCGCTTTCTACACGTGTAACAGAACATTTGGGAAAAAATGGGGTGCAAAACCGTACATAGTACACTGGATGCACACGGCGGTCATCAGACCCATTTTAACTCACGGAGCGCTGGTGTGGTTGAAGGCTGCCAACACCAAGTCACTACTTGACAAGCTTGGTAAGTTACAGAGACTGGCCTGCCTTGGTATAACAGGAGCAGTTAGATCGATACCACAGGCGGGCCTGGAAATTATAATACATCTTCTGCCTATTGACCTACCAGGTTTGGCAATTGAAATGATATATTTTAGAAATGAAAAATATCGGTTATTTTTCAACATTTTTTATTTTTGATTTTTCTGCGTAAAAGAAGAATATCCAAAGTTTGTTTATTGAACACTCATCTGGAATATACCTGCCTTTGGCCTTGGCTACAGCTTTTAGACACTTATCGAACGACTGACTCGATGCCCGTATGATGTTTTGGTCAAAATTGTTAAATGCTTGAGTCAAATCCTTCTTCAGCGACTCCATACTTGTGCGTTTTTTAGCACATGCACTGGTCTGCGAAATTCCCCAAACAAAGTCGTCAAGCGGTTTTATGTCGGGAGACTGTGACGTACTTTATGAACGATGAAACGTTTTTTTTCAATCAATTTCTGCGTTCCTCTGGCTTTATGCGACGGCGCTGAGTCCTGCTGGAATTTCTTGCGCTCGAAACTGAAATTTTGGGGTGCACATGGTAGCGGGTCAGGCTCGAACACATTTTTCCGATAAATTTGTAGATTTATTTTGACTTCAATGCGCCCCATCGGTAGAAAAACGTATGGAGACTTGCCATTTTCGCTCACTGACGCCCATACCACAATTTGTTCATCTCCTTGCCGTTGAGTTACTTGTATCTCGTCTGAATGGTCGCTGTAACGTCCCTTTAGCCATACCTAAGCATGCCATAAATTTGTCAAGAAAAAACAGGAAGAATTGGAGAAAAAATGTCATTTTACAGTTTTTAATTTTTCAAAAACAGTACTGATTACAGGATAATTTTTTTTTTTTAAGGAGTTTAGATAGTAATTGTTATGTATGAACAAATATTTTGGTATTATATTTTGATTCATTCAGTTTAAACAAAATACTTGTCTTTCGCTTTGATTTTTCGCAGCATGCCCGTTTTTTTTTTATCCAAATGTAAAAATTAATGCACGACATGTTTAAATTTATCTTAGTGGTCAGAATAGCCTTTGAAGTTTCTACTTTTAATTGAGATTTTTCATCTGTTCAGGTCTTGTTCATGGAAGCGAAAACTCGTTCCACAGAGGCGGTCGAGCCGGGTTAACAAAGAACATATTCCACTATAGCTACTATTTATTTGTAATCGCAATTCTCAGTTTCCAAATGATTAAAAATTTCAACCCATCGTTTAGAAATCGAAACGTTTTCCAGCACTTGATTTTCGCCACTGAACAATAATTTTTCACATACCCGAACTCTTTGTGTGCTTTTGATAAGTTTTCGTTAGCTGCATATAGATTTGAGTCGTGTAGCTTTTTCACCACAATATCCACGTCTTTCCATACTGGTGCCTTGCGTAACATCGCCAACGAATAATGTCTTGAACAGAATTGGGACGGAATCGGAAAAGCGGCAACGTTCAACACATAAGCCTTCAATTCCATAATGGGAGCTGAAAAATTCGTCAACTTTTTGGCTGGAAGAAGCTGCAGACAAGGCGTTGTTGTGTTTTGTTGATTTCAAGTGTCGACCAATATCAGCGTTGCCGCCGCACAGTGGCTTGCTTTTCAAAAAAGCGTTGCAAAAATCAATTTTAGTGTGGGTCTGTTTGACAAATTTGATACTCGCATCGAATAGTGAAATGTCTAGAAGTGATAAATTTAAAATTTCAACCCACTCGGATAAGTAGTTTAGTTTTTACAGTTAGTCAAAGTGGAACGATTTTTGAAGTTTGCCAAAAATTTATTTTTTTGGATAAAAATTTCATGTTTGAGCTGAAAAATTCAACAAATGCTGAGAGAAAAATATATTTTTTTTTTAGTAAAAGCATTATTGGTTTTAATTAAACAAAATAAAATTATTCCACCATATTTTTTTTTTTGTGTTTGTTTTTTGTTTTTTGAAACACTGTTTTTAGCAATGTTTTTGAACTTTAATATGAGTTTAAAAATAAACTTCCCAAAACTTCAAGCTGAGCTTTCACACAAATCATCACTAATTCTTTTTTAACATATCCCCAGAACAAACTAGGCACCGGTGTTTGCCCGTTTGGGTGCTAGAGCGATTTTTATCGACAAACCTGTGGATATAGCACCCTAAGTCCATACGCATATTACGAATATTAATTCTTAAATCTTTAACTAGAAAACATTTAACTAGGTGTGCAATGCCTATTTCATTGGTCATAGTTCATAATTAGAACCGTTTAAATAAAACTACAGCCACGCCCACTTTTTTTAATAGTGGGCAAACCATTGTGTTTTGGTCAAAAACTACCTCTTATATTTTTTGAATTTATTATATACAATAAGACCCCAACTAAAATCTTTTCTAATTGCACTTATTCTGTTAAAGGTAAATTTCCTGAAATCTTAAAATTTACGTGAGGATTACAGGAACAGGTAAAAAGATGTCAAACGATTTGTGTAGAGAAAAATCAAACGAAAATTTTAGAATATGTGAAACGGCAGTTATACAATTTTTTTAATTTTTTGCTAAGAAGGGCATAATTATGAGTATGGAATTTCACCACTGCATGAAACTGGCGTATACAATTCCAGAAGATAGTAGTGATTTAAAGAAGTTTCTTGTAATCAAAGAGGAAATAGCTGATAGGAAGAAAAAAATTCAAGTTGCGTTTTATGCAGAAATTGGTTTGAAAGTTGATCAACCAAAACAAGGGTTTGGTAATACCAATGATGGAAACACTTCCAGTACATTTTTTGAAAGGAATGAAGTCACAGAGCAGTTGATAAAGAGATAATTAAAAGGCTGCAAGTCATATTAAATGTTTTATGCTGCAAGAAAAAAGTTCACGCAAAAAAATATGGAGAGTTTGCAACAAGAACTGCTGCTTAAAAAATATGGGCATAAAAAACTTACAACTACGGTTCACAAAATTCTGGCCCATGGTGAAAATATAATAGAGTTTCAGCCTTTACCAATTGGTGAACTATCAGAAGAAGCACAGGAATCCAAAAACAAAGATTACAAAAAATACAGATATCTCAACACGTGCAAGATATCAAGAAAGTGACAAAACCAGGACCTTTTTAACATGCTGGCCGCCTCGTCTGACCCAATTATTATATCTCTAAGGCACACCCAATCATCAAAAGAGCTGAAAGAATGTTACTCTCAAGAAATGCTAAGTCTATTATATAGCCATTCAGACACTTTTGATTATTTTGAAAGAAATTAAATTGTTAATTTAAGTAATAAAAAAATATTTAGTTTAAAAATAAAAAAAAAGTAAATATCTCACCAAAATTTAAATTTATTAAATTTTTTTTCTCCACATTACAATATGTAAGAGGGCTTTGGGCCTGTTTATTATATATATATAAGCATAACCAACAATAAAGAAAAAAAAAAATAAAAATCCGCTTTGAATGTTTTTACAATTTTAGTTTTATATACTAAGCCCAAGCACATTTCTATCACACTTTCCAGCAGTTTTCAATGTCTACTTGCGACAAAAAAAGCATAAATTAAATTTTTCAAATTCTCTAAACTTGGAAAATAATTGATATGGCAATGCTAATAAGAACAAACTAAGCGAGAAAATGATACGTAACTTTCAAGAGAAATGTAAAGCTTAAAATAAATACAGGATAATTACAGGATGTTTCACAAAAACACAGTCATTTTTTTTACAGGATATTCGCTGAAAATACAGGAACATACAGGATAAATGGCATGGTAAGCCATACCCAATCATTTTTTTTGTTGCAAAACGGCTCGATGCAGAATGTTTTCTCGTCAGAAAACACCAAATTGGGCAACTCGTTTCTGCGGCGCAAGCGTATCAGCTCTCTCGTTCTCTTGAGACGCTTGTCTCGTTGCAATGCAGTATGATTCTGCGACTTGAATTTTTTGAAAGGCTTGGTATCGACCTTGTTTTTCAGAAAATGGCGTCTGCTTCGATTGCTTACTTCCATCTTGATTGCCATTTGAGCTGCATTGTGCTCAGATTTTCGTTCCAATCGTTTCCGCACAAATTCAATTTTTACTCGCCCAGTTGGAGTGTATCACCGACCACCAACGGAGCGTTTTTTAATGCTGACGGTATCCTTGAAACGTTTGATAGTACGGCTGATAAAAATATCGTTCAATTTTGTTTTCGGCGGTTGACGACGTATCTCGACGTTTTTTTGCCTACCGAGTGAAGACCAATCACCAAATTTCTTTTCATTTCCAAACCGTACATCTTGAAAACGTTTTTCATTATACCAAAATGCTTCTGTCACTTGTCAGACAATATTTCAAGAAATTACCATGTTGAAATTGAGCGTTGTGCGATGAAAGGTTTGGAAAGGACAGCTTTGTGAACATATCCTATCATTGCAATTGCCTAACCATCAGAAATATGACGGCAAAAGAGATTCTTAGGTTAAAGTTTTTGATTTCGGGCTTTTAGGTCAATATGTTAATGATGCAAATAAAAAATTTTATTTCATCCTTTTTCCCAACGTTTCGCCAATGAATTTTAGGCTTCCTCAGGGGATTTATTGATGATAAAAACTTAAAATAAAGAACAATGTTTTACATAAATTATAAATTATGAACATCCCGAAAACTTGTCAACTTACATTTTAATTACATTTAGATAAAATAAATAATAATAATAATAACACAAAATATTCACAACGAAAATACTTAGATTCTTAGGTTAAAAGAATGCAAAAAGCTTCAAAACTCTGAGGTCACGGGTCTATTTTGCAAGATATGCAGCGGGAACTCTGCCTCACGGCAAGCGACTACCGAGTACCAATACTTGACTTTGACACTGCCTACAACATCAACTTTCCAACAAGAGAAGATTGGGACTCGGCACCGTTTTGGAAGGAAAGGGGCTAACCATCTTCATAGATGGATCCAAGATGGAGTTCGGCGCAGGAGTGGGTGTGTACCGGATAATATGGATAAAGAGATGTCTTTTAGACTACCTAACTATTGCAGCATTTTTCAAGCTGAAATCTATGCCATAGACCAAGCCGCACAGGTGATACGGAACAGGGAGCTTACTCCCTCCATCATTACCATATGTGTGGACAGTCAGGCAGCGATCAAAGCACTGAATGCCAAAATAGTAAAGTCTAGGTGTGTAGAACACTGCAGGGAATCACTACGTTCAATCCGACAGCATGCTATAGAGCTCTGCTGGGTGCCCGGTTATAAGGGTATCTCCGGAAATCAGAAAGCTGACGAATGTGCCAGAATAGGATTAGAACAACCAGAGAATCAGCAAGTGGTAGACCTTAAGATACCATTGGCGGAACTATACTCGGATAGACGACATAATCAAGAAACAAACGAACAGAAGGTGGAACCTTACCGCCGGATGCAGAACGTCTCGAATCATGTGGCCTAAATTGAATCTGGGAAGGACGCAATCTCTCTTAAGATTCAGAAGCTTAGCTTAGGATTGTTGTAGGAGTACTGACGAGGCACTGTGTTATTGGCCCTATGGCCGCCAGATATGCTCCTCCTTTCAGAGATTTCTGCAGGAGCTGCGGAGAAGAAGAAGAGGATGAGACGGTTAAACACCTGCTCTGCGAATGCCCCGGGCTAATGAGGAGACGAATCAAATATTTTGGTACTGCGTTCTTTGTTGGTCTTGAGGAACTAGCTGAGTTGGAACTCACCAGTATCCTCAACTTCACCAAGGCTTCTGGGTGGTTCGCCCCCTTTCAATAGGACTTTTTAAAGGAGAAGGGTATCACAATGGGCAAACTGCCTCCGAGTGCATCTTTTTATGCAAACAACCCTTTTAACCTAAAGTAACCTACTTGTAGCCCATCTCTTTAAAACTAAAAGTGCGCTCTTAAGTAGTTCACTTAATACGTTCAAAAATTCCCCCTTAACAAGAATTACTACGTCATCTGCGTAAGTTACTACTTCAAAACCTATCTGATGAAGTATGGGGTTAATTACCAGTAGCCATAGTAATGGGGATAGAGCTCCTCCTTGTGGAGTACCTCTTTTTGCAAACTTTTGAGTCACAGTGTGACCCCATTCTGCTTTAATAATACGGTTATTTAACAGAGTTTCTATCCACTGACGAATGTGGACATCGATATCTGCTTTTACTAGAGCTGTCATTATTGTACTTGTGGTTACATTATAGAAAGCGCCCTCTATGTCTAGAAACGCTGCAGGAGTTTATTCTTGAAAAAAAAGCCTACCGCCTTCTATAAAATGAACCACAGAATGAAAAGCTGTTTCCACCGATTTACTTTTTTTGTAAGCATGTTGTGATTTGGAGAGGAATTTTGGGTTTAGTGACCCTCTAATATAGGACTCTAAAATACGTTCAAAAGTTTTAAGAAGAAAAGATGTTAGGCTTATAGGTCTGTTATCTTTTGCTAAAGATTACGCCCCCCGTAAGTACAAAAAAAAAACATCAAAAACGCTAGCAAAATTAGATATATTTCCTACAAACTTCGAAAACTTACATCTATACATTCAAATTTCCTCCATAGATTTACTAAAAACAAAGGTCCTCATTTTTGACTTTCAAAAAACCCTTGCAAAATGAGATATATTTCACGACCATTTTGCCGCCCCCAAGCCTTGCACCACCCTACCTACGCCACTGTTGAACATATGGGTATTGCTATGGTGTCGAATGGGACCGTCGTACACTTTTAAATATGAATAAAAGTCAAAGTAAAACACTTTTTTTTTCTGTTACTTAAAGGAATATCTCTTTGGTAGCACTATATTTACTGCACGTACTACTGCTTCCACGATAAAGGCGATAAAAGAGCGATTCGTACAGGACAAAGTATGGAAATGTTTTTTATGACCATTTTTATTTTTATTTATAGTAAAGCACAAGTTAGCCTACCAACATTTTCTAATGCTACTAATTTTAAAATGTTATGGAATAATTTCACTTTTTATTAAATTTCGTTCAATTGAATAATCGTATCTATTTTTTTTTACAAAGTATAATATGACTCGTGCCGGGACATTGCGAATGGGACATATTTTTCCATTATGGTTCACCTGGTAAAATTTTCATATATTTTTTGTATTTGAGATTTATATATGCAGTAATTAAAAAACAAATTTAATACTATTCATTGTCGAATTCAATTGGTGAGATCAATTTTAATTCATTTTTTTTAAAACATTTTTCTTATAAAGATATGAAACTTTTATTTTTGCTGCTTAAACCTTTTTTCTTGTAAGGGGCGTGACATCGCCTCACTAAAAACAAATTTTTCTTATCAGGAATCAGCTTATCACCTTACCAAATTGGATCAAAATTGTTGGAACGATTCAGACGTGGCTGCGGTTTTGCCATCAAATCTTTTTTGATTCACTCAAACAGTAAATCATTAGAAAAAAATAAAAATATCTCTGGAATGGTGTACATTGTATTTGAGTCGGAAAGAATTAGATGGAGATATGGGCAAATTATTAAAAAGGGCAAAAAACGGGTTTTTGGGGGATATCTCGAAAACGATTCAAAAAAAAAAATGGTTTTCATTTTTGGAATCTACGCCCCAAAATACATCGTAAAAATTGTATTAGAAACCAGATCTCGAGATGAAGCCCATATTCGTAAACTAGTGGCATTAATTTATTGTAAATAGTTTATTATTAACATTGAACGGTGCACTTTGTCATGAGTGACAACCGTAAAAGATTCAGCGGGGCAGAATACCGAAAACGGGCGACAGAAAAATGAAGCAGTCTTAGCAAAAACTCCAAGGTTAACTACATTCTTAAAAAAAAACAAATTCCGAATCAGTTGAAGAAGAAACTTCGAGAGCTCATAATGATCTAGAAAGAGGTGCCCACGCCCTATGCACTTGGTTTGAGTGTTAATCTGAGTTTTAAAAGGTTCTCTCAGAAACACATAAATTACTTTTATTTTAGAAAATATTGCAAAATAATAATAATGCAGATTTCGTAAGTTTAGTTTAATCAACCAGTTTTTAAAGTCAGAAACTTATAAAATTGTTTCGGTTTTTTTTACATCACTTAAAACATGGAAATTAATTTTTTTTTCTGAAATTCAACTTTAACTTTTAAGAATAAATTTTCAAAAATTTTCAAATTATTTTTTTACTGTTATATAGCCTACTACCTTTGTGCTTAACTAAAGTAAGCTATTTATCTTTGACCCTATAAATGATAGATCCAAAAGTGCGTTAAACTTCGGCTTGTACTTTTGAGAACTGTGCAAATTTGTCCATTTTTTTTTTTAACTATAACTGAAAAACTATACATTTTTAATGTCTACACATCGTATAACTTTTTGTAGAGAATCAGATTTCCTATCAAAATGGCACTTTAAAAAGTCAAAAAACGTATTTTTTCTACAAAATAAGTTAAAAAAAAACGATTTAAAAAACTAAGAAATTTATATTTTTTGATTTTTTTTTAAATTTTTGTGTATAATTTTTTCTTAGTGGATTTGGGTATAGTCATTGGATCAAAAAATAAGAAGGTGACGTAGTTGCCGTCAAAATGGTGATCCACAAAAGTACTGTTGATAAAAATTGGCTGAGATACGGTCGTTCAAATTTATCTATTGTACAATTGTATGATTTTACCAATTTAGCAAAGCGTCCTTCACGAACTACACCACACACATATTGGAATTTTGAAAATAAAACAATTGGCAAGGAAATACGTACATATATTGGAAAGGTATTGATAAGGACATTGAAAGATTAGTCCGCGGTGGTATAGATTGCAGCAATATACAATAAAAAAAAAATCGGCAAAAGTCTCACAATATTTTGGGAGCGGATTCATATAGATTACGCTGGGCCGTTGCAAGGAGGATATTTTCTCATTGTTGTCGATGCCTAATCGAAATGGTTGGAAATTGGTCATTTCACAACATATATTACAGTGGAAATGTTACGCGATTTATTTGCACGACACGGGTTTCCAAATATAATTGTGTCATACAACGCAACCATTTTTAAGACCGCTGAATTCACACAATTTTGTAAAAAGTGCGGAATTTTTCCAAAATTTATTGCTCCTGGACATCTAGCCACAAATGGCTTAGCCGAAAGAAACATCTAAACCAGGGGTTCTTAAACTTATGTAGTCCGAGGACCCCTTATTGAGCTAAATTTTTTTTGCGGACCCCAGAGCCCTAGACATTTGACGTCGTTCTTAAGGTTAGGTTAGGTAGGAGTGGCAGTTAGTTACAAAACCGACTCACTTAGACCAAATGTAATCCATTATGATACAACAGGATTTCTAACTATACCCTCTCGTTGAATCTACATATAATAACATGTCTAACGTTAACCAGGTCATCAAATGAAAACGAACCAAGTGTTTTGTGGCGTTTTCTAGCAAGTGCGGGGCAGAAGCAGAGAAAATATTTAGTGTTTTCTTCTTCTTCCACATCTCCAGAACTTCTACTGAAGTCAAAGGACCTAACACCTAATCTCTCCGCATGTCTGCCGAGTTATGGCTGCAACAACTGACGAGACACTATGTATAGTACGGGAAATCAGCCCTGACGAAGGCTTGGCGTCTGGCCAGATCTGCCTTGGTATATTGCAAGTTAACCCTTGAGTCCATCTTTTGTTAGCATTTTTTACCATTTCTTTTTTAAGCAGTAACTTGAAGGTAGCAAGTGGCATGCCAACACCTTCCTTGTCCTGAGGAATTTGGGCAGGAGTCCCCTGTCTAGCAAGTTTATCAGCTTTGCAATTGCCGTCAATTCTCCAATGCCCTGACACCCAGATGAGGTGATAATTAAAATGCTGGGCCATCTCATTTAGAGACGAGCGGCATTGTTGGGTCACTAGTGAGTTTAGAAAGTCTGATTTTAGACATTTGATAGCAGCCTGACTATCTGAATAAATGTTTATATCCTTTCTGGATACAGCATTCATCCTCTGCCAGGATGCTACCTCTTCTATCGCTGTAACGTCTCGGTCTTAAGGCTAATTTCTGGCTCAATATTGACAGCTACACTCAGGCTTGCCAACCGTACGGTTTTTATCCAACAGTCTGGTTTTTGAAAGCTTTGTCCAGTTGTCAAACTCAACCAGACATAAAAGTATTTTTATTTTGCTTTAATTTTTACGGTTTTTAAAGGTATTTTCAACACTATGTCCAGTTTTTGAAGGTCCAAAAGTTGACAAGCCTGCAGCCACTACTTTCTAATAAATATTTTGATACTTATACCATATAACTCTCTGTATTTTAATAAATCTTGCGTATTTAGAGACGTAATTTTTATTAGGATTTTCATGTATTAAAACACAAAATGAATAAAAATTGTGGAAATGTAAAAGAATTAAAAAAATTACAAGTCAAAATACATATGTACATTAAACTTAGACAAATATCTCTTGGTCAAAATTTACAAAAATGTGGTGCTGGGCATCCCGGGTTTGAACAAAAGTAAATGCACGCTTTTTTCTTTAAAAATATGTGCAATCATTCAAAAAGCAATGGTCATGTAGAATTTTTAATAAATGAAAACTGGGATCGTGGTTATCAAGTACAGCTTACCAGCAAGAACATACAGAGTTTTCGACAATCCAGATATATCGTCACAGCCACTTCAGCATCCTCGTGCGGGTCAAAATGATCAGGTGCAAAATCCATTTCCACCAGAAGAAGTAACTCAGCTGATGCCCCCACTGCAACAAGATCTAGCAGTACAACGTAAACGGAAAATACCAAGTTACTTATCGGAGTATATACTTGACTTTGATTAAATTGCAATTGGTATATTTTAGTGCTGACCAAATCCATCTCAAATCATGCAGTCGGAGTGACTTCAAATTGCGGAAATGGTTGCCTATTAAATATGTTGTTTTCCAAAGTAATTAAGAAATTATACCGTTCATCGATTTGATTGAAAATTATTTTTTGCGAAGTTATGCCCATTTAAAGTTTTAGTGTCAGAGCTTGGAAAATCGTCGAAAATTGTTTCAAAATAGTCGCATTTTTATCCAAATCAAAATAATTAACTTTTGTCTTCTGATTCTAATAGAGCTTCTGATTCTCTGTCAGAACCTTTAAGAAATTTTGAAAATTGTTGAAAATTGGCGGAGTTATAGGTCTAAGGGTGATCTAAGGGGTGATTTTGGATCGTTGTTCTGTTGGAACCACCACTTAAGTGGTATCTCTTCATCGGTAAATGGCAGCATCACATCTTTTAGTATGTCACCGTACATGGAGCGATACATAATTTCATCAATCCCATGAATTGGTCCAATCCCATGACCAAAGAAGAATCCGCAGACCATTACATTTCCACCACCGTTCTTTACAGTAGCTTTGCAATACATAGGATTAATTCCTTCTCCTTTTAGTATGCGTACACGCCTTATTTCATTCGAATATTTCAGGTTGTACTTGGATTTGTCAGGAAACAGCATATTCTTCCATTTTTGGACACTCAAGTTGAGGTGAGCGTGGAATAAAGCTTATATGCAAAGCAAAAGGTGATAGATTGAATCCTAGGTATTGCAAAGCCGTTGTAAAAAACGGAGGTGGAAATGTAATGGTCTGCGGATTCTTCTTTGGATTGGACCAATTCATGGAATTGATGAAATTATGGATCGCTCCATGTACGGTGACATACTAAAAGATGTGATGCTGCCATTTACCGATGAAGAGATGCCACTTAAGTGGAGGTTCCAACAGGACAACGATCCAAAATCACCCCTTAGATTTTTAAGGCGTGGCTTCAGAGCAATAGTATTGAATTTCTTAGTTGACCTGTCTTAACCTAAATCCTATTGAGAACTTGTGGGAGATCGTTAACATGAAAATCAAGAGAGAAAATTGCAAAACCATGGCGGATTTGTTTAAATCCTTGAAAATATCCTGAGAAGGAATAACGCAGGATATCATTAATAATGTTGTTTCCTCTATACCAAAAAGATATGCGTGTGTCGTCCAGAATAAAGGGTTTGCAACTAAGTACTAATTTTAAAAATTTTTATTTACCATAAAAAATGGGGGTGCTTTAGTTTTGTCCGGCATAAAATGTTCCTTTGATAATAACTTTTTATTTATGAGACGCTGAATTTTTAAAATTTTTGTCTGTCAATAATAAAGTTGTAAATATATATAATAAATTCACAACATGTTTCAAAAACGTTGTTTTCACAAAAAAAGTATGATTTGAAAAAAATGTACTGAGGGGGTGCTTAAGTTTTGGCCAATACTGTATATAGCTTTTTCGCTGACAAAGTCAAGCAAACAAAATATTCAAAACCCACAGAAGAACAGTCAGTAAAATAGCTATATTTGCGTACAATGTTTTTATATATTTCCCATAATAAAATGTTATTACGAAAGTAACGGTAAAAAAAAGTATGCAGAATGCAAGCAAGATTTGCAGAAAGTAATTTGGAATGCTGCTGTTGTTATTTGCTTTGAAAATAGTTCCGTAGAGTGGCTTGGCAATCATGAAAAAAAAAATTGACATTTTCATTTTGGAGAAAAAAATCTCCTGACTTCAAATATGGGTTAACAAGCATTACACTCATGTCATTTTTTTATCATATTAATACAAATCCGCAATAAAATTTTAAGCGAAAAAAATATTGGGGTTTTTGAGAAAATCAGCCTTGTTTTTTTCATAAAAAGCGCTATAACTCCGCCAATTTTCAACAAATTTCAATTTTAAAGATTCTGACAGAGAATCAGCAGCTCTATTAGAATCAGAAGACAAAAGTTAATTATTTTGATTTGGATGAAAATGCGACTATTTTAAAACAATTTTCAACGATTTTTCAAGCTCTGACACTAAAACTTTAAATGGGCATAACTTCGCAAAAATTAATTTTCCATCAAATCGATGAACGGTATAATTCCTTAATTACTTTAAAAAACAACATATTTAATCGGCAACCAATTCCGCAATTTGAGGTCACTCCGACTGCATGGTTTGAGATGGATTTGGTCTGTTTATTTTTAGCTCTAAATTTTAAATGGAGTAATTGAATTAATTTTTAAAATTCATATAATCAGTCTCAGTCTTAATTAATTTTGAAAAATGCATTAACTATAAAAGAAAGATGACGTAGTTTCCGTCAAAATGGAAATTCTCTATTTGACTACGAATCGAACACTGTTAATTTTATAAAAATCGTCGTATCCGTTCAAAAGTTATAAGGTTTTGAAAAAATTTGGTCCCCGAGTTCCAATTGCTTATTACAACAACCACAACGTGTCTTCACACTGAAATTAGCAAAGTCGAATGTGCCCCAGTGTCAAATGTTTCCCACTTTACCCTACATCTGTAAATTGATTCTTTTTTAAAGTAAATGCACCGCATACGTAGCAAAAATTATTTGGGTTGTTTTTACACTCGAATACTCGCGGTACGTTACTCATTTATTTTAATAAACAGTAGTAGACTTCTATTTTGAACTAACTTCATTTGAAAAAATCTATAATATACTAGTTGTCCTGCCCTTTCCGGTAGGTGTTCCGGATGTTGTATGAACTCATGCGATGGAATGTACCTATATAAGCGAAATATCCCATTTTTCCAGTGAAACTGTACTTTTTATATCAAGTCCCATTCATCTGCGTCCAGTACTTGATGAGATATAATTAATTTGATTTTTGAAAGTTTATCACTTCCCAATTTTCTAAACCGAACTTTGCAAAAACCTTCCATAGACCTTTAGAAACATTTAAAAATCAATTATGAAATTTTCGTGAAAATTCTATTTAAAAAATACTTTTGAATGTGGGCCGCCCTAAGTATGTACCTCTAAATATAACAGCCACATGGTGTAAATTCCATGGGAATCGATTAAGCGGTCTTTGAGTAATGATATTTTAAAAATATGTTTGTATAAGAGCCACTCTAAATATGCACCCTACATAAAATAGCTTAATATACAAGGCGCGTAGTGTAAATTTCATGTGAATCGATTGACCGGTCTTCGTGAAAATAATAGTTTATATGCTATATGTTTGTATGACGGCCACCCTAAATAAAAGTTTTGTAGCCTAAGCTATGCCTTTTAATATAAAAGCTACATGATGTAAATTCGATTGGCCGGTTTTCGTGAAAATTATGTTTAATAATATTTTTGTATGAGGACCACCATGAATATGCACCCTAAGCAAAAGTTTTGTAGCCTTAGCTATGACTCTAAATATTAAAGACACGCCGTGTAAATTCCTAATGAATCGATTAACTGATATTTGTGATAATGCTATTTTAAAAATATGTTTGTATGAGGGAAACCTTAATATGCATCTTACATAAAAGTTTTTTTGCATAAGCTATATAAAAGCCACTTGGTGTATGAAAAATAGTTTACGTCCTATTCTCAGACCTGCTGAATATACCCACAAAATTTTAAGGGAATCGGTCAAGCCGTTTCGGAGGAGTTTTGTTAGAAACACTGACACGAGAATTTTATATATTAGGTATACATTTCCAAATACTTAGAAACGAACTGAGTGCCTTCAGGTAGATATACAGTCGTGTTCGAAATAATTAGAACAACTTAGACATAAATTGAAATCGTCGTACAAAATTTTTATAATAATATTTTATAATATGGATTTTTATTGTAATAACTACACACATAGGTTTTAAAAAATGGAAAAAGTGATGACCAAATCTATCCCCATTTTTTTTAATGGCGAAAAATAAGAACAAGGATAAAAAATATACAATACTCAATTTTTATGTTCATCAAATACGCTCTCGTGACATTATATTCAATATGAAGTGGCTCCCTCTTGATTTTTGACTACTTTGGCACACCTGGTCTTCATTGAAATTATCAGGTCTTGGCATCTGGAGAGTGATATATTTTCTCAAGTATTTGTCGCTGCTTGCCATAACTCTTCAGAATTTTTGGGTCTAGCGTCTTTTATTCTTTTCTTAACATCCATCCAAAGATGCTTTTTTGAATTAAGGTCCGGCAATTATGCAGGCCACTTCATAACATTGATATTATGGGTCCGAAACCACTCCTTTGCTTTCTCTGGGGTATGAGGTATATCATCTTGCTGAAAGATCCCCTTTTCAGCATTTCCTCTTATGCGTTTGGCAACATTACGGCTTTTAGTATATTTTCAATATAGTATCTAGCATCCATAGTGCCAACTACCCTAGTTATAGACCTGATGCCATTCCACGAAAAACATACCCACATCATCAGTTTGAGGTCTCCATGATTAATAGCCTTAGTGGGGAACTTCACATTGAATTCTTGCTTAGGAGAGCATTTTACATATTGTTTTTCTCTGGCGTGGTCGAGTTGTACAACTTTTGTCTCATCCGTCTATAATATTGTGCACCAAGCTTCCTTCAAAAGTAATCTGGCAAATTGAAGTCTCCGATACAAATGCACACCTTTCAACAAAGGTGGATTCAGATTAAAAGCGATTAATCCTTTTCTTATGTTAGAAGTGCTATTGGAAGATTCAACTCATTTCTGAATTACGTAGAGGTTATAAATGGATGCTGTTTAACAATCTTTACGATCAATTTATACTGTCTCACGCTAGACTTTTACGTCTACCTCTACTTTCAGCATATGGTGGCCAATTTTTTAATTAAAACGTGCAAAAACAAAAGAAATGTTCGCAAATGAATTGCGCAATGCCAGTTGAGAAAACTGCAGGTCAAAGACATTATTTCTGCGAAAAGCAATTTTGTTCGTATGTATTATTGACTTGTAAAAAAATAAGAGACTAAAAAACTGATCTTGTGTGCATCATTGTTGTAAAAAAACTCATATTCATGGAAAAATAGTTTTAATTCTCGGAAAAGTACTTTTTGTTATTATTGATGAATTTTGAGCTTAAAAAATTGTTTGTGTAGCCATGCGATGCTTTCGCATTTTTTTTTATGCAAACATTTACATTTACGTATATTTATTTATTAACATCAGTTATGCACGAATTTCTACTGGGTAATTTTTTCGTTACGTTTGGATTTCTACACACATATAGCGCGAAACCCATTTTGCACAAGGCTACTCGCAGTCGACGTTTTGGACAACGAAGTTGAACATCACTACTTTAGACAATGTGTCTAATAGTTGTGAATTTTTCATTAACACACTTCCTTCAGCTGGCGAGCAATGTGCCACCATTAAATTCAACAAAATACACAAGAAAAATAAAATAAATCCATGGATGTCGGATTCTTTAATACGTCTTACAGATTATAAGAAAAAGCTTTTAAAATCAAGAAGGAAAGAAAAATCCAACAAAAGCATTTCAGAGCGATTAAAAAGAATCAGTAAAGTGATAAAGACTTGCAGCAATCACTTATTAAATAATTATTATACTAATAGAATAGAAAAATGTAATGGTGATTCGCGGAAAACTTGGGCTTTTCTAAATGACCAACTAGACAAAAGAACTGTAAATTCACAAAACTTATTGGACGAAAATGGTGTCCCCTTATCAACTGATGATGATAAAGCGGAAAAATTCAATAGTTTTTTCTACAATGTTGTACAGAATGCGCGACTTAATGTAGGACAGAAAACAAACGATGGTTATAATCTCTTTCATACGGTAGTACCTGTATATGATAATTTTTGCTTAAGTCCAATCCACTCAAGTAAGGTAGAAAATATGCCTAACAAAAGTCCAGGGCTTGACAAAATAACGTTAAAAATGCTACTCACTAGGAAATCATTAGTCTGTGATATTATTACAAATATTTTCAATAGTATGATTAGGGAAGCTATATATCCTGATATTCTGAATTCATAAAGTAACACCTATTCCAAAATGTGTAGGCTGAAACAAAATCCAAAACTTTCGTCCAATTTCAGTTCTATCAATTATTGATAAAATTCGTCAAAAATTAATATTTGAGCAGTTGACAGTATACTTGGAAAGTAACAATATTATCTTTGATCGACAATATGGTTGTAAAAAAGGTACAGGCACCGAAGAAGCGGTGGTGAATGTCATTGATTATATTTGTGGTAGCTTAGATGAGGGATGTAAGGGTGTTGCAGGTATGTTTTTTGACTTCTCAAAAGCATTTTATCTAGTTGATCACGAAATTTTGACCGCAAAGCTAAGTGCGCTTGGGTGTTCGTTGTCAACCTTGAGGCTGTTGAAAGATTATTTAATAAATAGAAAGCAAACTGTACAATTTGGTGAATCAAAAGCTATATGCTACCTGTAGTGTGTGGAATCCCTCAAGGTAGTGTTCTTGGGCCGTTATTATTCAAAATATATACTAATGACTTGAAAAACATCACATTCAATAAATAAATAATTTTTTTATAAATATAGCCATACTAAAGTTCTAAGAACACATATTGAATATGACGCTGCAATTCTTTTGGTGTTTGCGAGAATTAACAAACTGATATTAAATAAAGATAAAACGAAGCTAGTCAGGTTCAAGCCTTCCAATTATAGAAATGTAGATGAGATTGATGGTTGCATTATTCAAAAATCAGAAAGTGTACAATACTTGGGAATGACCTTAAAGAATAATCTGATGTGGGATTTACATATAAATAGGGTTAAAAGTAAAATATCGTCTGGAATTGGTTTATTGTTTAAGTTCAAAAATAAATTGAACACCAAAACTAAAATGTTGCTCTATCACTCTTTGGATGGTATTGTGTAAGGTAGTACTAGCAATTCTCTAATGAAATCACTGCAAGTACCTCAAAACAAAGCCCTGAAAATTGTTTTTAACCTTCCATTGAGGCATAGTACAACAAGTTTGTATACAAACTATGCAACAAATGTACTTCCGGTACAAGGCCTTTATAAGCAACAACTTTCGTTGTACGTTTTCAAAACCTTACGAGGATTAGGTGCCCATACTTTGCAATTTAGTTAAAATTTAACACAGATTCATCGAACCACAAGGCAGGCCATGAATTTGCAAGTAGTAAGATGTCGATTAGAATTAACCAAGCAACGTGTAACATACACTGGACCGACTGAATTCAATAAACTCCCTGATACTTTGAAAACTCTTCAAAATTTATCAAGTTTCAAGAATAAATTAAAACAGTTTTTACTAGGAAATGTTGAATTACTTCTAACGTTTTGATAAAAAAAAAAAAAACTTTTTTGTTAAATTCCAAAAATGTAATCTTATAATAACTTAAAAAGCAAATTAATTTTGTAAATTTGAAAATTTAGCCTCTTCAAAGCCTTTATGGCACTGAGGCACTAATAATAATTTCGTAATTTAATTTGTAACAGTAAAAAAATGAATAAAAAAAAAAACAAAAAAAAGTTATCCAAAATAAATGTGTGTACCCTAAATAATGAAACACTTTAACACTTTCTTTTGTTTTTCTGTATATCTTTCCGGTGTATCTATTATTTTGAGCAGGCAAATATTGAATTACCTTATGGTAATTCTTAATGAATTGTTACGAATTTATCATTACACCCTGTCTTGCACAAAAAAAAAACTAATGGAACATTGCCGTTTTTTATAGAATAAAAAAAATAATTTTTATATGACAGTTAAAGCGGAACAAACACGCCACTTCTATATTTTTTTTGTCTCAGCTCATGTTGTTTGCCCTTTTTTTTTATTATTATTATTTTATTCATTATTCCGTTTTTTTATTTAGATACATCAAACATGTTAAATGACGTAGTGCGTTAACCTTCCAATCTGAGTGGAATCGAAAGTACTTTACTTACCTTTTTCATGAAAACGGATAACGACCTTATACTGCGTACAGTTACTGGAAGGCTATTAAATAGCTTGCATGATATTATGGAGAAGGAGTTTCTGAAAAGAGTAGCACGAAATGTTGGAACTAAAACTAAAGATCCCAAGTTATTTCTGAGGGCATACTTGTTATTCGTAGGACAAATATCCACCTCTCATAAAAAATATTTTCAAGGTTTTAAAATAATACAGGTGTCGAACTGGCAAAATTAATAAATTCTTAAATAAGTCAAAAGACTGAGCTAACTGTGAGGAGTTACAAATCTTCCTTATAACACATTTTTGTAATATAGCTAATTGCTGCATTTTGTTGTAGTAAGCACATCCCCAACAGCTTATCCCATATTATAATTTCGAATGGAAAATACCTTGATATACATATAGTACGTAATGTACAGTTGGATAAAAATTTTCGAAGCCGATAGAGACTGCAAATAGATGAAAGCAAATATTTTCTTAAACTTACAATATGTTCATTCCAGTTCAAGCAATGGTCTATAATTACACCCAAATCAGTCTTCGACTGTCTCTCGTAGTGCACGGACGTTTGTACGGTGGTCAAGTCTTGTTCTTAGTCCTGTTCTTCTGCTTTATGCATTTCATTTTGCAATCTTCTCTAGTTCGATCCTCTCTTTTTCACTAGTTGTGCACGTAGGTATAAATTCCTATAAGCGTGGTATTGTGTGATTAAAATTGTGGTCCCTGGGGCCCCCAATTCGAGGGAAAATCGATTTTCCCTCTTGGCCGATAGCCCAAAAGAAAAAAAGACCTTTCCAAAAATTCAAGATGATTTCCCAAAATTGCCGTTTATTAATCAGCCTAATCCAAAGTTTTTAGTTGTTGCTTTGAAAAACAAAGATAAACCGTTGTCTGAGTACTCGTGCTTTGCTATGCATAGAGCGCTTAACTTAATCAGCAAAGAAATCGTCTCTATATCAAATTTAAGAGATGGTAATCTCTTATTGTTAGTGTCAAACAAAATTGTAGCCGAAAAATTTTTAAAGGCACAAGAACTTCACGGTGTTTGCCAAATTTCTTGTAAGTTACATGAAATACTAAACTCCATCAAAGGTACAGTATTCGCCCCTTGTCTCAATAACATTCCTGAAAGCGAAATAGTAGAGGAACTAAAATCTAAAAATGTTACTTCGGTTTACAAGTTCACCAAACTGGTTAATGGGGCACATAAGCCCAGTGGTGTAGTATTGCTAACCTTCGATTTGTATAATCTTCCTTCTGCTATCGATATATCATGGCATTCAGTTAAAATACGTGAATACACTCTTAATCGTATGAGGTGCAATTCATGCCAATTACTCGGCCACACCACAAAGTGGTTTAAAAACAATGCCAGCTGCGAAAATTGCAACCTACCTCCCCACCTTCCAATTCCATGCACACGCACAAGGTGCGCTAAATGTGATGGAGAACACGCTGCTTCATCCAGACTCTGTACAATATTCATATAACAAAAATAAATACTTACAATCAAAACAAAAAAAAAAATGCACATTAAGAGAAGCAATAAACATACATAAAACTCAAAATACCTCTCCTCTTATCAGCAGCTTCGCAACAGTTACTCTCTCTCTTCAAATAACAATATTGCAAAACCAAACCCGATCTCCACTGCAATAACTGACAGCAAAACTTCGGCTGGCTCTTCTTCCAGTAACTCTAACTCTCACTCAGAATCCAACCCCGACTTAGAACAAAACAAAATAGAAATAGAAGTAAAATAAACATCATAAGTAAACTAACAACAAATAACTATTCGAACGCAATTCTCACAGCAACAATTGATATATCAAAAAACATTACACCAACAATCACACATAACCAAAAATCTCACTCTGATAAAAATCAAGAATTTTCAACAGTTGATTTCGCTAACGTTTTAACCCCCTTCGCTGATGATAATAAATCAACGGTATTTGAAAGAAACATTTCGTTTTCAGATCTATCTGGAGAAGAAGAAATGTTGTCTTAAAAGCTTCATTTTTAATATCATTTACTTTTGTTTGATCTTCATATGAAGTCTGTTCCTTTGTAAACACACCTTATTATGTCCAATATAGAAATACAGTGGAATATGGAAGGTTTTATAAATAATTACGACAATTTACCTTTGTTAATAAAAGACAGGAATCCTGACATCGTATGCATCCAAGAAACTCACATTCCAAATCAAAGAACAAACATAGTTATACCATAATCATATGTAGGATATTTTTTTAATCTAAATTGCAATCAAACATCTAAGCAAGGGATTTGCATGTTGGTTAAGCATCATTTTCCACACAAATTAATTGCAACAAATTCTAATATTCAGTTTCAAGCTATTGAAATAAATATATGTAAATTCCAAGTTTGTAGTAGTCAATAACTACATTCCACCAGATCAAAACTTCTCCGAGCAAGACATAATATCATACTTGCAACACTTTTAAACACCAATACTTTTCACTGGCGACATAGCTCCTGGAGCCCACTTTGGGGCTCACCTAAAGTAAATAGACGTGGTACTAAAATCGAGAATATAATTCTTTCAGAGAATCTTGTAGTTCTCAACGACGGTTGCACACACATTTTTCTTCACGCAATAGTTTTACTCACGTAGATGTGACTTTAGTATCTGCTCAACTTAGCCCTAAATGTCAGTGGGAGGTTGCTAGCGATTTGTACAGCAGTGCTCACTACCCAATAATTACAAAAATATTAACCAACTTTCATTTTGAAAAGAACAAACTATTGCCAAAATCTAAAACTGACTCTGCCGATTGGTCTTTGTTTCAAACGGAATGCAATAACAAATTTCAAAACTGGTCATTTAAAAATGCCCATCATGAAGCTGCCAAAATCACAAGAGCCATCAGATCTGCTGCGAACATCGCTATACCCCAAACAAAACCAATGGTCACTAAGGCCCATATTTTTTGGTGGAGCCGAGAGTTAAATAATCTTCGAAAAGAAAAAGAACGTCTTTGGCATAACTATAAATATTGTAGGTCTGATGCCAACTTAATTTTGTACAAAAAAGCAAATGCCATGTTCAAGAAGACCATTAAAAAAGTCAAACGCAAAAACCTAGAAGACCTTACAGACAAAATAAATGCACTCTCTTATCCAAAGAAAATATGGGCCCAAATTAAATCCCTTACTGGTATCCCTCAGGTACCCATTAAAGCCATAAAATTTAACAATAATATCCTAGCATACTCTTCGGACATAACCAATGCTTTTGCATCTTCGTGGTCAGACTTCTCTAAGAATTCTAACTTCCCCAATGAGTATGTTACGAATAAAATCGATATTCTTTCTAGACCACATAGAAGGTGCTACATATCTCCTAAAACAAAAGACTTAGAAGTCAATTTTACTCCAATGGAGCTAGAGCTTGCGTTGCGACATGCGAAAGGAAAAACACCTGGCATGGACCGTATATCATATCTTATGCTCAGGAATTTGCCAAGTTCAGGAAAAGACAAACTCGACCCTATACAACTCAGTTTTCGAAAAAGGGAACTATCCTCATACTTGTCACACAGCAATCGTATTACCCATACCCAAGCCAAACAAACCACTTGACGAAATCAGTGGGTAATAGACCCATTTCTTGTGTATCCAAAGTAGGAATGATATGGATATCCGTATCCGTAACCGAAACCACCGGATATCCGAAAAAAAAACACTATCCGTAACTGTAACCGAAACCGAAATAAAGATTTTTTAATATCCGTATCTGTAACCGAAACCGAAATATCATATCCAGATGTAAACAGTTGTGCAATCATATTTGTAACAATTTCGCTACAGCACAACTCTTCTGAGTTTACCCAATAATCGTTTTTTAAATCAATAAAATGCCATATTTTGTAAAATCAAAATCAAAATTCGCGTTTTCTCTTGTATTACTTTCAAAATTAAAAGTAAAGCCTGCGTTTACTTTACTACGGTTTAATATTTAATTGTTTCATATAATTGTTGTGAAACCTAAATCGAGCAAGGTTTGGAAATATTTCTTTGAAATTTATATTTTATTATATTATGATTTAGCAAAGTGCAAGCAGTGTGAAAAAAATTTTTACGTAAAGGCGGCGGGACCAGTTCAATAGTGGGACCACTACCACTTCCCTTAAGTCCACCAAAATATCCGTATCCGAAACCGAAATAAAATCATATCCTTATCCGTATCCGAAACCGATTCAAAAATATTTAAATATCCGTATCCGTAACCGAAACTTCATATCCATAACATCCCTAATCCAAAGTGTTTGAAAAAATTTTATCAAAAAGACTCATGTGGCTTATTACAAAAAGCATGTGGCTTAAGCAGGTTGCATTTAAAAATAACAGCACAATTGATGCATTATTACACCTCCAACATTTCGTGTCGGATGCTCTTTCACCCAAAAATCATGTCACCATACTGGCGACTGATTTTGAAAGAGCATTTGATTGCGTAGGAGTGCACGCTGTATTAAGCCAACTTGAGGCTTAGGGTGTTGGTCCAAAGATCTCTTATATTATTAAAGCCTTTATGACCGGGCGCAAATTTTAGGTCGGAATAAATAATACACTATCCGAACTCGTCCCCCTTAACAATGGGATTCCGCAACGGTCCCCACTGTCCGTTGTATTGTTCGTTATTGCATTTGAGCAGATTAGCAAAATTATCTTAAAGTACAAAAATATAGATTTGACCATATGTATATGCTGACGATGCAATAGTTTTCACAAAAATTAAGGACCTTAAAACAGTAAAGGATACCTTAATAAAAATACTTTCAGATTTAAAAAAATGGGGGTCATGGTCTGGTTCCACACGCGCTACTGAAAAATGCAAGGTATTACACGTATGTAAGAAACAGAACTGTATATTTCCTAACTTAATATTTGACAATGTAAATATAGAATGTGTAAGCTTTTTAAAACTGCTAGGTATTACGTTTGATAAAAAGTGTACTTTTAAGCAACAATGTTATAATCTTAGAAAAAGTTTGTTAATTAGTTTGTCATAAAATATCTAAGCTCAAAGCACTCTTTTGTATACATTAATACTTTGATCAATACAACCAAATATTTAATACTCTCAAAAATTGATTATGGACTGCCGATATATGGGTGGTGCGCTAATACGAACATAAAGCAATTAAATGCTCTTTATCAGGGGTTCTTAAACTTATGTAGTCCGAGGACCCCTTATCAAGCTAAATATTTTTTGCGGACCCCATCCCAACTCTAGACATTTGACGTCGTTCTAAGCTTAATTTCTGACTCAATGATGACAAAGATAACCGATGCAAAACTCAACCAGACAAAAAATGTCCGGTTATCTTACGAGGTTTAGGAACGAAGAATTTTTATTTTGCTTTAATTTTTCCGGTTTTTAAAGGTCTTTTCAACACTATGTATGTTATGTACCATATGTCCAGTTTTTGAAGATCCAAAAGTTGAAAAGCATGCAGACACTACTTTCTAATAAATATTGATACTTATACCATATATCTCTCTGCATTTTAACTAATCTTGCGCATTTATAGAGGCAAACATTTTTTATTAGTATTTTCATATAATTAAAATACAAAATGAATAAAAATTGAGGAAATGTAAGAGTTAAAAAAGTTTCAAGTCAAAATATGTACATTATACTCAGACAAATATTTCGTGGTCAAAATAAAGCCTAGAAAATAATTTGATATATGTAATACTTCTATATTGCTACTAACCTAACTGCTCAGTGTGTTTGAAATTCGAAATTATTATTGACATATCTCAAAGCTACAGTTTGTTTTGCGCATGCGCAAGTTTTGTATGTGTTGGTTTTTAGAAATATTTGTAAACAAAAATTCAATAAATCTGAAATATTTATAAACAAAATGTTTTAAATGTCAAAAATTTCAGGGGCAGCGCAGAAAAAAATTAGATCTAATGAAGAAAACTAAATTTTTTTAATTAGAAAAAAGTTATAATAAAAAAAATAACCGCTTCTGTGTTTCATCAAAATCAATTGTCAATTTTGAGTCATGCGCTGTAGAATTGATAGCATTGAACATCTTAAATGTGCGTGAACAGAAATTGACTATAGTAGCAATATAGAAATATTACATATATGTAAATAATATATAATAATAAAGCTTAAAATGAAAATTATTTTTTTGGTAACTATTGGTATATTTTCTTCTGTAAAAGTTTTTACTTAATGAGATGGATGATGTTGTTTTCTTGAAACCAAATCCATAATGGCTGGTTTCTATACTTTGATTTTATATATAATAGTACCAAAATGCCTGTTTACACAAATACGTTGTACAAAACGGAATCAAGTTTTGGATGCCCTTATTTGCAAGTGCAGAGTAATCGGATTTTAGGAGTAACTAAAAGTTAGTTAGTTCAATTTTATTGAACTTTAGTTTCAAAGATGTTTCGCAAAAGATAGTATACGAGTATATCTTGCTCAAATGTCGATAATTGCTTAGCAATACTAACATCTGTGTTGAATGGATCAGGACAGGGAAAATACTTCCGGAAGCTGCTTTTAAGAGGCATTAAATGTTCGATAAAAGGCAGGCGCGTTTTATTATCGAGCACTTTATTAGAAAATTCTATAAAATCGATGAGTGTTGAAAAAGACTCATACCCACACTTTTGAAAGCGCTTTGAACATAATTCGTATTATTATAATCGCTTCTATTTTAAATAGCTAAACTCAGTTGGGACTTGCGATTTAGCTTCCGTGTCAAATCGCACCAAAAAATAGAATTTGTTCTATTTCTCTGCGATAAATTTTCTAGCGTCATAGGGAAAATATGGACGATAACGCACGTCCCAACAGTGTTTAGCTCTGAACTTCAACTTTAAATTTATTTGATACTGCACCTTGTAGGCTCGAATTGAAATTTACAAAAATTGATGATGTTGTCAAACAGGGGGAAGAGTGGAAACAGTTAGGTGCTGGGCATCCCGGGTTTGAACAAAAGTAAATGCACACTTTGTTTTTTAAAAATATATGCAATCATTCAAAAAGCCATGTCCATGTAGAATTTTTAATAAATGAGCTATTTAAATAAAGCGAAAAGTTTGATGATGTAAAATTATTGATGTCAAAATTGTTTCGCGGACCCCTGGAAGTTTAAGAGTCGCTGCTCTATATCATACAGCCGTACGTCGTAGTATAAATGCATTTTCTACATCGCCTATAAAATGCATCTTAGCAGAAGCAGGTCTGCCAAGTATTCAGGAAAGGGTTACAGAAACTACATACAAACTGATCTCCAAATTTGTAAACACTACCAACGACATACTTCACAAGGATTTCACCAATTCATCTCGAACTAAACGAAAATACAAAACTATGTCCACAATACGGCGATGTGCTGCCATCTGCAGAAACCTTCAAATTCCACTTCCTAAAACCTGTAATAAAGTGTGCTGTCAACCAACATGGTTACTCCAAAAAAAACACATTTAATATGAGCCTACATGGGTACTTAAAATCAAAAACGAGTCCCCAGGTATATAACCAAATTTTCCTTGAACAACTGCAGACTTATAAACGAAATAACTGGATGCTACTTTATATAGATGGATCAAAAAATGACAATAGCACCACTTTTGCATTTGTTGATGAAGAAGGTACACTTCTTGTCAGAGGCGGATGGCTCCCTTCATACTGTTCAGTATTCACTGCGGAAGCTTTAGCAATTTACGAAGCACTCATTTTCGCACAACGAAGCAAAGGCAAATTTGTAATTTGTACTGACAGCATGTCCATTAGACCGTACCACCTTACAGGCAAAAAAAAAAAAGTTCACCGTACACCAGCAAATCCGAAACATTTTTGCAAGGTAATTTCAAAAAAAAAAAAATATTTTTTTTTTTTTTTGGCCCAAAATAGAGGTCGCGCATTTGAGTTTTTCATCATATCTTCGGTATTTACAGTCCGATCTCAAAGTATGATATATCAATATTTTTGTCTTGAGTAGACAAACTTTCTGATCCAAAGATCCTTGACATCAAGTACCCCGTTCTTGAACTTACCCACCAGATCTCAGTTCCTACCATCCCAATGTACCACCCTAATGTCAGAAAATTAAAGCTTACAAAAAATCATTAAATTTTTCCAACTGAAGTATTTCGATTATTCCATTAGAACTATTTTTAAAAATGTTTTTTAAGTTTTTTACCGAACGTGGGGTACGCCTTATTAAATTTTTAGCCATATCTTCGGTATTTAGAGTCGGATCTTAAAACATGATGTTTTTGTCTCCAGGAGAGCAATTTTTTTTTTTTGCTCCAAAGGTCGTTGACTTTAAGAACCCACCAGATCTACAACATGAATGAAACAATTTAAAGTAAAATTAAATAAAGTGTATTAGATTTGGATTTTAAGATCGGACTATAAATGCCGAAGATATGATGAAAAACTCAAATGCGCGACGTCTATTTTCGACCAAAAAAAAAAATTTTTTTTCGAAATTACCTTGCAAAAATGCTTCGAATTTACTGGTGTACCGTGAACTTTTTTTTGAGGTACGGTCTAATGTCCACTCTACAATCTTTTGGAACGAATCTCCGAAAATTCATTAACAGTTTTCTATATTCTGTAATATCAAAAAGGCTACAAAAGCAATTAGTCCAGTAAATAAGCCGGAAAATGTGGAAAAGTGTCAAACAGTCATCGATTTTTAAATTTTTATTGGTACGTGTTCCTTAGATCTCTTAGAATATTCGTCCGATCTAACCTTTGCCTCATAAACATAAATGAATTAATGGGGGTGGTTTTACGCCCCCCAAACCACCCCAATGGCGTCGCGTAAAAATTAAAAAAATTAGTATTTTGCTTTTTGGGTCGCTGATCACGAATCCGACGTCCAAATGGGGGCGGTTCCACTCCCTACCCCCAAACCACCCCAAAACATAGCTGTTGCGTATAAATTAAAAAAATTAGCATTTTGCATTGGAAATGTGCTCTATTAGTTTTTTGGATCGCTGATCACGAATCCGACGTCCAAATGGGGGTGGTTCAACCCCTACCCCTCTAAACCACCCAAAAACGTAACTGTTGCGTAAAAATTAAAAAAATTAGCATCTTGCTTTGGAAATGTGCTCTATTAGGTTTTTTGGGCCGCTGATCACGAATCCGACGTCCAAATGGGGGTAGTTCCACTCCCTACCCCCCAAGGGAATTTTGAAAGGCTCTATATAAAACAAGTGGTTTTTTACCAAAGAAAGGCCCGCATTCTAAGCTAGACACTCTATTTCCCCACTTCATATTCCTCTTTCGTAAAAAAAAATTGGCGTCAATAACAACAAAGTGTGCGCTTAAGAGCAATACTTTCAGATGCCTCAACCAGTTTTTGAAAAACAATTTTATTCGCGATGTAAAATATCCTCAAATATAGCCAAAACCGTGTTTTTTGCACTTTAAGGTTAGAATATCTCAAAAACCTGACGTATAGGAGAAATTCTGAGCTCGGATTCGGATTCAGCGCATCAAAGTCCTTTGGGTATGATAGGTCTGGTCACTGGTTTTGGACTTTTTTTTATTTTTGTCGGCCTGTGATATTAACGATATTTGAATCTGGCGACACTTAAACATCCGTAACTTTTTTGTTTTATGAAACGTACTAAAATTTTTTTCGGGAAAATATAGTGTAAGCTTTACAGAACAATTCTGTGTAAAAAATATGTTTCTGTACATATGAGAAGTTGGTTAAATTTCTATTTGTTTATTAAAAAGTTAATTTTGTTTAAATAATATTTAAAATTTTTATAAAAACTTCATTTCATCTAAATTGCAAAATATTTCTAGTCCTACCATGAAAATCTCATTAACTTTTACCCAATATTTACCGAGAAATCGCTATTTGAAAAAATACGTACACAAAAATTCACTTGTTCATATCTTTTTAAAAAATTCCAAATTTTGCAAAAAAAAATTTAGAACATTAATATTGTTCAATAAATCTTCAAAGTTCTACAATTAAAAGTTTAAGATTTAAGTTTGACTCATTAAGAAAAATTGGTGAAACAATAGGAAGATCCCATTCATCTGTACAAAAAATATTGCAAAACTAGAAACAATCAAAAACGTTAGTTCCGAAATCTCGATCTGGACGTCCAAGGAAGCTAACACTGCGTATGGAGAAGCATATTTTACGTAAAATTAAAGCGGACCCGAAGACTAGTGCGCCCAGTTTGGCGAGGGACTTAAAAACAAATCATGACATCGATGTGAATCATGAAACGGTTCGGGTGCTGCTAAGATGAAATAATTTCCATAGAAGAATCACAAGAAAGAAGCTACATACAGTGAAAGCTCGTTAATCCGAAGTCGTGTAATCCGAAGTATCCAGTAATCCGAATTGAATTTATGACGCGTTACATACTCTATAGTCCACATTGATTGAAACTCTGTAAACCGAATCTTAACCGAAAATGATTTTAACTAGCGAGTTGATCCCAAAAGCCGTTTATCAGTCAAAGTGCGATTAATCGTCTGATTTTCGCCAAACAACATGTTTTGAAGACCTCTGAGTACTGGAATTCAGTAATTTTCGTGGCTGAATTAAAATTCAACTTATTTGACTCAGATGACATGTCGCGAAAGCCGAATACAAAAAACTACAGGGGGAACCTACACGCGATATAAAACATGTTGGTGGCAGACCCTTTGGTTTGGGCTTTCATGTCAGCTGCTGGTACCGGAAATTTGGATTTTATACGAAATATCATGAGTATGGATATGTGTCTTCAGATTTTCAAGGACAATTTGTTGCAGAGGGCCGAAAATCTGTTCATACAGACAAATTTCCGGTTATACCAAGATAAAGACCCAAAACACAAAGCGGGCTCAAGCCTAATAAATATAGAAGTGCCCGAATTTGATGGCATCGCCAGCATAGTCGCCAGGCCTTAATGTGGTTGTTAATTTATTGGCGATTTTGGAAAAAAATTTCCGAACATACAATATTTCAACCAAAAACGACCAAAAAGAGGCACTTAAAATTGAGTGGAGTAATATTCCGCCAGATACCACTAAAAAATTTGCAGCTTCGATGCGAAACCGTCTTTAAGACGTAGTTGACCAAAGAGGCTTCTACACTTAATATAAAAAATAACAAAATTATTAGTTTTGACAGTGTTTTTACAGTTTATACCAATTATGAAGACATATATTAATAAATTTTATTGCGATGTGACTCGCGTTTATTACGTCTCTTTTTCTAATGATCGCTCGATCCAAATCGATGCGAACTCCCTTCCATCATTTTTGAGTTGGTTTGGATAAAAACTGGTTTTCTGGAGTCCGTATAAAAAGATAAGAGATCGGTTATTTCTATGCGTATGCAGATCTGTTGCTGTTCAATGCATTGATGCAATCACTCTCCTTGCATTAGATGATAGTGGTGTTATGTTACCATGTCATATTCAAATGCCGTTGTAAGACAACGTAAATACGATCATACGATTATGGCATGATAACAATGATCTTGGTGAGCAATGTTAAGGTATAATTACTTCGTTGCTAACTTGGAAATGCAACGGGTCATCATAGCGTTGTTGAACATGGTGGGCGGATATCCATGTATGTCGGTTTACTTATTACAGTGGCGTAGCTCAACAGAAAAGATAGGAGGCGCAACGATTACTTAGGCTGCTTCATTAACACATCTGCATAAAATAAGCTGTAACATGAAATTTAGTAGTAGGTTTTGATTTTAATTTTTGAAATTCCAGATAAAACTTTTTAACAAAAAATAAACGTTTTTTTAAACTAGAATTTGTGCTTTTTCAAATGATATCAAAATTTTTTTATATTCCATTTAGTTTCAAAATTATAGTGTTGAAGATAAAAATATGCACTGCATAAAATAAGCACAGCTTACTGCATATGTATACTTTTCAAAAACCTCCTTTTTAAACAATTTATGGTTTTTTTCTTTTTATTTTAGTTTTATAAAATTTCAGTAGAATGCGTTCAAAAATTAACTTCCATTGAATATAGTCACTGACGTTACAAACTATTAGACTCCAAAGCATCTTCATAAATATTAACAGGCTTTTCAAATCGGTTTTCATCTCTTTTTGTTTCAGGGGACCGGCTGGATATGATAGAACTCGCAGCGCAGTTATTGGAAATAAAGACTTTGAGCTCACATATTTAGAGGAGGCTTATACAACTGAACACTGGTTAGTTCGTATTTACCGTGTCAAAAAACCACATGAATTTAACCGACCTGCTTTAAAATCTTCGGAACGATCTATAAATCCAGCAAATTATGTTTCCCGAAAGGTAGTCAATTGAACTTTACACTTAATAGAAAAATAATGATTTTACTTTCAGAATTCAAAGAGGCGAAGAGGCTTTATTAAGAATAGACCAATCGTAGTAAAAGGAAAACGAACGCGAAAATAAATAATTGTAGAATAAAGATGCTTTAAAATTTCTAAAATTTATGAAAATCTATCCGCATTGAATTTAACTTTAGTGCGTTGAACCTTTAATATAAATTTGTTCGTCGTGCAGTTGGATTATATCAAATTAAATTTTATTATTCATTTCTATCTCTATCATAGGTTCATGAATTTGTATTTGTATCAAAATGTTTATAAATTTTAATTCAGATGAACAAATGTATTTATAATAAATATATATATATATATATATATATATATTTGCAATGTATAATTTTGTGCTGATCAATTCACATCACACTTTTTTTTCAACTTTTGGCGCTTGCCACAACTATCATTGCAGATGAAAACTAGACATAACAGAGCAAATCGGATTCGAACTCGACGCACCAAAATTTTTTAGAAACGCACACTAGTCTCACAGCCATTTTGCTCCAACCAACTCAACTTTTTGTAAAGCTGATTTTTTTGCTGATTCCAAAAATTGATACTATATAAAAATATACAGAGTCGGTTTTGAGATATTTACTGGTGAAACTCGCGGTTTTTTTGACTAAAATTAATTATTAAATTACGCTATTTTCATTTTCATTTAAACACATATCGGTAAAAAGCATCTTGTAACGTCCCGACTGACGTCACAAATTAAATATTTATACAAGTATTCCCAACAATAACAATAGGCAAACGATCAAACACAACGAACAAAAGAACTATAGATCATAAGACGAACACATGATCTCAAGACAACAAAAACAATAGGCAACGATCAAACCAACGGACACACACCTAATGGTAGAATTAGTTTGACGCTAATGCGCGCGACTATAAAAGCAATGCAACGAAAACAGAAATCAAACAGTCACAAGCAGCATCACCAATCAAGCCAGCAACACTATACACCAAAATTACAACACCAACAAAAATAGCAACAGTATCAACAACAATAAGGCAAATACCAGCAACAAAAATAAAAATATGCCGCCACCTCTAGTAGCGTATAATGTAAGTCAGAAAATTCTGTCCGACAAAATTCTGCTGAAGTTGTTTCAATATTATTAATGGAAATGTCACCCTTGTTAAGACTTTAACAATGGCTGACTATGATAGCGTTAAAGAAATCTTAAAATCAATGGAAACAAATTTTTATACTTTTACTCCGGCAGAAGTCAAACCATATTCATTAGTAATAAATAAGCTTGCCCCTACTTTTGAGAAAGAGGAAATTGTGGGGTATCTCAACGGATTAAATTTAAATATTAAAATTGTAGGCCTTTCAAAAATTAGCGACCATAAGTGGTTGATTCAACTTAGTAAGGATTCCAACCTTATTGAGTTTAGGGCCATCAGGTATATTTTAAATTGCAGGGGCCTTATTCTGTAATTTGATTCGAAAGACAAATTACTCGAATTCGAATAAACTCCACTCTGCAATTCGACTTTCATTTTTATTTTTTGCCCTCTTCGGAAATGGGAAAATTTCCGAACTTAGCAACTCGAACGGAACTGTCAAACTAGTTTACTTTTCGGATTTTTACTCTTCGGAAATGCGAAAATTTCCGAACTTAGCAACTCGAACGGAACTGTCAAACTTGTTTACTTTTCTGATTTTTGTTCGATAGCAATTTGCCGCGAAGATGTAAGTTTTTAACTTAATTTATAAACAAAATCAATAATATAAAATAATCATAGGCATAAAAATATGAACACCAAACAACACCAATTCGAGATTTTGACCGATTTTTTTAGGAGCACACAGATTTGGCTAAAGGTCAAGTAAAAACACCAGCGGCAAGAGTTCTGAAAAATTTACAAAAACACAGTATGCATATTATTTTGTTACCTTTTGTCACTGAGTCCCAAAACATTAGATTGATCTCTAATCAATCTGCGCTGAACTTTTTCATCTCCCATCGTCTAACCATAATGCAACCGAATCCATTTTTGTACAAAATAAAAATGTCTTTTTTCTTTAAATTAAATTCAATTCAATTGACATTTTTTTTGACATTTTAAAACAGTGATGCATACTTTTTTCACAATATAAAGGGATACCGTTCGAAAGAGTTATAAAGTACGAATTTGCGTTCGAATAGAATTTGGCTTTCGAACAGAATTGCCTTTCGAATCAAATTACAGAGTAGGCCCCCAGGATTGGTTTCGAGGAGGTAAAATCGAAACTACCTGTTCAGTGTAAAAACTGTCAGCGGTATAACCATGTTGCAAGCAATTGCAATATGCCTTACCGCTGTTTTAAATGCGGTGAGTCGCATGGACCAAAAAAATGCAAGATACCTGCAAAAAGATTAAACACTGAACAGGTAGTTTTTACAGAACCTACCACAGGTGATTTGTGAAGCGCATTGGCGTTCCAGTAAAATGCATTAATTGCAACGCAATAGGGCATACTGCTTGTTGAGGAGATTTGCCTCGGTTGAAAAGAAATGCAGATTCCTTGGCGTCTAATCTTCAATATCTACTATTATTAAACGAGCAATAATTGTATGTATTTATATATTTATATATATATATTTATTTATATATATATTTTCAGACTTTATTTCCAAAACGGGTGCAGCGATTTTGATGAAACTTGGGGGTTAGGTACATATGTGAACAAAATTAGGATTGGGCTGGGTTTTAACTTATCAAATTATCTTATTGTACTTATGTTTTACCAAATAAAATAAAATAAAGACTCCTGGAGGGGCGTGGCACAGCCCTAAACTTTTATTTTCATAACGTCATATCTCGAAAACTATTCAAGATATTGTGATGAAATTTGGTACACAGATGCAGATCATAAATGTCTTAAATTTTGCCAAAAGTGGGCGGAATCGGAAAAGTGGGCATGGCACTTTTCAATAATTGAAAATTTTGATTCAATATTACTCAAAAACGGCACTGACGATTTTCATAAAAATTTTATAGATAATACCACTAAAAGCAGTCATCATAAAATGCTATGTCACTATACTGGCAAAATTCGTTGAAGGGCGTGGCACAGCCCACAATATTTATAAACATTATAATAAGAGAATTAACAACACAATCGTTCTGAAATTTCATATGGTGGATATACTTGCTATAAGGTACCTCAAGACGAAAAATGGGTGCAATAGTACCAGTGGGCATGGCACCTCCCATACAAGCAAAACAAGTTAAATGTTATATTTATTGTACTATGAGAGTAATCTTCTTAAAATTTGGTGAGGAGTTGTCGGTTACTATAAGCTTTGAAATTAAATGCATTTCAACGGGATTGCTTCAGTGGCACCTCCCATACAAACAAAAACCGTTAAATGTTATGGGAGTAATCTCAATAAAATTTGGTACAGAGATGTCGGTTACCAAAAATTTTTAAGTTAAATGGATTTCGACGAGATTTCGTTAGTGGGCGTGGCACGTCCCATATATACGAAAATCGTTGAATGTTGTATTTAGTGCACTATGGGAGGTATTTTCTTTAAATTTGGTGTTGAGGTGTCGATTACTATAAGCTTTGAAATTATATGGATTTCAACGGGATTGCGTAAGTGGGCATGGCACCTCCCATACGTACGAAAAACGTTAAATGTTATTTAGTGTACTATGGGAGTAATTTTTTTAAATTTTTTGTTCCAATCGATAGAGAAAGCACGAAAAATAAAAAAATTGTTTGCTCCAATAGACTTTTAATTACAGTGGTGTAGTGTTAATATTGTAGTGGTCATTTTTAATATTTGACCACTTAGTGCATCCTGAGCGATTTACGGAATTTGTTGCTGTAAGGAAATTTTCCTTGTCCTTTGGAGTATCCCGGAAGTAGTCACTCCATAAGTGACTACTCATCGATGCGGTTCACTCCGAGTCATTTTGGGTCACTTGGAGTCACCGAGATGAGAGAAAGTCGCGATTTTGTGGTTTGCGTGCGATTTTGGTAGAATTGGTCTATAACACCTATAGGCCACGTTGGTGCAAACTCTTATCGCACCTAATTATGTTTTGCGATGCGTGCGATTTTTTGGATATTATTGCTTTAAGGATATTTTCTTGTCCTTTGGAGTATCCCGGAAGTAGTCACTCCATAAGTGACTACTTATCGAGGCGGTTCACTCAGAGTCACTTTGGGTCACTTGGAGTCACCGAGGTGAGTGAAAATCGCAATTTTGTGGTTTGCGTGCGATTTTTGTAGAATTGGTCTATAACACCTATGGGCCACGTTGGTACAAACTCTTAGCGCATCTAATTATGTTTTGCGGTGCGTGCGATTTTTTGATTTTATTACTGTAAGGATATTTTCCTTGTTCTTCGGATTATCCCGGAGGTAATCACTCCATAAGTGACTATTCATCGAGGTGGTTCACTCCGAGTCACTTTGGGTTACTTGGAGTCACCGAGATGAGTGAAAATCGCGATATTGCGGTTTGCGTGCGATTTTTGTAGAATTGCTCTATAACACCTATTGGCCACGTTGGTGTAAAAACTTTGCGCACCTAATAACGTTTTGCGGTGCGTGCGATTTTTTGGATTTTATTGCTGAAGGATATTTTCCTTGTTCTTCGGACTATCCCGGAGGTAATTACTCCATAACTAACTACTCATCGAGGCGGTTCACCCTGAGTCACTTTGGGTGACTTGGAGTCACCGAGGTGAGTGAAAATAGAATAATGCCAATAGAATATAACGAAATGTAGGAAAAAATAAATATTTTTTTTATAGTAAATAAAGAACTTTAGCCTAAGTTTTAATTCAAATTATTGACCGATAAATGATCGGTTTCCAGGTACTAAAAGACTTAAGCAGTGCGGTTTATTAATTTATTAAAAAGTTTAGCACTTCAAGCTTTTGACCTTTAATACATTAAAATTCTGTGAATTTAGAAAATACATTAAATAGTTTTTTCATAAAAATTTACTTCTTAAATACATACTTATGGTTTTGACACCAAGAAATTGAACTTAGCTGGTTACAATCCGTTTCCTGACTCTTCTGGCGAAATTCTTTTTCAAAATGAAGATTTACTTAAGACAGAGTTCTTTTTCAAAATGAAGATTTACTTAAGGCAAAGTTCTTGCATTTTATTTTCAATGACAAACAAAGTTATTTGGTCCGTTCAGTGAAACAGATTGTAACCAACGAGTTTAACCGATAGTTATCGATTAGTAAAAACATATAATTTTACAGTGGCGGCAACATTCCCCCCTACAGTATGGCAGGAAGTGTTTTGTTGCCCTACTCTTGTTCTACTGCCAAAATAGCAATCTTCGTGACAGGCCTCTCCATGATGCCATGGGCTGTTAAAATTTTAGCGCTGCGTACCTGGCCATCTTTAGCAAGTCTTGTTTCTAACACCTTTCCACGAGGCCAAACGTTTCTCGGAGATGCAGGGTCAACGATGACTACCAAGTCCCCAAGTTTTAAAGGTTTCGCTTTTTCAAAATATCTCGTTCTACAGGTTAACGTTGGTAGGTATTCGGTCACCCAACGATTCCAAAAATGGTCCGCATATTGTTGTGAGCAGAGCCAACTTTGCTTGAGTGCCATCTCGCTGTCATTAAAACACGCTATTGGTTTCATGCCGTTGGAGCACCCTAGCAAAAAATGATTCGGTGTCAGTGCTTCTGATGTTGAATCGTCGATGGGTACATACGTCAGTGGGCGCGAATTTACTATATTTTTTAGCTTCTGCCATCATACTTTGTAGAAGCTCGTCGCTAGGCAATCGCGTAGGTAAGGAAGTTACCTATGAGCCCTAAAGGATCGTAAATGGACATAAGAATGCTTAGCATCTCTCTCTTCGTCGGTGATCGTTTGCCACAAAATAAATCACTTCCAGAAATGGAAGGCGATATTTTAAAATTAATCATATCTCTTTCGGGCACCCAGAAAACGCCAAGCACTTTTTCAATAGAACCCTCACCGCTTAGATTAACGTGTTTTACCACAGAGAGTTGATCGCGTCATAGTGATGATAAAACTTCATTCTTGTTCGAAACCCAATTTCTTATATTGAATCCGCCTTGCTAATGCACGTATTTGATATCAGTTACTAACTTTATGGCCTGCTCGACTATGTCTACCGAATCTAAATAATCATCTACATAATGATTCTCTTTAATAGCTCTGGCTGCTGCTGGGTGAGTTTTCTCAAATAATGAAGCATTCATATTTTTGACAAACTGCGATGTACATGGAGCACAGGTGGCCCCAAATATCATGACGTTCATGGCATAGATTTCAGGTGGTTCTTTACTATTACAACCTCGCCACAGAAATCGTTGAGCGTCTTGATCTTCCGCTCTTATAAAAATTTGGTGAAAAATCTCTTCGATGTCACCACAGACAGCGACCACTCTTTGGCGGTATCGAAACAAAATAGCTGGCAATGAAGACAACAAGTCAGGCCCCTTAAGCAGCATAGAATTCAACGACACGCCGCACAGTGGCTCCTTTTTCAAAAAGTGATTGCTAAAATCAAATTTTCGATTTCTGATTTTCGAAACTTTTTTTTTTTATTTGACAGATAATTGACCAAAGGTTCTAAAACCGAAAACTTTTTTAATTTA
Organism: Meiosimyza platycephala; assembly: GCA_963662105.1. Lineage (NCBI taxonomy): Eukaryota > Metazoa > Arthropoda > Insecta > Diptera > Lauxaniidae > Meiosimyza > Meiosimyza platycephala. The sequence goes on along the minus strand of OY759209.1, from coordinate 54,883,950 downwards.
TGACAAGTATTTTGGTTTTTATGGGTGCTCAAAGTTGGATAACTTTTTATCGTTCATTAAAATAGCATTTTTTTACATTTTTCGCAATATTAAAAATGGAAAATTTCAAAAGTTTGAAAAAACATGGGAATTTGAAGTATGCTCTCTGAATTTATGGTATTTTAAAATAAATAAATTCCACAAGATGTAGAAAAAAAATTTTAGTTAGTAATTTTTATGAATTTTTTAAAAAAGGTCGTTTTTAGCATAGTTTTTCAAATTTACCTTGGCTATAATCCACAAATCAATGTCAATCAAGGATTGGTGAATGGGAGATTATAGTTGACATATCTGTATAGGTCTTACAAAATTTGTATAGGTCTTACCTGCATGAATTTGCCCATTTAGAAGTTATAGCTACTTATGTGACATGATATGCATAAAACTGAACTTGTTGTGTGATGACGATTTTCAGTCTATGATATTTTGACTTGGAAATTGTTAATCTGAATTTGATAGAATGTTTGCAGCGAATATAGACATCACTCAAAATAAATTAAAAATTGTAAATATGGACGTTACCACGCCCCTTTCTTAATTTATTCTTCCTATTTCCAAAACTATTTGACGCAAATTGATGCATATGTAAAGAGTACCTAGAAAACTTCTGTTCATATAACATGGGCTTTGGCCCACCTCAAAAACGCTTGATTTGTCACTTTTACCAAATCATTTCACTCTTTTTAAGAAAATTCGCTTTTGTATAGCGAAATAGTAATACTTGCCTCAGATATTTATATCTAAGTTTTTAATGCAATTTAAAAATATCTAGTAATGTCAAATAGAATAAAGCTGTATTTTTTGTATAGAATACAGGTCGATGCACTTCTGATAACAGTGAACTCTAGTGCAGGCCAACTTTATAGATACCTGTTTTATTACGGTAGATATCATACAAGGAATTTAGCTTATTAGGTAGTTCAATTTTTTTGCTGAACAAGTATTATGTTTGAGGTTTGTAACACAATATTTTGTATCTGTATTTGTATAAAAGTCAAATTTTAAGCCTCAATAACTCAGTCTTTTCTGACGATTTAAAGTGTGAGCTACGCAAGTTTCCAAGGAAAATGAGTATATCTTATTAAAATTTGTTTGAAATATTTGCAAACAGCGAAAATGGAGATTCATTTGTGGTTGCGGTAAAAAACAAATACCCGAAACATATTAAGGATGAGCATACACAAAAATTAAAAAACTTTTACTGCAACACAAAGAGATATTGGGTGTGATGTAATAGAACCAAAGCGAATTTTTATATAAAGTATGCAGACTTTCTTAAAAAGGACTTTGAGCTGTCACTTGATGATATTCCTAGCACATCACAGGCCTCCAGAGGAAGACCAGCAAAACAAATTGAAAACTGTGGGGATTTTACGAAACAGAGAAAAATAGCAGCCGCCACTGGAAACATTTAAAAAAAATAATACAAGATCAATTTCGAGAAAAACTGGGTATTATAGTAGATACTCCTAAGCAAGGATTTGGTAAATCAAATGACGGAAACACAGCAAGGCGATTTTTTGAGAAACCAGAAACAGAAATAACGGGAGTCGATGAGGACGTGATAAAAAGATTACAAGTTATTTTAAACGTACTATCCTGTAGAGAACCCGTTAAAGTAGAAAAATTTGAAAAGTATACCAAGGAAACTGCAGACATATTAGAACATAAATACAGCCAAAAATTACTGACACCCTCTGTCCATAAGATCTTAGCTCATAGTGGACAAATTATCAAGCCTTACCAATAGGAGAATTATCAGAAGAAGCCCAAGAGTTTAAAAACAAAGATTATAAGAAGAACAGATATAGCAATACATGTAAAATTTCACGTATTCGACAGAATGAGGGCTTGTTCAATATACTTTCAGCATCTTCAGATCCTTTGATTTCATCACTTAGGCACGTTAGGTCACGAAAAGAACTGACTGATAAATTTTGTAGTACTGTTTTAAGTTTCTTAGATATCCAAAATAATGATGATATTTTTATAGAATTGTAGATTGTAGTTGATTTTTTAAAGAAATTACCTAATTTATTACTGTAACCTTTTTTTTGAAACTTTTCTAGCCTTTGAGAAAGACTGTTTATAAATTATGTTAAGAGATAAAAAAATAAATGGCTATGAATGAATTAGTAAAATTTAAAATTTTTTTTTTTAAAAAAGTATTTAAAAAATTTTTAAATTATTAAAAGTTCATTAATTGAATAAAGCGCAAAAAATTTATAAAAAAAAATTTTTTTTTTGAGTTCATACCAATAAAAACCAAAAATTTCAAAATTCGGACTTTCACCTCTTTTTAAAAGTATTTATAGCTAAGCCTCAAACCTTATATATGTCATAGCTACAGAAATTACCTGCCAAAATCAAAAAACTTTTCTCAAATATCTTTACCCGTTCAAAAGTTATGATTTTAGCAACGCGAAATCGCAAAAGGCGCCACTGTGCGCCGTGGGACTTCGCAGCTGCATCCCATACAATTCTTACCTTGTCGGGTTTATTTTTTTTGAAAACTGCGAATGTGGGTAAATACCATATACGACTATTTAAATTAGCATGTGATTCAGTTACAGATACTTCCTTGCGTATATAACCCTTCGCTAAATAATCGCTCATAGTTTTTTCGAAAATTTCTAGTAGCATTGGTTTTTTGGCTAACTTCCTTTCTAAGCAGAGCAATCTGCGTTTAGCCATTTCAAAACTATCTGGCATACTAAATTTGAGATAGCGCCACTACAGTGCAGTTTCGTAATGCGAGCCTACGCTTTTTTTGTATTCTTATTTAAAATGTTCAAAGCAAATTCATCATCTTTACTGGCTCTTAATTTAGTTGTGTTGATCCCTATATGATCTAACGCATAAAATTGCTTGACCAGATCGTTCAACTCTAAACCACTTTGTTTACTACATTCGCAGATATGAAAACTGTAAGACTCACTTGTGTGCATTTTATTATTCGTAGAACCATATGCCAACATGCCAGCCAAGGCGAGTGCGTACTGCAACAGGCTCATTTAACCTACCCTCACGAACTTCCTTTGGAATGGCTAACATATAATTGTTAACACCTATTAACAAACACGGTGCTGCCTCAGTGTACGATTCGATTGATAAATTCTTCAAATGTTGAAACTGCTTTGATAATTCAGAATAATTTAAAGTTTGTTTTGGTAGCATCAAACTACTTACTGTATCAACGTTCAACGAAAATTTTCTTTGGCTAGCGCCTGCGATTTGTATTTTAAGCCGCTGCGACGAATTCTCTACCCTTTGCTGGCCTCCAGTCCATTTGAGACACGAATCTTGTTTTGCACCCTCTACGCCTAATTTGCATGCCATAGCCTCATCCATCAGCGACACAGATGAACCTTCATCGATAAACGCGTATGAATCAATTTCAATTCTGTTTTTTCCGAACAATTTAATCGGAATAATTTTGAAAAATAAATTGGCTTTTTGTGAACAGTGTGCGTTGCAGCTGCTGTTTGCACGTTTTCAACAATTTTAATTTCTTTTGTTTTTGACAGTTGTGGCATTTTTCGCTCTATTTCACCACAACTATGAAGTAAAGGGTGATGTTTACGTTGGCAATTATCTATACCACATACATTTTTATTTTTGCACTAATCATAGTGTGGACACAAACACTACCTACATAAACGATATTTCTTTACGATATCCCATTTCTCACTGCGAGTGGCTGTCTTGAATTGTTCGCATCTGGCAATGGTGGTGCATTTCTTTTTGCATACTAAGCAGTTGACGTTTGCGCTTTCGCTGTGTGCGTGAACATAAGCTTTCTTTGTTGATTTTTGTCTCGTTTGATTCTCTGCTACTTCTGACGTTTTGTTTGAAACGATGACACTGCTCGCAGCTAAGCCTGCATAACCGGTGGCATTTTTTCCACTAGTTCCTGTAACAAGCATGAGTTGTTTAATTCGTCAAATAAATTACATGCCTCAATCGTAGCTTGTAGGCTTTTAACACTGACGGCAAAAGTTGTATAGGTTTCCAACTTGTTTGCGTTTGTTGGAGGTGTAGATTTTATTCTATTTTTAATGGAATACAAAATTTTCTCTGGATGACCGTAAAGAAATTTTAGAGTAGACATTACTGCGTGTACATACGACGGGTGTATTAGTAAGTGCTGTACTAAACGTAGAGCTTCACCCCGAAGTGATCTCTGCAGAAGCACGAGGTTCTCGGCATCGGATAGGACGCATACATTGGTGGACCATTCGAAAGTTGAACTAAATAATGGCCACTCTTCAGGATACCCGGAGAAAGTAGGCAATTCTTTTGGCACAGACTGCCGAGCATTAATTTGCATACTTGTGAAATTTCTTGCTGTTTGGTGGGTTGTTTCAAAGGTGTTTCCAAGATGTGGCGTATTAATTAAATCATTGAAATTTCGGTTTGGTAAATTTCGCCGAGATTCGGGGTGCAATGGATAAAATTGAAAATTATAATTTGAAAATACGCCGTGGCTGCAAGCAGCGACAGCGGGTTCTACCTGTTGCGGTTGAAAATGCAGTGCAGGCGGCACGGGCGGTTGTAACGAAAAGATTGGAGCAGCATTTGAGGCGGCGGCTTGCGATATGGCGAAATTATTGTTATTTTCGATTTGCTGTCGCGGAACATTTTGCGAGGGAGCATTCTCTAAACTTACTTGATTTGCAAGTGCCGAAGCAAAATTCACGAAATTCGTGGGCGCAGCAAGCAATGGCTGAAATTTTGAGTTTGTGGATGGTTTTGGTAAATTAGTTACGCCACCCACGTTTGCTGCTTGCGGCTCTGAATTTATATTTTGAACCATTGTAGAGGTGCTTTGTGCAAAATGGGTGCTATTAGAGCAAGATGGCTGCCCAGTCTCAAAATGTGTTGTATTTGCGTGCAAGAGATTTTCAGGCGCTTGTTTGTCAAGCCATTCGCGGACATGACTTGTATGGCTGGCGAGGCTACAATTTTCTTCCTCATCAATCTGCTGCTCAAGAACTTTGTATTTTTTAGCAAGAAACTCTTTTTCTAAGGCTTTTTCTTCTTCTAACCTCTGTAGCTCAAGAGTTTTTCGTTGCGATTGTTAGGTTTTGGAAATTCTCGAACGAATGAAAATTGGAGTATCCAAGCAAGCTTGGCACTGAAAAGCTTCAGTGTTAGTTATAGGGCTCACGCGCTCCTTATGAAAGGTTCTTTTACAACGGACACATGAAACCAAATCATCTTAAATGGCTCTAGTGCAGAGCTGACACGGTGCAGCGGGTAGCGAAGGTGTATTTTGTTGGGGACTTGGAGGTTGACCCTGCGGAAAAGAATTCATTTTTTGAGTACTCACTTTGTATAGCGTAGCAATGGTTGAAGTTTGGCCTCGTTACGCGATGATTTTTTGTCCAGCAGTTGTGAAGACAGCGACCTTAGCACATAAAATTTTAAAATGTTGAGGAGATTTGCCACGGTTGAAAAGAAATGCAGATTACTTGGCGTCTAATCTTCAATATAAAAGACTTAAGCAGTGCGGTTTATTAATTTATTAAACAGTTTAGTACTTCAAGCTTTTGATCTTTAATACATTAAAATTCTGTGAATTTAGAAAATACATTAAATAGTTTTTTCATAAAAATTTACTTCTTAAATACATACTTATGGTTTTGACACCAAGAAATTGAACTTAGCTGGTTACAATCCGTTTCCTGACTCTTCTAGCGAAATTCTTTTTCAAAATGAAGATTTACTTAAGACAGAGTTCTTTTTCAAAATGAAGATTTACTTAAGGCAAAGTTCTTGCATTTTATTTTCAATGAAAAACAAAGTTATTTGGTCTGTTCAGTGAAACAGATTGTAACCAGCGAGTTTAACCGATAGTTATCGATTAGTAAAAAACATATAATTTTACAGTGGAGGCAAGACTGCTAATGCGAAAATCTGTCGTAAGAGGATTGGTTGTTACGTAAACTGAGGGAGAAGAAAAAACTGTAACCTTTGCAGCAAAAACTACATCAAGACCCTTATCGTTCCGAAGGAATCAAACTTATGCATCCACATCTGCAAGTAGCACTTCAAAGCCCACAACACCACCAAAAGTCAGCAGTGGCAACCCTCGAATTCAATTTGAAGAAATTAATACAGACTGCAAACGTCTGCTAGGAAAGAATTTCCTTTCCTGTCTTAATAAGAAGCTCTCTTGTGATGAGGATAAATCCATGGCGATATTTGGTCTACTTATCAGTTTAGATTAGATGATTAGGAACATAAAATGTATTTTTATCAATGTTAATTCTTTAGTTTCCATCAAAAAGAGGCATTTCCACAATCCTGACATTGTACTATCTTTGGGGGGACCTTAATGCTAAGCATCCAGACTAGGGAAACCAAAACACCAACACTAGTGGGAGGGTTCTCAAAAATTGGACGGACAAAATTCCCAATATCCAAATAGTTCCCACAAAATCCCCCACAAAAAACTTCTCTTGTAACTCTTACATAGATTTGTTCTTAACTTCCCCTTTCGTTGGTATTCAATACCATGATGAGTTCGCAAACTGCCTTAGAACTTTAGACTACGAGTGAGACCATTTAGGTGTTGAGTTAGTCATAGCTATTAGTGATATAGAAAGAAGTCCACCTTTAGAGATTGTCAATTTTAACAAAATGAATGTTACAGATTTCTACATTTCACTTCAAAGAAATCTTCCCTTACATGCACTTACTGTAGGTAGAAATGTAAGCAAACTAGAGATAGATAATTGTATGCAAGGCCAAAGGTGAAATTTAGGAATAAAGGTCTGACTGATCTGCCCCAAAATGTGTTAGACTTCATTAAAGAAAAGAATAGGCTACGCAGGATAGTATACTGATGTGTAGATCCTCAATGGAAAAATACACTCAAAGCAATAATTATGAATTCAGATAAAATCATTAGCGACCTCATAAAAATGCATGAGGAAACCTGGGCAAAACTCTGTAGGGACATTAAAATGAACCATAAAACATACATAAGAATTAAGGGTATGTGTGGCCTTGGTAGAAAAAGGGAACTCCCTGATTTAACGGGCGCTCAAGGCAACGTTCAGGTAGATAATTTTAATAAGATCAATTTGTTCGCTGATAAATTTGAAGAAATTCACTGCGCAAATTATAAGCTTTACAAGGCTTTAAGGCCCCGAACCCATCATCAGATTTAATAGTGAGCCAACAGCAGATGGGGGAATATTTAGTGAGTAGGTTAGATCACGAATCCTTTCAAAATTATTTAAAGCTAATTAAGCCCACTGAAATAGCTCTTAAGAAAAAAAATAATAAAAAAAGCTCGGGAGAAGATAATATCTCCAATTTTCTTTTAAAGAAAACAGGATATGTTTTCTAGAATTTCCTAGCAACCCTTTTCAACTATACTTGTTGTATACTGCCGTCGGAAGCGAAATAGGCGTATCTCAAAAAAAATTGATATTCGAGATTCTTATGGCATCGGATAACTCAAGAAATTACGCATCTAATGAACTGCGTCTAATGCCGGTATCTTAGTTCAAACCTATAAAAAATCGCCTAAGAAAATTACCTATATCTCAATTTTGCATGTATTTCAACAAACATAAACAAAACATCAATTATCTCGAAACGAGTTTTTTTGAGATACGCCTGTTGGACGACTAGTTTGTCGCCAAATAAACGAAAACTAAATTAAATGAAAACCTCCCAGAGCCCGCCGAAATGCGGCGCTCGTGGGGGAATGAACCGGAACTCGATTCCTTTCACGGCTGCGCATGAGATGATCGCGTCGTGCTGTTCGCTGATTACCTTCGCCAACTCGGCCAACTTGCGGTCTGCGCCCACGAAATTCGTGGCGTTGTCGCAGTATATCTTCTGGGAGAGTCCACGGCGGCTGACGAACCTTTTAAGACAGAGAATAAAACAATCAGTTGATAAATCTGAAATAAGTTCTAAATGTACTGCTTTCGAAGTGAAACAAACGAATACCGCTACATTCATTTTTACGGGGTGTCTACCTCAGATTTGTAACGTTATACGTATTGGTCCGCAAAAGTCGACACCACAAATTAGAAATGGTCGGACAGCTCTAAGGCGGTCTAACTGCAGATTTCCCATAATTTGCGTTAGTAATTTAGGCTTGTACCGGAAACAGTGAATGCAGCGCCTAACTATTTTGCTACATGTCTCACGTGCATTTACTAGCCCGATTTGTTGGCGTAGTAGTCCAAGTAAAACTTTCGGCCCAGCTTGATAATTTGAAATGTGTAAATGCCGTAAGTATATCTGCACAAAGTATGAGTTTTTTGGCATTATCAATGGTAATTTTGCGTCATGTGGTATTGGTACGTTGAGGAGTCGCCCACCAACGCGAAGTAACTTGAATGACCAATTTTCATCATTATAATTATGAATGAAAGGGCTTAATTTTTGAATACTTGGCGAAAGTATTTTTGACTTTGCCAATTTGTCTATTTCCTCTAAAAATTCAGATTTCTGAATCAATTCAATAATTTTCAGGAATGACCAACGTAATTCCTTTGCAGTTGGTTCATCTTTCGCGTACTTCTCGCCTTCTGGCGGTTTCTTAACGAAACGAAGTATGAAAGTGAATGTTCGCAGTACCTATATTCTATAAGCTCGTTTGAAGGTTTTTCAACTGTGAGGAGTACAGTGGTATTTTTCTTCATCTCCAGACCACTTAGTTCTAGAAGTAATTCAAAGTGACTATTTTTTGCCCAAAATTTAGAATCTTGCAAAAGAAACGACGGCCCAGTTAACCACATTGAGGAGTAAAGCTCGTCTACACTGCAGCCTCTTGAAAGTATATCTGCATGGTTTTGTTTCGAGGGAATGTGTCGCCAAGTAACATTTTGCGACCATTCTTGAATTTCGGCAACTCTATTTGCTACAAACGTATTAAGTGTAGCAGGATGTGTTTTAGTCCAGTGTAAAACTATTTCTAAGTCAGTCCAGAAATAAGTGTTCTCGATTCTACAATTTAACATTGCTCTCACCCTATTCCATAGTTTAGATAACAGATGGGCTGCACACAGCTCAAGCCTGGGTAACGATTTAATTTTGAGCGGAGCAATTTTTGACTTTGCCGTCGCTTCTGATGTAAATACAGCAGCCATATGCACGTATTGAAGCATCTGAAAATCCATGAATTTGGCAATTTTAGAATAGAATTTAGAATAGTAAAAATTTCCTTAATTTAGAGACATCAATGAAAAATTTCAATTTTAAAAACCGTTCATTAAAATGGAAATTCGTTATATCGTTATATTGGACGTCCACTGTATATACTGATTAGGATTTACAAGCAAAGTAATACAAATTTAAATTAAATTAAAAAATAGAATTTTGATCAATGAACTATAAACTGTAAATAGCAAGGCTTTTACTTTTTAATAAAAATGTTATAATTTGTTAGTGTTCGTATTTCATAGGGCAACTGGTTAAAAATGGTAGGTGCTGATACGGTAAAAAAATGGGAAAATCCGTTTTTTTAGAAAATGGTATGTTAACTAGGTGTATTTGATTAACTCTTAGGCCGTAAATATTCGAGTTTCGTACATTAGAACTATTTCCACTCCGCTTGAAAAATATTTTTAAAACTTTAAATACATATTGGTGTTTAAGTGGTAAGATGTGTAGATTACAAAACAATGGCCAGCTATTTGTGATTTTGTTTATCTTAGCAATTATTCTGATAAAGTGTTTTTGTGCTGTATTTAATGGTTCAAGAGCGCTAAAGTAAGATCCTCCCCAACTTGTTAAGCCATATTGAAGTTTCGAGCTAACAAGGCCATGGTATATGATAGTCAACAGTTTTTCAGAACAATGGTCCTTGAGTAAATAGAATTTACGAGTTACAGACATAAAATACCTTTTTAATTGAGCAATATATGGCTTTCAATTCATACCCTTATCAATTAGAACTCCTAAATATTTGAATTCGTCTACAGATTTTATTACGAACAGTCTGTGCGGCATATTTTTCTGTTATATAAATTTTTTCTACCACACGTATGAGGGTCTAAACTAAGTTTTTGGCAAGAAGATGAATGAAAAACCACATTACTGTCAATTAGTTTGTTTGAATGTTCGGCTTTTTGGTCAATCTGTCAATTGGCTCTGCATTTTTAGAAAAAAAAAGTTTTGTTTTGTCACTTATAATTAGTTCGTGTTTGGCAAATCATTGTCTAAGAACGTGTAAGTCCGATTCCAGATTAGCGAGTGCTTCAAAAATAGTTTTATTTGAATAAATAAAGGCAAAGCCATCTGCAAAGGCAGTGACATTACTATCAAAGTTTTGTTTAAAAACTGAATTAACGTAGATCAGGAATAAGATCGGACCCAAAACTGACCCTTGAGGTACACCTAAGCTGATTTCTAGCTCATCACTCAGAATTTCATTAATTTTAATTCTTTGAATCCTCCTTGCCAAATACGACTCAAACCAATCATATATTTTACCTCTAATGCCAGCTTTATATAGCTTATTTATTTTATTTTTATTTATTTTACTTATATGAGTATATTGAGGGATCATTAAGCCACGAGATACAAAGCATCTTAAATTTGACAAGCTTAAGTCATAAACAGTTTAAAGTCACAGAAAATAATAATTTAATTTAATAATTTTTAAATAATATCAAACTTAAAAGTATGTTGAAAAATATAAAAAATATAAAATGAACTGACAGTAAGTCAACTTACAAATACAAAATAATATAACGAAAGTTTTGGGGGAAGCTGAGGCTTAAATAAAATTATTCAAAAAAAAACTACTGAGTAGAAAAATAATTCAGGAGCTGAAACTCAAATTGCTGTGCATTACTAAAATTATGGAAACGTGTTGGTAAAGCAATCTAAAGGCGAATTGAATAGATCAGGGGTGGCCAACCCAAATGATCTTGCGGGCCACTTTGGAAATGTTTCATAACTCCGCGGGCCATATATAAAATTATATATCCCATATTAGATTTAGATATATGTATGTACTATAGAAATTTTTTGAAGTGAAAAACTGAAACATGAGCTATTATTGTGTTTATTATACTTCTTATAAATGAAATAAAAAAAAAAGTAAATTAATTAATTCTTATTTTGCTAGTGTGATAGTTGTTTCTCCACTCTTTTACTTAACTTTTGCAAATCGATCTCAATTTTGCTCATCGTAATTGGTGTTGCAGGTTAGCGTCAGTGTTTTGCGCTTAACTTTGGTGAACGGTCAATTGAAATGTTATAAATGCCAAAAAAAAACAAAACAAATAGGATGGTAGCCAATTGAAAATCGATTTACTCTCATAATCTCAAAATGGCTTCAATCCAAATTTCAAAATGAATTTTTTCTCATATTTTCGACAGTTCATTTTTGAATATAGAGAAGCACAAATATGTAATGTACATTAGGGGTATGACTTTTAACAATTTTTCGAAAATAAAATTTTACATGGCCAAACATGTTGCGAAATGATACAAATAGCCGGAATGTAACAATAGTTTGCACTTTGCAGGAAAATTTCAAATATTTCCCTTATAAAAAAACAAGAAGGCGTTTCTGTACGAATATAACTTTTTGCTTTGTTTTGTTTTTAATTTCTTTTACTCGTATTCTGTACCTAACTACAATTATATACTTAAGTATATAATGTTTTGTAAAAAAAAGTGAAAATATAGTTTTAAAAAATGTTAAGGTATGGAAAAATAGTCTCACCCATTTTGAAAAAAGTATAACTATCATAAAAGACAAGAAATCGGTGATATTGAAAAATATTTAAGCAAAATGTGCAAAATTCCAAAGCAGACGGTTATAATAAGCAGGTATAATGCATTGGCGAATGTTGAAAAAAAAATAAAAAAAGAGTTCAGATTCAACACAGACAGCAGTACCAATTAAAGGACTTAAGGAAATTTTTGAAAAATTTCAGCTTTGGAACTCAATGTGATACAACAAATGTTATTAGTGGAAGAAAGAATGGCTGCAAGATCTTTTTAAATCAAAAGCTTTGTCTCCACTGCAATATGTTGGTTGTCAGCATCACGTTTAGATTTAATTTTGAAACATGTTATGAATGAGTTACTTGTCGGAAAATCAACATCACCAAATATTTCATATGATATCTTTTCGGTACCTTAAACAGAACTTCATTCAAAACGATGAAAAAATGAAAATTAAATGCATCAAGTCGCGTGATGATGTGCACTATTTATATGAGCTTAAACAAATGTTTAAGTTTTATGAAAAAAATAAAAGATTTCCCTAAATAAAGTTTAGAGCTATACCAGCGGTCAGCAATGCTCGCTGGAATTCTAAGGCTATTCTTGCGATTTTAACGTTCATACTCATCCCCGAACACAGGATAAAACTTTTGCCGATTTGTAAATTTATATGCAGTGCTTGGCATGACGTGTAGTTCTCTGATCAAACCAACGGTTTTTAAAATTTAGATATATAAGTCAAGCCCTACAAAATTCCTCATAAATGTTTACTCAAACACTGGGTTAAGGAAGATCCTGCCATTTAAATTTAAAGCGATCTAATATATTTGCAGAACGAACCATTAAATTGAGCGAACATTAAATACTAAATTTAATTCTTCTAATATAATAATAAATAAAATGTACCTATTCTTCAACGAAATGCTCGATTTTTTAATAATTAAATAGATTTCATTGTCAAAGAAATTTTCTTATTTTTTGAAGACACAAATTTTTTAATTATTTTCATGCGGGAACTCTTTTTGATAAATAAAACAAAATCAAACTTTTTCATAGTTTTTTCATTATTTGTCATAATGTGGTGCCATGTAAAATAGGTTTTACAAAAAAGTCATACCCCTAATGTACATATTTTTTTAATACATTGGTTTTCACTATAAAATAAATATATTTTGTAAAAGTGTAATAAATCTCGCGGGTGTAGATAATTTTGTGTAGTTGCAGCAGTGTACGGATTTTCAAGATGTTTGTAAACGAGACACCAAAGATTTTTTTCGAGCAGGCAGAGATATGATCGGAGCGGCTTTTACCATAGATGTATCTGGCTATGTTGTTGAAAAGAACATTTAGTTTTTGAGCTCAACAGCTCACATCCGTAAAGCAACATCGGAATAAGATAACTGTTGGCTAACAATAAACGAATCTTTTGCGTAGTATAATACTGCGTGACCCACAGAGTTCACAATATCCCATAAACCTTTCCGATAGTTTTATAAATGTGGTCATTCCAAGTTAAGGTGCTACTGATAGTTACACCAAGATTTTATGCTGTTCTAACCACTTCAAGTTCGGAGCCATTAAGGATTATTTTGGGTAAAATGCCGTATTCTAGAGATTTTTTGTAAATTAACAAACATTTTGACTTTGAAGGATTCAAGCAAAGATCAATAGTTTCAGCCCAGGTACGAATTCGATCCAAGTCTCCATTAAGATTTGCAACACAAGAATCGATGAAACGGAGGTCACTGTGTAAAGTTGAACATCGTCCGCATATATGTGAACTTTACAGTGCTTAAGAACTTTTGGTAGGTCATTAACGTACATGATGAAAATTAATGGGCCTAACACCGACCCTTGAGGAACACCTTTAGGAACAGACAGCAACGCAGAAAAAAGACCATTCACAATTACTGTCTGTCTGGGTATATTTAAAAATTTTTAATTTATTTCGTTTGATTTCAATTTCAGAATAGGCAACTGAAGAGATGGTATTATTGCCAATCCCAAATTTTCGGATTTGTTGACACTTTTGCTTGGAATTAATGCTAGAGTTAAACTTGTTTTCATAAAATTTTGATTTAGCAATTTTTATTTTTTTTTACAATGACAGCCCTTAGCTGTTTGAATTTATCATACAGTCGAGGAGTTTTATATCGTTTCCATTTGTTAAATGCATAATTTCGATCACAAATAAGTTTTTTATCTCCATACTAAACCAAGATTTTTCGTCACATCGAATCCTTTTAGTTTTCATAGGTACGAAATGATGGAAAAGATTAGAAATATTGCTTTGCAGAAAATCAACTTGTTCATCAACATTTACCATTTGAAATATCTGCGTCCAATCAAACCTTTTAATTGCATCAATCAGTAACTGGTAGTTGATATTTTTAAAGTCACGATAGCTAAATGTTTCTTCGGATGCCTCGAGTTTAAAGTTATATTTTAGATATATTAGATCGTGTTTTGAGAGTACTAGTGCTGATAATTGTTCGTATAAGAGTAAGTGTTCAATGCTGTTAACGAAAAACATCTAAGAGTGTGGAACAAGATTTAGTGAAATGAGTAGGATTCTTGGTATTGGCGGGGTAGAGGCCAATGGAAAACATTTTGTTTAACAAACTATTATCAACAAGAATATTGCTGTTGAAGTCTTCTGTTACAATAATGTTTGTGTACGATAGCAGTAAGCCTTCCAAAATTACCATAAGTGTCTCCAAGTCGACGTTGCGGTTGGGTCTGTAAACACATCCAACGAGTGCTCTTTCTGATTTATTAGAAATTTCTAAGAATATATATTCCATAGAACTACCAAATTAAGATCTACAACATATCCTGCACTTAATATTGTTTTTAACATAAATGCAAACTCCGCCAGCATGGTTCTCCCTATCAGCACTAAAAATTGTGTATCCTTCGAGTTTAAGTAACGAATCATTTAAATTTGGTGCAAACCACGTTTCTGATACACAGACATCTATATTTAAAGTTTCGAATAAGTAACGAAACTCGTCGACTTTCTTGGCTAAGCTTTGCGCATTAACCCTCTGCAACTGACGTGCCCTAATTTTAGCAATTCTACTGACGTGGTAGTCTTATAGACACCTTTTTGAAATTGATTTTTTTAGTCATTTAAGTATTAAAATCTATTAAGTTTTGTTTAATTATAAAAATTAACACCTAACAATCCATATTAACGTAAAAAAGTCGAACAAAATACGTTTGGTAAAATTATATGCTTTATTCAATTTGGTGCAATAGAAACAACGAAAATTAAACCCTTTACTTAAGGATTAAAAAAAAAATATTGTTATTAACAATTTTTAAGGAACATTGGTACTGAATATAAATAAATACATTTTAATTTACATATCTTTCAAATTTCCGCAAAATCCCACGGTTGGATCAGCAGCTACACAGCCACAAAAATTACATTTTTTGTATGTAATTTTCGCATTTACTGAGGTGTAGTCTCATAGACACTATGGAACTTTTACAATTCTGTTGACGTGGTAGTCTGCTAGACACTCACAGACACTATGAAAATTTTACAATTCTACTGACGTGGTAGTCTGCTAGACACTTACAGTTTTACTGAGGTGGTAGACTGATAGACACTAATCTGCGTATTTTCGCTCGTACGTATGCCAAGATCGCTTTTTTCGCACAAACCCATGCCATAGTACGAATCAAGAAGGTACTGCGAACCCGAAGATCGCAACTTTAAAATTAACGACAGAGGGCACGAAGTTCTGTTTTGTGGTGTCTGTCAGATTACCACGTCAGTTGCAGAGGGTTAATATCGCAAATACTAAGCCCGTTGTACCTTTTATTTATAATGCGAATCAGTTCATAACAATTGCCATTGGAAGGATATTGGTCATCATTTGAGATATGGATGGATATGCTTTTCGAATTATTATCGCTTGAGGAATTCGAATTCATGATCAGTTTTTCTTTTTCATCTATTTCCTTATAAAAAAATTGAAAATTGCCCGGACAAAAATTAAAAAATGCCGATTTTCTACTTTCAAGTTGCAAAATCTTGATATAATATTTTACCGCCAATCTAGTGGTACATTATTTTTAATGTACCTTTATTTGTTTAAGAAAAACCGTAAACCGCATATCAATATCTTTTTTCAAAACCAAGATATCTGCATTTTTCTAAATTAATAGACCTGAAATTTTTCGATTCGGCGTTGACATATATACATATTAAACTGATTCAATTTTTTTTTTGTTCTAAACAGCTATTATCAATCGAGGAACTTGAATCCGTGATTAGATTTTCTTCTTCTTTTTTTCTTATAAAAAAATTTAAAATTGACCGGAAAAAAATCAATAAATACCGATTTTCTGCTTTCAAGTTGCAAAATCGGCCCATATTTTACCACCGATCCCGTTGTGCAATATTTTTAATGTAATTTAATTTGCTTTAAAGAATGCGTAAACCGCATATCATTATATTATTTCAAAACCAAGATATCTTTATTTTTCTAAATTAACATACCTGGCACAATTCAAATATTCTATAGATTTTTCTAGGATTTTCAAAAAATTCAAATTATGCCAGATATTTTAATTTAGAGAAAATGTAGATATCTTGGTTTTGAAATAAGATAATAATATTCGGTTCACGGCATTCTTTTAAGCAAATAAAAATACATTAAAAATAGTGTACAACGGGATCGGTGGTAAAATAATATGGGCTGATTTTGCAACTTGAAAGCAGAAAATCGGAATTTTTTTATTTTTTTCCGGTCAATTTTAAATTTTTTTATAAGAAAAAAGAAGAAGAAGAAAATCCAATCACGGATTCAAGTTCCTCGATCGATAATAGCTGTTTAGAACAAAAAAAATTTTGAATCAGCTTAATATGTATGTATACACTAGTGCTCGCAATTAAGTATACGGCGACACACATTTACTATATATTCGATTATATTCAAAACTACTGTTATTTTTTAGGAATTTTTGACGGTATTTTATATCACGCAATACAAAGATAAGTTTGAATGATTAGTATCTGTTGCGCCGTTAGGTTGTTAAAGTGTTAATAGTGTAAGCGTTCACAATTAAGTATACGGGTATATTGTTCACGTCTTACTCAAAAATAATTGGAGGTTTTTAATATTTTATTAATATATAAGCTGTGTTTGTGTATTGTGAATAAATTGTATGCAAAAATATTATATATTTGGCTTTATAGTTGTGATTTCTATTGCTTTATACAAGGTGGTGCAAAAATATGTTTCATAGATCGGAATTTGTAAAATCTGCAATCGGAACCGACCGAAAAAATGGAATGTCCTACCGTGAGTTGGCACAGGAATATAATTTATCAAAAAATTGTCACAAAAAGAATTTTTGACAAAGTTACTACAACAAATTTAGTTAAGCAACAGTCCGGGCAGTGCAGAAAAAGTTCCACATAACCCAGAGAAGATGCTCGAATATTACGAAAAGCTGTTAAAAACCCATCAGTAACAGCAGCCGATATTATGGAAACATTAGACTTAAGTTTTTCTGCGTCCACAATAAAACGACGCCTGAATAATGCTGGGTTTCAAAATAATTTGGCGAAGAAAAAGCCACTGATCAGCTAGAAAAATAAGATTAAGCGATTAGCATTTGCAAAAAGTATGGTTCGATGGCTCTGGAATTTTGGAAGAAGGTAATTAGGTCAGGCGAACGGAAATCGACGTTTATCTTTCCGAAAGCACTTGTGGCAAACAAAAAGACATAATGGATTGGTGGCGCAGTCACAAAGTACTTTTCCCAAATTTGTGGAAGGTTGCAAAGACAGTTTTGCATATTCCCGCAACTCAAACCACGAACCGCTAAAACGGAAATCGACGTTTATCTTTCCGAAAGCACTTGTGGCAAACAAAAAGACATAATGGATTGGTGGCGCAGTCACAAAGTACTTTTCCCAAAATTGTGGAAGGTTGCAAAGACAGTTTTGCATATTCCCGCAACTCAAACCACGAGCGAGCGTCTTTTTTCAACTTGCGGACATATAGTTAGAGCCGAAAGAGCTAACCTTCTCACTGAACATGTTGAAGAAATTGCATTTTTACATGAAAATATGTAAATAAATCTAAATATAAAAAATATTAATCAAATAAGTAAATATGTTTTCAGATAAACAAGTAAACATAAAATAGTTTGTATTGCTTAGCTTGTATTTAAAAATTCTTTAAATTCGGTTGAGTAACTTGCTCTAAAAGTAAATTTGTGCAGAGAGATTTTTTTCCACTGTACAGCGCATCGCAACTATCACTTTTCCTCGAACGACTTGTACGCATGCACAAACAGAAGCAAACAACGAAATGTGAGTGAGCACACCGAACCAAACGAACTTGAGTTGAGTCGAACCAAACGAACTTGGTTCGGTGTTGAAATTTTGTGAAAAGTTCGTTGCACAGCCCTAGTATTCTTTCAGATAAAGCTTTTGAATTCCCCACACAAAAGCTTTCGTGGTAAACTTGTCAAATTTTGAATTTTCAAATTTAAATTAATCAAATAACAAAAATATATTTAAAAAATTTCATGATGCTACAGACTTTCTTTTTATTTTAATTTTTTTATTCAAGTTATTGTAGTATTCTATTCAAATTTAAATTAATCAAATAACAAAAATATATTTAAAAAATTTCATGATGCTACAGACTTTTTTTATTTTAATTTTTGTATTCAAGTTATTGTAGTATTCTATCAAACATTCGACTACGACTTCTATTTACAACATGGCGCGCATGGGATTTTGTCGCAGATCGTTCGATATAAAATAATTTTTTATTGAAATGAGTGACGGCAAGCTTAATTTTTTTACATATATGTATTCAATCTTCAATATTCAAGGCTCATACCAAAAAAAAAATATATTTTTGGGAAGACAAAATTATCATCAATTGTTTATTTAAAAGTTATAATCAAATGGGAAAATAAAATTATTAAATTTTTTTTTTATCATGAATAGAAAGTGCAATCAAATGTCAACATGTGTACCAAATTTTATAATTTTATGTTCGTTTTCCCAACCCTTTTGAGTTCCTTCTATATACCGCTCCTTTTTCAAGCTGTATCCAGTACGGCATATTCCCATCGTGTGAATTTGTTATGGTTGCCTTAACCCAGCCATGTTCTACAAGTTCAGCTTTTTTATCAAGGACTTTATTTATTTTCGGAACGAATTTAGGATAAGATAAAGTTGTTCGAGCTAGTACAAGTGTTCTAGTTTATCTCCTCATAAGAAGTTCAACTGGTGCTGCATCAGCCTCCTCGAGGAAGTATTTCTGTTTTTACCACTTCAAATAAAAACCCCTCAAAAACTTATAGTTCTGTATAGTTTTTTTTACGCTAATAATGTTAGCAATACAACTAATAGATTAAAGACCTGCTCGTAGCAGGTCTTTAAAATTGTCTTACGAAAGACAGAAAAGAGCTTTCAAGATAGCTGCCAGAATACCAAAACATCTTAAGTAAGACTTTTGTCTTAGTGAAGACTCTGGTGAGTTCTAAGGTAGTTGCCAAAATAGCCCTGTAAGTGTGTCTAATCAAGTGAACCACAAAACAAAGCTACATATTGAAGCTTCAAAAGTTATACTTGTACGAAGTACCGTTAGTTTTGAGAAAACACCAATATTTTTATTTTTGTATATTAGATACATCTTGCTCTTAAATTTTCTGAAAACCATTATTTCCTAACTCAATTACAGTGGGTGCTATCTCAATTTTATTTAAAAAAAATTACTGTCTAATCAAGTGAACCGGACTCTATGTATGGCGCGCATGGGATTTTGTCGCAGATCGTTCGATATAAAATCATTTTTTATTGAAATGAGTGACGGCAAGCTTAATTTTTTTACATATATGTATTCAATCTTCAATATTCAAGGCTCATACCAAAAAAAAAATATATTTTTGGGAAGACAAAATTATCATCAATTGTTTATTTAAAAGTTATAATCAAATGGGAAAATAAAATTATTAAATTTTTTTTTTATCATGAATAGAAAGTGCAATCAAATGTCAACATGTGTACCAAATTTTATAATTTTATGTTAACAACTTTAAGAGGAATTAAGCTTTCAATTATACTAGTCGTTGAAGGAGCAAATGGGGTGTTCCCCCCAAATTTTGGGTGTTATTTAGGTCAGTTTGTTTAGAAACGTCCAAACTATAGATTAAAAATGGTTTCAGATGTGTGCCCTCAATTTTAAATTTTCGATATTTGTGATCGCGTAAAACCAGAAAATTTAAAGAATTCCTCACAATTAAGTATACGGTCATCATTTTCTAGCAAAATTATATATATATTGAATTTAAGTAATAAACAAAAGACATTTTTATAATTTTTTTGATGTTAAGATTCTATCATATATTCTCAGTCAATTCAACGGTTTCTAAAATACATTTTTATACAAATGAGGAAAAAATAATGTTTCAAAACCAAATATCAGTTTATATAAAAAAACATATAAAAGAAAATGTTCAAAATAGTTAACTAATTAAATTTTTTTTTTAAATTTAGTAATTTGTGGTACCTCCTTCAGTATTTATTACCGCCTGCAATCTTTTTAGCATACTTTCCACCAAATTTTTTTTGGCTTTAACGGGTCAATTTTGTCCCACTCGTTCTGAAGCTACGGAAAGAAAGTTGGTAAATGTTTCCTTTTACTTCTAGGCTCATTGGAACCCAAAATTGTCCAAAGATGTTCAATAGGGTTTCAATCAGGACACTCAAGTTTTCAATGCTTTCTTCTAGAAAATATTGGTTTTCAACACGTAAGGTGTACTTGATGTCATTGTCTTGCTGGAAAACAAAGTCCCTAAGCCCAAATTTATCGCAGAAGATTTAAGATATTTTTTTAAATTTAAACAGTGTCCACCCAGTCATCCTCAATTTGATATGGAAACAAATATCCTACTTCAGCCCAGCCAAAACATCCCCACATCATAATTAAGCCGCCTTCATGCTTAACATTGTGTAGCTTAAATTGCTAATGCAGACCTTAATGCGCCTTTTTCCACACTTATATGTTTTTTTTTTTGCCAATCAATTCAAATTTGCATTCGCCTGACCTAATTACCTTCTTCCAAAATTCCAGAGCCATCGAACCATACTTTTTGCAAATGCTAATCGCTTAATCTTATTTTTCTAGCTGATCAGTGGCTTTTTCTTCGCCAAATTATTTTGAAACCCAGCATTATTCAGGCGTCGTTTTATTGTGGACGCAGAAAAACTTTAGTCTAATGTTTCCATAATATCGGCTGCTGTTACTGATGGGTTTTTAACAGCTTTTCGTAATATTCGAGCATCTTCTCTGGGTTATGTGGAACTTTCTCTGCACTGCCCGGACTGTTGCTTAACTAAATTTGTTGTAGTAACTTTGTCAAAAATTTTTTTTGTGACAATTTTTTGATAAATTATATTCCTCTGCCAACTCACGGTAGGACATTCCATTTTTTCGGTCGGTTCCGATTGCAGATTTTACAAATTCCGATCTATGAAACATATTTTTGCACCACCTTGTATAAAGCAATAGAAATCACAACTATAAAGCCAAATACATAATATTTTTGCATACAATTTATTCACAATACACAAACACAGCTTATATATTAATAAAATATTAAAAACCTCCAATTATTTTTGAGTAAGACGTGAACAATATACCCGTATACTTAATTGTGAACGCTTACACTATTAACACATTAACAACCTAACGGCGCAACAGATACTAATCATTCAAACTTATCTTTGTATTGCGTGATATAAAATACCGTCAAAAATTCCTAAAAAATAACAGTAGTTTTGAATATAATCGAATATATAGTAAATGTGTGTCGCCGTATACTTAATTGCGAGCACGAGTGTATACATACATATTAAGCTGATTCAAATTTTTTTTGTTCTAAACAGCTATTATCGATCGAGGAACTTGAATCCGTGATTAGATTTTCTTCTTCTTCTTTTTTCTTATAAAAAAATTTAAAATTTACCGGAAAAAAATAAAAAAATTCCGATTTTCTGCTTTCAAGTTGCAAAATCAGCCCATATTATTTTACCACCGATCCCGTAAAATAGGTCTAAATTATTTAATTTAAAATAATTTATAAAGAAAAGCTTTATTTCAACTCTTCTTTCAATTTTCACAAAATACGACTGTCAAAAATAAAATATAAATCAAAATCATGATGCCAGACACACCATTTAATAATAGAAAAAGATGCCAGACTAAAACAAACCATAACAACAGTGGGTATAAATAAAACTGGTCAACACTAGTTTTGGTGCCGAGAAGCTGCACCTTATTTTTAACTAAGGACCTTATACTGATTGCATTATTAGCAAAAATTTTGATATCCTACGTATAGTTTTCTAGATTTGCCTTGTAAAAAAAAGTACAAGTTTACATAAAAAAACAACAGTTTTTACATTATTATTTAAATTAAAACTTTCTTTTTCGCGACTTTCGTGATTAAGGTGTAGTGGGACTATCACGTTACATCCCCCAGCAATAGTCAGCCATCATATGCCGATCCCATCGGCCTTGGTATCTTTTTTCCATAGTACTTAGGTCCTGCTGAAACCGCTCTCCTTGTTCTTCTCTATAAGATCCAAGATTGTCTGGAAATTGGTCAAAATGACTGTGATGGTAATGCACTTTGATGGACATATTACATCCTAAGTTTTTAAAATTTTCTAGCATGTCATTTAAAATTTCAGAATAGTTTCTTGACTTGTTATTTCTCAGAAAGTTTTTAGTAACTTGTTCTTGCTCTCTTGCTCGATAGAACGTCACTTTTGTACCTGACTCCAACAAGTTTTTTTCTTTTAATTTAGAAGCCAAACACACTGCAGTTTCTTTAGGTAGTTCAAGATCCCTTATAAAGTCATTTAATTCTTCTTGGGTAAAAGATTTTGGCTCCGTATTGGTATTCCTTCGAAATCGCTGTGGCTACTCACTTCACTAATAATTTCTTCAAATCATGATTCACGAATAGAACAAAATGCTGGAACAGGTACTTCCTCTGAATGTGGTAAGGTTCTTCTAGCAGAATCTAAGTCTGGATAGTTATTTTTATAACGTTAACACCAGGCAAATTAATACAGCAGAAGTAATAGTCATCGAAGTGATCTTTCTGTTCTTTCCATTGCATTGGCACTCCGAACCTTATATGGCTTTTTTGACCACTGATACACTGTTTAAGAGTTCATAGCACATTTTACAAACAATTTGAGGTATCTACGGCTTGTATTCATCCAGAATTTCCGACTAAAGTAAGCAAAATAACCACTTTTTATAAAATCTGTTATAGGTTTTCTGAAATTTTTCACTGTGTATTTACCACAAATGCAACAAAACACATTTGGATTATTGAGACAACTGCTTCGCGATGGAGACATGATATAAAAATCAATTTATTTATAGAAATCTATCCATAAAATAGCAAATCATGCACTCGGAAGTACTGATTACAGCGAATATTCAAAACTGACGGTTAATCAAAAATGACACGTAGGAAAAAAAATTAAAAATATTTTTAATGTCACCAGGGCACTCCTAATACAAAACCACTGATATCTTGGCACCAAAAATTTTTCTTTGACTTGTTGACCTGTGTAATCTATGACGGTTCGGCCGATCCTGACTTGACATCGTCCTCGATGGCATGAACAGAAACTTCACTAAGATTTTCATCATCACTATCGTCATTATACTCGCTTTCGATGTCTGGAGGTAAGGCACACCAGGGCTTCATTTTGTCAGTGGTGTAGATCTATGTAAATGGTTTCTGACTAATCTGCATCCCTTTCACGTCCTTCAACAAGTATCGATCTTTATCAAGAACTTTCGCAACCTGATAGGGACCTCGGTATTCTGGATCTAACTTTCTAGAATCACCTGTAGATGGAAGCTCATTTAACACAACAACCAAATCATCAGTATTATAAGCCTTGGGTTCTTTATGTTTCTTATCGAATCGTTTTTCCATTTTTCTTTCTGGGCTTGCATGTTTTCAAGAGCTTTCTGTCGCTTTTCCACTATTGGTATTTCTTGCTCGCTCCTTTTATAACCTTACAGCACGTCAATTATTTCTTTTAATTTAGAGTCTTGAAGTTGCATCGTAAGCAACCAATCACCTGTGCTTGTGGTTATTACATTCACTTTTGTTTTCTCAGCCGGCGCTCTGCTGATAGCATCAATATGACCTATACGTGAACCAGGCCTCTGTATGGTCTTAAAGTTGTATTCCATCAATTTCATCCACCACCTTGCTACTCGAGAATTTATTGGAGTCTTAGATTTCAGCGTCGAAATAGCTGTACAATCGGTTACAACCGTAAATGATTTTCCAAGTAAGTACGCCCGAAATCTTTGTAAAGCTTCGACAACAGCCAATGTTTCGAATTCGTAGCTATGATATTGTTGCTCAGCATTAGTACATCGTCTACTAAAATACATGACAACATTCCACGTTCGACCTTGATTTTGAGACTGCAAAAGCATTGCGGCAAGGCCTACACTACACAATATGTACTTCATGGATCGCTTCGAAATCAAATAAAGTTAAAATAGGTTCTTTACAGAAGACTTCTATTAGAGTATTAAAAGATCTCTGTTGTTCTTCTTTCCATTCGAGTTTAAAATCTTTCTTTGTTAAATTGGTTAATGGTTTGGCAATAATCGAATAATTTTGAACAAATTTCCTAAAAAAACCCGTTAACCCCAGAAATCGTCTTATCTCAGTTGGTGTTGTTGGAACAGGATACGATCTAATTGATTTTACTTTTTCTTTTCCAGGTTTTATTCCGTTTTGATTGACTATATGGCCAAGAAAATCAATCTCAGTAGCTAAAAACTTACATTTGTCTCGTCTTAAAGTAAATCCATGTTTAGTTAATATGTGGAGTAATCTTTCTAATTTCCGTATACTTTCGCATTCTGTCGTACTAGGAATTATAACATCGTCTAAGTATGCGATTACAATATCTGGTTTTGCTTCGCAAATAATCTCATTCATAGTTCGTTGAAAAACGGCCGGGGCATTTACCATGCCAAACGGCATTCTGCTGTACTCATAGTGACCCTCTGTAGTTATGAAAGCTGTATATTTCTTTGAATTTTCATCAACCTCGATTTGGTGATAACCCATTTTTAAATCGAGTACGCTAAAGAACTGACATCCGGACAATTGAGCAAACAATTCTTCGATTATAGGCATAGGAAATGGCTCTTTTACGGTTACTTTATTCAAACTCCTATAATCTATACACATACGAAATTCTTTATTTTTTTTTCTGACACAACAATAGAAGACGCATATGGGGACGTAGACTGCCGTATAATATCAGCTTGCAATAAATCTTGTATAATTTCTCTTACCACTTTCAAAATATAAATCTATATGGTTTCATTCTTATTGGCTCAGACGTGTTTATATTAATCTCCATCTTCAGTATATCGCATTTTCCCAAACTTTTTGTATCTTCAGCAAAACAGCCAGCATACAGCTTCAGTACGTCATCCAGGTCAACATTTTCTTCTGACGATATATTGTTTACTTGTTTCTGCTTTAACCAACAATCTCGTCCCTCTGTTATAAGTTGTTTATCGTCTTCACATAAAACGTCCGTGCCCAGCAATATATCGTACATACAAAACGCAATTTATGTTTACATCGTCAAATTGAAGATTTCCATTGATTGATAACAAATATATTGACCACCACCAAAACCACTGAGCCTCTTGAAACATTTTTGAGTTTGTCCAAGGTTATCAGCCGCTGATTTTCGAATTAAACTCATTGCGCTTCCACTATCGATGAATGCTTCCATGTGATAATTATTTACCCGAATGATTTTCATCGGAAATTAAATAGTTTTTTCTACGATTCTGTTGCATTGATTTTTGACTCGGCAGTCTTCTGATTTGTGACCAAATCTATTACACTTATCGCATTTTATCCTCTTATATTTTTCGGGACAATTTCTGGATATATGACCATCTTTACGGCAGTTATAGCAAATTAAAGCTTTGGTATCTTCACTTTTTGTAAATCGGGTATCAGTACCGTCCGGGTATATTTTCTTTTTAAATGTAGAAATTGTGACGTTATTAAATGACGAATAATTTATAATAGCTTTTAAAAGATCATTACAAGTTGGGTAATAACCGACAGATATTATACGTTTCATATCAATATCATTCAAACCATTAATAACGTACTTGATAATCGATTGATAATCCAGTAAACCGCTTTTAGCAAAAGATAAAATTCTATAATAAAACATATCTGGTGACTCATCGGACTTACGCCTCATAGCCATCAATTGCATATGTATGTCAGCAATGTTTATAGTTGACGGAAACTCTCTTAAAAATTGTTGTACAAAATAATTCCAGCTAGTAAAAACTTCAGTGTTGGAGTCTATCCATAATTTTGCTACGCCGCTCATTCTTGTTTGTACAGCAAAAAGAAAAGCCCGATCATCAAATCTGTATACTTGTCTCAACTGCTCTATACGATCAACAAATTGTTTAGAACTTAATCTTTTATCCGATGGATCAAATGTGGGTAATATATCAATTATATCACGGGGGTTGTGTTGTGGATACATATTATTTATCGGCAACATACAGGACGCTTGGTTGTTAAAAGGCTGATTTATTGTAGTTGATATAGTTGGTTGATCGTGGAAATGAACACTTCTTCTATTTTCATTAGTGTGCATGTATGGGACATTTCTAATAAATTGTTCAGTTGTACTCACAGTTGGAATATAGCAGTTTTCATTCATTAAATTTGTAGGAGTTGTATATGTCATCTTTGGAACAGTCGGCATAATACATTCATAAGTTGACAAGCTCGATACCTGAAAAAACCTTGGTTCACATGGCATTGGGGTTGATCTGCTGATGGGTATCTCATTTCCAGTGTTTTTATTTTCGACTACTGCAGTTTTATACATATCTTGCATTGAACAATTTGATGATAAACTGCTATCAAGTGACTTTTTGGAGCGTTCTACTTCCATTTCATTGACTAACAATCGATCTATTAACTCAGCTTTCTCTCCCTTCGAGCTTAGCCCACGTTCATTGCATTTCTTTTTCAGTTCGTCGACACGTAAGTCACTCAATTTATCCATTTTCGCTTAAATTGTATGGTTCTGTGTTTTTATTCAAATGAATACAAATTCTTTTCTTGGAATATACTATAAGCTACTACACTTTACTTATGGCGTCAAAAGTCTATGCTGCGCTTTTGCAACTCGTTTCAAATACTTCACAAGCAAATGATCACAGTAGCATTCCTCAGAATTGTCAAAAATGTTAAAGTTCTATTTAGCTTCTTTTCGATTCTTCTCGAACTTTCCAAGTTTCTACGAATTCCATACACATCAAATCGATTTTCTTATATGTAAGTATAACTTGGCGTTTTTGGAATACTTATCCCAATTCTGAATTAATTGTCGTATCCCGTTATAAATAAAATAGGTCTAAATTATTTAATTTAAAATTATTTAATTTAAAATTATTTAATTTAAAATTATTTAATTTAAAATAATTTATAAACAAAAGCTTTATTACAACTCTTCTTTCAATTTTCACAAAATACGACTGTCAAAAATAAAATATAATTCAAAATCATGATGCCAGACACACCATTTAATAGTAAAAAAACACAGATGCCGCACTAAAGCAAACCATAACAACAGTGGGTATAAATAATCTATGACAATATCTTCTTTCAAAACCAAGATATCTGCATTTTTCTAAATTAATAGACCTGAAATTTTTCGATTCGGCGTTGACATATGAGGAATTCTTTAAATTTTCTGGTTTTACGCGATCACAAATATCGAAAATTTAAAATTGAGGGCACACATCTGAAACAATTTTTAATCTATAGTTTGGACGTTTTTAAACAAACTGACCTAAATGACACCTAAAATTTGGGGGGAACACCCCATTTTTCCCTTCACCATTTGCCCTTCACCGACTAGTATACTTGAAAGCTTAATTCCTCTTAAAGTTGTTAACATAACATTTTAAAATTTGGTGCACATGTTGACATTTGATTGCACTTTCTATTCATGATAAAAAAAAAATTTAATAATTTTATTTTCCCATTTGATTATAACTTTTATATAAACAATTGATGATAATTTTGTCTTCCCAATACGCAAAAATAAATTTTTTTTTTTAGTATGAGCCTTGAATATTGAAGATTGAATAGTCATTTCAATAAAAAAAGATTTTATATCGAACGATCTGCGACAAAATCCCATGCGCGCCATACGTAGTCCGGTTCACTTGATTAGACAGTAATTTTTTTTTTTAATAAACTTGAGATAGCACCCACTGTAATTGAGTTAGGAAATAATGGTTTTCAGAAAATTTAAGAGCAAGATGTATCTAATATACATAAATTAAAATATTGGAATTTTCTCAAAACTAACGGTACTTCGTACAAGTATAACTTTTGAAGCTTCAATATGTAGCTTTGTTTTGTGGTTCACTTGATTAGACACACTTAGTGTTTTTTCATTATTTGTGCGGTGAGGAAGTGTATTTTGGTTTTTTTATTAAGAATTCGTTGCGATTAACTGTAAATGTTAAAATTAAATTAAAATGGGAAAACAAAAATCATTAACTGAACGAGAACATGGTCGAATTGACATTTTGCGCTCTAAAGGGCTTTGTAATCACAAAATCACCAAAAAAATTGGCCAGAGTCCAAATATTGTTGTCCATTATGTAGCATTTGGTCAATCAGATGGTAAAAACTATAAAAGCAGGACTATTGAGGCTTGAACACAAAAATAAAAGCGCAATATCTTAAGGATTGCATCTGACTGTGCTCATTCTACAATGAAGATAAAGGAATTGGCTAATGTAATAACTAGTAAATCTACTGTTCGACGAGCAATTTTAGCAGCACCATACCGCAAATACAAAAAATTACAAAAAAAAAACACCTCCTGACGTCTATTTCCTGTCATTCTTTGGTCCACAACTTTCAATACCAATACGCCATTGTACGCAATTATTCCCCACACATAACGCTACCTTCACGGCTGAGATGGCGACTCAAAAATTTCTCCTCCTTTCTATAGTCATGGAAAATGTCAATTTGACCATGTTCTCGTTCCGTTAATGATTTTTGTTTTCCCATTTTAATTTAATTTTAACATTTACAGTTAATCGCAACGAATTCTTAATAAAAAAAAACCAAAATACACTTCCTCACCGCACAAATAATGAAAAAACACTAACAGGGCTATTCTGGCAAAGACAGCTAAAAGTCTTACGAAAATATTTTGTAAGACGTTTTCTAAGACTTTAGGTATTCTATAGGGCTGTGCAACGAACCGATCGAACCTGTTCGAACCTTTGCCATACGCAACGAGTCCAACTCGAACCACTCAACTCGTTCGACTCAACTCATGTTCGATTCGTTCGATGTTCGTATCATACGATTGCTGCTCATGAGTTTCGAACTACTCGTAAGTGCCGAACTTTTTGAGTTGTAAGTAGTTCGATTGATCGTTGCGTGTGGTTTGCAGACGATTTCAGTGCAATCAGCTTTTGTTATTCGTGTACTTTATTTAAATATTGTGTGTACTATTGTTGCGATATGGAAACTACTGTTGTTAAAGTTAAACGAAGTGCAGCTTGGAATTTTTTTGAAGATACCGATGAGCCAAAAAAAACAACAGTGTGCTAAAATTTTCACGGTTTCTTCGGCCTCAACAACTTCCTTACTTCGCCATGCAAAAATACACGATCCAAGTGTAATAGCTAGTAAAGGTAAGTCACTTTAATTTGATCATGCTAATAAGTATACTAGAAAATACAAAAGATGCTGAACAATAAATAAATAAATAAATATAAATTAAATAAGTCAGAGTGTACTGCGTCGCAATCATGTTATGCCGGTGCCATAGATTCTGCGAATCCCGTTGTATACAAGTCAGAGAACATCAAAGAGGCAATGAAAAAGCAGCGAATGGTTAGCAGCATTCATGAAACTTCATATTGTTGATGCGAAAGGTTGCCATGCATTGCCAATAACGTAAATGAATATAAGGTGAAAAATTCGTAGTTTTAGTGCGGGCATTTTTATTTGTTCATTATAAATGAGTAAAAAACAAAAAGTAATTTATTAAAGTTGTTTATGAAGTTTATAATTTGAAAACAAAAAATAGTAGTTCTGAAAATTCAGATTTTTTAATAAAATAAAACAAAAAAATAGTGTTTCACTATTCGATATAGTCATACCGTTCCGTTACATAAATAGATATTCCGTTAATCCGTACACGAAAAAAATTAAGTTCATTTTCTGAAATAAAATTACACGTTTCAACTTTTTCCTTTTTTATTTTATCCACACTTTTTATTTGATTGGCAATGCATGGCAACCTTTCGCATCAATAGTATGAAGTTTCATGAATGCTGCTAACCATTCGCTGCTTTATTATTGCCTTCTTCACATTCGCAGTCGTGAGCAGCGAAACACACAACATTTCGTTGTGCTATTCATTGCGTATCTCTGATACAAGTATACAACTGAGAGTGACAGTGGGCAATTTTTATATGTTTCATTGTTGGTTTTTTTTGACGTGTTTGAAAATTTTTTGAAACGAAATTTCTCAAAAACTATGGAGAATAGAATAAAAAACCAAAGAAGTCTTTTGCTTAAAAACGCTTTTGTCTTATGGAAAAAAATAAGAAATCATAAATAAATTTGTTTAAACATTAATTCGTAGTTTCTTAAGTTATGGCGGGAATTTCGATATGAAAGCACATGCATTCTTAGGATTGATCGAGGAAAATTTTTTTAATTAATTAATTATTAATTAATTTAAAAAAATAGTATTTCAACAAATTTACTTAAATCTTTTTATTTCTTTCACTTGAGGAATTCGAATTCATGATCAGTTTTTCTTTTTCATCTATTTCCTTATAAAAAAATTGAAAATTGCCCGGACAAAAATTAAAAAATGCCGATTTTCTACTTTCAAGTTGCAAAATCTTGATATAATATTTTACCGCCAATCTAGTGGTACATTATTTTTAATGTACCTTTATTTGTTTAAGAAAAACCGAAAACCGCATATCAATATCTTTTTTCAAAACCAAGATATCTGCATTTTTCTAAATTAATAGACCTGAAATTTTTCGATTCGGCGTTGACATATATACATATTAAACTGATTCAATTTTTTTTTTGTTCTAAACAGCTATTATCAATCGAGGAACTTGAATCCGTGATTAGATTTTCTTCTTCTTTTTTTCTTATAAAAAAATTTAAAATTGACCGGAAAAAAATCAATAATTACCGATTTTCTGCTTTCAAGTTGCAAAATCGACCCATATTTTACCACCGATCCCGTTGTACAATATTTTTAATGTAATTTAATTTGCTTAAAAGAATGCGTAAACCGCATATCATTATCTTATTTCAAAACCAAGATATCTTTATTTTTCTAAATTAACATACCTGGCACAATTCAAATATTCTATAGATTTTTCTAGGATTTTCAAAAAATTCATATTATGCCAGATATTTTAATTTAGAGAAAATGTAGATATCTTGGTTTTGAAATAAGATAATAATATTCGGTTCACGGCATTCTTTTAAGCAAATAAAAATAGTGTACAACGGGATCGGTGGTAAAATAATATGGGCTGATTTTGCAACTTGAAAGCAGAAAATCGGAATTTTTTTATTTTTTTCCGGTCAATTTAAATTTTTTTTATAAGAAAAAAAGAAGAAGAAAATCTAATTACGGATTCAAGTTCCTCGATTGATAATAGCTGTTTAGAACAAAAAAAAAATTGAATCAGTTTAATATGTATATATGTCAACGCCGAATCGAAAAATTTCAGGTCTATTAATTTAGAAAAATGCAGATATCTTGGTTTTGAAAAAAGATATTGATATGC